>OX461808.1:133644040-134299000 GCA_949802685.1 Dicyrtomina minuta | reverse complement strand
TTCTTTAGTAAGTGATGTCTGGGCCAGTCAGTGATGACTGATTTTAGTAAGTGATGTCCAGGCCAGTAAGTGATGTCTGACTTTAGTAAGTGATGTCCAAAAATTTTATTTTTCCTTGAAGTGCAATGAATATAAATCGACCAGAAATGAACAAAGGTGACGTTGCAAAACAGTTTTTTAAGATGATTAACCGGAATTAACACGAAACCAGGCTCCTAAAGCTGCCTGAAAACGGAAAGGTTAAATTTTTCCCTCCCGCCTTCGGCGGGGCCGCCTCCGGCGGCCGAGGGAAAAATATAACCTAACCGTTTCCAGTCCGTTTTTCCTACCCCCCCCCCACCCCCCCCCCCCTCCCCCC
Organism: Dicyrtomina minuta; assembly: GCA_949802685.1. NCBI lineage: Eukaryota > Metazoa > Arthropoda > Collembola > Symphypleona > Dicyrtomidae > Dicyrtomina > Dicyrtomina minuta. The sequence goes on along the minus strand of OX461808.1, from coordinate 134,298,642 downwards.
CGTCAAACCTAACCTAACCATAAATATAACAAACCTTGAGAAGTACCCAAAACTGAACATGTAGCCTCAACAGTAATTTTGAAATAGCCCGCTATCCAATAACCTACACAGTTGTCGTTCATTAAAATTTCGTGCCATGGTTAAATTATGAACGAACAAATAAATAAGACCCTCACCTGAATTAAGCTTCGTACACAATGAAAACTGTGCTATTGTGCTTCCTCGTGGTCTTAAAATTGTGCTACTCGGATACTCTTCCTCGTGGTCATGAAATTAAATTATCAAGTCTCAACATCTGAACATGCATTTATCTGCATTGGTACTACATATTATTATGGAATGCGGCATGCATTCATTGTATATATGGGTTAAGGAATTTAATCTTATCGCTTCCCAAGAATTCAAAAAATCGCTCGGCCCAAGTTCTGTGTTACTCTTTATAAGTAAATTTATTCATTTCTCGTTGATTTATATTCATTGCACTTCAAAGAAAAAAAAATTTTTGGACATCACTTACTAAAATCAGACATCACTTACTGGCCCAGACATCACTTACTAAAGAACACCCCAAATTTTACACTTTTCAAAAACATGTAAATAGAAGATTCTGAAAATTTTTAAAAACTCCTAATTAAAACTTTGCGCCTTTTTGACATGTTGTTTTTATGACATAGCACATTTAAATCCTGACCTAAATTAAAATTGGGTTATTTTGGTTCTTCTCTGACGATATATTTTGTTCCATATCACTAAAGTCGTAATTAATGGAAAATAATTTAGTAAAAAAAAGCGATAATTTTATTTTACATGTAATTTAATACGTAACTATATCGTCCATATTCTGTAAAGATTCAAAATGGCCTACATTTATTTTTTTTAAACAAAAAGCAGTGTAAGACTTTTCTCGTTCGAACGGCTGAACGATGCCTCGCGAACGCGGCGCCGTTCTATTTTTCTCCGAAGGCATAAGCTTTCGATTTGGAAATCACGAAGGCCGAGCTTCTGAGTCCGTTTTGCCCCCCGAAGGAGCCCTCGCGCTTTGGGGTGGTGGAGCGTTTTACCATTAGGGAGTCCAGTTGACAATTTCTGCTGGCACAGGTAGGTAGGCACGATGAGCTTTTAGTATGTATATCGTGAACACAGTATAGGAAGGATTAAGTATAGACAGTGTTTTGCATATTGAAGTTAACTTGCCTAAAATAGTTCGTGAACTCAAAAAGTTCAATGAAGGTGTAAAAATCCAAGCTCAACGAAGCGCGATGAAGCTCAAACGATTTTTACCCAAGCTCAACGAAGCGGGACGAAGCGCGATGAAGCACAATCGAGCTTTGGTCCCTGAAAGTTTTTGGTGGTGGTAAATTTTTTTAACATTAGCGAGCCCAGTAATATATTTTTGATACTTGTGCATTCAAATTCAAAGTACATATGTGCTTAAGCTTAAAATGTACCATGTTGACAAGTAATGAAAAATGAAAAGTACTAGAACTGGAAATTGTGGAAATATCAAATACCAACTTTCGCCTCGCTTCTCGCATTTGCCTACTAGTTACTATTACTTATCAACTTATTACTATTCCAAAATTCTCGATTCTTTTATGGAATACTATGGAATATATATTATAATTAATTTAATTAAATTCATATTTCGTATTCCAGTTCCAATTGAATCTACTACTACTAATTGGATTTTAATAATATTATATATTATATTTCGTAATCCAATTTTATTTACTTCTACTAATTACTAATTTACTATTATTATATTAATTTAATTATATCATATTAGGATATAACAACAAAATAACTTCCCATTGTTACACTAATAACATAATTACTGATGCTACCTATACCGCTGATATTGACCTGACTAACCTAGCCCGTGCTAAAAACGGTAATCCAAAAAACTTAAGTAGTGCTACCAATCAGTAGTACAACCATTCGATAGTACTTCAATGCAGCAGTACTACTGTTAAGTAGTACCACCATTAAGAGGTACCCCCATTCAGCAGTACCTTCATTTTGTAGTACTTCCATGCTGCAGTACTACCATTTAATAGTATTATTATTCAGTACAACTACCATTTAGTAGTTCTACTATTCAGTACTACTACCTTTTAGTAGTACTATTATTCCGTAGTTTTTTACTATTTAGCAGTTCTACTATACTGTAGCACTACGTATTAGTGGTGCTACCATAAAGTAGTCCTTCCCTTTGATAGTACTACTATTAGGTAGTACCACTATGCAGTAGTACTACTATTTAGTGGTACTACCATTCAGTGCACCAACATTCAGCAATACCTTCATTTAGTAGTACTTCCATGCAGCAGAACTACTATTTAGTAGTATTATCATTCAGTACAACTACCATTTAGTTGTGCTACTATTAGGTACTACTACCTTTTAGTAGTACTATTATTCAGTAGTTTCACTATTTAGCAGTTCTACCATACTGTAGCACTACAAATTAGTGTTGCTACCATTTAGTAGTCCTTCCATTGGATAGTACTACTATTCAGTATTAGTACTATTTAGTAGTACTACCATTCAGTGGTAGCACCATTTAGCATGGTACTATTATTCAGTAGTACTACTAATAAGTAGTACTACTATTAAGCAGTACTATCGTTCAGTAGTACTTTTATTCAGCAAAACTACCATTCGGTACTACTACCATTTAGTTGTACTACTATTTGGTACTACTACCATTAGGTAGTACTACCAGTTGATAGTACTTCTATGCAGCAGAACTACCATTTAGTAGTACTACCATTCAGTACTATTACTATTTAAGGATACTACCATTCAGTACTACTACTATTTAGTAGTACTGCTATTCATTAGTACTACAGTTTAGCAGTGCTAGTATACAGAAGCACAACGATTCAGTAGTACTATCATTTAGTAGTACTACTTTTCTGTTTTACCACCATTTAGTAGTACTACTATTCAGTAGTACAACTGTTCAGCAGTGCTACTATTTAGTTGTACTTGCATTCAGCAGTGCTACCATTTAAAAGTTTTACCACTCAGTACCGCTGCGATTTATCAGTACTACTATCTAGTACACCTACCATTTAGTGGTACTACTATTCAGTTGTACTACCATTCAGCGGTACTAGCATTTAGTAGTTATTCTATGCAGCAGTACCACCACTTACTAGTTAAATTATTTAGTACTACTACATTTTAGTAGTACAACCGTTTAGTAGTATTACAATTTAGCAGTTCTACTTTAGCACTACAATTAAAAAGTACTTCCATCTAGTAGTACTACTATTCCGTATTACCACTGTTTATTAGTACTACTATTTAGTGGTACTACAGTTCAGCAGTGCTACTATTTAGTAGTACTTGCATTTAGCAGTGCTACCATTTAGTAGTACTTGCATTTAGCAGTGCTACTATTTAAAAGTTTCACCACTTAGTACCGCTACGATTTATTAGTACAACCATTCAGTACAACTACGATTTAGTGGTACTACCATTCAGCAGTACTAGCATTTAGTAGTTATCCTATTTAGCAGTACCACCACTTACTTGTAATACGATTTAGTACTACTACATTTTAGAAGTACAACCGTTTAATAGTATTACAATTTAGCAGTTCTACTTTACTTTAGCACTACGATTAGGAGGTACTTCCATTTAGTAGTACTACTTTTCTGTATTACAACTATTTAGTAGTACTACTATTCAGTGGTACTACTGTTCAGCAGTGCTACCATATAGTAGTACTTGCACTCGGCAGTGCTATCATTTAAAAGTTTTACCACTCAGTACTGCTTCGATTTATTAGTACTACCATTTAGTACAACTACCATTTAGTAGTACTACCATTCAGTGGTACTACTATTTAGCAGTACTAGCAATTAGTAGTAATTCTATGCAGCAGTACCACCACCTACTAGTAATACGATTTAGTACTACTACATTTTAGTAGTACAACCGTTTAGTAGTATTACAATTTAGCAGTTCTACTTTACTTTAGCACTACGATTAATAGGTACTTCTATTTAGTAGTACCACAATTTAGTAGCACCACTATTTAGCAGTACTACCATTCAGTAGTACCTTAATGCAGTAGTACTTTTATTCAGTAGTACTACCATTCAGTACTAGTACCAATCAGTAGTACCACTATTCAGCATCACTAGCATTTAGTAGTAATTGTATGCAGTAGTACAACTACTTACTAGTAATACGATTCAGTACTACTACCTTTTAGTAAAACAACAATTCAGTAGTATTACCATATAGCAGATCTACTTTACTTTAGCCCAACGATTTAAAGTAAATTCTATTTAGTAGTACTACCATTTAGTAGTACTACTATTTAGTGATACTACCGTTTTGTAGTACCACCATTCAGCTGTACTACTATTTAGTAGTACTTCTATGCACCAGTACTACTATCTAGTAGTACTTCTATTCAGTACTTGTACTATCTAGTAGTTTTGTCCTATAACTCGTCGTTAATTTGTTTCGCATTTTTTGGTACGGTTGTAGAATTTGTGCGTTGCGTCCTATAAAAGTGTTAGCCTGAAAACGGACTCTGTTTTCTGCTCAATTTTAGGATTTTGCGTTTTGGCAGTCCACGTTTTTTGGGTTTGGCTTTTTGATATCTTCACTTCTAAGCGTTTATCTGTACTTCTTGCGTCATTCTGCGTTTAATAGTACTATTATCACTTTTCTGCGTTTAGTGGTTCGGGTCTTACGCCTCGATATGTGATTTATAACAGTGACATATTATATAGATAATATTATAATATATTTATACTTCGTATATCAATTAAATCTACTTCTACGCATTGGATTAAATCAATATTTATTATATTTTGTAATCCAATTTTATCTACTTCTGCTAATTACTAATTCTACTTCTACTGTACCACGATTACTATATTATATCAGGATATAATAGATTGAGGAGTTGACCATATAAAATTAGTATGTTATAGTATGCACACTAATATTCTAATATATTATACACTATACACTTAATACACTATGACTATGACTACCCAAACCAAACCCTTTCCATATTGATACTTGTTAAAGCCTTAAAGTAAAGTACATTGCACGACAAAAAATTTTACCTATCGTCGGGGGTCGACATAGTCGGCAGGTGGAAAAAAGATAAAAGTGGAAAACTGAAGCTCAACGAAGCGCGATGAAGCTCAACGAAGCTCAAAAGATTTTTACCCAAGCTGGACGAAGCGCGATGAAGCGCGTTTGAGCTTACGATTTTTGTAAAAAAGTTCATTTTGTGAAAAACGAGCTTCATGCCATAAAGTTAACTATTGCAGAACACTGAGTATAGAAGGTACTATAATATAAAGGGTCTCACAGCTATAACGTCATACGAACTTCCTCAAATTCTGTCTAGCCCATTTATCATATATAAATCTGTTTGTGTTTGTGCATGACTAATGTTAGTGATAGGGTGTATTTTTTTCCAGACTCCACCTCCCTCAAACTTTATCACGTTATGATCTTAGAACCCCCATAGTACTAATGCTAATGAAAATAAAAGCAGTTGTCAGACCGATTCAAAATATTTATGTATTTTAGTTGAGTGATTGAGTGTAATCTGTAAAACTAAAAGTTGCTAAGGTGCGGCTGCATTGCTTAAACTGTGTGCATTACTATAACTTTATTACGATAACGATAATACGACATACTATACGACTATACCTGTCCTATTTTTATTTATTATTACTGAATATTTATAAAGTTTTACTTTTTTAAATAATGATAGTTATTTACAATGCATTTTTTTTGGTTGATGATTTTGACCATATTTTGGTTTTTCTACTTTTTTTAATTTATAAGTTAATTTGAATAAAATCTTAAATAAAAAAAACATTAAAAAATAAAAAAACAAAGGCTACAATTATTTTTTGTTGTTTTAATTGTTGGATGTTGATAGTACATAGTAAATTACACACACAGTCATAAAATAAATTAAACTTATTAAACTTCATTGATATAACATCACAATTTGATAATTTATAGTATTCAAACATTTCATACTCATATCGTCTCATATAGCTCAGGCCCTGGTAGGCGGTGGGTAAGTAGGTAGTAGGTACTTAGGTACTTTTAGAGTGGAAAAATGGAAAGGGAAAAAATCTACAGGTAGACCAAATATTGTCCGTCCGTCAAGACGGCCGGGAAGTGGAAACGTGCTTTTATGAGCTTTCAGGGACCCACATAAGCCTTAAGTCCGTTTCAAAGCTTCGAAAGCTCCATGAGTCCGTTTTTTGCGCCCAAAAATTGAACGAAGCTCATGCGAGGCGAAACGAACGATTATGAACTTTTTTCTTACACTGGACAAAAAGCACTATCTACAGACAAAATGAAAATTGCATGTTTACCAAAGCATGTTGATAGAATCTTGTTTATTTTTCTAAAAAAAACCATGTGAATAAAATATTTTGCAATTTTTAAAAACATATAGGCGGGACATTGTTTACTTTTTATGAACATTCAAATATAGAACTTTTTCAAAAACATAACGTTGTGCATTTTTCAAACAAAAGCAAGTTAATAAAATATTTTGAACTATTCAAAAACGTGTAAACGGGACAGGTTTCACTTTTCAAAAGCCTGTAAATAGGACTTTTTACACTTTTAAAAACATTCAAATAGAACCTATTGACCTTTTTAAAAACGTGTTAATAAAATAATGTGCATTTTTCAAACAAAAACAAGTCAATACAATATTTTGCACTTTTTAAAAACATGTAAATAGAACATTTTATACTTTTAAAAAACACTCAAATAGGATAGTTTTCAATTTTCAAAAACATGTAAATAGGACATTTCAAACCTAAACAAACACTCAAATAATACCTTTTACCATTTTTAAAAACATGCGGTAATCGAAAAATTTGCATAATTTTAGAAGCTCAAGTTTATTATTTGAAAAAAATTGTCTTTCTCTCTCACCCTAGAAATGGGTTTATTTTAGTTCATCACAGACAATATACTAAATTGTAAAAAAAAAATTGGCTCTGCCATGGAATGCGCTCACCAGCTTGTCTATTGTAGTATTTCAGATGTGTCTTGTAATGAGGTGTCACTTCATTTTTTTCACAGAACTGTCCAGACGTGGATTGTTTTAAAATTTGCAAACAGTGGGAGACTTTAAATTTAAAAAAAAGTAAAATAATATATTTTTATTAAAAATTGTAAATCCAAAGATATGCCCTCAAATTAGCATATAAAGTATTCAAGAAAATAATATTTATAAATTGATTACCCAAATCATCGCCACAGTTGTTAAAAAGAAGAAATATCCAAAGTGCCCCTACTAATAAAATTATTACTGCACCAAGCATGGTGAGAAATAGGCAGCACACATGCCGTGTGGTTCGGCTGTTTGAAATTGTAGCCGAGCCTAGGCCATGATTAAGACTACGTTTTTTGGCGGTAGCAGGACTGGATCCGGAAATGTCTTTATCTTTTCTTATTGGTTCAAGATCATCTGTTTCTGTTTCTAAAATTTGATCTTCGTGAGCATGTTTTTTTGCTGCTGGCCCCTGTTGTTCCTCAGTCTCATTTTGTGAGTAGGGAACGGAACGGTATCTTGTATTAGGACGTGTATTCAAAGACATGGCTTTATTATAGTTCACTCCGACTTGACAAGTATCTAAAATTAGTTTTTTATTTGCAAAACGACAGTTTATTTTAATTGCAAGATGTTGTATTTACACATGTTTCCAGTTAATAAATCCTAATTTTTTTTTGTAACTGTTTTTAAAAAGTACAAAATACAAAAAAAAATTAAAATTAACTTTTTTGAAAAGTCAACAAATCAACTGTATGTGATGGCAGTCAAGCTGTCGGCCATCGGCCGGCCGATGAATCGTGTCAAGCTGTCGGCCGATATTTTATAAAGCCAGCGGCCGCCAAATCCTAGCCGATAGAAATATGTCAAGCTATCGGCTGAGATTTAAAGAAGCTAGCAACGCTAATTGTTTAGTTCAAACAAAATAAAAACAGATACAGTTGTGTTTAGACAACGGTAACCATGACAATTACTTTTCACTAAATGATTGCAAACGATTAATATCTACGCAATTCGCTTATTTATATTACGTTTGTTGTTGTGAAAACATTTAATCCGATAAATGTGTAGAAACACATTTGTAGGGACATAGTTCATAAACGTAAAATTATTTTCTATTTATAAATACAAGAATATCCAAGACCAACAAGACTAATCGTAAGTTCAATAATAACGTGAACTAGCTGATTGGAGACCCGGGGTATATTAGAGACCCGTCTTATATTAGAGACCCAGCTTGTATTGTAATTTATTTCCGTCACTCTAGGTCTCGATTAGAGACCCCGCCTCTATTGGAGACCCGGCTTCTATTTGGAGCTTCACGGTAGTAAAAAATATTCCCAATGTACCGTATACCCTATAATATTACGCCCCGCATACTATCTAAATTCGGACATCTGAGACCCGCGTACTATTACAGGATATACGGTACTTCATATAACATTGCGTTGAACTGCAATCAGATTTGGCCTAACGGTCTATATCAACTTACGTATGTACGTCATTACTGCAGCTGTAGCCAAAGTAAAGATACAAAAGCTATGTAGAATGGTCATTTTGTCGGTGAGTCCAGTCCAGAAATAAACTTTAATTTACCTAAGTCCACCAAAATGCATAAATACGCTTAATTAGTTGTACATGGGAACATTTTTATTACAGAAGTGCACCATGTATTAAACACGCCTATACAATGCTCGGGTATGGATATGGTATTTTTTACTTTAACTGTGTGAATACATAGTGGATCTTGCGCGTTAACTGTGTAAATACCACTGTTTGCAGTTTAAGGGTGTAGATATCACTTTTTGCGCTCTATTGGTGTAAATAAAACATTTTGTTTTATAGTAAAGCATTTTAAACAATATAAAAATACTTATAAATCAAGTTCTGCATATTACGCAGATATAAAATACCATGCATATCGTCGCAAATATTAACTGCTCAAGTTTCAACTTACATATTGTCGCTGCAGAAGGAAACAATTAAAGCAGTATATTTGCAATATGATGTTAAAATTAAAACATCAAAAAATAAACAATAAAATAAAATTATATCTGTCCATTGTAATATTTTGGAGGTATTTAGGTATAAAAATAAATATCTCCTTTTTCAGAAATTATTGCGTGACAAATATACGCATAGGCGTAACTTCCAAATATTCATTAATAATTAATTTTAGTGTGTTGCTGTCCTACAAACAGTTTACAAAAGTACTATTAACTACGTGCAGCTTCAGTCATATATACGTTGAATTAAATTTTTGCGCACCAACTATTATACTTTAATTACCACAATCGCGTAGATATTATTCTTTTAAAATTATTTGGTGAAAAGTAATTGTCATGGTTACCGTGGTCTAAACACAACTGTATCTGTTTTTATTTTATTTAAACTAAACAATTAGCGTTGCTAGCTTCTTTAAATCTCAGCCGATAGCTTGACATATTTCTATCGGCTAGGATTTGGCCGGTAAAGTCGGCCGCTGGCTTTATAAAATATCGGCCGACAGCTTGACACGATTCATCGGCCGGCCGATGGCCGACAGCTTGACTGCCATCTGTATGTGCTTTTTGAACTGCGAAATATATTACTAATTATTACATGTTATATGGAAAGAGCGATAGTATTTATTTTACTTGATCTTTAAGAATGTATAATGTTTCATTTTATTGTTTTATAATATTATTATGAAAATTTCAAAATAATTACCTTATTTAATTACAGGTTTTTAAAACATGCTAAATTTTTCATTTACATGATTTATTTTAAAAGTATGAAATAACTAAAAAAAAATTAAAGTATTTACTATATTCTGTTCAATGAAGTGCAGATTGTTTTTGTGGATTTGTGCTGTGTCAAGTGCTGATGCTCATGGATAATTATTATTTAACTCGGCTCCCTTCTGCCTGCTCAACTAGTTTTAAAGAGGTACCAACTACACGACCTACGTAAAATACTCACTCGACTGATGTACATTATACGGAGACAAATCACATTTGTAGCATAATTTAAATATATACGGCATCATAAGAAAGACAGATTGTGAATGTTTCAGTGTGCACGTGCTTGGGGAGCGTGCATACATTATGTGGTAATTCATTTCTTAGTAAGAGTAGGGGATCAAGCTTCCTATTTTTTTTACATAGGCGTACCACAAAAAAAAGAGTAAATATTTTTGACTATTAAAACGCGTCATTTATGCAGAGGCTTGTATACATTATATACTTTTGGGTGTTTTCTATTAAATTAGATACAAGACATTAGTATCTACTGAGGACCAAGGCCACATTACAGTTGAATGTCTTGCGTTGTGTCTAGTGGCTTGTATTTTGTAAGCTACACAACTCTTGCCTCTCTTGATGTGTATCGTCTGTAGAGAACCAAAATGACCCATGATAAAAGAGGGAAATATTTTAATTGCATGCTTTTGAAACGTACGAAATTCTTTATTTGCATATTATGTATTTGTAAATATATGTTTTATTATTTTTGTAGATAGTGGATATTGCTTTTGGCTAGAAATATATATTGGTCATTTATGTTCCTTGTTGACGGTATCCAACATATCAATAAATAGTTGATTGCCACAGTTTTGTTTTATTTTACTACAATTCAATTCAGGAAAGTGAACTAGTGCACAAGTCTATATAGCCAAAAAACTGCAATTTAATAACTTGAAATTTATCCTTAGAAGATTTGAATTTTTGGAGATTGTAATAAAAAAATAATGATAATTAGAAACTACTTTATATTCTTATGGTACATGGCATTTACATTATTATTTATAACTGTTAAGCATTTATTACATTTCTGATATTTTGTTACGTTAAAGTTTTAGTAAAATTACATTTATCAAATTTCATTTTTAAAAACAACATGTTACCATCAATGATAACCAAGTCGGGTTTTCCAAATGTCCAGGAACCTTTATTAACACTTCTATAGTAAATGGTTGCCTTCAAAAAGCAAAACGTGAAAAAATTGATTGCTGTGTAGTATTTCTTGATGTTAGTAAAGCTTTTGAGGAGACGTCCCATGCTCATACATCTAATATGTTGAATGCTCAGCTGCTTCCATCAAAACTTTAAACTTTGATTCTATGTCTCATGGGGAACAATGTAGCTCAAATCCAAACTACCAAAGGTATGTCACAACCTATACTCGTTAGAAAAGGAGTTTTTCAAGGTTCCCCTCTTTCTCCACAACTGTTTAATATTTCCATTAATCATGTCCATAAAGAACTAAATGAGCGAGAAATAAGTGACACATACGGGTTGCATTTGCACAACGATGTGCCTAATGTAGCTGAAAGGGGCTTTGCGGATGACGTTGCATTATTATCTGGTTCTGTTTAAGGTGCCCGTGAGTTGACAAAAATCGCTATTGAAAATTTCAATGAAGTGGGGTATGAAATTAATATTCAAAATTGCAAGGTTATAAATATTGTGAAAGGTAAGATTTGTGAAGATCCACTAGTTGTGGATGACAGAAATGTCATCAATGCCATTAAAAAAGAAGAAACTGTGAGGTTTATTTGCGTCAATTTTAATAATGAAATATCCTTTAATCCTTCATCAACAATTAAAAACTTTACCAAAGACTTGCAAAACCTAGTTGGGACCCCAATGCTATTTCCAAATCAAACAATAGCTATAATTTATCAATATTTATGGCCGTGCCTTACCTACTTATTACAAACAGCACCGTTAAACAAATTACCTAAGAAATTTTTAGAAGACTTAGACAAGATTATTCGTAGTGCAGTAAAAGATATTCTTGCTAACCCTCATGACTCACCTAATGCATTATTATACACCTCAAAAAAGAGTAGGGGTCTGCAAATCATGAGAAGCACTTGGGAGGCATTTATTCAACATTATAACATCTGTGTTGTCCTTCTAAGTTGCAATGATCCATTTCTACCATTTGTTAAAGATTTACAGTCTGAAATAGAAAGTTGTATTTCAGCTTTGCACTTAAATGGAGATGAAGTGCAAGCAAAGTTCGATTCGTGTCCCAAAACCAAGCCTAGCAAAATTCTACGGAATATTTTGCGGGATCAAGAATATGATCAATGGTGCTCATTTACACTTCAGGGACAAGGTGTCGAAATGTATAAAAATTGTCCATATGGAAGTAAAATCATCATTGACAAATGTGGTTTAACATCTTCTGAGTGGTTAAATGCTTCAAAAATGTCAGCTAATGTTTACCCGGTTAAAGCTATTCCAGGTCGTTCTCTAGAATCATCCCTTTGCAGACACTGCAAGGAGAAAGAAACCCTCGCTCATGTTCTAGGGAAATGTCATGTGGGAAGCTTACTGAGGACCAGCAGACATCATGAAGTTCGTACTATTATCGCAAATCATTTAAGAACACTTGGCTGGGTTGTACATGAGGAAGTGACTGATGGGGGCGACTACTACTAAAATGTTCAACGATTCACATCAGAACTACCCACCTACCCACCTACCCACCTACCCACTTCTGCGCATGCTATTTAGGTTGTTTGCATTCTGCGGGATTCTTTTAAAATAATTTCCGTCATGAATATTATTCATCCCCAACTCTCATCCTTCACATTTATTACTTCACTTCACATTTCACTACACATCTTTATCTATCTGATCTCATTTTAATTAATCAATAGTGCCCAAAAGAATAAAGAGAAGATCACCAAAACATGAAAAATTCAGTACTCCAATCCAAACCGCTAATTTAGACTATAACAATACTAATGTGAGTTTTACTGACATAATTAGAATTTTAATATGACAGTATTTAACGTTTGGTTACATACAGTGACTTGACTGTTTATTAAATCAGCTTCATTCATCTGATGATGATGATCTTACTTTAAACTTCACATATAAATGATGAATAATAAATAAAAGTATTACTTACTAGTTACTTGTGGGACTATATGATTTTTCAGATGTATATCTGCTACCCAGTGCCCCTTGTTGTGCAAAATCTTCAAAAAACCCCATAGTTAACTAATATACCCAGCAAACACAGTTGCAACATAATGTTAACATAATAGTTTCATAGGCCTGAGACCATTGGGCTCTAAATGTTGTCTGAATGTTACCAAATGTTATCCACAGGACAACATAATGGGTCACTAATGTCCGCTATAATGTTACTGTTCGGTTTCCGTACGGTTACTAAACTCTGATAAATTTTGGATGGATTTTAGAACTTTTCTAGCATCTTGCGGATTCTACAGTTACTAGTAGTACTACTTTACCCGCTCCTAATTTATGCCTTCAGGCTCACCTATAAATGAAAATGAAACCTACACACATCAAACATACATCTATTTAATGACAATTCATCATAAAAATTACATCAAACTAATTCATTAGCATTCACTTTCACACCTCACAAAACTATATCGCATTGTACACACCGACACAACTAAATAAAAGTTTAGTTCTTGAATTTTCTGTATCCTATAGTGCACATATTGTACAGTCAATATTAATTATAAGCAAAACAGATGCAATGACAAATTGTACGTATTGAAAATTTAACTATCTCATCCACTGAACACAAACAATAACCACTGTAGGTATATTTTTCTTTCCGGGATGGGTTAAATTGAAATTGTCACAATATAACTATTTGTAGTAACTTTACTAAAATGACTAGTGAAAAAAAAATTCCTAGTAACAGTATGAGTGCACACTACAAAAAGGACAAATAAAGTCGGAACCAACAGTTTTTCCATATTAAACCAGCTAACTATCAGACACTTTTGTAAAACTCACACACAACCCACAAATAAACTACACTGCCACAACAATTAAGTATGAACTTCTGCCGTAGTTGTAGGCAGTGTTACTGCAACAGGCAACAGTAGAGAAGTAGGAAAGAAATGAAGGTTACAGCCTGGCTCAAGTTCGTATTCAATACAAACGTATAATTTCCATGTGCTACCTGACCAATTTTCGGGGAATTTTAGACGAGTTTTAGAGACTCCGAAAAAGTGTCCCCATACTGTTAACATAATGTGTTCTACATTTACGCATCTTACAAATGTTATATTTTAGAGCTCATATGGACTGCGCGTCTAAAATTCAACTTTATTCAGACAACATTAAGATGCCCCAGAATTAACTTAAATGTTTTAGAACAAATTTGGAAACGTATGTTGATAATTAGATAACATAATGTTGCTGAGTGTTTGCTGGGATATAAAGAACACAAATAATGCATCTTATGTATTTACTTTTTATGTATGCATGTAATTTGCGTTTTAAGATCTACAGAAGATAGGAATAAATACGAAAAAATAATTAACTGAATGTTGTTATTGTTTGATTTTGAATTGTTTCTTTGAGACACTCAACTGAGCTGAGCGACTGGTTGACATTTTTTAATTATTCAGTTGGTCATTCATATGGGGCATGAGAGAATTATAATATTAACTATATATCATATGAAATACTTCGCTCGTAATGTGAGGAATACTTCAATAATAAAGTTGACGATTATTTATTCAAGAGAAGGTAAATACTTAAATCAAATACTAAGTTGTTGTCGATTTTAACATAAAGTTGACCATACATCACATTTAATAAACAGTCAAGTCACTGTATGTAACCAATCGTTAAATACTGTCATATTAAAATTCTAATTATGTCAGTAAAACTCACATTAGTATTGTTATAGTCTAAATTAGCGGTTTGGATTGGAGTACTGAATTTTTCATGTTTTGGTGATCTTCTCTTTATTCTTTTGGGCACTATTGATTAATTAAAATGAGATCAGATAGATAAAGATGTGTAGTGAAATGTGAAGTGAAGTAATAAATGTGAAGGATGAGAGTTGGGGATGAATAATATTCATGACGGAAATTATTTTAAAAGAATCCCGCAGAATGCAAACAACCTAAATAGCATGCGCAGAAGTGGGTAGGTGGGTAGGTGGGTAGGTGGGTAGTTCTGATGTGAATCGTTGAACATTTTAGTAGTAGTCGCCCGACTGATGGAGCTTCAAAGAGAGTGGATATAATATGCTGGCGTAAGGAATTAAAAGCGGGATACATTCTTGATCCGACTATACGTATGGAACAGTCGTCTAGTCAAGCAGAAGAAGTGAATATTGAAAAGCAGGCTCATTACAATCCTTGCATTCCTTACTTTCTTGACAAATACCAATTAAAGAAGTTGGAAGTGGTTGGACTTCTTGTTGGAGCTAGGGGTACTATAACTGGCTTTTTCGAATCATTTCGTAAAGATTTACGCCTTCCATCAAAAATGATTGAAGAAATAGTTGTTGCCACAATTTGAGGATCCTGCCGAATTGCTCATAACCATTTATATAATATGAATGTGACTCATAGTTAATTTTAAATTAGCTGTTTTAAAATAATGTTACTTTATACTTTTCAAATATCATACTAAACTTGTAAATGATGTGTTTTGTTCTTACTGTGTCTTTATGGCAAGCGCAATAGTAGCGCCAGTTGTAAATAAATATTTACGTTCTCTCTCTGAAAAAGCCCCCAAGAAATATCACGATATTGTCCGCAATTATTATTTAAATACTTTTTGAAAAAATAGTCCACGTTTTCTCATTTAATAAATGTTTTTTGCTCAATTAAAACTGTTTATTTCGATTTTTCAAACAACGTTTTTACATAGCGTTTACATTATAATGGCTTTCAGGTTAATAGTTACAGTTTGTGCGAGTAGGAAAAAACAAAAAACACGTAAGAATTTTTATAAAAGTTTCGATTTTATAGGAACTGTAGAAATATATAGTAGGTACTGTAGGGGCAACCGAGAGTGAGGTCTAGCAAGGATAAAGCTGTCGTTCATTTGCATGCAAAATTTATCCTTGCCAGACCTCACTCTCGGTTGCCCCTACTATAAGTACTTAACATTCACAAGCTAAAAGGAAATACCGTCTACTGCTTCAGGTTATTCTATTCTATAGGTGCAGGGGGAACTTGGGACACAGGAAATATCAGCAGTCAGCAGTCAGCAGTGCATCTCGTCAATTTTACTATAATTTTTCTGTGTTCTACAATCCTTGGTTTTTCAGTTCCACGCGGGTATCATTGAGTATCACATTCTGTGATGATTTGTAATTTGCAAGGTATATTTGTTTCAGTTTCAGTTTAACAATTTTAAAGCTCAAAGTTTCGGAAGTAGCAAAAGAATTGTATTTTATACATCCATTTTTTTGACATCTGACATTAACTATTATATTTTGAATTGTTTAATTTGACTAGCATTCCAGATTTGTTCGGTTCGATTATTTTACTATGCTACAGGAATTATAGTCTCAATACAAAATTCAAGATCTTAAATCGGTTGGCGTAAGGATTTGGATTCTTTTTAAGTGAGTAACTAATTACTATTATTATTTTTAATTTCAGGTTCAATGCTCATGCTTAGTAACTGGTGGCTAGTAGTAACCGCAGCAATATTTATTTTAGTTTAAACTTTGGTCGAGGCAGTTCTGTTTAACTGAAACCTGTTCGGGTAATTACTAATTTTACAATACGGAATCGAAACTTGTACCATTTGTTTCAACATAAAAAATTAAAATATTTTATTTTATTTGGTAATGAAACATAGTCAAAAAGTCAAAACGTATAATATTTAATGTATTGCTTACGAAAATGCAATTTATTAGAAGGTGTACTAAATTAATATGTCATTACTGAAAATAGAATCACATACAATTTTATGTTTTACGATTTGTATTCATTTTCACATTAAAAATTAATCTATATTCTAGGAGAATTTGTAATTATTTATTCTGTAATAATTTCAGCATTTTATTTATTGCGTTTTAGTTGGGGTGCGGCTTAATTCAGAATGAATCGGAACTCACACCCAGTTTTAAAACGTCTAAAAACGGAAACTAATAATGCAGAAGATGAGAGCGCGAGTGTTCTGGTTCTGGTACCGGATGACGGAGCTGGTTCAGCTTCAGATGGATCGAAAGTGCCTATCTCTGAGGATAGTGTTGATACTTTTGTCAATGTTTTTACAGATGATGTGAGTGATTTTGGAATTTAACTAAAAACTTTGGTTGTTCCTGTAATACAGTCATGTTTCATAGATATATAATTCATGCATAAACTTAATTATTCAACTTTAAATTTTATGTATCGGAATTTAATGCATTATTGAATCCAATTATTGTTTCATTTCATATATTAATCTACGTATGGATTTTTTTGTGCTACCCTATAATGTACAGATCCTTCCTGAGATATTTGACAATCTGGAAATTTTGAGTACAGAAGATCTGCTTGATTTCCGCCTGGTAAATCGATGCTGGAGAGATGCATCGACGTCAGTCCTTCTTAAAAGAAATATGACTCAAATTTCTCTGGACTTCGGTAAAGTGGCCCATGATGAAGATAGTCGTGCGGTTGCTCAAGTATTGGGGAACATTGCCCTATGTACAAACAATAAAAGTGATACATACAAATTCTTTCAATCTTGCCATCCCAAAAGCAATCTTACAGAACTTACTCATCTATTGAATAATTCTCCAAAATTCCCAAGCAACAGCATTTACTTGGAATCAGAGTGCAACCCTGCTTTTGGAAATCTCTGCCTAACATCTAACTCTGTAAGTGCAGATCAGCATCTGAAGGATTTCTTTAACTTCCTGTCACTCCATGGGAACAAAATGAGGAAACTTAGCTTGAGCGACGGTATTTCTCAAAAAGCAATTCAAAATTTGCTCTACGTCCACATGCCACGTTTAACATGCCTAGATATCCAACGAATTTACGAATTCTCGTCTCAAGATGAAAATGATACAGGGAATCAAACAAGAGTTTGTCTTCCGCTCTCATCAACACTTCATTTGCAAGAAATATCCATGCCTTATTTGCATCCTGATCAAAAATTCGATGTTGTGAAAGAGTTTATCAGTTTTTGCCCAAACTTGAGTGCTATTTACAGTCTACATACGTCAGGACTCGGAATTTTGCTTGAAACGGGAAAATTTCAATTTATTAAAGAATTGAACATGGAGCTCATCGTCCATGACATTTCAACTCGAGACCAGTTGTCGAAATTCGTGAGGAACACAGTCTCCAAGGGTAATGTTTCGCGTCTGCGCTTAAGCAAATTGACAGTAGGATTTTTGGATGATGGGTGGTATAATGATACTATAGAACTTGTTCAGAAAGTTCTTAATATAATTTTGAGTGCAAGCAAGGATGATTTACATTATTTGTCAATTTACTTGCAATCTTCACAAACGGTCCTCAACATCTTTATCCCATCGCTTCCTTATTTAGAATCACTTGCACTATACGACTATGAGAATGAGGCGAATGAGAGTTTCGCCGAAACCAAAATTCATTTCTTAGGAGACGTCATCGGTGGGGCAGTGGAAGCACATCAATCGCTTGATGACCTTAATACCCTTACTTTGCCAAATTCGGGAAACATCAACATTCCAGCGGGTTATTTTCCACGTCTCCACAAAGTTAATTTGGATTTATATGAATTAAAAACTAACCCTGCCAAACTGGTACAGTTCTTCGCCCTTGATCATCTTGGACCGGATGGAGTGACTATCATTCCTGGTGATACTCTGTCAACAGTGACCAAGTTGAATATGGACTATTTTTATTATCCAATATATGAGATTAACATGACAAACTTATTTCCAAATCTTTTGCATTTGAAGATTAACTACCCATACACGAATGGCTTTCGTAACTGGGTCTGGACTGCATTTCCTAAATTAGAGACATTTTTAATTTTTGGAGTAGTCCAAGGTGAAGATCACAATACAAACTTTGTTGACAGTTTTTTTACTGGGATGTCTCCTGAATGTTGTGCACAACTTGCAAGTGCCGAAAGTTGTACTGAATTAAAGTCTGTTTCCCCGCATGTTCTCGAACGTACTCAGCCATACATTGGTGACTGTAAAAGTAAGTTAGTTGACTACTGCTTATCATTATAGTTTGTAAAAAGTACAGTTTCTTGAATCAATAATGACTATGGAAGTGTTGGACCCACTTTGTTCTTTCATAAGTGATGCCCAGGTCGGTAAGTGATGCTCAGTTCGATAAATGATGCCCAGGCTGGTAAGTCACATCACTTACCAAAGTTGACCATCACTTTCCAGCCTGGGCTTAACTTACCGATTTGGGCATCACTTATCAAAGAAACCCTGAGACTCATACGCGCAACTAATGATTTCCTTTACTGTTACAGATTTAAAAGAATTCCAAATCGTGTTTGGGGAAGAATTAAACTCATTGTTTGTTTCAAAAGTAGCAGCTGTTCACGGCTTCAAGGACATACTTAACCGAACAAAAATCATGTTTACTTTTGTAGGGCATCACTGGAGCGCGGAACAAATACAAAGTACGTTCTTACAATTTAGAAACAAAATAATTTTGAATGTACATTTCCTAACGCATAATTTATTGTTAATAATTTAACAAATTATTCACCACCAATGCTCTACCTGATGGCCCCACCTAATTGATAGACATCTTAAAACTTTGTAGTTACCCTAAACTACGTATTCTTTGTGTACTGTTAAACTTATTGGGACAGTAAAAATTTCAAATATGTATATAAACAATGTTTTGAATGAGTATGTATCAAATCAAAACAAAATATTGAACTGATTTCAGAAACACGTCAATTTCTGGATCAAGTTTCTGCATACGTTGAAATAGAGATGGATACCTAATTAGAAGCCGCTGATTTCTGGAAATAGTTAAGGTTTTGAAAAGGCATATCCAGACAATGCATCATGTAATTATGTGCGCATTGTCATTTACATGAATTTTTATATTTCAAAATTTTTAAAAGGAATCGTTTGAAATTCTTTAACTTGTACTGTATATTTAGTAATATGATGGTTTGCTGTAACACTGAATGTTATGTATGTCCGAACTATGCCATGTTTGTGCTAAAACAGCCATGATAAAAAGCTGAAGCTGAAATAGAAATATAATGGAAACATAGAACAAAAACACTTTTATGACTCCCAAATTTGTTGACACTTGGCAAAAATAGAAAAACTAAACTTACAGGAATCTAATAATTATAATTTTTTAATTTAGCCGCCACACATGGAATTTAACTAAAATTAAAATTGTTAGTCAAATAATAAAGGTGATTATTTCGTCATTTATAAGATGTGTTCATTTTGAATGACAGAGAATAATTGTATTTTCCCCGTCCACATCAGAAGCTATAGCAACTAAAGTCTCAATTTAACTAAATCAATCTTCACACCATTTATTGCTCACCTAATGATAAAGAAAGAATGTTTATACTGTAAGTAATTCGTTTAATAAAGCCAACACTGCACTTGTAAGTGCGTTTGCATAGATTAAATTAATTAAAGCCATGAGGTATTTTTTCAATTTTTAAACTATGTAGCACGGTTAGTTGGTTACAAGCATATGTGTAATTCCTTAACTTAAACAAAATGGATATCGTGTGTGAAGAGCTAAAATCAGTGTTCTGCATATTCAAGTTAACTTGCCCAAAATAGTTCGTGAACTCAAATAGTTCAATCAAGGTGTAAAATTCCAAGCTCAACGAAGCGCGATGAAGCTCAAAAGATTTTTACACAAGCTCAACGAAGCGGGACGAAGCGCGATGAAGCACAATCGAGCTTTGGTCCCTGAAAGTTTTTGGGGGTGGTAAATTTTCTTAACATTAGCGAGCCCAGTAATATATTTTTGATACTTGTGCATTCAAATTCAAAGCACCTAAGTACCTATGTGCTTAAGGTTAAAATGTACCATGTTGACAAGTAATGAAAAGTACTGGAACTGGAAATTGTGGAAATACCAAATACCAACTTTCGCCTCGCTTCTCGCATTTGCCTACTAGTTACTATTAATTATCAACTCATTACTATTCCGCAATTCTTGATTCTTTTATGGAATACTATGGATTATATATTATAAATAATTTTAATAAATTCATTTCAGTCAAGGTGCATACTATTTATTTTTTCTTTAAGTTTTAAAGTTTTTAAGAGTAAGTGATAATGCTGAATGCACTATTCATGTATATGCCGGACGGAGGCCTTAACAAATTATATGCTATATTATTTTTAATTATTTTATTAAAATTTAAATAATACTATACTATCAATAGTACAAGTATAGAAGTATATGGTTCATATTCCACAGATTTCGATATTTGTTGTAGACAAACTGAACTTTATTAATTTATATTTATATACACTAAATATGTACTATTAAACTAATAGAATAATCGTCTAATCTTGAATTGAATAAATATTATTTAAAAGACAATAGTATGCACACTAATATTTTAATATATTATACACTATAACCCTTTCCATATCAATACTCGTTAAAGCCTTAAAGTAAAGTACATCGCACGACAAAAAATTTTACCTATCGTCGGGGGTCGACATAGTCGGCAGGTGCAAAAAAGATAAAAGTGGAAAACTGAAGCTCAACGAAGCGCGATGAAGCTCAACGAAGCTCAAAAGATTTTAACCCAAGCTGGACGAAGCGCGATGAAGCGCGTTTGAGCTTACGATTTTTGTAAAAAAGTTGATTTTGTGAAAAACGAGCTTAATGCCATAAAGTTAACTATTGCAGAACACTGGCTAAAATGATCCATATGCAATTTGAGCTACAATCAAAATAAGCTATGTCATAAAAAATGTCAAATGAGAAAGATGCGGTAAATGTTAATTTATGAGTTTTTGAGAAGCATAAAATTTCTATTTGCATATTCTTGGAATAAAATGTTCTATTTGCATGTTTTTGAAAAGGGAAAAATGTAGTATTTGCATGTTTTTTAAAATTGCAAAATGTCGTATTTTCATGTTTTTGAAAACTGTAAAATTTTTTATATTACACGATTTCGAAAAGTGCAAAATGATCTATTCAAATGCTTTCAAGAGATTCAAGACATATTTCAATATTTTTGTCTTTTGTAGATAGTACATATATTTTCTTATGAAACCTAGGATATTTTTTTGGGAAATCGGAATTGTGTACAACAAGTTCGGTATCATAATGATAGTCATGTACTTATATATTATTAAGGGTCGTCCTTAAATGACGTTATTTAAAAAACACCAATTTTTGAGTATTTTTAAACACTTTTTCAATGTTTTTCAAAACCATTTCACGTGCATTCGTGTTAAGCTCATAGAAGATATAGGATATAAATAAAAGATATAGTTGGTAGATAGTAGATCTACTGTGTTGCAAATAGCGACATCGAAATTTAAAGCAAAAACAATTTAATTCTATTAAGTTCCCTGTCAAGTCGATTTGTGAGTATTATTACTACCTAAATTAATTTGTATCTAGTTATTATTCACCATGAATTTTAAATCCCAATATAGTTAACTGCAAATTTATATATACACGGATGCAAGGGGTCAAAACGGCGTATCTACAAAATTTAGCTACATCCAAATTCTCATCAGAAGCATGTTGAAACTTAATTATATGGCTTAGCTAGAAAACTCTGGAAGTGTCACTATACGCATTTTATGCGGGATAATTAACTGTGTGCGTGTGGATTTAATAAAATTGTGTAAATGGAGTTTAATTTAAGTTTCTGTGGGTGAACAAGGAATTAAGATTAAATTTAATTTATTACGAGTTTAAAAATTGAAGTTGACAGTTTTATGGAATTTAATTTTATAAAAGTATTCAAAGTTGCTCCTGTTGGTTTTAATGTGTGGGGTATATGGACAGTCAACATGTAGGCCTTGTATGTAGTAGTAGGCTCTGTAGTAGTAGGCTTTTTAGTAGTTGGCTTTGGTGTAGTAGGCTTTGGTGTTGGTTTGTCGACACATTTTCCTCTACAAGTGACGAAAAACAAAAACATTGAGCATTCCACATCCCGTTCCAACCGCAAACTTTAATGTTTTAAAAGATTAAAAATGTCAAATAGAATTTAGTACAGAAGCCAAGTCTTACGCTTTGCAGACAAAGGGACTCTTACAGCCCGGATATGCAACGTAACGTGGACAACATATTCACCAGAAGACAAGGAACAAGATTGACCCTTCCTTGACTGCCATCTATAACACGAGAAAGCAAAAGGAAAAACGGGAGAGAATTAATCCGTTCAAGCTTTAATTGTGTAGTTTACTCAGTGGCGGACAAAAAAAAAATGCTTTTAACCAGCAATTTGTTTGCATATACAAAAGCCACCATTTTAATTTTATTGATGATTTTCTTTAGTAAAGCAAAATGTTGTATTTACATGTTTTATAAGACCGAAAAAACGTTCTTTTTACTTGATTCTGAAAAGTGCAAATTGTTCTATTTACACGTTTCGAGAAAAGTGGAATAAGTTTTATTTCCATGTTTTTGAAATAATAGAAAAAATTGAATTTACATGTTTTTGAAATGTGAGAAAAAATTGAATTTACGTGTTTTTGAAATAATAGAAAAAATTGAATTTACATGTTTTTGAAATGTGAGAAAAAATTTTATTTACATGTTTTTCAAATGTGAGAAAAAATTGAATTTACATGTTTTTCAAATGTGTAAAAAAAAAATTTTTTTGATGTTTTAGAAAAGTTGAAATATTCTATTTACACGTTTTTTGACAATTCAGGCAGCAGAGGCTGCCTGCGCTGGCCGCATTGTCTGGCCTGGCCCTGAGTTAACTGCAGGATTAAATATGGTGGGTGGTGGTTGCCCGCCCTTAACGTAACAGAATTGAACAAAAAACTTACCGGCTGACAAACCCCAGACATTAACTCATCCTTTTGTTTTGCAAACCTGGAAATTCCAACGTTGCCTCCAGTTATGTCAATGACTTAAAAATAAATGACAAATTTTGTAAAATATTTAAAATTGAAAGTAACTCTTGATTTTCTACTTACACACAATTTTCAGTTGTGAGGAGGCAGCCAATCCAGACAGAGCACTTGGTGAAAAAATAAAATAAAAACACGGATTACAAATACATTGACAAAAAAGAGCACAAAATGTGGATTTGAATTCAGAAAATGAGGTACCTACTTACAGTTTTAGTCGACGCTGGACGAACGGGAAGCACAGCGAGTGCGCTAAAATGCCCAGACGCAGATCAGAGTATAGAGCCCTTCATTGTTTCGGTTTCGGAATTTCCACAGTTTTCTTTTAGACGAAAAATGATTTGCTTCCTTTCAAAACGACGGTGTTTCCAGTCGATGCGTTCAAAGTGAAGACTAACCTCTAAGCTTCCTAGTTGTGTGTACTTCACTGCGTATCTGCATATCGTCGGTGAAGAACCTAAATGACCCATAATTACCCATTTTGTAGCTAACAATATTATCCACTATCTACACAAATATTAAAAAATGCAGTTTTTTTTTAGCTATATAGACTTGTACACTAGTTCACTTTCCCGAATTAAATTGTAGTAAAATAAAACAAAATTGTGGAAATCAACTATGTATTTATTGTGATATATTAGATACCGTCAACAAGGAACCCAAATAGCGAATTTGAAATTATACTACAGAAAAATACTGCCGATTGCAATGCTAATACTGCTTATTGACCAGTATGCCCAAATAAAATATTTTGAACGGTTTTAAAAACCTAATTTATTATTAGTAGGTTGATAATTTTCCACCTTTCCAAAAAACTTTACTTGTCATAAGAACATCTTGCACTGTTCATAAAATCAGTAATGACAAAGTTTTAAATGTAATTAAGTACCTAAAGCTTGTAAGTACAACATTTTCAAATTGCTAAAAACAAGAAAATAGAATATTTTGCAATTTATAAAAACAGTGAAGTAAAACATTATCCGTTTTTGTTTTTAAATTGTTTAGTAATAAAACAACTCCTCATGTTTATAAATCATGTAAATGAAAAATTAAGCATGTTTTTAAAACGTGTAATTACAGAAGTAAAACATTTTGAAATTCAAAAAAAAAAAAAATATTATAAAACAATTAAATAGAACATTTTGCATTCCTATAGATCAAGTAAAATAAATATTATTGCCCTTTTTATATAACTTGTAAAAGGTAATAATACATTTTACAGTTCAAAAAAAGCACATACAGTTTATTTGCTTGCTGACTTTTCAAAAAAGTTAATTTCAATTTTTTTTTTTTTGTATTTTGTACTTTTTAAAAACAGTCACAAAAAAAAATTAGGATTTATAAACTGGAAACATGTGTAAATACAACATTTTGCAATTAAATAAACTGTCTTTTTGAAAACAAAAAATTGATTTTAGATATATGTCAAGCCAGAGTGAACTATAAGTTATGTCTTTGAATATACGTCATAATACAAGATACCATTCCGTTCCCTACTCACACAAAGAGACTGAGGAACAACAGTCGCCAGCAGCAAAAACACATGCTCAGGAAGATGAACCTTTAGAAACAGAAACGGATGATCTTGAACCAATAAGAAAAGATAAAGACATTTCCGGATCCGGACCTGCTACCGCCAAAAAATGTAGTTTTAATCATCATGGCCAAGGCTCGGCTACAATTTCAAACAGCCGAACCACACGGCATGTGTGCTGCCTATTTCTCACCATGCTTGGTGCAGTAATAATTTTATTAGTAGGGGCACTTTGGATCTTTCTTCTTTTTAACAACTGTGGCGATGATTTGGGTAATCAATTGATAAATATTATTTCCTTGAATACTTTATATGCTAATTTGAGGGCATATCTTTGGATTTACAATTTTTAATAAAAATAGATTATTTTACTTTTTTTTTTAAATTTAAAGTCTCCTGCTGTTTGCAAATTTTAAAACAATCCACGTCTGGACAGTTCTGTGAAAAAAAATGAAGTGACACCTCATTACAAGACACATCTGAGATACTACAATAGACGAGCTGGTGAGCGCATTCCATGGCAGAGCCAATTTTTTTTTTACAATTTAGTATATTGTCTGTGATGAACTAAAATAAACCCATTTCTAGGGTGAGATAGAAAGACGATTTTTTTCAAATAATAAACTTGAGCTTCTAAAATGAGCAAATTTTTTGATTACCGCATGTTTTTAAAAATGGTAAAAGGTATTATTTGAGTGTTTGTTTAGGTTTGAAATGTCCTATTTACATGTTTTTGAAAATTGAAAACTATCCTATTTGAGTGTTTTTTAAAAGTATAAGATGTTCTATTTACATGTTTTTAAAAAGTGCAAAATATTGTATTGACTTGTTTTTGTTTGAAAAATGCACATTATTTTATTAACACGTTTTTAAAAAGGTCAATAGGTTCTATTTGAATGTTTTTAAAAGTGTAAAAAGTCCTATTTACAGGCTTTTGAAAAGTGCAAAATATTTTATTAACTTGCTTTTGTTTGAAAAATGCACAACGTTATGTTTTTGAAAAAGTTCTATTTGAATGTTCTTGAAAAGTAAACAATGTCCCGCCTATATGTTTTTAAAAATTGCAAAATATTTTATTCACATGGTTTTTTTTTTAGAAAAATAAACAAGATTCTATCAACATGCTTTGGTGAACATGCAATTTTCATTTTGTCTGTAGATAGTGCTTCTTGTTTAAAAATAAAATAAATTAGGCCATTTTGGCTCTTTACAGACTATGAACGATATAGTTACGTATCAAATTACATGTAGAATAACATTATCTCTATTTTTTACTAAATTATTTTCCATTTAATACGACTTTAGTGATATGGAACAAAATATATTGTCAGAGAAGAACCAAAATAACCCAATTTCAATTTAGGTCAGGATTAAAATGTGCTATGTCATAAAAACAACATGTCAAAAAGGCGCAAAGTTTTAACTAGGAGTTTTTAAAAATTTTCAGAATCTTCTATTTACATGTTTTTGAAAAGTGTAAAATTTGCTATTTACATGTTTTTAAAAAGTGTAAAATTTGCTATTTACATATTTTTGAAAAGGTGTAAAATGTTCTATTCACATGTTTTTGAAAATTGTAAAACGTTGTATTTACATATTTTTTGAAAAGTGCAAAATTTTCTATTTCAATGCTATCAATATATTGTTGTCAATATTGTTTTAATATTTGTGTAGATAGCTGATATTGTTTTTAGCTAAAAATGGATATATATATATCTTTATTCATCCAGTTGATTTACGGCCATAGCCCTTACAACCCTTTCACGTTACATTTATACAAAATCAATAATTGGATTTGATCCAATTTTTAAAATTTAAATTGTTTCCCCACATAGTAATCATCGTATCACATGCTATCAAGATATTGTTTAGATATTGTTGTCAATATTGTTTTAATATTTGTGTAGATAGCTGATATTGTTTATAGCTAAAAATGGATATAGGTCATTTTGGTTCTTCACAGACGATACAAAATTTAATAACTAACTTAAATTAAATGAGCTGTGCATGCCGTACTGACCTAGAGCTAAAAACTTTTGCAGTGAAAACAGTTAAAAATGTTTTATTTCTCTGCCTCTGGAATTGATCGTGACGACTGTGTCGATTTTGTTGTCAATGGAGTTGATGCACTGCCAGCCGAGTTCCCACATCAAGTTTATTTTGCAAGCCTAAAAGTAAAGTGTGGCGGGACGATTCTAAACGAATATTTCATTCTCACTGCAGCCCACTGTTTTATTCGAAGAGATGGAACACCAAGGAAGGGAGCCTACAGTTGGAAAGTAGTTGGAGGAGACACGGACCTCAATTTAACTGAAGAGACTGAGCAAGAGCGAAGCATTTCTATTATTTACACACACCCAAGTTACAAGCCAGGCACACCTCATGACGACATTGCCCTTGTAAAGCTAAACAGACCATTTGTACTCAACAAATTCTTAAAAGCGCCACTACTTCCAAATAAAGATTTTGTTCTAAAATTTATTAAATATTCAGCCTTGACAGTTAGTGGCTATGGGGATTTAAGCTACCAGGGTGAGAGGCCGACGAAACTACAGAAATCACGTCTTTCCATCTACACAACTTCTGATTGTGCTGCAGCGTATGTTAATGAAAAAATCACGATGACAGAAAAAATAATTTGTGCAGGTGGGGAGGGTCGGGATTCTTGCCAGGGGGACTCAGGGGGTCCACTTGTTTTTAGACGTTGTAACATGGCTGACTATGAAAGTGTTTTGGTCGGAATTGTTATAGGTGGCATTGAGTGCGGGACGGAGGAGTTCCCAGGTATGTACACTAAAGTATTCGAGTACATGGATTGGATACACGAAAGCCTTGGAAACACATCAATTTGGGGTAATTTTCAAAATATTGAGCAGTCGCCAACTAGTAGCTGATTTAATTGTATGTAGGGTTGTAGTTTAATCAAGTTTATAATTTAAAAAAAAATCAAAATGCAGGCCTCACTCAAGGAGACTGCTCTCGAGGGGGGTGCTGTCAAAACGGTGGTTCCTGCTTCATTGGAACTCACAGTAACAGCTACAGTTGCCTCTGCCAAGATGGGTTTAAGGGAATTAACTGTGAACGTAATCAATTTAACAAAATTATGACAACCTTATATGTTTATACAAAAACGATGTAAATTAAACTACTAATGTGCCTAATTTTATTAAAGATGTTGACCTTTGTGGGACTTGCGATTACCGGAAAAGCTGTGTCTGTCAAATCGGTCAAATTAAGGATTTGATCGATGCTACAAGATGCGTTTCTGTGAATTCAAGTGCAACTCTTCTTGTTTCTACTAAACTTATAAGCGAACCTGAAGCTTATATCTTAGTTGAAATACCCTTGAGTTCTACTAACGTCAGTACAATTTTTAATGTTATCTCTTAATTTGTCAAGAATGAGTTCTAAAATGAGTTTTAATACCGCGTAATGGCCCTGTTGCTACTTCAGGCCCGCGGTAGACAAATCTGGCGCGAAGCGCCGGATTTTTTGTAAAATTAAATCAGTTAATTAATAAATTAATAGGGCGGTATTATATAATCTAATCCAATGAATTATTACATTTTATTGAATTTTCATCAAATTATTTCAGTCAGCCCAAGGTTCCGGAAATCGAAATGTGAGTAACATCAGAAGCTTTGACTTCCATTTTGAAGCACAGACTTTGTTCTGGATTGACGTTCAAAACACAACAATCTACTCAAGTCCAGTAGGGGATGGGCCTATAACAAGGAAGAACGTACTACTACATGACCCAACGCTTCAGCTGGAGTCGATAGCAGTGGATTGGATTTACCAGCATATTTACTGGATTGATTCAGGGAGCCATGCTGTTGCCATATCTGACTTAAACGGGACAATGAGAAGAACAATAATTTCTGAAAAAGACTCGAGGCCAACCTCTATTGTTGTGAATCCACTGATTGGGTAAATTTTTGAAAAACTAAAAGCTCCCCGCGAACAAAAATTTAAAAGAATTTTTTTTATTACACAGAAAAATACAAATTAATCTAATCCTTTTGTAAATTGTATTAATAATTTTGT
Organism: Dicyrtomina minuta; assembly: GCA_949802685.1. NCBI lineage: Eukaryota > Metazoa > Arthropoda > Collembola > Symphypleona > Dicyrtomidae > Dicyrtomina > Dicyrtomina minuta. Next base: position 134,269,195 of record OX461808.1, on the reverse strand, counting down.
TGAAAAAAAGCTGGATTTTCTGGATTGGAAGCAGTTCCATGAATATAAATAAAGCAAGACTGGACGGAACAGATAGACAAAGTAATACCTGGAGGAGAGACATGGCAAGTAGATTAGCAGTTGATATTATTGGGAATCGACTGTACTGGATACAAATTTACTCAATTTGTATTTTCTCTTCTAAATTTGATGGCACCGACTTTCATGAAAATTATCCCAGGAGTTATAATCGCCGTCCTTGGTCGTCGATTTCAATTTTTGAAGACGACGTCTATGTCCTCAAACAGGAAGACCGAAAAATTTACAAAGTCAATAAATGCAATGGGGAAGAAGTCACACTAAATTTTCAATTGGCCGTAGGTTAAAATTTAATGCAACCTTTTAAAAATTAGTGCCAGTTAATTCATATTATTGTTTACGCTGAGAGTAGCTATTGGGATATTGAATATTACGCATGCAAAATAAAAACATTCAAGAGTTATTTTACTTGCTTTTTTTTATAGAACTCAGATTTAACAGAGCTGAAGATCCAAAGTGCCTCGAATCAACCAAATGCTACAAATCCTTGTCAGATGCGGCTTTTAAAATGTTCCCACTTTTGTTTCCCCGATCCACATGCGGCGTTAACTGATTTTTCCTTCAACTCCAAATGCGCCTGTCCTGACGGCCTTACCATGTCGAATGATCAAGTCAACTGTATTTAAATAAAATTATATTAATTCGCTATGTAAATGTATGATTTATAGTGTACAGTTAAATCCTGACATAGCGTTAAATTTTAGGTTGAACATTTTGTAGTAAAGTCATGTACTTAACCCTGAAGAAGAAAACACAAATTTTTAGATAGTTTTCGTTTTTTACGAAATTTTGAAAATGAGGAAAAATTTTGATTCATTATACTCTAATTATATTAAACTTACGCAACTTATTATTTTTAAATGCAAAATATAATTATAATAAATAAAGGCCCTTGTTTAATAGCAGCCCTAACAACAAAATGGGAACCTTTGAATTTGCCGCCAAATTTGATTTGTCAATTTACATGTGAAATGTGCAAGCATCTGTGAAAAGCACAAAACATGGAAAAAAACTGCATATATTCCTAGTTTTAATCAATTTCTGTAATACATCCAAAAATTCAAAATTTTAATTTTTAAATTTCCCGCCAAAACTTTAAATATTTTGTTAACTGAAGATTTCGACAGGTCAACGGTTGATTAACCCGTGGATATATGTATTTCAAGTATATTCTTGTAGTTTAGAATTGCTGAAAAGTAATGCTTTTATATTATGTATAATCTGTTATAAAGTGCATGTGTTACATTTTTGTTTACTGCAATTTAATTTAATTTATTAAATGCACTCTTAAGACGTAAAAATACATTCTTAATAATAAATACAATGTGTGCCGTTCAAATTAAATATAACTAAATAAGAATTTTGAATTTCTTGAAAGAATAGTAAATAAATGAAACATTTTATGCTCTTTAAATAATTGCATATAAGTAGGCATGTTCCTTTGGCACTCTTTAAGATCATTAGAATAGAGTAATTATTATTGCACTTTTTGTATAACATAGTAGTACATATTTTACATTTTAGAAAACGTTAAACATATTTTTAAAATTTGAAAAATAATTAAAATAATTATTTTGCAACTCTTACTTAGAAACAATCACATACAAAATTTTCCTATTCTTAAAAGCGCGTAATTAAATCATTTTTGAATTTTAAAAAAATCGTGACTAAAATTTTTAACAACCAATTTAAGTTATTGTTTTTTTAACAGAGCTTATTTTAATTTTACCGTGCACCTCAAATTAATTTTTGCACGTGTAATGGGACAGAATTTGTGCCAATTTGTATGAAAATATAATTCAGTATGTACATACATGTTACTGCCAATCAGCCAATTTGCATATTATGACGATCATTAAAAATTGTACTCAGGATGTTTGATGCTGTGATTAAAATTAGGTCATTCTAAATTACAACAATAATTATAATTATGAATACGATCTGTAATTTCTCAATTTCCATGCTCTGCTTGACTAGTGCAACTCAATATTACATAAATATTTGCAATGTAGTATAAAAACTGTAACTACAACTGCGTAAAGCAAGTTAAGTGGAAGTACTAATTGCTTAAGAATTGTTAGGGTAGTGGGAGGCATTCCACATTCCACTCGTTTGCACATTAAATAAATCAAAAGATAAATTGTTGTCTTGGTAAATTTTTGCACTAGTTAAAATTGTGGAATTGGATTTATGAACAAAATTGCTGCCGTCAGTTTAAAGTATCGTTAGTCGTTAGAGTCCCAATAAATATTTACAAATCTAACAAGGAAAGGTCGCGACATGGGCGCCGATTTTCAACTTAAGATCACATGCGTTAGATAGACCTATGGTGGGAAGCAAACGCACCACTAATTATTTTTGTCGCGAGTCAACTGTATCGAGGTCCATAGGTCATTTGCCGAAAAACGACCACAGGGGGGACCACGTGTTCATTTATATTTTGCATGTTAAATCCCTTAAGAAAATTTCGTTTTTTTATTTCGCGAAGAAATTCAAAAATAGCCATTAACGCTATAAAGCAGGAGAAATCTACTGCTTAGGGACTTCTGCCATTAAAATAGTCTAGGGTCGTCCATAAATAACGTCATCAAAATAATAATATTTTTGGACGTTGTAACGCCCCGTTCATTATTTAAATGACTATACTATATTTATCATGGGTAGACAGTAATACCTAAGTAGACTCATTGGCCATACCAACGTCTTTTATGGACGATCCCATTACCATTACCACCTATATTTGTTTTTCCCAAATAGTAAGCACTTAAAATTTGAAAATATACAAAATCTATTACTTTAAAAGGCTTATTTCTGACCTTAGTGACATCGTTGTATTTTCACTAGGCGATGCGACTATCATAGTGGAACCGTCATGCAAGAGGAATTTTCAAAACATTAGAGATACTGCTGCAGTAGCTCCACTTCATGATGTTTTCACATTCTTTTGGTATTTTCTAAAACCTGACTTCTGGGTTTTGTAAAGTTCAAACATTTTCATTTTGTTTAAATTCCAACAATAAATAAAGTCACCGTTTTTAGATGCTGAGCAAGCATCTAATAAAATGGTCATGTCCGTCTGTCCGTCTGTCTGTCCGTCTGTTGGCCCCACGCTACAGGTCAAACCGTTTACACTATTGTCTTAGAACTTTTTTAAAACAATCACAAAAGCGAGCCGGCAGGTCTGTATTGTTTTTTCACTGTAATCGAACTGACCATTGCTTAGCAATTAAATGTTGAACTGACCAAGGTCAAGAAATTTAGAAGTAAGCACCTTAAAAACGAGAGTAGCGATAAACATAGCTGAGCGCAAGACATGTGCCCAGCTATGAAACGAAATACATAGCACCATTTCCAGCCAGCTTCGGGGATCGTACGTAAATTACGTTATCTAAAAATTACCACTTTAGAAATTTGCTTTGTCATTAGTTCAAGAATTAAGTAATCGGATATATTTGACATGGGTTCTTACTAGTATGCATACAAGGATCGTTCATAAATGACGTTATTCAAAAATTACCATTTTAGAGATCCCCTTTGTCATTTGTTTAAGAATGAAGTAATCAGATATGGCGATGCCCGTAAATTCCTATATGGCCCAGTTTGTTTTCCAGTAAAATTCTTTGCACCAGGTTACTGTTGACCGAGCTTTTAATAAAAAACAATCAGTATGGTATACAGATTACATTCATTTTCGTATATCCTCGGTTAAGAACTAAAATGACCCATATACATTCGTAGCTAAAAATAATATGTACTATCTACAAAAAACATTGAAATATGTCTTGAAAGCATTTAAATAAATCATTTTGCACTTTTAAAAAATATGTAAATACGACATTTTGCACTTTTCAAAAATATGCAAATACGACATTTTACGCTTTTCCAGAACATGCAAATAGAACATTTTATGCTTTAAACAGAACATGTGTATGTCCTAACAAACATTGTTAGGACATACATAACTTTTAGTATTACAATAAGCAATATTATTAAAATAGTAAATATACAGTACAAGTTAAAGAATTTCAAATGATCCCTTTTAACAATTTTTGGAATATAAAAATATGCATGTAAATTAACATGCGCACATATATTATGCATTCTCTAATTAGATATGTCTTTTCAAAACATTTATCATTTCCAGAAATCGGCAGCTTCTAATTAGGTATCAATCTGTATTTCAACGTATGCAGAAACTTGATCCAGAAATTGGCGTGTTCCTGAAATCAATTTAATTTATTGTTTTTTTATTTGATGCATATTTACTAAAAACATTGTGCATACACATTTGAAACTTTTTACTGATACAATAGGTTGAACCGTCCACTATAAGAATAAGAAATTGTTAAAACTAAATTATGCTAAGGAAATGTACAGTTCACGTTCACATTAATTTGTTTTTAAATTGTGAAAACCTACTTTGTATTTTTTCCACGCTCCAGCCATGTCCGACAAAAGTAAATATGATTTTTGCTCGGTCAAGTAAGTCCTTAAAGCCGTGAACAGCTGCTACTTTTGACACAAACATTGAGTTTAATTCTTCCCCAAACAGGAGTTCGAATTCTTTTAAATCTGTAACAGTAAAGTAAATCATTAGTTGCGCGTATGAGTCTCAGGGTTTCTTTGGTAAGGGATGCCCAGAACAGTAAGTTATGCCCAGGCTAGAAACTGGAAAGTAATGGCTAACTTTGGTAACTGATGTCACTTACCGACCTGGGCATTTCTAATCAAATAACAACCTGGGTCTCAACACTTCCATAGCCATTAAAATGATTCAAGAAACTGTAGTTTTCGCAATCTAACGATAAGCAGTAGTAAATCAACTTACTTTTACAGTCACCAATGTAAGGCTGGGTACGTTCAAGAACACGGGAGGAAGAGGAAACAGACTTTAAACTGTTGTCACTTCCAAGTTGTGCACAACATTCAGGGGAAAACCCAGTAAAAAAACTGTCAGCAAAGTTTGTATCGTGATCTTCACCTTGGACTACTCCAAAAATGATAAATGTCTTTAATTTAGGAAATGCAGTCCAGACCCAGTTACGAAGGCCAGTCGTATATGCGTAGTTGATCTTTAAATGTAAAAGATTTGGGAATAATTTAGTCACGTTAATCTCATACATTGGATACAAAAAATAGTCCAGAACCAACTCAATCACTGTTGACAGAGTATCACCGGGAAAGATAGTCACTCCATCCGGTGCAAGATGATCCAGGGCGAAGAATTGAATCAGTTTGGCTGGGTTATTTTTAAATTCATACAAATCCAACTTAACATCGCAGAGACGTGGAAAATAATTTGCTAAGATGTTGATGTTCTCTGAATTTGGCCAAATAAGCGTATCAAGGTCATCAAGTGATTGATGCGCTTCCACTGCCCCACCGATGACGTCTCCTAAGAAATGAATTTTGGTTTCGGCGAAACTCTCATTGTCCTCATTTTCATAGTCGTGTAGTGCAAGGTATTCTAAATTAGGAAGCGATGGGATAAAGATGTTGACAGGCGTATGTGAAGATTGGAAGTATATTGTCAAATACTGTAAATCATCCTTGCTTGCACACAAAATTAAATTGAGAAATTTCTCAACAAGATGTAAAGTGTCATTGTATATCCCATTATCCAGAAGCCCTATTGTTAATCGGCTTAATTGAAGACGTGAAACATTACCCTTGGAAATTGTGTCTGTGAGGAATTGAGACAATTGGTTCCGGGTTAACATGTCATGGACTATGAGCTCCAAGTTTAAATTTTTAATAAATTGAAATTTCCCCAATTCAAGCAAAATTCCGAGTCCTGTCGTATGCACATTGTGAATAGAGCTCACGTTTGGGCAAACACTGATGAGCTCTTTCACAAAATCAAACCTTTGATCAGGATCTGAAACAGATAAATGCGGCACAAATATTTCTTTCAATTTGAGTGTTAACGGGAGTGGAAGAAAAACTTTGATTTGATTCCCTGCATCCGTTTCATTTTGAGACAAAAATTCGTAAAGCTCTTGAATATCTAAACATGTCAAATTTGGCATGTGGACGTAAAGCAAATTTTGAATTGCCTGTTGAGAGATTCCGTCACACAACCGAAGTTCCTTGATTGTGTTTCCATGAAGTGACAGGAAGTTGAGCAAATCTATTTGATGCTGATCTGCATTTACACAATCAGATATTGGGCAGAGATTTCCAAAAGCAGAGTTACATCCTGATTCAAAGTAAATACGGTTGCATGGGAATTTCGCAGAGGTAGTCATTAGCTGAGTTAGTTGTGTAAGATTTCTTTTGGGATAGTAAGTTTGAAAGAATTTGTAGGATGCTGCATCATTTTCGTTTGCGGGAGGGGTAATGTCCCCCAATACTTTAGTAACTACTCCGCTATTTTCATCATAAGCTACTTTGCCAAAGTCCAGAGTAATTTGAGTCATATTTCTTTTAAGAAGGACCGACGTGGCTGCATCTCTCCAGCATCGGTTTACCAGGCGAAAATTAAACAGATCTTCTGTACTCAAAATTTCCACATTGTCAAATATCTCAGGAAGGATCTGCACATTATTAAGTAGCACAAAAAAATCCATACGTATATTAATACATGAAGTGAAACAATAATTCAATTCAATAATACATGAAATTTCCATGCATTAAATTTATTGTTTAATATTTAAGTTGTAATTTAAATTCCAAATCACTCACATCATCTGTAAAAACATTGACGAAAGTATTAACACCATCCTCAGAGGTGAACACTTTGGATCCACATCCACCTGAAGCTGATCCCGCTCCGTCATCCGGGACTGGGACTGGAACACTCGCACTTTCATCTTCTGCATTAGTTTCCGTTTTCAGACGTTTTGAAACTAGTTCCGAATTCAAATTCATTCTGTTTCCAGTCAGTAGCAGCACCCCAACTAAAATGCAATAAATAAAATGCTCAAAGTTTTACAAAATATTCAATTACAAATTCTTTCAGACTACCTATTTAGATGCATAGTGGGAAAATAAAATAAATTCGTAAATAATAAAATTATTTACGATTCCATTTTCAGTCATGAAATAATAATTAAGTACACACTCTAATTAACCTTTCCAAACGAGTATTCATTGACGTTTAGGTTAAATTATGACTGAAATAGAAATACAGTATCATATTACATTTATTGTTTTGGTCTGCAGTCCTTAACCTTACTTACATATTACATCCACACTGGACAACATTTATTAAATAACAAACTTCGGTTATGAATAACTTTGGTTAACAAAAATTACTGCAGCAAGCTTAAATTAATTGTGTAAAAATAAAGGTAGTATACAAGTTCCGATTTTGTAACATAAAATTTTACAATTACCTGAACAGGTTTTAACCAAACAGAACCGCCTCAACCGGAGTTTAAATCAAAATAAATTTCGCTAGTTACTAAACTCCAACAGGTTATCAGGTATATAATGCGTCAGCGTTAAATTAGAAAATAATATTTTAATTAGTTACTTACTCACCCAGAAAGAATACTTATCCTACTCCTAACCGATTTAAGATCGTGTGTTTTGTATTGAGATGATGTATCTTGTACTAAAATGATCGAATTGTACAAATCTCGAATATGATAGTAAAATTTAAAATTCAAATTATTAGTTTATTTCAGCTGTACCAAATACAACTCGTGCTACATCCGAGACTTTACAACTGAGAAACTGAAACTGAAACAAATACATTACAATATTACAAATTACCACAGAATGTGATACTCAAGGATACCCGCCCGAAACTGAAAAATCAAGGATTGTAGACCATAGAAAAATTATAGTAAAACTGGGAAGATGCACTGCTAATGTTTCCCCTGTGCCTACAGAAGGACCTGAAGCCTGAAGTAGACGGTACTCCTTTAGCTGGTAAATGTTAAAAATTATATATTTCTACAGTTGCTATATAAAATCAAAAATTTTATACAAAATCTTACGTGTTTGGTTTTTTCCAACTATCTCTATGAAAAATATTTATTTTGTTTAAATAATCTAGAAAAACAGTTTAAGTTGATCAAAAAGCATTTATTAAATAGGGAAATGTAAACCTTTTGTTTTCGAAAATATTTATGAGACATTTTCCAAATATCGATTAGCTTATAAAACCAGATTTACGCTACTGCATGTTTCCTGTTTTTTAGCAGTAACGAACTTGTATACTGACCAAACCTCTAAACTCACAGACTTCTAAGGGCAGCAAAATGTGAAGAAGAAGCAAAAAAAAAATAGGAATGTAATAACGAGTGTAAGAATAGAACAAAACGTATAAATTAAAAAATCAAGACCAATCAAAAAATAATTAAAGTAACTGTTTTTATGAAGCCTGTAAAAATCCCTACCTTGCGGCCTTGGTACCTACTGCCTACTATTATGAGAAAAATAAAATTCAAAAATTTTTTCAAATCTATAAAATATTTTAAAATAATGTTCTGGAGATCACAAAAAATCATTTTGTGTTTTAAAAATCATATTAAAATTATAGGAGCTAATTACTGGGTGGCAAAAATCAAACAATCGATTTTTTTAAATTTGGCGGGAAACTGTTAGAAAACGGGGACAAATGCTACCGAGTTGCGACAATTTAAATATATACACTCAGTGGACATAAGGTTGTGTGATTCAGGGTGGTATGAATTAAAGTGCATATAACTCATAAACGGTTCAGAGCAAAAACATGAAAATCTAAATAAAAGTAAGTCACTTTGTTAGTTAGGGGCCATGTACAAATTACGTCAACACAAAACTCCAAATTTCCGACCCCCCGCCCCTAGGCTTGCTGGTCAACATTTAGTCAACATTTCTTGGATACACCCCCCCCCCCCCCAATTGTTGACTCACCATAATGGCGTTGCGCCATCTATGAATACATAGTTGAAGTATTTTTAAACAAACTGAATTTGGTCGTTTTTTTTTAAATTTGCGTATTCTAAAAGCATGTGAAGAAAAAAAGCTGTTTACAAATGTTGACGTCAAACTAGCTACGAACCCCCCCCCCCTAGGCTCCTTGGTCAACATTTTTACTAAAATTGCCTGACCCCCCCCCCCCCTAAGTGTTGACGTAATTTGTACATGGCCCCTTATCGATTGCAATGCATGCAAAAGCTGTATCTCAACTGGATTTCTAGAAATTAAATAAATGCGAAAATTTTATTAAAAAAACGAGGGAAAAAAGTATTTGTGATTTTGGATTTTTTAAAAACTGAATCTATTTAGTACCTGGTATGACCTCCCTTTGCTGCCAAAAGCTCCCGAATTCTATTCAAAACAGACTCGACTAGCTTCTGTGTAAATTCAGGGATAATCTTCTTACACCATTTTCATAGGACAGTGATCAATTCCGATGTGTTTTTTAGTATAGGTTTGAGCCGGATCCTGGATATTTTTATTCAAAATATTCATGTTAACTTTTTTAGTCATAGTTTTGGAGATATAGACTAACGTTTCGACTCTGTGAGCATAAAAAAAGCCCCACACCATTACGCTCCAGTTGAGTTTACTATGAGTTAACTACATAGTCAAATTCTGTTGAAGTAGGACATTTAATGGGGGTCACACACCTCATTCGTGCTTAACTGTAGTTGTCACACTGCCAAGTTTAAGGGCTTTTCTAGTCCTTCCTAACACCCTCTAAACACCTTTGACACCGAATTATCAGAATTTAGGTTTATCGGACCAAAGAACATTGCTCCATTGATAAGGTCCCCAAGAAGTGTGTAACGCCCTAACAGAATTTGACTATGTAGTTAACTCATAGTAAACTCAACTGGAGCGTAATGGTGTGGGGCTTTTTAGATGCTGAGCTTTAGCTCATAAAGCATCTATTGAAATGGTCATGTCCGTCTGTCTGTCTGTATGTCCGTCTGTTGGCCGTACACTACAGGTCACAGTATTTGAAGGATTTGCTTTAAAATTGTTTAAATGGATCACACATGCGACTGAGCAGGTCTGTATTGTTTTTTAGTTTTACTCGGACTGACCATTTCTTCGCAATTAACAGTTAACTGGACCAAGATCACAAATGTTTGAGGTAAAATCATGCAAAGACGGGTAAAGGGGCAGGAAATAAATGACGCCACACTTTACTCAAATTTTTGACCCACCCACCTACCTTGTTAATCTCGTAAGCCCTGCTTGAATGGCTATATCTTTAATACGGTGTGTCATTTTTTTCCAAGTGACACACCCTGAACGTAGAAGGCGCATTTTGTGTCCGACCCCAATGCGTACAACTTAGATAAGAGTTGCACCAGGCAAACACACCAGTCAACAGTACCAGTTACACGCAGCAGCCAATGCACCAGGCAAATGCACTAGCCAAATGTACAAACCAACTACACTAGACAAATGCACCAGCCAAATGGTACAAATTTCTTTTGGAAACCCCCACCCAGCTGCTATCGCATTCACATTAGCAAGCAGGTTAGGGGTGACGCGCAAATGACGTCACGTGAAAATTTCTTTTAGACACCCCCACCCAGCTGCTATCGCATTCACATTAGGCACGCAGGTTAAAAGAGACGCGCAAATGACGTCAGGCAAAAATTTCTTTTGAAAACCCCCACCCAGCTGCTATCGCATTCACATTAGCAAGCAGGTTAAGGGTGACGCGCAAATGACGTCAGGCGAAAATTTTATTAAGACACCCCCACCCAGCTGCTATCGCATTTACATTAGGAAGCAGATTGAGGGTGACGCGCAAATGACGTCAGGCGAAAATTTCATTAAGACACCCCCACCCAGCTGCTATCGCATTCACATTCAGTAAGCAGGTTGAGAGTTACGCGCAAATGACGTCAGGCGAAAATTTCTTTTAGACACCCCCACCCAGCTGCTATCGCATTTACATAAAGCAAGCAGGTTAGGGGTGACGCGCAAATGACGTCAGGCGAAAATTTCTTTAAGACACCCCTACCCAGCTGCTATCGCATTCACATTAGGTAAGCAGGTTAGGGATGACGCGCAAATTACGTCAGGCAAAAATTTCTTTTGGAAACCCCCACGCAGCTGCTATCGCATTCACATTAAATAGGCAGGTTAGGGGTGACGCGCAAATGACGTCACGCAAAAATTTCTTTTGGAAACCCCCACCCAGCTGCTATCGCATTTACATTAAGTAAGCAGGTTGAGGGTGCCTCGCAAATGACGTCAGGCGAAAATTTCTTTAAGACACCCCTTCTCAGCTGCTATCACATTCACATTAGGTAAGCAGGTTAGGGGTGACGCGCAAATTACGTCAGGCGAAAATTTCTTTTAGAAACCCTCATCTAGCTACTATCGCATTTACATTAGGTGAGCAGGTTCGAGAGGACGCGCAAATGACGTCAGGGGAAAATTGCTTTTAGACACCGCCACCTATATAATATCGCATTCTCATTAAGTAAGCAGGTCAGGTGTGACACAGACATGACGTCACGTGAATATTTTTCTTAGACACTAACACCCAACCGAGATGTAATCGCATTCTTATTAGAAAAGCAGGTTAAGGGTGACGCGCAAATGATGTCACATAAAAGGTTCTTCTACATGTCACGGATTTGCCGATATGTGTTATAGGTATTCAGGGATCGTCCTTAATCACGTCCTTTAAATACCATAGTTTTTAGCATCCCCAGTCCCAACTTTAATTTTGTTTACATCCTATTTTAACTACATGTCACGTGCTTATTTATATGCGTTATAGATATTTACAAAATGTGTATAATGACGTTATTTGTGAATGGTGCAATTTATAAAAAATTTTTAGCTATATTAAACTATATGCTACGCACATTAGTATATGCCTTATTGATTGTAGGAGAGCATCTATAAATCTTATATCATCTTTTAGCGTAACATAAATTGTCCTACGCTTTTGTTGAAGCTCAGCATCTACTTCGGGCCAGCCCACAGTTGACAAATCCGGCGCGAAGCGCCGGATTTTTTTGTGCTCACGGAGTCGAAACGTTAGTCTATATCTCCAAAACTATGACTAAAAAAGTTTACATGGATATTTTGAATAAAAATATCTAGGATCCGGCTCAAACCTATACTAAAAAACACATCGGAATTGATCACTGTTCTATGAAAATGGTGTAGGAAGATTATCCCTGAATTCACACAGAAGCTAGTCGAGTCTGTTTTGAATAGAATTCGGGAGCTTTTTGCCGCAAAGGGAGGTCATACCAGGTATTAAATAGATTCAGTTTTTAAAAAATCCAAAATCACAAATACTTTTTTCCCTCGTTTTTTTAATACAATTTTTGCATTTATTAAATTTCTAGAAATCCAGTTGAGATACAGCTTTTGCATGCATTGCAATCGATAACTAACAAAGTGACTTACTTTTATTTACATTTTCATGTTTTTGCTCTGAACCGTTTATGAGTTATATGCACTTTAATTTATACCACCCTGAATCACACATACTTATGTCCACTGAGTGTATGTAGTCACTCCGGTCCCTAAACTACAGTTAATTAAAAACAAATTGTAAAATAAAATACGACAGAACACTACAAAGTTACGTCACTGTTTTTGCTCAGAATTCAAATAAATTGTTGATGTACAACGCTCTTTTAGTACTTTTTAAATTGTGTATCGGAATCTATTTGTCACTCCTCATCCCTATGCCTCAAAGTTGATACTCAGCGTACTGATTGTCGTGTGTAAGTATAGGCGGGATTCGAATGAATAGTGTGGTCGCTCCCACGTTAGGATTAGTCGGTGTATTCTGCTTGGAACTAATATTGTTCATCTTTAGTTTGTTTGCCGAATTTCACAGTCGCTCAGTAGCTGTTTTGGAAAGTTGGATGACAGTGGTTCTTGAACAGAGGCGGAAAGGTCGTAATACTGACGGCAATCTACGGTTCTACAAGGTAATTTATTCCTTGAGATGCTTAAGGATCACTCTAAGATCGTATTATTATGTGGACAGAGGGATGCTTCTCACAATGATGGATTGCATTTTGAATGAGTCTGTCAATTTTCTCTTAGCTAATCTATGATATACATAATAATTATATGTAATGGCTATACATATAGGCTACATAGAATTGTAGTACTACATTTGACACTGCCAATAGCACTCTTCTGTGATGAAAACAAATGACCTATAGTCATGTTTATTTTTAATTTTTAACAAAATTCACCATCTTCACACAAAATTAAAATATAAGGCTCATCAAAATATGTAAAAAAGGACCTTGTGCATTCTTTAACAAACAAGTTAATTGAATACTTCAATGTTTTCGAAACATATATGTAACTAGAATATTTTACACCTTGTAAGGTGACATTTGATGAATTGAGGATGATTCGGGACAGAGTGAATGCCGAGCCTTAGCGTCTCTGTGATGGGGATGCGTGGTTTGTATGAGTGATAATGAACTAGAGTTTTGGGACGATGCAAGAAATGAAGTAGCTGAGAGTTACACGTTAGTAATTACAATTTACTTGGGACTTTATTTACACGCACACAACTTTGATGTTCTTTGTTTGGATCTCTTTTTCCTTCTGATTTACCACACGGTGAATCTGTTTCTTGAGAACGAGAGTAAGGCAGATTTAGAAATTTTTAGAATGTTGCTGGGGTAGCAAGGAATCTGATTAAAAGTTTGGAGACATGCTTATCAGAATTGCAATAAGATGTTGCTAATGCTAAGGGATAGGGAAGGTGATTTTAGCAGAGCTCAAAATTCACATCATTACATATACATACATGAATAAATATTGAATAATATTTTACTTCACGCTAACTTCTCTGAAACTTCTGTTTTACACAGAACATATACCCCTCATATACATATACTTCAAGGGGAGGGGGGCTTTGTTTATAGGAGCAACAATTGAAGTAAAATTGATTACATGATCTACATTACTATTACATTACATTATTGCGGTTGGTTGTCCACTGGTAGTTAGCAGAGTTTCACTATAGGTCGTTGGAACATTTTTCCATTAGTTGTCCTCACCGTGACGACTCGGACGAGGCCATCTTCTCCCTTGTGAACGTAAGTGACTCGGGCCATCTACCATCTAAGGGGTGGCAAGTTTTCTTGTTTTATAATGACAAGATCCCCTTGCAGTAGGTTATCCTTTTCTTGTGTCTATCCATTAAGACGGGCCTGTAGACTGGACAAGTATTTTTTGCTTCATCTGTTCCAGGAGTGTTGGGATAGTTGCTGGACTCGTTGCCACTGGTTGAGACGCGATGGGTTGAAATTGGACGGGTCAACTTCTGGCCAGGATGTTAGCGGACGTCCAATGAGAAAGTTAGCTGGCGTCAGAGGTTCGGACTCCCCTGGAAACGTCGAGGCGGGCACTAGTGGTCTGGAATTAGGGATGGCCTCCACCAGTTTGATTACCGTATAGAATTGTTCGTAGGTGAGGCCAGCGTCTTTCATGATTCATTTTAAATGGTACTTTATCTTTTTTACGGCTGCTTTTCACAGACCTTATATGTGTAATGCACTCGGAGGAATGAATTTTCACTCAATTTCGTCGCTTGCAAGTTGCCTTGAAATTTCTGTTGATGTCTGAGGTTCCTGCAGTCACTGATACTACTCTTTTAGTGGGTTGGCCGCTCCTTGAAAGTTGGTCCTGTTGTCGCTACGAATTTAAGAAGGTTTTTCCTGTTGACTGGTGAACCAGAAGAGAGCTTCAATGAATCTTTTGGTGGTCAAATCTAATACTAGTTCCAGATGGACTGCTTTGGTGGAGAGACATACAAAGATGCAAGCGTAGGCCTTGTATCTTGCCTGCCCTCAGAGCTTTTGCACTCGGAGCTTAAACGGACCTGCAAAGTCTACCTCCATGACTGTAAACGAATAAGAGGCAGTAACACGTTGGTGAGAAAGATTCCCCATCAGTTGCTGTTGAAATATGGCTTTGGCTTTGGCACACACGATGCACTGTCTGGTAACTTTTGGAACTGCTCCTTGCCCAGCGGTTTCAATAGTTCTGTTGGAGGGACGCCCTGACTTGTTGTGGTTCCGCGTGAAGGAGGCGATGGTGCTCTTGTTGAATTATCAACTTTGTAAGATGACTGTCCTTAGGAAGAAAGATGGGTTGGCGCTGATTGAGTGGAGCTGAGGGTCCTTGGATTCGACCATTGACCCAAATAAATCCGTCCTTGTCTGAAAATGGGTGAAAAAAAGCAAGTTTGCTTGCTGCTGCTACGTTGCCCGTTTTTTTTAGCTGGGCCATGTCGACAGAGAAAGCTACACTCTGGACTTGCTTGATCCACACTAGAAGAACTGCTCGGAGCTCTTGCACCGTAGGACTGGTGGCCAGTTTTGACTTAGACAAAGAAGTTCTTCAAAGGTGTTCAGTGACCTTTGCTAATTTGGAAAGAAGAGAAAATGACTCCAAAAGCTTAGTAGTGGGGCACTTAGGGATGACCGCGTTGTGGTGGGTCATCTTGCGTTCCTCTTCTGTTGTTTGAGTTGGTTGCTTGTGGCACTGTAACATGTTCACTGATGACTACCAACTTGGACCATGCCACCACAAGTTATTGTGCTTCAGGGCCGTTGTAGTAATTTCGCGGGAGGCCGCGTCGGCGGGGTTGTCTTCACTGCAAATATGGTTCCATTTAGATGAAGGAAGGAGCTTGTGGATCTGGGCAACTCGATTTTTGACGAATGTTGACCATTGATTGGCGTTAGACGCAATCTAGGCTAGGCCCCTGGTAGAGTCTGTCCATGCGTAGGCCTTAAAAGTGCCAGAGTCAAGTTGAGTAAGTGCTTTTGATACCCTTGAGATGAGCTTCGCTAGAAGGAAGGCTCCGCATAGCTCCAGTCATGAAATGGTGGTTCGCTTGACTGGAGCCACTTTTGTCTTTGAAATGAGTAGATGAGGAGTAAAGTGATCTGTTACGACGTACACTGCTGCTGCGTTAGCCCTTTCCGAGGCATCTGAGAAGCCGTGTAAGGTAAACGTTGATTCGGCGGAAGGCAGCACCCACCGTGGGATGCGAATTGATTTTAGTTCTTGGAGGTCCTTACGATACTTGGTCCATTGTTAAAAGAATAGGCTGAGGGGTTCCTCATCCCACCCAACTTGTTCTGCCTAGAGTGATTGCATTAACAGTTTGGCTGTACCTGTTACTGGGGCCTCCCACTCAAGGGGGTCAAAGACCTTGGCAATGTCTGATAGCACTGTCCTCTTGGTTTTGGGACGCCCATCAGGGGGAGGAATACCGAACAAGAAGTAATCAGAGCTAGGATTCCATTGCGTCCCTAGTGTCTTAATTGTGTTGGCATCTGTGAAGTGGAGTTGTGTCTCTGTCTCTCAGTTTTCTGGTGGTATGGATTGGAGAACTGCATTGTTGTTGCTCATCTATTTCTTCAGTAGGAGCTGTCCGCTTTGGAGCAGCTGACTAATTTCGCTAATTAGGTGGATTGCCTTGTCTGTTGAGGGAGCTCCTCTGATCATGTTGCCTACGTATAGGTCACGCAGCACTACGCAAGAAGCTTCCGGAAACTCTTCTGCCTTGTCAACTGCTACTTGATTGACAGTGCGAGTAACCAGGAACGGTGAGCTGGCCTGCCCGTACACTACAAAGGTGAGCCAGTAGGCGACCGGTAGTAAAGCATTGGAGGAGCGCTAGATGATTCTCTGGAGATCCCAGTCGTCGGGGTGGACCTTTATTTGTCGAAACATCTTGACGATGTCTGCCATTAAAGCGACCTGAAGCATTCGAAACCGAAGGACATGATCCAGGAGGTCGTCCTGTACCCATGGTCCCACCTGAAGGGTGTCGTTGAGAGAGATGTCTGTGCTACTTTTAGCAGGAGCGTCAAACACCACCCGGAGCTTAATGAAAGTGCTTGCGGCGTTGATGACGGCGTGATGTGGCATGTTGTAGGTTCCCAGTCCGTCTTTCAGTTGCTAGTGAGGATAGACCATTTGCATGTGACCCGAGGTAAGCATGTTGCTGAGGTCAAGATAGTACTGCTCCTGCTTGTGAGGATTTCGTAGAAGTCTTGCCTTTTTTTGTAACCATCTGCGGGTATCGGAGTGTCGCAACTGTTCCAATGGTTGCTGAGTTTTCTTGATGGGGAGGAGGACGACAAATCTTCGATCTGCCACTTGTGAGTGTGTTGTTAGAAAGTGCTTTTAACACTCCTTTTCTCCGTGGGACTGTACCTTGGTGCTGAATTCCTCCAGCTGCCAGAACTTCTGGAGGTATTGGTCGAGGTTGGGTACTGTGGCATGGTGTGTATACACTTGGGCGCTGCTGGCTCTGACTTTTCCTATAAAAATCCATCCAAAGATGGTCAGCAAATTAGTGGGTGTCCCAAGTGGACCCTTAATCTACCCTTCTAGCATTATGTCTGAGTAGCAGTCCGCTTTCAGGAGCAAGTCGACTAAAGCGGGTCGGGTAAAGTTTTTGTAGGCTAGTTGCACGCATAGTAGGTGAGAAAAAGTCTGAGAATTAATTTGACACGTTGGTAAACGGCCAATGATGGTTTTACATTAACGGCTGCAACTAGGACCACCACTGGGTTTGTCTTGCTTGCAGAGGAGACACTGAAATGTGCAACACTAGAGGACACTCCAGTAGGAGCTGACTGGAGCCCGTATACTTCAGTCCTTACGGACTTCCTAGGGGGTAGTGCGCAGTGCTCTATTATGCAGCTTTTTTGACTCCCACCGTCCAGTAGTGCTCTTACTTGGTGTAAAGTGCCATTGAGATCTTGGATCTGTACCATGGCCGTTGCTAGGAGTGTGTTGTAGGTGCTAGTCGTCGGAGGACTGAGGTTTAAAGCGTGGAGACTGGCTGCTTCTGTTACCGGAAATGCTGTCGCCAGAGCTGGCAACTTCGTCTTTTTCCGGCCTTCTTCATTATCTTGATGGTAAAGTCTGTGGCGGCGACGACTACATTTCCGACAAGTGTGTTTTGAGTTGCACTTTAAGACCAGGAGGTTGCGTTCCAGGCAGTTGAAGCATAGTCTCTTCTCCTGTGCAAATTGCTTCCTATCCCTGACTGTCTTGTCAAGGAAGACCTAGCACTGTGAAAGTCCATGAGTCTTGACACGCGGAGCACTTTAACGTTGAGTAGGAGGAGATAGAGCTCACACTGTGGTTGGAGTAAGCCTTATTTTTTTCTGCTGGTTGACTAGACGGCGCATTCTCCAAAAAAGTTGGTCCACCGTCTCTAATAGTGCGTGTGTCTCTAATAGTAAGCGGGGGGTCGGAGCTCTAGAGTGAATAGTACGCGGGTCTCTCATAGTACGCGGGGTATGACGTCAAACACCTGAAGAACATCGACGGCATCGAGAGATCATTGATAGCCTTCATGCGCGCTTTCGTTTAAATACTGCGCTCTTACTACAGCCACATCAGGATCTGAGGATCATCTGATACATTGTTTCAAGCCTGGGGAACCCTGCAGGGCAGCTTGAGGTATTTTGCAAAACTACCGCGATGACGAAAACAAAACGTTTGTGTATGAGATTGAAGATTCAGCAGATGCATCGGATAAAGTTTGGGGAATGATGAAGAAAATAGTCATGAAGACGAAGAGAAGAGTGATAAAGACGAAGAAAAGAGTGATGCAGAAAGTTTGAATTACAAGAGCGTGTTCACTGATAGTGAGGCTGATTTTGATTCCGCCCCCTTGTCACAAAATATTTTTTTAGTTTATCTCTTATCGTATGCAGTAATGTACGATGTACCTTTACACTTGTAATTTCTGGGAACCGGCAATAAATCTGATTTTTCATTGAAATTTTGGAACTAAATTTAGGCCTGATTTTTTAAAAGTTGAGTAGTACGGGGGTCTTTATTAATGCGCGGGTCTTTTGTAGTACGCGGGGGGTCGGAGTTCGAGTTTTGATAGTACGCAGGGCGTACTATCAGAGAAAATACGGTAAATAGAATATTTTACACCTTTTCAAAAATATGTAAATAGAATATATTACACATACATATTAAAAAACACAATAATTGAACATTTTGATTTTTTTTAGCGTCAGTATAGCTTTTGTTACAAATATGCATTGTGCAATTTTCAGTGTGACGTTTTCCATGAGCATATAGGTAATTACACAGCAAACAACCACTGAGGACCATTAGGTTTATTTATCGTCTTAAATATTTAACAATAAAATCATTTTATTTGAATTGCGTTCTTCCATATCCCACTGCTTAAAAATTACGTAATCATGAGCTCTTTATTTTTCACTATTATTTAATTTAATTTTATGTTTTATTTTGCGTATGCCTTGTGTCGTGTCAGATAAGAGTATTGTATAAAGTGAATTATCGGAAAGTATTGTAACCATTACAGCACTAAAACTACAATACAATTCACTTCTAGATTTTACCATAAAAATTATTACAATCATATTGTTTTACACCTATTTTATAATGCAATACACTTTAACGCAATTAAAATTTGTTTTTATGTTTCCGATTGAGTGAATGAAATATCATTCTGCTACTTTAGATTCGAAAAATGAATAGTTTTTTTTGTTAAAGTGTTCAGGATTTTAATTCTCAAAGCTTGACAGTCTAAAGTTTTTTTTTTTTTGATTTTTTATTCCTTAAAAAATGAAACCTTCGGATAGCGCTTGAAGTTAATTAGAAATTGAGTACTTAAGTCGCTATAGCTTGACGTTAAGGAAGAAAACAAATTTTTTTCTGTGTCCTTCAATAAAACAAAACAAAAATACCCTAAATTACGAAATGATCCCATCCATTTGGACAACATCTTTAATTCTAGTCGGATACTACGTGTGGCGACTGATTTTAAGAATTTACTGGGGCTCAGTTGATCGTAAAACTGAAAACGATGTTACTGATAAAGTAGTCGTCATTACGGGGGCCAATAGTGGGATTGGGAAGTGCACAGGTGAGTAACTAAAATTATTTTACAAAATTAAACTTTGAAAAATAAAAATTGGTCATAGTACATATTATAGTCAATTCAAATTACACACATTTTTAATAATGCATAATATTTGTCGGTGAAGACGCAAATCCGCATCTTTTCAGCATTGTAATTATATAAGCTAACCTTTAACTTTCCATAGAACTATTAGTAGGACTGTTGGGTAGTTCGCTATGATTTAAAAACAGGGAGCTACAGTAAGCGGCGGATCCAGGATTTTTTTCTGGGGGAGGGGGGGGGGGGGAGGGGCTAATGACCGCCTGGGGGGGCTAACAATGTTAAGCCGCCATATTGAAAATGGCAGCTCTGTATCCCTGCAATGTTAAAAATTCTCCTTCTGGAGGGGGCTAAAGCCCCCTAGCCCCCCCTTCTGGATCCGCGGTTGGCTACAGTAGATTGATCTACCTAATTGTACTATCAAAGCATTCAAATAGTTCCGGAACTCAAATTTTGCCATTGGTCCTAAGTTATCCGCCAAAGTTTAAAAGATACGATGCGGTTTTATTCTTGTACAAAATTGTAAACGGGGGGGGGGCGCAGTTTTGCTTCTTTACTGACGCAAAGTTATCTGTACAGAGTGAAAATTACGCCTATAAATTGTGAACTAGTATTACAATACGAAATGTAATTAGATAAAGATAAAAGCATAGTTATAAGAATGGATGCAAAAACTTTAAATACGAATTTTTGAAACGTGCAAATTTTTAAACTAGATGTTTTTTTAAAAGTAGAAAAATATTTTTTATTTGTATGCTTTTGAAAAGTGCAAATTTTTACATTTGCATGTTTGGAAAAAAACCAGAATATTCCATTTTGACATTTTTAAAAATGTTCAAATTGTTGAATGTAATTATGCATGTTTTTTAAAGGTGCAAATTATTCAAATCCCATGTTTTAAAATATTGCAGGAGGGAAGTAGATAACTTGAACACACAGCAGACATCATTTGTAGACGGTCCCTAAATTGTATTATTGATTCAAAATATGTGTTTCTTCTTTTTACTATATATGAGGAGCAAATAGGGATGGTTCATAAATGATGTCATTCAAATTATCACTATTTTAGGACCAATCCACTCCCATGCCATCACTTTGACATTGCGTAAACGTCTATTAATAATGTAGTATATTAACAAAAAAACTGATTAGACCGACAGATACCAACTCTACTGAGTACGTAATTTATGTACGATCCCTCATGATAACTTGTTAGTACTCGTATTTTGTTCACCTTTAGCAATGGAAATGGCGAAGCGAGGCGCAAATGTAGTGATGGGGTGTCGAGATATAGGAGCTGCGCTTGTTGCTTGTGCTGAAATTCGGGAAAAAACTGAAAACGGGAAATTGGTACTGAATTTACTACAATTCAATTCCATGTTAAATACCTGACCTCATAATTTATTTGATTTTTTAAAATAGTAATTAAGAAGCGTGATTAAATGTGAGGTTTAATTACACAAATTTTTGTTTTCAGCTTCCCATCAAGTTAGATTTAGCTTCATTCGATTCGATTCACGAGTTTGTTGCAGAAGTATGCGAGAAATTTGATAAAATCGATATACTGATCAACAATGCGGCAGTGATGAATTGGGACGAACCGAATCTAAAAACGAAAGAAGGCTTTGAAATTCACATGGGCGTGAATCACTTGGGACATTTCCTTCTCACTAATTTGTTGGTAGAACCACTTAAAAAAGCAAGTCCGAGCAGGTGATGGAATGAAATTTTCTTATATAAAACTTGTTTTTTTTTACGTGTAAAACGTTGGTAACGTTAGGGTAGGGGCGCCTAATTATGGCCAGTGCCGGTGCCGGTGTCCAGATTGTGGCCGGCTGATTAAATTTGTATTAGTTGAAAATTTTTGAAACTCAAAGTTGCAGGATTAGTACATGGAACGCTGAACTTTACAAACTCAAATCACGTAATCTCATTAAACATGGAATCGTATCATATATACAGCCAGTGGCCACAGTTAGGTCACCAGCCACAATTAGGCACTCTCATCCTACTTGTGTTGAAAAAAGCGTGATATTTTGTTTACTTGTTTTTGAAAAGTCTAAAATCTTTAATGTAAATGGTTTAAAAAGGCGAAATTTTTGTAATGTAGAAATTTTATTATTTAAACGTTTTTAAGTAGGGAAATATTTTCTATTTTTAAGTTTTCTAAACTGCAAAATATTCTATTTGCAAGTTTTTAAAAGTGCATAATATTCTATTTGCATGTTTTAAAAAATATAAAATGTTCTATTTACATGTTTTTGAAAAGTGTAAAGTGTTCAATTTACAAGTTTTTGAAAGTGCAAAATATTCTATTTACATGTTTTAAAAAATATAAAATGTTCTATTTACATGTTTTTTTTTAATAACACTTGGTTGACAGCCGAAGCGGCAAAATTATCTTCAACTTGTAGTGACAAATAATAATTATAGAACTAAAAATAACGGGTAAAAATAAGCCAAAACAAAGAAAATAATTCACTATCGTGTAAAGAAAAAAATTGTGCATCCGAATACAATCATAGTGACCTTTGATTACAAGTGATAAGTGGATCTAAAAGAATTATAAAAAATACAAACATTAAACATCTAACTCTGAAAAAGAAGGAGCGCCATTAAAGGTACACCCAGGAAAAAATTGTAAGTTACAGCATTAGGATACGTGTCAAGGGATAGAAATAGGACCAAACAAGGTAACTCTGTTGACACTTACATACTAATACTAAGTAATACTACACTAGTAGGATAATAACAACATACCATCTAGACCTAGACCCGGTTGCCTTTACTGCCATTGACCATACACGCTAAATTAAAGCATTCATAGGCACTTTATTTTAATCTAACTAATCCAAATATTATGAAATAGAAATATTATTTAAGAAGGAAAGTTTTGAGCCAAACTATTTTTAACATATTATCTGATTACATGAACATTATATTCAAATTTTGCATTAGATACCTACTCCATACTGCTCACCAATATTCTCAACTTTTGACTGCATTATTATTAATGCCTGTAATTAGTGTCTCTGAAAACTATTATTCCACTACATTTACGATAGTTACATTTACTTTTCTCAGTGGGACTTAAACATAATAAACCATCAATACAGTGTGACACGAATACGACGGACGGTGTAGTATAATACTAAGATAACGTTAAGTACAATACAGCGTTAATACAGCTGACTTTACACTACGGTAACTACAGTGTGCTCTCAATACAACGGCCACCCCCTGACAAATAAAACTCATCGTACAACACCAAAACACTGATCTAATAGACAGTACAGTAGGACAAGGACAGATAGTACAGTGAAACTCAGATAGGACGGACACTACAAAAGCA
The DNA here is from genome assembly GCA_949802685.1 of Dicyrtomina minuta. Lineage (NCBI taxonomy): Eukaryota > Metazoa > Arthropoda > Collembola > Symphypleona > Dicyrtomidae > Dicyrtomina > Dicyrtomina minuta. The sequence continues at coordinate 134,245,886 of OX461808.1, read as the reverse complement.
CAAAAACCCTCAAGCGCATGGAATGAATGCAGAAACCGAAATATTTAAGGGAAAACAGTTAGAAAGGTCCCATGTCAAATTAACATCATCCTTATCCATACCTATAAACCAAACCCCGGTCTCCCAAACCACCGAAACTAACAAGAGAGCTAGAGACACCACGGAAACGTCTCCAAGTAGCGTCGAAATAAGAAAAAGAAAGAAAGGCAGTGGAATGGAGGAACGAATGATGGCTTTTATGGAGCAAATAAACAGTAAAATAGATGCACAAACAGAAGCCCAACGCCGACAAGAGACAGCAAATTCGAGCATTCTAGGCAATGTGCAAGAGATTCGACAAAAGCTGGAACAGCAAGAGATACTTTACACGGAATTGCTAGGAAAAGTAAAAACTCTAGAAGAAGACGTCACTAGCCTCAAATCAACTAACAAATTTCTGGAACTAGAACTAGGCAAATGCAAAAAGAAAATAGACAGAATAACAAATGACGCAAAACAGTACAACGTTCTAATTAGAGGAATTCCCGAAATCGGTACGGAAACAAGTGAGGACCTAAGACAAGCAATAGTCAACCTAATACACAATGACCTTAAGGTGAACGTGGAAATTGATTCCATCCGACGACTAGGAATTTCAACAGAGGGAAAGGAACAAACCATACTGGTTACTTTTTTGAAGAAGCTTGACAGAAATGCAGTTCTCAAGGCCAAGCAACTGCTTAAAAACAGACCAGGGAATCCAATATTTGTTAATGCTGACCTACCTGAAGAAATGAGCAAGAAAAAGTTTGAGGAGAGAGTGAATAAAAGAAAAGCAGCAACAGAGCCTCCCCACGCTAATAGTACGATGGACATAGAAATAGGAAGTTAGGAATTCGGCCGGCCCATACAACACAACAAACTTTCTGTAAATACTATCTTATACTGGAACGTCAATGGTTTCAGCAATTGTACATATGACAAAGCCAAAATAATCTTACAACATGACGTGGATATCTTCTGTATATCCGAAACTTAGATTTGTAATTTAAGTGACGACTTAAAAAATACTTTTGGAAATTTTAACCTAACAATGATCAAAGCGGTAGGAGATAAAGGCAGAAAAAGCGGAGGAATGATAATAGGCATCAAATCTAATTTATCAAAGCAATGCAAAATCACCCACCAGGATAGGTTCAAAACCCTAATCGAAACCACAGTTAGGAAAAAACCCGTCGTAATATGCTTTGCCTACATACCACCTACAGCAATACACGACGATGAACTAGACAACCTTCTCGTGGAAGTTACAGATGCTAAGATTCAAAAATACATCTTAATGGGCGACTTTAACAGCAGAATAGGATGCTTTCAGAATCGAACTGAAAATACGTTACATTTTAGCAAAACCCGGAAAACAACTGACACCTACGTTAACAAACGCGGAAAAAAGCTTATTGACCTGATCTTGACCAACGACCTAACAATTCTAAATGGAAGAAGCAACTCTGACAGCAATGGAAATCCCACGTATATAGGACACAATGGACAAAGCCTAATTGATCTGTGCATTAGCAGCAACAGTGCCATTGACGACTTTAATGACCTTGCAATTATCGAATGCATAGAATCGGACCACCTACCTATAATTCTTAGTGCCAAACAAAGGGAACAGAAATCAAAATGTATTTCAACGGAGGGAGGAAAAAACATAAGATGGAGCAAGGAAAAGGCCGTAACGTTCAGGCAAAATATAAGCACTAACAGCAAGGAACTTGATTTTAGCCACTGTAATTACAATTAACTATATACTGTAATACACCATACTGCAAATCAAACAGGGATAGCCCCAAAACCGCCAGAAGAAAACAGAAGTAACTTTGGCCCAAGATGGTTTGACAAGGAATGCAGTGAAGCAAAACGAAAGGCACTTCATGCCCTTCAAAAGCACAGAAGAAACAAACACCAAGATTCTCTGGACACCGGCAGCATTAATTGCTACCTACAAGCCAAAAAGTTGTACCGGAGTCTTTGCATTGACAAGAAGAAGATATTCTACAACAAAATCCAAGACGAAATCCATAAATGCAAAGACTCGGCTGGCTACTGGAAGGCAATCAACTTTTTCAGAGACAAAAAATATTGCTTTAAGTCTAACGACATTTCTAAAGAACACTGGGACGCACATTTTCGCGCAGTATTTGAAACAGAGAAGTTTTATGAAGTAGAAGTAGTTGATCATGTACATACAGCCACTGCTAATGATACGGCGACACTTGACAGGGATATAACTATGTCGGAATTACTGAAAGCAACAACAAAGTTAGCCAACAATAAATCCCCTGGCGCAGATGGTATACCAAACGAGGTATGGAAAAACCTAGACGACACATCTTACGACTACTTACTAAAGCTACTCAACAAAGCCTCAAATGAACAAATACCGGAGAAATGGGGAGAAATTATCACTGCACCAATCTACAAGAAAGGCGACGACCAATTACCAAGCAACTACAGACCAATCGCCCTGATTAATACCATAACCAAACTGTACACCTGTATAATGTCGGACAGACTGAATTCCTTTTGCTTCAGCAACAACACTATATCTGAAAACCAAGCGGCATACAGAAAAGGCAGAGGATGCACGGATCACATTTTTGCGTTGTATGCTTGCATACTGAAGCAACTTAACAGACCAGCTTTAAAAAAGAAAGGCAAACTTTTTGCCCTGTTTGTTGACCTCAGCCAAGCATTTGATTCAATAAAAAGAAGCAAGTTATGGACTAGACTTAAAGAAGCAGGCCTTAGTGACCATTTTGTAGAAAAAATCAAAGAGTTGTACGACCTAGCAAAAACAAAGGTCCGATGTAAAGAAGGATACACCGATATGATTAAAGTAATGGGTGGAGTGCTGCAAGGAGAAACTCTATCACCTACTCTGTTCACTATCTACATTGACAAGATCACAGAGATTCTTCGTAACAGCGGCATCCAAGGCATACAAATGTTCACTATTGAATTGCTTATTTTGCTATACGCGGATGACATAATCCTACTTGCCTCAAATGAACTGGACCTGCAGAGACAGATAGATACCCTAAGTAATTTTTTCAAAGTGAACGATCTAACAGTTAACCTAGCTAAGACTAAAGTCATGATCTTCAGGAAAGGCAACAATATACGCAATTCAATAAACTTTAAATGGGAAAGCAAGACAATAGAAATAGTGAACAAGTACGTGTATCTGGGTGTCCCTTTTACACAAAGCGGGATATTCAATGAAGCAAAACAACACTTCTTTAACAAGGCAAAACTAGCGCAATCAAAGTTGTTCGAACTCTTCTATCGTGCTAAGATTAAGGACGTAAAAGTGCATCTAAAACTATTCCAATCACTTGTCAGCTCGATCCTAATGTACGCTGCACCTATATGGGGGCTTCGTTACTGCGAAGAACTTGAGACATTCCAGACAATGTTCCTTAGAAGACTTACAGGCACTTCTAACTCAACACCGGGGTTTTTTCTTCGTCTAGAAACTGGTGCACAAAATATAAAACTTATTTTATTCAAAGCAGTGCTTAGATTCCTGGAGAAAGTGCTAAACACCAAAGAAAGCAATATTACTAAAAACTGCTACCATGACATTATGAAGATTAAAACCACAGATCCCCGGTACAACTGGATTCTGCAAGTGAGAAATCTGTTTGCTGACGCTTCACTTGAGGAAGTGCTAGAAAACATGAACAGTCAATATATGAAGAAGCACAAAGCAAAAATAGTAGAAAAATATCGACTTGACTGTATCAACAAAGACGTCTTCAGAATGCAGAACTGCACGACCATGACTCATTACTGCCGCTTAAAGACGCATGCATTAAAATCGGAATATTTTGAGATGGACTTGTCATGGAACATGACTAAGTTCGTGTTGAACCTAAGAACTGGCCTCCCTAGAATTGTTCTCAGAGGAAAGTCAACCAACCTCAATGGCATGAATATGATATGGAAGCGCGCAAAAAGGTCTGATTGCAATTTGTGTGGAAAAGAAGTGGAAGACGTATACCATATTATGCTTAACTGTCCTCATTATATACCACCCCGAAAGAAATTCCTCAAGCAGCTATCGACAAGCAAACCGACGCGGAAGAACTTAACGTCAATAATCTTCAGCTACTACCCTGACGAAGAAGGTTTTGGACAACTTTTCAATTTCTGGGACGAGGCCATAAGAATACGAAACTTCTACTACAGCTGTATTGGGGAAGAATAACCCTTCTTATTCCACCGACGATATTTTCGACATTTAAATACCGATATATGTATGTGCTTTAGTATACCTCCGTAATTGGCTATGAATAACCGTGATGCTTATATTTTCCTCCATAATTTGTCCTGCTCAGTGCCTGTGCTTTAGTATTGCCCCCGTGATTTGCTCTGGTCAGTGCTTGTGCTTCATTATTGTCCCTGTCACTTCTCTGCTCAGTGCTTGTGCTTCATTATTGCCCCCGTAACTCCCTCTACTCAGTGCTTGTGCTTCATGATTGCCCCCGTAACTCCCTCTACTCAGTTCTTGTGCTTCATTATTGCCCCCGTAACTCCCTCTACTCAGTGCTTGTGCTTCATTATTGCCCCCGTAACTCCCTCTGCTAAGTGCTTGTGCTTCATTATTGCCCCCGTAACTCTCTCTCTGCTCAGTGCCTGTGCTTCATTATTGCCCCAGAATTTTGCTCTGGTGAGTAAATATACCTTAGTGTCAACCCCGAGACTGGCCGATCCAATGACGAGTCTTTGATCAACCCTGTCACGTTCTTTCAGTACCTGTACCCCATTAAAACTTATGATCAGCTGTTCAGACCCCCTTACTTCTCACTAGCAGATTTTTCGTACTAAATCATCACTAAAGTACCACGGGCATGATGCCTATATGTTTGACATACCATATTATATACATTAATAATTGATGACCAAAAACGGCAAATGATCTAGATGGAAAGCGGTATTGTTCGAGGGTTTCCAGCCAAGTGGAGCTGAATTGTCCTCCGGAGTTCAATATTCTAAACTATACACACTTTATCATGCAATAGAAACTTGTAACTTTTTTAACAATATATATTTATGCATAAATCTTAAACTTTTTAGATAACTTACAAACTGAAATAACTGTATATCATATTAACATAATTGATTCTATAACCAAACAAGGTCTAACCATGGACCAATAGAAAATTTGTAAATATCTATCTGTAAATATCTAAACAATGTTGTATGGGCTGCGGCCAAATCGACAAAATGAATAAATTATTATTATTTATTATTATTATTAAATTGCAAACTTGTCTAACAACTTGATTAAAGAAACTGAAAAATGATCTAACTACACGGTTCTAAATTAATATAAATACTCAACTTAAAAAAATACAAAATTTTCTAATTGCATAATTTTAATTTGCGAACTTATCTTACCACATTATTTTAAAAAGTGCAAAATATTCTATCTACATTATAATAATATGCGATTTGTTGTAACTAGATGGTTTTAAGGGAAAACTTTTCTAACTAGATGGTTTTAAAAAATGGAAAATGTTTTATTTGCATGTTTTGAAAATTTTAAAATGTTCGAGTTAAAAAATATAACAAATGCGAAATGCTCTAAATACAACGTTTGAGAAGTGTAAAACCTTCTAACTACATGTAATTTTCAAAAGCACGTAATAAGAACATTTTGCATTTTTCAAAATTATGTATTTATATATAAATATATAAATAATATTAGTTTTCAACTTAGAACCATGTAGTTAGACCATTTTGCAGTTTCTGTAATCAAGTAGTTAGACCAGTTTGCAACTTAAAACCATGTAGTTAGACTAGTCTGCAACCTAAAACCATGTAGTAAGATTAGATTGCAACTTAAAACAATGTAGTTAGCAGAATTTGCGTTTAAAATTATCTAGTAAGAACCATATTTAAAGTTTTAAAATTTATGTAGTTAGAATGTTTTGCGTTTTAGAATATGAAATTTGAGCAATTTGCACTTTTCATAACTACTACATAATAATATGTCATTATGAATTGGTCAGCTAAAACGCTTATTTACATTAAAAGTAGAACGACACGTAGTTGCTTTTAGCGATAAGAATATTCTAATTATGGTCTTGTTGCATGTCAGATCGAAATGCTGCTTCTGTATTTTTTAACTAATAATTTATTTTCAATAATTCCTTCAAAAACCGTTGTACTGACGATATAGAAAATTCAAACTGCAGTCATTTTGTTTTAGTTTTCAAAAGGTATGAATAATTATATATTAATTCTTAAAATTGAAAGAGGATTTCAAAAGATTGATAAATTATGCGAGTAGGTAAAGCTACGCAAATACTGAAACAAAAAATTAGGCATTTTAAGGATTTGCTTAGCTTTCATAAAAGCTGCCTTGATACATATGCATAAAATTGTATGCAGAAAGTATTTTCTGTTTTATTTCGGTAGTGTTTAATGTTTACATATATTTAAAATTTGAATTCAAATGTACTGTATTACCACATGCTGACTTTGCAAATCAATACAATTATCTTGGAACGGGCCCACATTTATTGTAAATGTAATTAATCTTCCCCGCATCTTCCTTAGTAATCTTGTCATTGTCACCATTTGGAATTGGATTTTTTGGATCCCTTGAAATCATAATTGGTTTCTTTGGGTCCACTGCAAAATTAGGGTCAGTTACAATGCCAGTATAGTGCATAATACTTTTTACATTGTAAGCGAATCCGTAATTATCGCAACTCTGGGACGGACTGCCTGTGTCATTGCATCTGTAGTAATTATACTGTTTTTCTGTGTGAAAGAAAATATACAAACCAAAATACTTAATTATATTTTATTTATTCAGGATAATAATTAAAGTGATGTCTTTCTTTTTACCTTTGCAGCAATTTTGGAAGTCGACAATAATATACTTGTCTCGATCTGCACGAGCATGTTCATGGTAAAGTCCAGCTGCGTGTAGGAGTTCATGTGCTGCAGTTGATGCGGATGTACAGCCAGGGCTATGTAAATTAACAATTTGCTCCCCTCGACCTCGCATTCCGATTCCACTGGAAAAGCAACCACCGCTCGTAGTTTGAATTTTGACATAATTTAAATCTGTCGTATCCTTTTTCTTGAAAGTAAGACAAGTTGAGTCAGTGATTAATTTCATTCCTGCTGTAATTGCTTTCAAGTCATTCGGACCTATAGGTGCGGATTAACAAATTTAATTAGTAAAGTAGCCATGTACAAGATTAGTTTTATTTCAATAAACTTTAAAAATCTACATTTTCTAACGTTTTTTATAATGTTGCAACTTATTGTGGTGCTGTATGCATGCGTAAAAAAAATTAGAAAGTGCTTACCAACAGAGTCATCTAGCGTGTATGGAATGACACCCATTGGCCACCGATATGTTACTGTAATAATTGCCTGCTTATTATCTTCCTCTGTAAAATGGTCAGGGGTAAGGTGGTCAAAACAGTTAGCGTAGGGGTAGAAAGATGAACTATTTGTCTCACGAGGTACTTCTAGGAAATGACAAAGTAATAAATTATCTTTGACTTTATACAATAAAAAAATCTTAAAATAAAATTCGTATTTTGAAAAAAAGTTATCTGATCCTGGAGGAGTGCAAACGCCATAAACAGCAACAGCTGTCCCAACGAGCATTGCTAGTGCAAAGACTTTCTTCGAAACACCCATTTCAACTTTTGCGTCTGCCAAATCTTAGTCAGTAGAATAAAATCTTGAGTATCTTCCAGTGATAATATTTAAAATTATGGGACGTTGTTGTTATAGTTGAACAAAGCACGCTGTTTTCGAATAGATTTAACATGTTTGTCCTGCTCCCTTAAATACAATTTTTTTCAGTACACGATTAGAACACTACAAAAACTAGGACATTTATTAACCGCTAAATGTCCAATTTAGACAATTGGTGGTGGTAACCAACTACTAATTACTGTTTTAATGTTCTAATAAAGGTAATTTCAGCAGGTCTACTATTTTTCAGTGGTATTTTTAATTGTCTTATGGCTTTAATAATTGCAAACATATCCTTTACTTAAATGGTTTAAAAATTTAAAAACGTTTTTAAGATCCGGTACTTAAATATGTTTTCCTTCAAATGTGCTCCATTTATTACCTGCAACGATAGAAGTGTCGTTACAATTAGATTTTTGGTTTTGCTTATTACTTTTAAAGACATTAAGACACGTAAAATAAATACTCACAAGGATAATTCCAGTTTCACATTGTAATATTGAAGCGGATGTCAAATACGTTGCTGAGGGATCTTTCCAGCTAGCAGATAATTATATAATTATAAAATTACGCAAAATGCGGTAGAGTTACTTTAGATATATGTACTCTTTACTATTTAAAACTTGCTTGATTTTTATGAATGAGAGTTTTTTAAATTGGAGGATAACAAAAAATATCAATCCTTTGTTAGTTTTTGCAGACAAATGCCTAATTTAGACACCATTTAGTTTAATCGCTAGACGACCAATTGTTCAAAATTTCGTCGCTTTAAATATTAAATATAACGTTTCGTCATTAACGGGGCCTCAAATTTGCCACCTCGAATTTAAAACATTATTTGAATATTCTATTGAGGTTCTTCTTGTTAAGAATTTAATTTTTTATAGCTTTACAATATTATATAACTACTCTATATTTATGCATATACATACAGAAGACACGTGTGCTTTTTCAAAGCACATACAAAGGTGGTTCTTGGCATTGCTGTGAAATATTTAAATAAATTGATAAAGCCATTTCAGTCCCTACCTGTTAAATAATGTTACTTAGGTCACAAAACGATCAATATTTGAAATTACTTGTTTAATTCTGGCCGTCTACCGTTAATTATTAATGAAGAATTGAATTTAAAGTTGTACAAATGATAATATATAGGCTAGTTACTTCTATTATTACGACATTTCCTTGTTCATGCCCTCGGAATGATCGTGGTTCATGATGCTACGAAAATTTAATTTAATTTTGTAAGGAGCAGGCCGATCATGTTTATTTTTTCATTGATTTGGAAAGCATTAAGAGTGGAATTATATAAAACTTATTTTTATGGGAAGTTTCAACGCCTATAATTATTAAGCCTTGCCAACTATGAATGACAAAGGTAAAGGAACCTGGCAGCTGACATGGATATGGTAGTTTCCATTTGTTTGCACCGCAATTTTATCCTCGACAACTGCCGCTTTTGCTCATCCCAATAGTACCTGTACATGGTTGTCGTAGATATGTCAAGCTTGAAACGTAATAAAAAAAGAAGTGTGGCACTTAATTATAGTATAAAATGTTTAGATTCGCAAATAATAGGCACTGATGCAGACTGCAGAAATAGCAGAAAAACAAGTTTTGTAGCATTTATTGTTCTTTTTTTCAGGATTATTACACGAAAAATGAAATGAGGTGCTAAATACATAACAATTAACACTTATATAAGAAGCGTGTCTAATAAAAAATATATAAAAAATACACAAGCGTTCGTTATTATTTACAAAACAATTTTGTGCAATTCGCAGTCTTGGCTTAGCATTTAACTGAGCAAGAAATAAACTCAAGTGCAAGTGCATGAAAATCCCTTGATTTTATATAATTTGAATAAATTATCAAACTAAGAATGAAGCAGAGACTAAGTTGCAGTTTGATCGTATCACTGTTTTACATACATTTAAATTTAAATGTTTATTTGGTTGAGGGTCAATCCAGTGCTCTAGAACAGACGGTGGGGGAATTTATGGCAAAGGTAATATAATTTTACACCATTTAAATTATTTCTACCTATTTACACAATTTAGATGGATTTTGTAGCAATTTTGAATTACTTGAGCGATTTTGTCGAGTGATAGCTTATTTTAAAGCCCTTCAAAAAAAAGAATCCGATTTTTTTTTTATTTAATTCTGGCCCATACAACACTTTTTATAACAATTTTTCGAAAAAATCTAAAAAATCGGGTTTTTCCATTTTATTTAAAAATTGTTAAAATAACACGCTGGGAACTCGATGATAATTAGATTCTGCTAATTATTGCCGTTCTAATGATGTATTACTTGTATCGAAATTTTATGAGTATCCGAGCAAAATATCAACTTTTGTGTTTCAAAAATATTTGAGCGGCAAATTCAAACTCTTTCATTTTATACGGCTGATAAAGGGTCGGACATACATGGTGCCACCAACTTTGAGGGTGGGTCAGCTGCAAATAAATAATACCCTATCATACACATCGTCGTTTTTATGTTAGGCTTCATAGGGTGACGCTGGAGGTGGGTGAGCCCCAAAATATGCTTAAGTTTGCTAGCGTCATTTGTGTCCGGCCCCTAATTATATGCAGAAAAAGTTTTTTCAGTTTCTTACGCAGTAGGCACAGTAAGTTAAAGTTAAACCTCCCGTCTACACAATTGTTATTTCTACCTATTCACATAATTTAGTACATTGTTGAAGTAATGGGCTGATTTGGACGAGTTACAGCTTATTTTAAAGCCCTCAAAGCAGAATAAAAAAATTACAAAAGCATATAACACTATATACGACATATTACTGCTCCATATTACTGTTATGGCTGCCCTTAAAAAAGGGGCGAAGCCCCTTGTTTTCAATATTATATTACCCATGCATCATTTGGAAAGCTGCTGTGTAGCGCAAAAATTTTTTTGGGGCGGTTCATATATTACGTAACGTAAAAAAAATTGCTGGTATCAAAATTGATTTTTATTTCTTACGTTAAAGAAAATTTTTATATTTTTGCAGTATAATGGAAGTGGTACAGGTATTAGTCTTGAGTCATGGGAAGAACCAGAAGAGATGCGGAGGAATTTGCCATATTACCTTTCTGGCTTTGACGAGGATAATAGACCAAGTAATTTATAATTATGTACATCAGGATTACGTATACAAAATGCATGGGTTTACCCCAGAAAGATGGTAGATATAACAAGTATTAATTTTTTCAACCTAATATGATACTGTATTTTTTTAATACTTACAAAGTCTGGATTGCTGAATGGGGAAAATGGGACGTGAAGAAGTACATAGAGGCAGGCGGGCAAGTTGCCAAGAATTACGATATGTATGCTGATAAGCTTATCTTGAGGATCATTAACAGCGCCCTGTCACAAAGTACACCAGAAAATCCAGTCGAAAACTGCATCTTCATCGTTGACTTGGATGGTTTTCCATTAGAACAGCTAGCTTCACCTGGAGGTACGGATAAGATTTAAAATTCAATGAAATTTGAACAACAAAATTAAATACTATTTAAAATTACCTCCTATGCAAGTTTTAATCTCTGAAAAACAGAATACGTACAACTAATTTAGTTGGGTTCTAATGTTTCTACAGCATTACTTTACAACTTGAAAAAACTTGGAAGCTGGACCACATTCGCACTAGGCATTGAAAAAGGATTTATAATTAATAGTAAGTTTTTATTCACGTTTTTAATTTATTTTTATATTTTTGCCTATACTAAATACTACCGTATCAAGCAAGACCAAATCTCTGAAAAAAATGTGTAGTGAAGGACCAGTTTGGCTTATTTTCAATTTAAGCTGGAATTTAAGCTACAATTTTTAAAAAAATATCTTGTAGATAGTGCCTTGGTTTTTCACTCAAACTCAAACTGGGTGATTTTGAGTCTTGACTACCGATATGCTAGGAACGGTAGCGATTGTAACGATCATGATTATAAGTAATGCTACGATGGCGATTTTAATTGTGACATTACGTATTATTTTTTACAGCAAATTTTTTTGCAGAGCGAATATTGAATTTGGTGAAGCCATTTGTGGGCGCAGCTATTGAAAGCTTTGAAATCTACGGAACAAATAAAGCCAAGTGGATTCCGAGACTTTTAAAGCATGTTCCTCGTTCGCAACTTCCAGCGTGGTATGGTGGGACGAAGGACTTCAAACCAATTAAAGTCTACGGTTAAAATAATACGTCTGATCATATTAAAATACTCGATTTTTGTAAACTTGTGATTTACATTCTCTTATCTTGAAATAAATAACTTATAACTCCAATGTTCATGATTTATGAAAAAGAGAGTGAAAAAATATATTTTAGTGATGTAAATATGTATACTGTACCTAATTGTATGTTAACCACTAGAATATTTTATTACTGCACTACCTTTACAATAGGGAAGATTATAGTGCATTATTCTTGTTAAATTAGTATTTACTGTGAATTATTCATATATTTATTGGAAACATGTTAACAATGATACTAGTTTGATCACATGATTTAAAAAAAGGTAAATTTAACTATTTTGATGATACTATTAATTATTGTGAAATTTAGGTCCTGGAGGTATTAGATAAGCATGCTTTTATTTATAATTAGCAAGTCAAGAATATAATAATACATGACCTGACTCTTAAAGTTGCACTATCGTGACAGTATCAAAGCATTAGGATTACGAACGGGTGACCTTATATTAAAAAGCCAGCACCAAAAATAACGAGATGATTTAAACAAGGAGGTTCCCAGCTAAGGATATTTACGAAGTATTAAAGCACTTTGTAGCAGTCTGAGACAAAAGTTCCTTTTCGTTCACTAAAGCTCATATGAGCTTTGTTCTTTTTAGGAGCCCAAAAAAGGGGCTCATGGCATTTTTGAAGATTTGAAACGGACTCAAAGCTCAAGTGGGTCCCTGAAAGCTCATGAAAGCGCGTTTTCACCTCCCGGCAGTCTTGACGGACGGAAAATATTTTGTCTACCTGTAGATTTTTTCCCTTTCCACTCTACTTCTACCTAAGTACCTACCTTCCGCCTAACTAAAAGCTCATCGTGCCTACCTACCTGTGCCAGCAGAAATTGTCAGCTCGACTTGTCAATCGTAAAACGCTTCACCACCCCAAAGCTCGCCCACTTCTTCAGGGGGCAAAACGGACTCAAAAGCTGAGCCTTCGTGATTTCCAAATCGAAAGCTCGGGCCTTCGCAAGAAAAAAGAACGACGCTTCGTTCGCGAGGCTTGGTTCAGCCGTTTGAACGAATAAAGTCTGACACTGCTTTGTAGGCAAATTAAATAGAAATTACAAATATAGAAGGATAAGTCCGATTGAACCGACACCGACTGAAAGGTATGCACTAGAGAGATTTTTGAATCATCGAATTACAGCTTTGAAACGATTCCCATGTGTGTATAGCGGAGATAACTGAACGTGAAAGATAGTGAATTTTAAGTTTTAATTTCTTTGTATGTAAACTTCACTCTTGTGAAATATAACTTTTGGTTAGCCCAATAGTACCAGTATAATTGTGGTCGAAACCTGAAACTTACAAAATAAGTGCAATAGAAATTTTTAACAATTATTGTGTATTGCTATTACCATCCTTTTCAGAGTTATGTAGAAATACAGACAGAAAAAGTAGAATAAAAATTGAAAAAAAGTTTTTTTAACATTTATTGCACTCATTTTTTCTTTGAACTATAGTTACGTGGTAAGGTAAGGTGGTAAGATATAAGGAACTAATTACGTTACATGTATACTCCACACTTGTCTGTTGAGAAAATTTGCAACAAAATAGAAAATTTAAGAAGGCGTCCATTACACTGTACTAAAACTCAATTCGCAGCCTTGACTGGGCATTAAACTAATGATAAGTGAGAAACGAACTCTAGTGCAAGTGCAGTATTCTGCCAAGTTAGTCTAGTTACATTTTGCTTGAAAATTTGCTCGAAGTTAAATAATATAAATGAATAATAGAATAAAAAATGAAACCGAATCTTAGCTCCAGTTTGGTCGTTAGGCTGTTGTGCTTTTGCATGCATTTACAAATCGTATATTTGGCTAGGAGTAAAAGCAGTGAAAGGTCAGCTCTAAAGCAGGCGGTGCTGGAATTCATGATCAAGGTAACGCTACGACAAGTTCTAATTTTATACGCTTCTAAAAATTTAATATATCGGTACAAATGCATAAAACATCGAATTTAACGATAACAATACGAGTGAATCCATGCAGAAAACTTCCTAATAATATGCACATAATTCTTTGTTTGGCGTTTAAATATTATACTATGCATAAAAAAATGCACGAAAATTGATTTTTAATTTTTACATTAAATACAAATTGCTATATTTTTGCAGTATAATTTAAACAGGACAGACTTTAACCTCGAGTCTTGTGAAGCACCAGAGGAGATGCGAAAAAATTTGCCATATTGCCTCTCTGGATTTGATGAGGACAATGGACCAAGTAAATCCTTTCTATAAGGAAATGGAAATATGAACACAGATATTACGAAATAAAAATTCCCAGTTACTCAATCCAGATGATAGACACAACAAGTTTTTAATTTTCTATTTGTATTTAATTATCCTAATGTCTTTGTTGCATACTTAAAAAGTCTGGATTGCTGAATGGGGAAAATGGGACGCGAAGAAGTATTTAGAGGCAGGTGGGGAAGATGCCAAAAATTAGAACATATATGCAGATCAGTTAATCCTAAGGATGATACAGAGTGTCCATTTACGAAGTACACTGGTCGACCCTGTCGATGACTGGGTGGTCCTCATTGACATGGATGGTTATCCCTTAAAGCAGCTGACTTCTTCTGGGGGTATGGTGTCAATGTAGCGTTAGATTTAAATTCTAATAAATTGTGTATAACATTTTTTATTGTTATGAATTTTTTCCTTCTTAAATTTGGGAGTTTAATATCCAAAAAATGAGATACAACTAATTTTCTGCAATTATTATTTGTAGCATTACTCTACTACATAAGAAAATTGGAGGCTGTGCCCCACTTGCAGCAGGCATCGAAAAAGAATTTATTATTAATAGTGAGTTTTTTCGGAATTTATATGTTGTCGTATTTTGGCTTCCGTATACTACAAATTACTAAGCAAAATATGACGAACCACTTATAATGCATTATTAAGTTAGTCAAGAACCAAAATATGTCATTTTCAATTTAGGCTAGAATTAAAATGTCCCGGTAAAAAAAACACTAAATAAGATATATGAGTAAAACTTGGATTGAATGATTTTTGAAAGTGCAAAATGTGCTGCTTACATGTTTTTAAGATATAGAATTTTTTTATTTTTATATATTAAAAAAGTTTCAAATATTCTTTATTTACGTTTTTTCAAATTCCAAAATTTTAATTTACAAGGTATTGAAAAGTGAAAAATAGTTTAGTTAATTTTTTTTAGGATGTACATGTTTTAATGTTTTGTAAATAGTGCATTTGGGTTGTAGCTTGTAGCTAGAACTCAAATTGGGTGAAGGTTATTCTTCATTAGCAGTGGTGGACTAATAATACAGGTAAATCAGATCATTCTGAAGAAATCCTCGCTATGGAGACACAAGCTTTTAATTAGAATGTTTAATTATGAGTAATGCTAAAGCATAAAACATTTATTTAAAGAAGGTTGCCGTCACCATTTTTAGAGGCCCTATCACTACGTTCAATTAATGCCCTATGGTGGCCCTACGTCCATTTTCATTGGAAATTTTAGTGGTGATAACTACCTTGCTATTTGTATTTTTGTATTCCTTCAATTGTAATTTTAATATTCAGTGGTGTTTCCTATTATTTTTTCAACAGCAAATTTTCTTGAAAAGCGAGTAGTGAATATGATGAAGCCACTTCTAGGCGCAGCCTTTGACTGATTTGAAATCTTTGGAACCAATAAAGTCAAGTGGATTCTAAGACTTTAGAAACATGTTCCTCGTTCTCAACTTCTGGATAGGTACGGTGAGGCGAAGACCTTTTAGCCTATTCAAGTCTACGGTTAAAATAAAACTTGCAATTAGTAAAATAATTTGTATTCGTCTTTAGGCCATATCTTTAGAGCTAAAGATTGCCAACTTCGTTAGTAAAGTAAACTCAAGGTCTTTTGTAGTATAGTATATTGTAATACAATTGTTAATTGCATTAAAGCGTTGGACTTTTAGCAGCACCTAAACACAAATAATATAATGTGCTAATAATTTCTGTTCAATTCAAAAATGCATGTAGTCACCGACTAAGAGAACCATATATATTAGCCTAAAGATACAGAATTTTTGAATTATTTAATGTTTATTTAATTTCAACTCCGCTATATATTCTTTCTTTGTAGCCTACTGGCATTTTAGACAGCATAGATTTTCTCTTGTTTTTAGAATAGAAAAGAAATGGCGACTGTAATTCTATCACGTTGATGCAATATTGTACCTAAGTATAGGTTGGTTTGGACTGGGCGCAGCTTAACCAGCTAAATTACTTGATACATTATGTTAATACATACCCGTAAACTTTAGTTAGCAGTAAAATTACTATCCACGTAATAATATTTTTTATCTTCTTTTACAAGTGTCTTACACCACAATGATTCCGAATTCTAAAAGGGCGATATAGTACTGGAACATAATTCTATTCTATTAGTGTGACACTTGAATGTCGCCTAATATATTTTAAAAGAGTGGTTATTAGACACGATGTGCACAGC
Organism: Dicyrtomina minuta; assembly: GCA_949802685.1. Lineage (NCBI taxonomy): Eukaryota > Metazoa > Arthropoda > Collembola > Symphypleona > Dicyrtomidae > Dicyrtomina > Dicyrtomina minuta. The sequence continues at coordinate 134,229,406 of OX461808.1, read as the reverse complement.
GCGTCTTTTTAACTGCTTGGATTAGAAGAGTCAATAAAAAGCAAATAGCAGTGATACGAATATTCAAGTAATGTGCCACAGCAGAACATTTAAACAAAACGTTTAAGAGACGTACACATCGCTATTCCACTCAAAGCATTAGGAAATTTGAATCAAAAGAATTTTAGTTTAGGTAGTGATACAGGCGTGGAGATGTAGTTGAATGACAATGAGACTTTGTGATCTATTATTTTTAAAATTTAGCTGTAATAGTCAATTGAAGACGACGCAATCACAATCACATAACAATCACCTTAATTCATAACTGGCAATTACTTAACAAACATGTGGCAATTAATGTAAGCATAGTACCAAAATAAATTAAGAATGCTATTTTCTAAATATTCAATCCAATTTTATTTTGTTTGCTTGCTTAAAAAAATAGGAACAAATCAAACATACATTCATTTTGTTATTTTGTATGAATGACACGGAACTAAACTAATTTTTATTTTATTGCTGAATAAAATAGAAGTATTTAATTCAAACAAATTACAAAAGTAAAGTTTATTCTATATGACAAGCCATGTTAGGGCAACTATTGCCAGCGATATAAAACAATGTATTTTATATAAGTTGTTATATATTATTTGAACTTTAAAGCCGTTTTATATTGTTTATAGATTTTAGCAACCTGAAGGAGACAGGTTAACCGTTTTCTGTGCAAGTCCATCAGGGTTCATTTCGATATTCTGTTTTGCAATATTAACTTCGTACAAAGTTTGAGTAAATAGCTCTTTTAAAAAAATTGCTTGTTGATTATTTAAAAGGTAATAATATTACATTTTCATTTATATATTTTTAAATTTTAGATTTGCATTTGTACAAGTGCGTAAAACCAGTTTGGCAGTGACGAGTTAATATTTATGTGGGTTTTAGGTACACTTTTTTTAGCGTAGATTCTATTGCCCTGCTGTTAATTTTTGGTGGGTGGTACTTTAGTGCTTCAGTGAGATACTCGAAAATGGAATGGAATGAACTAATTTGACTTTGCTTGTTTTTCTAGTCATAATTCATTTTATCTTCAGTGATAAATACTTGACGTAAATACTTTTTCCTACAGTCATATATTTAGAGAAGATTTAGCCACCTAAACTTGTTTTATCTAACAAATCAAAAAATTACAATAATGTAATTATGAGTTTAGGGTCGGAGTTGGTGTAAGGAAAATTAGGTATTTTTTTAAATGACGTCAGAAGCTGAAAAGATAATGGCTATCTTTCTCTGTGTAACTTTTAGTTGAGTTGTGGCTGTTGATAGTTGTTGCTTTTAGCGGTATGTTTTAGCTAAATTAAGTAAAAATATAAGTAGGGGTATGGTGTGTATGTATGCAAAAACGGGCTTTGCCAGATACTTAAGAGGAAGAAGCTGACCTGCGACTGCTCAAAGTGTCAATCACAACTGGAGGTTATCGACCACCGCTCCTATTTTATGTCAACTAAATTATTATACGGATTATTACAGCAGTATTCGTACAAAAATATTTGCAAAATATTTTCAAGTGTTTTTAACATGCGAAGTAATATCACTGGAAAATAAAAGTATTTGTGTATAAGTCACTGAAGACCTTCACTGGAGAATAAAGTAATTGCTAATACGAGTACTTATATAACAAGGAATTGCACTGAAGGTTTAAAATAATTTCACTGGAGTTAAAAGTAATATCATAAAGCGAAAAAGATTATCCCATTTTTGGTGAGACATGAGATGCAACACTTCAGTGTCAATAAAAAAACCGTATTGAAACCTTAAAATGGAACAAAATGATTTAAATGTAAATTTTACTCCATTTAAGGGGTAATGGAGAATGAATAGCATTACATTTTGCTTACATGTTTGCCGTAAAAGCACTCAATGACACAATCCTTTGCCACGTGTTAACACAAGCATAACCCCTTTTATTAATAATTTTTTAGAGTTTTATGTCTACCTGTATTTACAATACGTCAAGATGTGTATTTACGCGTTTGCGAACTCCATTATTAACTTGATCAAAAAAGTAGCAAATTTAAAGTTTGGAATCGTTAAATGTTTCGTAGTTAGTTGAACAGGAAACATTTTTAGTAAAACAAGCATTAATAAAGTATTAACGAAATTGATAGATTTCAGCAACACTTACATTTGGACCACTGAACATCACTTGCGGCAGTATTACCCAATGTCATTTTAGACTTCTAAAGCCGCTTGAATATTTTGACGCAATATTTCAATGCTTAAAGGCGAAGCTGCAGTGTGTCGTTGTTCATCGCTCCTGATAAGTACATTTTCTTAAGAAAAAAACGTAATATACTAACTAATTAAAAAGATTTCTGTTTTGACTAGATGACGTTTTTAATTTCTTCTGCTGTTTAGTTAAATAACCAGTTTATAAAAAATAATCAGCATTGCTGAGCTTTTCATTTAATGTATATTTTAAAAGCCGCCTAATAGTTTTTTACGAAATGTATTTGCACATGTTCCGCAGCACGAATGTAGTTTGTTGTGCGCGAAGCCTTCTGAAGTAGAAGAAACAGAGTTTAATACAGAATACGTGAAGGTAGTTATGAGTATTTTTAAATTAGTTGTTCTAACCTAAATTTGTAATTATGTTTGGTTACTGAGCTAATAAAACAACTTTTTATTCCACAGTATTCAAACGATTTTTGCTATGGCCTATATTATGTAGGTACTTATATTTGCGGAAGTATTTATGAAAACACTGTATTTTAACAAAACAGTGCAAACAACTTGACTCGCTTGAGTGAATTGAAAATGTTACAACTTTGACGTTTAACAACAAAGCCTTTAGTTCAGATTACGAACATATGTGTAGTACTATCATTTATTTAGTCAAACTGACATATGGCATGGCCAAAGCCCATGCATAACCGCTTCATGTTAATTTAAGTATTGTACTTCAGGGTACAATACCAATTGATTTTTGGTAGGAATTGTGTGCAATTAAATTAAATCGTGCGTGCAGTAATGTGACTTGTAATTTTTTATAGTGAAATATTAAAATGAAAATTAGTGCTAGTATTAAATTTAACTGTATTCATTTGAATTTCATCAAGCTAAACGTGTAGTATTTAGATAAAAAAAGAATCAAACAGAAATGACCAACATGTAATGAATGATAAAAGAAAATGCTCTGCTAATATATACAATGAAAAAAAATATCAAAAGCAAATTGTAATCTCTGCATGTTTTATTCAAACCTTTAGCAATCCAGTTCTATTCAATTTCACTATTCGTTTTTTTGGGGTAGATGCAAAGACACTGTGTCTTTAAAGGTACAGGTACCTTTACGAGCCACGTAATACGTTTACGTTCAAGTTCAAACTGCATTGAACACTACAAGGCCACACATTATATCATCATTTTCAGTATGAGGAATTCCTACGCGAATCTTGTGCTTATACTATTACTTACTTTACCTTTAATAACCTTTCATTATGACGAAAACTGCACAGAATAATATCTTGTCCCGAAACGACATTCTAATAAAAATATACGTTTACTTCTAGTAGTGCGAAATACAAAGTAAAGAATAGCATTTGTGATGTGTTACATTACGTAGAGGAAGCGAGGCGAAGTAATGCAAAGCAACGCTGTCGCCTGCTCCTGTCTTTTCCTCTGCTACACTCTCAGTGTATCGAAGAATTGTATGGGAGATACTACAATTTTCTGTGTAGTGCGTACAAAGGAAACTAATTTTTACTAATTTAAACTGCAAACAGTTGATAATCACCAATACATTCTTAGGTTTGAGTAGAATTTTCTACAGCGTAAATTGGAATTAATTCCTAAAAAGTTTTACATTTTAGTGCTGCAGGTAAGTTGTCGTTTATAAAGCAGTCCTAACCGACCTATTTTATTATTTTAAAAAAACTAGAATTACAATTAAAGTGTTGTTTGCAAAACGGTGTTAATCAATTATATTTTTTTAACTCATTTTTGTTTTTTACAGTTGTTACTGTAACTGAAAAGCCACTACTACGAGTAGTCATATACATCAAACTGACCGGAATGTTTTAAAAATTCAATAATTTTAATTCGTAGACTTATCTGGTTTTATCAAACAAGCGAAAACTTCGAAGAGAGTAAAATATCTGTGTGATAAATTTTCAATTGTATTGTATTGAGTAAAACTTTTTTTTTTAATTTAAAAAATTTTTTTTTTGCCTAAAATAATTTACGCTTGTTAATTGTATTTTTCAAACTACGAAAACACTTAACAAATAAAATCAGATATTAAATCCATTTTGTTGAAAATAATTCAAGAGACTTATACCGTTTTGCAAATAATACTTTTTAATTAATCGTCTAATTCTTTACTGTATTTTTGTTTTTAATATTTTAGAATATAATTTAAAATGAGCAGTTCAGATAAAGAACAGTCAGACCATGTCTTCTGTGTGGATTCAAAATGTGAATATATTGAAATGCATCATCACGGGTTAGAAGCCATACCCTCAGAAATTACATGTTGTAAATGGCTTTTAATCAAGAATGAAACAAATCAAAATAATATAAGCCCTGTCTGGGATGAATTGGAAAATAGATTTTCTGGAAACTGGCTAATTTTTAAACCTGTTGAAGAATTAGACAGAGCATGGAGCGCAGTTGCATTAGCGACACAAAGTGGACAGCTGGGATACAAGTCAATAGTTCGGACAATTAAAGAACGCGAAGGCAAGTAAATTTGATTTAAATTGCAAAATATCTAATCTGCATAATTTTTTCAAATGAGTTGGTATAGTCATAATTTTTCAAGTAAATGTTGTTTTTAAATATAAGAAAATAGTTTTTACGCCTCAAAATATTAAAGAATTTACCATACGCAAACATAGGAGAGTTTGAACCAAGATGACAGGATTGTAACGCCAGTAAAGAATCAAAATTACCTATTTCTGTTTTTAGCCTAAAACAGAATTTACTGCCTACAAAAATTTAAATACAGTAAAATCCGTTTATAAGGGATCTGGCGGGACCGACATTTTCTGTCCCGTTTAACCGAATTCCCGTGTAACCGTTTAAGGGATTTCCCTATTAAGCGAAAGTTATTTACAATGTTAAAATTATTTTATTCTGAGTCAAAAATATGCCAAGGGCAAGGTATTTACAACGTTGTTTAAATATATTTATTGAGATTCAATGAAAAATTTGGTTATTGTAGTTTGTTTTTTTTCAATTTAATTTTACCGCACACAAACACTAATATTATGAAGATTCGAAAAAATATTTTCCTCGGTATTCTTCTGCGCTAAAAAAAATTATAAAGTTTCTGTATCATTTCCGTAGCTTTAGACACACTTGGAACTGACAGCAGTTCTTCTTCTTCTGTAATATCTTCATCAGATTCCTCATCTGATTCGTCACATTGAGTGATGCTTTGGACTATTGTTTCCTCTGTCACATCTTCTTCCGTTAGTAAGTTGTCATCTATAGTTGCAAAATCAGTGAATGTGCTTTATGGACATGTGGTCTGTTGCACGACTTCTGCTTCTTTACGTTCTTTCCTTTGAGCCAAGTGGCTGTGATTTTGATTTCCCTTGTATCGGTTCCCTTATATCCGGATATTTTTTAACATTGAAACATAGGCTGGCCAACCAAATATTTTAAAACTGTCCCCTAAAGCCGTTTTCCCTTAGATCAGGATCCCTTATAAAAGGATTTTACTGTACTGTATAGTTCACTTAAAAGGGATTCCGCGGGGCCGACCAAATCTGTCCCTTTTAACCGAATTCCCTTTTAACCATTTAAGGGATTTCCCTTTTAAGCGCTTATTCTGTTTGAAAAAATTCAGATTTTATTTTTCGAAAAAGAGTAAGTTATATACAATGTTGTACGTGGACATTTATTTAGATTCAAAAAAGTCAGTTAATTCAGTTTGTTTAATTTTGTTTTGATTTTGATGTTGACGCACACATAAACTTAAATTATGAAGATTCGAAAATACAGTGTTCTCAGTTATATTGTTGACTATTGTTTCTAACTTCTAACTTTTGCACGATTTCGTATTTTTGTTCCGTACTTAACGAGTTTCTTTTCCGCTTCAACATCAAAAGTACAACTAACAACTGACAGCCAAAAAAGCTTTATAATCTATAAATACGACGACCTACTTAGATAATGTAAATGTTTAGATAAGAGATAAGATGAGTGCAGTTTAGTTGCAGTTAGTGCTCCACTCGTTCGGCTCTGTATTATTTTTATTTTTATTACTACTATTTTTCTTCAAAAATCCATTTTAAGTGACAACAAAAACCAAAAAGGGTAAAAAAAAAGTCCCTTTTAACCGGGTAATCCCTTTTAGCAGTTCCCTTATAACTGGACTATTTTAACATTGAATCATAGGCTGGCCAACCAAAAACTTCAAATCCGTCCCGTTTAGGCGGTTTTCCCTTTTAACAGAATCCCTTTTAAGTGAACTATACTGTATCATGTTCCAAAAAACATGCAAAAAAGAATATTTTCACCTTTTCAGAAGCATTTAAATAGAAAATTTTACTACTTTTTGAAGATGTAGAAAAAAAATTTTGCACTTTTCAAAAACATGTATAGAGTGTGTTACATATTTCAAAAACACATAAATGATACATTTTATACTTTTTAAAAATACTCGCAAAATTTTGAGCTTCTATCTCATGTGGTTTTGTTTTGACATATGGTTTATTTCCATTTTAGCTTATGGAGATGGGCCAGTTTGATTCTTTATAGACTTTATGAATTTGCAACCCTTGAAATTTTTCTAGATCCGCTACTGCATTATTATGTTCCTTTTCTTTTATGATTTTTTAAATTAACTGTGTACCTATTTACGATTAGCATTAGTGACAAAAATAGCTACCGACTATTACTAACGGGGTGGATAGTAAGAGTGAAGAGTAGGTGTAAGTCCTACAAATTCCAAAATACACAATTTACACTTTTCAAAAGGTGTACATAAAAGATACCGTTCCTTGTTTATGAATACATTCATGAAATATAACAACTAGCACAATAACTACAAATAGTAAATCTTAATTTCTTACTGTATAACAATCGTCAGGTTTGGAGCCCTATTACAAAAATAAAGTTATCTGCGTGTCAACATACGATGCACGGGACTTGAAAGACGTGTGGAGAGTTCGTGAGGCTTTGAGACAACTGGGTTTTACTGCAGAGACTTATGAAGATAGACTCAGATACAAAACTCACTTTGCCACAGACCAGTTCATCTACTACGAAAAAGACCAGGAAGAATACGTCTCTCTGTATAAGGATGAGGATTATATTATGTAGTCAAATATTACTGAGAACTGTTAATCTGTGAACTAAAGAGACTTTTTAATCATGCTCAAGTGCTCAGCTCTTGCCAGGGCCGGATAATAAAGGCAGCAAAGGCGGCTTTCGCTGTCTGAATATTTAAAACGCATGTGAATGGAACATTTTACACGTTTCAAAAACATGCAAATAGAACAATGTTGACTGTTTGAAAACTTGCAAATTAATTTTTTTTGCACATTTCAAAAAATTTGAATAATACATATTTCACTTTTTCCTAAATATGTAAATCGAATATTTTGCACTTTTTTAATGAATTACATTGAAAATTTTAATCATTTCAAAAACGTGCTAATACAACATTTTGGTAGTACCAAGAAAACATTTATTAAAATCAAAGTGATAGCTCATTCTGTATGGAAACAAATAGCTGCCTAAAAGTGATTCTTTCGTCCGGCCCTGGGCTCGTGCACTTTTTTGAAGTACTGGACTTTACATATTTAGATTTGAAATTCTTACTATTTGTTGAGTTAACTAGCTTATTCGTTTGTCACTGTTATGTATGTGATGAACATTTTTAATATGTGACCATTGATTTTGTATAAGAGATCTTTTACACAATTCAAAGCCTAATTCAACGTCCAGTTCACCAGAAATAAAGTTTTTGTTCATTCTCTAATAAAATTACATATACGTGCATAATTGATTTTTCTTTAAATTTTTTTGAATTCATACATTGACTCAAGGTATAGAGCACCACGAAAGCCAGACCAAAGCAGAACGTGTCACTCTGTATCAGGATTAGGATTCGTGGTAACTGGGAATTTCAGGCTTCCTAATGCCTATACAAACGTTCACACCCAGATTTTTTTATTGAATTATTTCACTATCATCACACAGATAAATAAAGATTCAATAATCTTACAATTTGTTCAGCAAATTAGTTAATGGTTTCTGTAATTGTCATGCATTGAGCATTTTAAACTAAATTTATACGCATATTATTCGTATTTGGTGTTTTTCTTACGTAGAAAACTTTAAATGTTTAAAACATTGCAAATGTCCAAGTTTTGTCAGAAATAAAATACTCTTATATTATTTCCCAAAATTCAATCTAAAGATTGAAATTATTTCGAAAGTATTACTTGCATGGACTGAGTTATGTATTTGTGCATAATTTTAAACGCATTATATACGTTATGTACATACAATGAAATTACAAATACTTAAGCGTAGAGCTAAATCAATTGAAACAATAATAATTAATCTAATTGTAGAATTAAAATGCTGCCCACATATTTTTCAATGATACCTGGAAATTACATACGATGAGTTGCAAATTTTCTGCTGAAGTCTGTGATGTAAACCATAAAATTGTCAATTTATTAAACTATCATTACATTGTTCAAAATAAATTACGAATTTTGAATCAATTCGTAGCATAAAACTTTGCAAATTACGCCACTGTTAAGTAGAATAGTTCAAGAAGTCTAAACTTCTACTCACTTCTCAAAATAAACTAGTTGTTAATATATTATTTCTTTCCTACAAAAAAATGTTATATTAAACCTTTATTTCGTCAAAAAAGTTGAAGACTGTTAGCCTTAATGAACTTTCACGCAGATGTAACAACTGCTCAAGTGGTAAGCCAGGTCTTTTAGGGCTAGCATTCGCTTACTATAATAATGCGATATCACGGTCCTAAGTAGTGTAGTACAGGTTAGTAAAATGGTAATTGTAATAAATTTTTAGTATTTTTGCAGCATGTAGCTTCAATCAGTTTAAATTCAAAACACATGTGTAGCTGCTGGCCACGAGAACCAAACCAAATCAATCAGCCTAACGATACACACGTATTTATTTATTTATTTAATAAATAAGTTCAACGCCGCTTTATAGACTTGGTTTGTAGCAGTCAATATATTTAATTTGATAGGTTAGATATGGTCTGATGTTTTTCATGAAATTGCTACCAAAAATGTGTAAAATAGATACAAGTGTCAGTGACAATTTTAATTCATGTACGGTAATGCATAATTGTACCTACAGTAAGTTCTCCAATACAACGCAGGTCTCTACTATAACCCAGGGCTTCAATATGCTTTAAAATTGCGCATTTGTGGTTAGAAATGCGAAGTTTTCAATACAACACAGATCTACTGTTTGCCTAGAAAGATTCACTAAAAAAGCAAATTCCAGTGCTTTAAAATTTGAGTCAAGTTCTACAAACGAAAATTTAAAATAGATGTTATTACAAAAATATTGCAAGTATTATAAAACAATGTTTTGCATACTTGTTGTTTTTACAATTTCAAATTTCAAAGCCGTTAGTTTTAGTATTTTAAAGCCGTTTAAATTTATTTACACAGTATTTAAGAGTGCATGCTGAAAGATTCCCAATAACTGTGTCAGATAAATGCGTAGTACAATGTGGACTACATTGGTTAGTGTAATCCACTCCAACCTTGACTCAGTATTACATATTTTCTTTAAGCAGAATCGCCTTCCGTGTCTGACATTTCCGCAGCAAAGAAATTTTATTTCCTGTGACATAGTCATAAGAAAGCTAAACATTTCGCAACACTTCCTGAGATCAGTAAATGTAAACCCGCCCAACTTCCGTACAACTGAATGTAAATGTCATTGCGCCTAGCCCATTTAATGCGATTACTACTTTTGAGTAAAAACCTTGCACAACTTTCAGTTATGTAAATCTGTCAGAGTTAACAAGCAACATCCTCCAGCCGAGCGAATAATGCCAGAACAACTTATTCAACCTAACGTTTCTACACAATGGACAGCGTATTACTTTTAAAAGTTTTTGCTCTCTTTCTTGCATCAACTTCGTCAATAAAACTAAATCAAAAAGAGTCATTTTTAGACATACAGCCAATACTGCAAAGCACACATATACAAAATTGCTTCATTCATATGTACACATTGGGTGACGTCATTAATTACTCCCTTCTGCCATTATTGGCTACGCCGATTTGCCTTTCCAACAGTCACCAGTACCAGCACCAAACTCTAGTAAAACACAATAGAACGAAAAACAAATTACATTTGGACTATTTTCCAGTTTTTAAAAGTGCTGGTTTTATTCAATGCTTTTCGTTAATCATAATCGTTCACGACTGCAGAAGTTAAGCGAAGAAGACTATTGGCTGCTGTATGACAACAATATAGTTTACTCTCCCATTTCAACAAACATCTTTCCTGAGTGGTTTCTAATCCTAGTAAACAGAGAGTGTCTTTCTGGATCGAATGAGTACGAGTTAGCTCAAGACATTGTTAGGGGCTATGTAAAATCTTGCGGAGGAACCCTTTCAATGTTTGTCCAATTAGCGTACCAAAAATCTGCAATTGCAAATGCGTATGAGTTCACATCTGCATCGGTTCGACCAAAATCTCAAAAGGATGGGAGACACCTGTACAAGCATGTTATAACAGAATTTGCTTGTGATAAGCAGTTAAACCTTCCTTGCTTTACCCAAGCCATTAACAACCACGATCTGATCATTCAAGGCGGTCAAAGGATAATCTGGCTCTATAATTTTGGTTCTTCTTGTAGGATGTATCTAGCTTTATGCCCATATGCTCATAGATACTTGTATATGCTCATTGAATCTCACTATGCCGTATGCAAATAAAGATCACTCACAACAAATACGTCCAACGCCTGTGAATCTATTTTCTAGACTAAATCTTTATTGTATCATTCATTCTTAATTTTCAGTCTTGTTACAAATTACATACATTCATAATCAAACCAAATGGGCAGCTATCATATAGATAATAATAGCTGCCAATACAATTTTAATGATGAGGCGACTATTAAAATAATAGTCGCCAATACAGTATTAACATACTCTATGGTGTTATGAATCTGCTGACATATCTTGACACGTCGCAAACTCCACGTCCACATTGTAAACCCCATTTAGGTTAACAATGTGCATTCACTACACCAACTGCAACTTAATGTGCTGACTGCTCTTTGCCAGTCATCACATTCTGTCAAGCTCATTCAACTACTTCACTCTACATACACTCTCGTATGACTCAGTGGAGTCATGGAGCCACCGCCACCGGTACCTCCTACATCCTCCTAAGTAGTTAATGACTTGCTCCTCCTTCCACCTCCGGCTCTCTTCGAGGAAGAGACGGATGTAATCCGAAAATCATGTTCCGGATTCTTTGTGCCCTCTCGTCTGTTACCAACACCAGCCTCAATGGACTATCAGATCCAGTAGATGAAGACATTCCAGAGAAGTGTGGACTACGCTCAGTAGTTCCACTTGAATCCAAGTTCCCTCCTCCAGCTGTACTATGGCTCTCATTCAGCAGCGCAAGTATCTCATCATCATCACCAAGTCCGATTCCTCGTCCAGACCGATTTATTCTCCAGGTCCACCTGAACTTGCATACTAGAATAATAGCAAATCCCATACCTAGAGTCAACAGAACACACAGACAGGTTATTAACACCGTCCACAATAGGGAAGGGTCTTTCGTTCCTCTATTGATTACTGAATAATACGAACCCTCTTCGAGCTCGGTATTAATCTTGGTCCAGTTCAATTCCAAATCCAGATGGAAGCCAGCAGTCTCCGCGAACAATGGGTCCACCTCTTCAGTGTAACTCATGTCTACCATAGCACCCTCGAACTTAACTTCATTGATAGAAAAGGTCGTCACAAGAGGTAAAGTAAATACCTCCCTGGGGCACTTCTGCGTCTGCCGGGGTCCAATTTGATACTCTGAACCATAACAATAAATATAGTATTTATCGTCGTACAGTTTGACTTGTACGAAGTCCTTCACGTCTCCATGGTCCTGACTCGCACATCCAGTCGAAACATAAGGCGCCATTTCATCTTTAGAAATTAGCCCTTTTTGGCATTGACTATATGAGGACACAACTAAGTTCCCCGGATATGGTAACCGTATATCCACATCATATAGGCAATCCTCCTTCTTGGATAATAAAGCATTCATAGGCCCTATATATTCAAGTTTACAATTCTTACCTTGTTGATTCTTCACCAACAGAGTAAAAGGGTCCGCCTCCACTAGTACTAATCCCGTATTTATGATAGGTACTAGAAAATCCAGAAACAGCTTACTTCTGTCTTCACTGAGCCTACAGCCTTTCGGCTGATAGAATCTGAGTGGGCAGGTTCCGCCACAGGGAAGAGTAAGATTCATAAAATCCAGAAATCCCCCCGAAATCTTTCCATCAGCCCATTCTCTCCTGAACTCCTGGATTATGGACCTTCCAATGAGTAACCTTCCTACTAGATACGAAATCATGAAATTAGACTCCAAATTTTTTGTCTTAAAATCATTCAGATCAACTTTGATCATTTCTGTCCGAGACAACACTTTTATCAGCTCCTCTTGTAGGTGGTGAATATTCTTGTCCCCAGTGTTAATCTTTGATGCTAAATCGTCCAGTCTATTCTGTAGGTTCCCGGTTATCTCCTGAACAACCTGAATGTCCTCCTTGTTGGTGGCTGCCATCGATATTGCTGCTATCCCGATACCCGCACTCGCCACAACTGCAATGAGAGTCATAGCCAACATCAATGGGCTTCTTTTTCCACGAGTAGAAATCCACTTTTTCCGAGGACATAGGATTTCCAGTTCATCTAGAAAATATTCTTCATATGATTCTAGACATCGACGGTGAATTTCTTCACCCAGTTTTCATTGTGTTCTATCTTTCTCCACGACTGTACATGGTGAAAGTAAGGATACCATCATGTGGATGGACTCAAAACCACCCGCCACCGGACTGGGATGTCTACGCCATAAGACATTTCCAGTTTTCGTCTGGGAGGGGATGGGAGCAATCAAACACAGCACCATCATAACATTTAACATATACGCAGACATACCACATAATCTCCCTGTTAGAATGCTCTGTTGCTCTGGATCCTCCACATTCGCATTCCTCCTCTTTTTCTTTGGTGGCGATTCAAGTTCTTCACCTGAATGAAAGCTTTCCTCCGCCTCTAACTTCTCGATCTTTTCGACCCTGTTGAGGTTCATTCGAGTCATCTGTTCATTCAGCGTTTCATGCGGGAGCGCCTTGGTAAACGAATCGGCCAACTGTTCCTTAGTTGGTTTCCATTCTACATCGATTTTACCTTTCTCAATCTGCTCCCTCACATAGTGATATCTCACATCTATGTGCTTTGTTCTTTGGTGAAATTCCGGGTTCTTGGCTAGCCTTATCGCCGCCTGGTTATCCACTCTGATTTTCATCGGATTAGCCCTCCAGAACCCTAGTTCCTCCATGAACCTTGTCAGCCATACAGCCTCCTTAGCTGTCTCTGACAGAGCGATATATTCGGACTCCGTGGATGACATAGCTACACAATGTTGTAGCTGTGAACGCCAAATGATGGGGCATCCGTTCGCTAAGAACACCATGCCCGTCGTTGACTTCCTGTTCACGTTTTCCCCCGCGTAGTCTGCGTCCGAGTATCCAATCACTGCCATCTCATTAATCGGATTAAACGAGATTCCTCTTGTGATCGTCTCCTTCAAGTACCTGAGTACCTTCTTGGCTGCGTTCCAATGCTCCTCACCGTACCCCGTTAAATATCTGGACAGCTTAGAGACTGAGTAACTAATGTCCGGCCTAGTGTTCCTTGCTAGGTATATTAACGCTCCCATTAATTCTTGGTATGGGTACTTTGCATCTGGAATTTTCAGCTTCTTAGCTGACCAGCCAGCTGACATAGGAATCTTCTTCCCTTTACAGTCAACCATATTGAATCTATATAAAAGTTCTCGCACATAATGCTCCTGAGAGATTCTTATCTCTCCATCAGGGCAAACCTTTATACTAATCCCTAGGAAAATCGATGGGGGCCCGTCCGTAATTATCAGGTCTTGAGTCAATTGATCAAGGATCCTCTCTTTGATTTCTTGGCACTGGCACAGTAGCAGTCCATCATCTACATATATAGCTATGTAGACCGTGAATCCATCAAACTCCCCAGTGAATACACATGGGTCTGACAATGTGGCCACAAATCCTATCTTTCCTAGAATTATTTTTAATTTTTCAGCCCAGATCCTCGGGGCTTGTTTCAGTCCGTATAAGCTTTTCACTAGTAGACAGACCATGTCTTCATTACCCTCCTCGAAACCTTCAGGAAGCTCCATAAATACTTCCTCGTCCAGCTACCCGTATAGGAAAGCCGTCTTCACATCAAATTGAGTAATGCTAAAGTTTCCTGCAGCCGCTATGGCCAGCAGAGTTCTCACCGACTCGAATCTACACACTGAGGCGAACGTCTCTTTATAATCCAGTCCTTTTACCTGTTTATAACCTCTGGCGACCACCCTTGCCTTATGTTGGATCGGTCGTCCTTGTTCGTCCTTTTTTATTGTATAAACCCATTTTGATGTGAGTACCCGTCGACCCTTTGGCCGCGGTACCATTCTCCAAGTACAATTCTCAAAGAGGCTAGTCATTTCCTCTCTCATCGCACTTGCCCACTTATGATTTTCGCTGGACTCCATTGCCTGTTTGTAGTTCCTAGGCAATCCTGGTTCCCTTGGACTTTCCGTATCCTCTTCTAAATCCAAATCATTAGTGTAATCCAAAGTGAGGACAGCGGCAGTCAGAGCGCAGAAGTCATTCACACCATAATCCTCCATAGTTTGAAGATCATTTACTCCCAGTCTCGAAATCACTGGTAGTTGGTCTCTGTTTCTCAGCTCTCGCTTAACTTCCTCTGTGTCCTCCTTCCCTTTGGTCTTCTTTTTGCCTTTATCCTTTTTAGAACTTTTTTCTTTCCCAAAGGTTAAAGAGACGGAGGTTTTCCCTCCCGTCTTTTTCTCAGACTTAGAGAATTTTTTAATTCCCTTCTTAACTGTGGATACATTCAGTTCGTCTGTTTCACTTGTCCCTTCCTGAGAGACATTTTCACTCGCGGGCGGCACTCCTAATTCACTCTCGGGAAGTGCTTCTAAATCCAGCACATCCTCCTGATCCTCCGTACCTTCTTCACCTTCAACTTTTACTTCCTCCTCGTTCTCAGCTTCAGTTCCAGATTCATCTGTGCTGGCTTCTCCAACAAGTTCAAAACTGGAGCCGCTAGAAACTGACTCTGTCCGGAGAGGAGAAAATCGATTTTTTGTTGGTGTAGGTAATGGCCCCAGACGCTCTGCCCGACTTGGACCTGCCTGGTTGAGGTTCTGAGATGAGACGTCCACTCTTAGGTTGACCGTTCTCCCTCCTTCATCCTCAGGATCCTCACACTCTTCTTCCACTTCCTGCTCGAACGATAAGTACCTTTTGTTTTTACTTATCGTAGTGAAGTTGGGTTCTGCAGTGTTCTTGAATTCTTTGACATTCATCTTTTGAATGTCCTTGTCTACCCGCATTTGTTTAATTCTTTGAGAGGCTTCTCTCACTTTTTGAATTTTCTGAGTCTGTATTTCTTTTGGAGTATAGACTCGTTCGGACTCCAAGTCTCCTTCCCTAATTTCGAGGAAAGTTCCTGAGACATCTTCCTGAGGGATATAGAATTCTTCATTCATATCCATCGATATGTGATCCTCTGCCACGGTTACATGGCGAGCTTTTATCACATCACATGACTCTTTGTCGTAAATCCTGTAGTTTCTAGGATTTAAGTCATAACCCACCAGTATGCCTTCTCTCGCCCTCTCCACCCATTGTTCGCCGGGCTTCCTTCTGACAAGAGAGTACACTGTTGAGCCAAACACCCTTAGGTGCTGTACTGAAGGCTTTTTCTTATGAATCCTTTCATAAGGAGTTTTATCTGGGCTTCTTTTATTGAGCAGTCTGTTCAATAAGTAGACGGCACAATCCACTGCCTCTCCCCAGAACCTTGCAGGAAGCTTCGCCGCATTCAGCATTGTTCGTGCCGAATCCTTGACGGTCCTATTCTCCCTTTCAATCAAGCCATTTGGCTGTGGGCAATACGGAGGGGATCTCTGTATTTCAATTCCCAACTTCTCGAGTTTAGCAATGAGTTCTTCACTCATAAACTCTCCTCCCTGGTCCGTTTTCAACTCCTTGGTTTTATTTCCAGTTTTAGTGAACATATCTCTAATATATTGCCTAATATATTTGGAAGCCTCACTCTTGTCTTTTAGGAAATAAACTGTCCTATAGCCAGTGGCCACATCCTTGCAGAGCATAAAATATTCATTACCTCCGAGAGATTTAATACTTTGCCTGCCCGATAGGTCAATGGCTACCTTTTCACCCGGTTGAAGGTAGTCCGTCTGTGGGAGTGTGTTAAATGATTTCTTGGTCATTTTATTCTTGATACAGTCACCGCAATGTGACTAATCATGGATGCAGTTGAACGGAAGTCCCCAAACTGCCTGTTTCCTAGCAGTATCCTTGATGTACTGATAGTTCACGTGGCCGAATCTCTCGTGCCACTTGGAGCCCTTGACCCTCCTGGCCGCTAGAGCCAGGTTTGAAATGAATGGCTTAAATATCATTTCAGCAATGCCATCTGAGCAGACGACACCAGTCAATTCTGGATCCTCCTCATTTCCGGGGATGAATCTAACCATGATCCCTTTCTTGAAAATCGAGTACCCGGCCTCCGTCATTTTTACTTCTGAGAACAAATTTGCCATCCCAGGTGAATATATGACTCGCTGGAGCTCATATACGAACCAGCTTCCGTCGGCCGCTTGAGCCTGCACCGGAACTGTTCCAAACCCGTGGGCCTTTATAAACTTCCCACTGGCCACCTCAATTAGCTCGGGTTTCTTAAACTCCGTAAGGTCTTGGAACCATTCAGACACTCCGCAATAGTGACTGTTCGCCCCCGAATCGCATATCCAGGTAAAAACTACTGGGTCCACTGCCTTATTCCTTTTGCGATTCCTGTTACCCTTAGCCATATGAGCTTTGAAAAATTTTGGCTTACCGTCTTTTTCAGACTTTGGTTTCTCCTCATCTTTCTTTCCCTCGCCATCGGCCTTTTTGTTCTCTGGACACTCGTATCTGTAGTGTCCAATCTTTTGACATCCAAAGCACTTTGCCTTTGCTCTGGCTGCCTCCTTTTGCTCTTTCGTTTTGGCTTTCGTATTCTTCTTTCCTTTGCCGGCACCAGTACTCGCAGCCGAGAACGCTTTATTCTCAGATGCTTTGGAGGGAGTTGCAAGTCCATCCACTTTCAGTCCTTTTAACCGTGAAAGTAGCTCTTTAAGTGTTTTTCTAGTATCTAGAACCCCTTTGCAAGTTTCAACAAAATATTCAAACTTTAGGGGAAGACACTCTATCACTTTCTGAATTTGCATCACTTCTTCAACCGGGAACTTCTTTTCACTAAGTTCCATAGCCTTAGAGGCTAACTCGTTGAAGATCTCCACTGGAGTTTGACCCGGCTTGGGTACATGTGTATAGTAAGCCAATCTGGTCGATGTTAAATTAACTGCACTTGTGTCACAATTAAGTGACTCCAAGGTGGCATACATCTCTGCTGCAGTAGCACAACTCTGTGTACTGACCAACAAATCGTCAGAAATTGTTGTCAGAAATATCGTTTGCACTTGCAAGTCCTCCTTGTCCCATAACAGCTGGTATTTAGCCAGTGTTAAGCCGTGTCCATGAGCACCCGCAGTCGCTTGGACTTCCTCGGGTCTCGGGTAGCTGCCGTCTGCATACTTCCACAACTCGGCCGACCTTAGAAGGACAGACACTTGCCTGTTCCACCTTGCAAAATTCTTGTCATTTAACTGACCTACCCCTCTGGGGTCAATTTTATTAACAACCGACATTTTAATTCAAGTTTAAAAAACAAAACACCCGTTTTTTACTCACCGAAAAAATAGCACTTTACTTTTCCTTGGATTTTTGAATTTTCTTCCGTAAAATGAGTGTTATTCACACTTCAAATTTTATTTCTTTCTCTAAGTATGTATATACCGTGCTCGAGAACGTGTAGGATGTATCTAGCTTTATGCCCATATGCTCATAGATACTTGTATATGCTCATTGAATCTCACTATGCCGTATGCAAATAAAGATCACTCACAACAAATACGTCCAACGCCTGTGAATCTATTTTCTAGACTAAATCTTTATTGTATCATTCATTCTTAATTTTCAGTCTTGTTACAAATTACATACATTCATAATCAAACCAAATGGGCAGCTATCATATAGATAATAATAGCTGCCAATACAATTTTAATGATGAGGCGACTATTAAAATAATAGTCGCCAATACAGTATTAACATACTCTATGGTGTTATGAATCTGCTGACATATCTTGACACGTCGCAAACTCCACGTCCACATTGTAAACCCCATTTAGGTTAACAATGTGCATTCACTACACCAACTGCAACTTAATGTGCTGACTGCTCTTTGCCAGTCATCACATTCTGTCAAGCTCATTCAACTACTTCACTCTACATACACTCTCGTATGACTCGGTGGAGTCATGGAGCCACCGCCACCGGTACCTCCTACACTTCTCACTTACAAAAATCAAATGACATATTTACAGAACAACAATTGGCAGGATCTCCGTTTTCTAGATCGAATCCTACTTCTTTAGACAAGGCTGTCCATTGGTTCCTAACGCTTTAATTAAATTATTCAGAAATCTCAGGGCTTAAATTTGATATAAATCATAAGTTTTGCGGACCCACAGTTTATAACTTTGTTGATAGGCGTTTCAGAAACAATTTATTAGGTAATCCTGGAACGGAACTGTATTACGTTGGGAGCACAGACCCGTTCCAATTTATTACCTCACACAATGCTGCCCAAGATCAAGGAGTATTTCATGTTCTATCCTCACCGCTTAATGAGCCAGTTTGGGGAATTCTTTTAGGCGCTACTTTCGCACTTTCAGTGTTTATTACAATCGCCGTATTAAAATCGTTTCATTGGAGCCCCCTTACTATTGGCTCTGATTTAGTTTACAATTGGCTACATGTCTTAGCGTCACTTGCTGAGCAGTCAGGGTTGGAAACAGTTGTGTCCCGTGTATCAAAGATGTATTCAAAATTAGTAATTTCCCGCCTAATTGCATTGTGGCTACTTCTCCAAATTATCGTGTCGAATGGCTACAAAGGAGTTTTAAAATCAGACTTTACAGTTCAGCGTGAGTACAAATCGAATTGGTCACAAATTCCTCAACTTGAAGATTTCAAATTGTATGAAATTGTTGATTGCAGGAAATTCATGGTTCCCAAAGAATTTCGAATTAGATCAGAGTATCTGAGAAAATTCGAAGATTTATCTTTTAGAGAGCAGATGAGTTCTGAACTATGGTTAATGCATATGAGTTTGAGTGAAAGTTCGTTTATGCAGGAACTGTCACAAATCATTTACGAACAAAGAGGAATGGCAGAAGGGGACAGAGACAGAAATATAAGGATGCACCAACAAACTGATTTAATTTGCCTCGAAGAGATTTTAGATGTCCTTCTGAATGTAACTCAGGATTCTAAAATTGCGTTTATATTTAGAAAAGAAAAATTTGCAGACGTTTGGGGCTTTTTTAGTCGGGTCATGGATTTGCATAGAGGAAAAAGTTTAGTCACAATATGGATACAAGGGATAGTTTTCTTACCCGAGATACAATGTACGTCATGTCAGCTGGAATGCAAAAGCATGGCAAATGGGTAAGAGATCAAATGAAGGTTCTGCTGTCGTCTGGGATTTATTGGTTTTGGGAGAAGTGGGAGAGAATAGTTTTTCAAGACTCAAAAGAAAACTCTTGGAGAATAGTGGACAATAATGAGAGTGACGTGGCTTCAAGAGAAAAGAAAATATCTTTTACACAGTCAGAAATTGGTATTGTTTTCTATGGGTATGGAGCATTGTCTGCTATTTCTGTGCTTTCTTTTGCGTGTGAAATAATTTTCAAATTTGAATTCTACATTTACAAGGCTCTCATATTTTTAAGTCGATTTTTGTGGACAGCATTTTACGATGCTGTGATATTTGTTGTCTGGCATTGTTTTAAAATAACTTGGGTGGGTTGTTATAAATTAGCGTGAATTGTTTTTTGAATCTCAAGTCTTTTAATGTCATTCTACTGTATGTGAGCGTTAAATATGCGCTAGAACAAAATAACAGTATTAAGAAGTGGGACAGGAGACAGCTGATAACACAAAATTTTCTGCTGATAAATACAATGTGATAAAATTGAAAACATATGACAAACATATTTTATTAAATACTATAACAATTCCAAATTCTGTATATAACTAAGTTTTCTGAAGACGCCAAACATGTGCTGTTTGTTACACTAAAAATAAAGTTGCCCTTACGAGTACGAGCAACAGTGCGAGTTTAAGTTCAGAATGCGTTGAATGCCACAAAGCCACGCGACCGCACTTGTAACATCAAATATTAAATCACTACGTGGAATGTACTACTGAAATATTTCTTTTATTGCGTTCTTGGCACTGCTCGTCTCATATCCTTATAACTCGAATTATGATAGTGAAAACCACAAGAGAAAGCATGCTTTTACTTGATTGGAAAATCTAGAAACTTCCGCAATCTGGGCAATGCATTTATGACGTTATCTTTTACAAATAGCCGTACAACCTAACCCCTTTTGTTAGAAAGTAATATCCTATATTAATAAGTATAATTACCTTCCCACCAAATACTTATGTAATATGCGAGGGAACCGTCCCTATGTATGTGACATATATTTCACATGCATTTCACATTTACGATGCACGGAACGAGAAAGATGTGTGGAGAGTTCGTGAGGCTTTACGACAACTGGGCTTTACTGCGGAGACTCAAGAGGAGAGACTCAAATACAAGCTACTCACGAAGCCACAGACCAGTTCATTTACTACGGCAAGGACCAGGAAGAGTAGGTCTCTTTGTATCAGGATTAGGACTATCTGTAATCAAAGATTTATGAGAACCGAAAATCAGGAAGCTAACGAGACTTTAAAATGATGTACAAATTCTTAACTTTTACACGTTCTTGAATTACTGTTTTTAATATGTGTCCATTCGTGTCGTTCATTAGGTCTTGTGCATAAGCTTTTAATTGAAATTCAACATTCAGTTCACCAAAAATAAAGTATTTGTATATTCTGTAACAAAATTACCCATTTGTGCAAAATTGATATTTTTTAAAATTAGTTTAAATGCATACTTTAATTCAGGGTATAGAGTTATAGAGTACCGGTATATGCATTGACGAATCTGTTTTTGAAACTCAGTGTTGCGTGGCAAAGATATTTTAATTCATATTTTATTTCGAAATTCTGTATTTTTCAACATGAGTAATTACCTAATTTATTTTTGTAAAGGCACTTCAACATACTAGCAGTAAATTCACAAACGTAAGCATATGTACACTGCATAACGAATATAGCCTTTTTGAAAAAACTCAACACTCTCTAACCATCAATTTCAGTTTAAGTTGTCTGCTTTGGGAGTTTACACATGTTGGCATAATGCATTGATTCTCAACAGTGCAGTTGAGTGCAGTTTGTTTTAATTTTTAAAAAAAACATTAAAATTGTGTTTTACATATTATTATATTGCCTTAAATACAACAACTGATCTATATACTATGGTGATCAATAAAACACAAATTTGAAGTTCACATTGCGAAATCACAATTTAAAAAATATAACTAATTATATGTATTTAAAAAAAACTTGTATTGCAGACTTCAACGCCGTTTAATAATTGTGTTTCACAAACTAACACCATCACTAACACGGCTGATATGGGATGTTAAAGTTGATTGGGGGTGCAGTTGGTACTGAAACAATACTCACGAAAAATTTTCCGAGAATAAAAATTGAATGATTTGTAACGCCGTTTAATATATTTGTTCTAAAAATTAAGGCCTTCATTTAAAAAGGTTTTGTAGGAATTAGAACTTGAGATTGAGTTGGAGTGTAACGGGTACATAAAATAAACTTGCTAAATTAAATCATTTCGTAGCATAAAAATAAAAGTTGCCACAACGATAGAATACAAGCCCGTTGTACGTAGTTAGTAATTTTAAGAATGCATTAAACTACTCGCTAAAGCAGCGTATCATTGCAAATAAAACACACCTTTATTTAAAACGCCTAAATAGTTGATCTTTTCAGGATTACAAAATTCAGGAGATATTTTTAACAAAATTTGAAAAATAATTCAATTATTTAATAATTAGTTTAATTATTATTAAACTATTTTGAATTATTTAAATTAAATTATTGGTTGTAGTGTAAATCATCTAGTAACTCATGGGTCTCGAATAACTCTCAGGAGTTTGTAATAACTACCAGGGTATATACCAAACCTCAATAGAAAGACTAAAATGAATAAAATTATAAACTTGAAAAACATAGTCAATTTAAAAAACTTTAATACACATTATGAATTTCAATTGTCTGTCATGCGTCTTTACGTATGTTTGCATAACATTATCAAACATTGCAGTACATTTTATTTTAGTTCTGGAAAACAAAATCATATTTAAAATGATGTTCTACCTATGATTATACATACTTCTTATGGTACAAAAACTGCATATTATTTAAATCATCAATGCACAATTTTGTCCATAATAAGTCCATTACGCATCTTGACAATTAAATGAGTTATATTTTTGTAGTTTTCAGTGCAGAGGATGATTTTCACGTATAAAAATACCGTTTACTGTGACCTGCTGACCTAAATACTTTTATCATACTTTTAAGCAAATCTACTCTTTTTCAAATGCTATTTTTAAAAGAAAATATATAGTGTCGATTCGGCGGAATCACCCCTGATCCTTCCCGTTCGTTAGTACATAGTACATGTAGAGCAATACGAGTTTTTAATTTTGTCACAAAATAAAAATTTTACAGTTTGTATGGCGCGTATACAAAACGTCAAACAAAAAATTTTGGCTGTGCTGAGTTAAGTACTTCCAAATATTTAAACGCATTTTACAATTATTCAATGGAATGGCATAGACTTGCGTGTAAAATTAAAGGAGCTGTGACATTAATGAATAATCTTATTTGAGAATTTAAACGCCGTTTAATGATTTCCAGTAGATATAATTAAAGTTTTTATCAAGTTACTCGAGTTAGGGAAGTTTCGTGTCTTGTTAGTAATGGAAACTATAAATTATTAACTGTATTAAATTAAAGAGATATCTGCTAAAAATTTTTGCGGTCGCTTTATTAGTAACAGAAATAGCACAATAAATTAAATAACAATTATAAGCATTCTTATACTTATAACAAGTTCATTTCGCAAATGTTTCCCAGTAGAGGAGCACACCAAATTTTACATATTTAACAATTAATGGTCAATCTTTTCAATATTTTCATTTATTTCGTATTAAAAGTTTACAGGTGCATAACCAAACGGATGCATAAACTGAATGTTTAACTATGTTCGTTTATGCAATCACACACTTTATTTATTTTTCAGTTAGCAGTCTCTCAGTATTTAAGCTTAGAATGAACAAAAATACAAAACAAATTACGAAGATAATTACGCACTGATAAAAGAATAAAATGTTCTGCTGAAAAATACAATGTAATAAAATCGAAACATATGACATAAATATTTGACCCAAAATTTTACCAACTCGCAATGTTCTTTAAACCTATTTTTGTATAGACGCAAAATGTACTGTTTGCTACTATAAAGGTAAACTTACCATTACGAGCAATAGTGTGAGTTCAAGTTCAGACTGCGTTGAATACTACAAAGCCACACGCACGCACTTATAACATTATTTTATTTTGTTGAATATACATATACTACAGAAATAATTTGCCTAAATGGCATTCTCAGCACTACCTGTTTCAGAACGTTATAACTGGTAGCACGTGGAAGGGAAAACTACAGGAGAAAGCGCATTAGCATGCTTTCACTCCATTGGAAAATCTAGAAACGTTTGCACGCTCTGGGCCTTGCATTTATGACATTAGTTTACAAATAGCCATACCACCCAACCACTTTTTTTTAGAAATTAATATCCTATGTTAATGAGTATAATGTCACTACCTTCCCATCTATCTCAATGTAATATGCAAGGGAACCCTCCGTATGTATGTAGCATATATTTCAAATGCGTAAAGTGTAAGTCGTGCTGCTATATCTATACTAGCCCATGTATTATTTTTGTCGTATTAGTTCCAGTACTGACCCTGCGTATGTTGTGTCCAGTGAAGCGGGGGAAACCGGTGAATTCCGAGAAACGAAAGTAATTATTTACTGCACACGCAAGTTTCACCAGCTCTGCTTCCACACATATTTAACACTACAGTAGAACTTTCTAAGTTCAGCATTTCAAGTTCAAATGTAAGGGGAATAATATTATGAATTTGTATTTTCTCTAAAAATAACATGTACCACATAGATACACAGCTCATTTGCTATCAGTGTGTTGTGATCGCGTGTCATTCAGTACAAGGTTCCAGTGGAATTTTTTACACCGTAAATTGGAAATCATTGCATTAATAAATTTTCCCGTTTTAATGTGGTAGGTAAGTTTTTAAATAACGAAAATCTCTAAAAGCTAGTACATTTAAAATTAGTTATAAAAAAGTAAAAGTGTATTTAATTAATTTATATCTCAATGCAAAAAATTTCTTTTGAACATTTGTATTTCTATTTTGTAGAAAATAATTCAAAATGAACATCTCAGGTGCAGGAACGTCGGGTCATGTCTACCACCATGTGGATCCCGACGAGTACATTCAAATGCAGTGGCACGAACAACATCACGGATTGAATTCCAGACCCTCAGAAACTACTTGTTGTAAATGGCTCTTTGCCTGGAATGAAACGAATCAAAATAATATGAGCCCTGTCCGGGATGAAGAGGGAATTAGACTTTCCGGGAATTGGATGATTTTTAAATCTGTTGAAGAATTGGACAGAGCATGGAGCGCAGTTAAAATAGCGACGGAAGTTGGGCAGCTCGGATACAAGTCAATGGTTCGGACAATTCAACGACACAGAGGCAAGTTATTACAATTTAATTTATATAATTTATAATCCAAATATAACCTGTGTTTCAAATTAGTTAGTAGTTCTAATTTTAATTTTTGATAATGAATTTTTAAATTAGGATATTAAGTTACTAGTAGAAAAAAAAAAATAAAATATTTTTGGAGTATTCCTAATTCTGAATTTGGCACTTTGCAGATTTTGCATTTTTTGAATATTTAATTCATTTAATTATTGACGTTTTTTAATTGTGACAAAACGAGCTAAAAATTTTATTTTTAAAGTTTATAAATTTATATCAGGTCGGGAGCCCAAATACGAAAAGAAAGTCATTTGCATGTCAAAATACGATGCACGGGACGAGGAAGACGTGTGGAGAGTTTGTGAGGCTTTGAGGCAGCTGGGCTTTACTGCGGAGACTCAAGAGGAGAAACTGAGATACAAAACTCACGAAGCCACAGACCTGTTGATCTACGACGACAAAGAACAGAAAGAATACGTCTCTCTGTATCAGGATTAGGACTATGTGTAGTCAAAGATTTGTGAGAACAATTAATCTGGGAACTGATTAGACTTTATAATCATGTACAAGTACAAGTACAAGTACAAGTACTCAACTCTTGCACTGTTTTGGATTTTTGCACTTTTAACACTTCCATGTATTAGGATTTTGCATTCTCACCATTTGTAAAGCAAGTTAGCTTTTTCGTTTGTCACTGTTATGTGATGAACATTTTTAATGTTTTTAATATGTGTCCATTTTGGTGTCGTTCATGTGATCTAGTGTACACAATCTTTTAAAGGTTCAGTTCACCAGAAATAAAGTATTTGTTCATTCTCTAATAAAATTACATATACATACGTGCATAATTGATTTTTCTTTAAATTAGTTTGAATTCATACATTGATACATGTTAAAGAACAAACGTAGTAATATGCATTGGCGAAGCTATTTTAAAAAATGTGTAACCCAGTGTAGCGTGTCAAAGATTAATTTAAAATAAAATATATTGTATTTTTAAATTTTGCATTTTGCAACATTAGGAATCACCTATTTTATTTTTCTAAATGAACTATAAAAAATAACAGTGCATTCACAAACAAAAGCATAAACTGAATAACGATTCGTTATTCAGTTTATGCTTTTGTAATGGCTTATTTGAAACCGGAAAACATCATCACCCACCACTCATAACTTTGAAATTGAGTTGCCTGCTTTTGGTTTTTACGAATTTTGGCATAATGCACAAGATATAACAGTGCAGTCTGTTGGGTTTCAATGCCTTTTACTAATACTTTTACTCAAACTTAGCCCATTTGATTCAAGGTGTGTTACAGAAAAATTTGGAGGGGTTGGTAATGGTGGGTAGATATGTGCTAATGAAATAAACATGATTAATTAATTTGTAGAATAAATATTAAAAATTGCCACTGTGATCAAATACAAACAACCGCTTTGCTGGTGGTTAAAAATTCTCAGAATTTATTAACCAGTGTTTACATCAATTATTTACTACGCATAAAAATTTCACTTTATTCCATATTCCATATTCACATTTGTTTGCTATTACAAGAAATAAATTTCAAGCAGATTTAAAATTCGCGAAGACTCACGCGTCAATGCATGTTTTGGGCATATTGTTTTAAACATTAAAATTTGCATATGCTGGTGTAAGTAATTCTGGTTTTGGAAAACATTGTAAAACTGTAATTATACAATTGGAACATTAGCTATAATTGGAAACTTCAAAGTCGTTTAAATAATTACATTTAACACTTAGAAGCGTAAATGAAAACTTACTGATAGACATCTTGTGGATAAAATTTTAGTTATAAAAACAATAAAATGTCGCTCGTTATAAACAGAAAACGACAACACAACAACTGCAAATAAGGCGTAAAGTATCTACATACAAACAACTTCATAAATATCAAATATATCTATAATACGCGTGTTTATGTATCCACCTAATTGTATTTCGAGCTTCAACATTTACACAGAATTTAACATTGTACGTCACTTCAAAAATCGATACACTTCCTAATTTTTAAACATGATATATCTCAAAATAGTTTAACTGCTATCTTCTTGTTTCACAAACATTCAACACAATTAACGTCTGACCTGAAAAGTAATCATAGAGGTGTAAAATTGTTGTAAAATTGTAGTAAAATTGTTGATCACTACATGTTTAATTACAATATATTTACATAGGCTTGTAAACTAAACGCAAAGTTTCTTATTGTATAGAATGTTTATACATTGCTAAAACAAGCTACAGGAATTGCATTATGTACTGAATAAGAATAATAAACAGGATTATCAAAATAGGTTTTATACAAGAATGTATTCCACTAGTCATTTTGGTTGTAATTTTTGTCGTGTCCAATCTCACTTACTAGTTAGTAACTTAAATTAGAGCAGTAAATTTTAATAAATATTACGTATGTACATAACGTAATTTATCTAGTTACTTTACAAATATTATTAAACTAGCCGTTTTATTGTAATATAATTAGTAAATCTTTAACATAATTATGATGTGAGTTACTAGGGCGAGTTTTTAAATTTTTGGTGTATCCATATGAACTCTCCGCTGATGAGCTTTGAGATAAATAATATGTTTAAAATCCTTGATTGGTGTACACAGTTCGCATTTAAATGGCTTCATCGTTTCATGAGAAATTAAATGTTTTTTTAGCGTCGAACTATTCGCCCAAGACGTCCCACAATCCACTTTAGGACATTTAAATAGTTTAGGTCCTCCGTGTTTCATTGCTACGTGCACTCTTAAAGCAGATTTTCTTTTATAGGATGTAGGACACTGTTCACATTTAAACTTTTTGTCTGAAAAGTGACGCAGTTTGTGCTTTTTTAAGCTGTCAGGGCGGTAGAATGATTTTTGACATATATTACAAACAAATATTTCTTCTTTTAAATGGTCCATTTTATGATATTTAAAAAGAGAATAATCTTTAAAGCTTCTAGAGCACTGATCAATATTGCATTTCCACCCCGCTTTTGGATGTATTAGCTTTCGATGCACTCTGACATATTCTTTACGATCGAAGGCTTTTGAGCAGAGTTCACACTGGAATTTTTCTAAATTCAAATCTATTGTTGATTCCGGTTTATTTGATTGATTAGCATCTGTAGGTTGAATTAGATTTTCCACATTGATATCCATTTTGTCAATTTTGATTTCATTGACATGAGAAGCCGTGTGGATCTTTAGATTGCACTCAGATTCAAAAAGTGTTTGACACAAGGAACATTTTAATTCTGAATTTAGATTGCAGATGATATGCTCATCAAAATCTGATTTATTCCTAAAGGGCGTCCGGCAACGGTCACAGTAGAAAAAATGATTGTGGTTAACTCTAAGGTGGGAAATTAAACTTCTTATCACAATAAATCCTTTAGAACATATATCGCAGATATGGGATCTTGGCTTGTCATGGCTTTTTAAGTGTTTCTCCATAATTTCATGGTTTATGAATTTTAGTAAGCAGACAGGACATTCAAAGGCTTTGTCCACGACGTGAGTTTTTACTACGTGAGTTTCTAAGGTAGGTCTACAAACGAATTCTCGAGAGCAAAGTTCACACTTGAAATATTTGCTATTCTCAAGCT
Source organism: Dicyrtomina minuta (assembly GCA_949802685.1). Taxonomy (NCBI): domain Eukaryota; kingdom Metazoa; phylum Arthropoda; class Collembola; order Symphypleona; family Dicyrtomidae; genus Dicyrtomina; species Dicyrtomina minuta. Next base: position 134,200,525 of record OX461808.1, on the reverse strand, counting down.
TCAGTTTGTGGATGTGGAATAAATGATTTCGTAGCCGATTATTAAAATGGAACGACTTGCTACAGAGGTGGCATTTATATTTCTTGTCGGTTTGGGAGTGGATCAGCTTATGCTTTGCTAATTGTGCTGAACCTTTGTAAGTTTTGAGGCAGACTTCGCATTTAAAACGGAGAGTGTCTTGACCGTGAGCCCATTTTATGTGATTGTTGAGATAAAGTTGCGTTTTATAGCATTTCACAAGTTGCTTGGTTTCTAAACACACTGTACACGGAAATGCTTTGTCATTGTCGTCGATGTGCGTGTTTGATATATGTTTCTTAAGATTGGATGCGCTACAAAAAGATTTTTGACAAATGGTGCACTGGAATTTATTAGTTGGCATTGGCACAAATTTAGGCTCGTTCATGTCGTTCGGTTCCATCGCTGAAAAATTAAAGGAAGCTAAAATAGTATAGGAAATATCTATTAAGTTTTATTGAGAATAAAAAAATAGTAATGTTAAAGTACTGCTGGGGCAACCAAAAGTGATAGTTGGCAATGTAACATTTTCTATGCAAATAAATGAAAGGTAAATCACTTACTTTATGTTACCTCAACTGTAAGTACAACTGTATTTCCTGTAATATTTTAGTCGGGTCTTCAAAATGGGAGATTGAAATTAGAATGGTTTGGACGGGTCCTATTAGTAAATTATTTTTACGATTGTTGACATTGTTGTAAAAGAAAATTGATGTGATTATTGTGTTAGAATAAAGTACCTAGGGAATTATTTCTGATAATTTGTAAGTTTGAGTTTGAATTTGTTAGCAAAATGTGATGTTTTAAAGCTTCGCGGGCTGAAGTAGAAAAGAAAGTTTATCTCGTAGTAGTCGTTGCAAGTGAGTTGTGTGAACTGAAAAACTGACTTTAGTTGGCAACTGACAAACTTACAACTGGAACTGACTAACTGACTTTACTGACTCCATTATTTCATTTATTAGACTCAACACTCAACTGACTCTGAATCTGACTGAATGACTTTGCTACTGCTGAGCTGAGGCGACTGAAAAATCTGAACTGAACTGGAAGTCTGAAATCAACTTAAATCTGAGTAGTGAAAATTGTGAAAGTGAAAAGTGAAAATGTGAACCGTCAACTTTCATAGTTCATGGCCAGCTGTCAGCAGTGACGGGTTATGCTTTGGTACTACTATAACATTGTCATTGATACTGTGACACTTCTCAACTTTGAAATCAAAAATGTGCAAAGTCAAATGTGTACCCCCACCCATCTTCAGTATTGTAAGCCAAAATGCGGAATATTATAAAAATGTATGCCTTTAAATTGCTTCGCACTTTGCAGAACTTGAGTTAATTGTTTAAACTATTTGCCAATGTATGCTTTGAGGTTACTTGTAAAAATTGTGGAATTTTACGTTTGTTTTTGGAAAATACTTAAGAATTCCATAAACAGACAAACATACATTTTTCATAGAAATAGTTCTATGCTAGTTTTTCTTAAAATTTCAAAGACCGGCCACTATTATACAGTAGAAAGGATGATATTTATGAATTCATGTGACGTGACGTTCAATTTAATCAAACCCTGCTCTTACCTGTCTATCAACGAGGTTCCAGTGGAATTTTTTACAACGTAAATTGGAAATAATTCCAACGAAAATTTTAAATTTGAGTGCTGCAGGTAGGGTTTCATTAATAATGAAGTCTAAATCGAATTATTTAATTATTATTTAAAATGGTTGACAATTACAAAGTTCAATTTTTGGCAAAACGGGATAATTAAGTAGGTACCTAGCTAAATTGGTATCTCACTTGGCCCCAAAATATACTTAACTTGCTATAAAATCAAGCGCCTCGCATTGCAAATAGTTTAGTTTCAAAAAATATGTTCAACATTGATTTCAGTTTAATAATTTCACATTGCATTCGATGTTACTCTTGAACTATTATAAGAAAATTACAAATATACTGTAGTCAGCACGAGTAATATTACTCGTGTTCAGTGATTCAGTGCAGGATGTAATTTTCACGTATGAAAATGCCGCCTGCAGAGACCCAACATCATTGAAAATTAAAGAAAAACCGCAATCATGAAAAATTGTTTAAGCTTATTTATTTAGAGTATTGTTTCACTTTTCAAAGCTCTCATCAAACAATTGTATTTTTGTTGATAATTCTAGTTATTTAAAAAAACTAAAGCTGCACTTACATGCATTTTATATCTTGTAGGTGCCTACATATTTAACTTGTTTTACAAGCCCGCATAGAGCGCGCTAAATAATACATATAATAACAGTGGGAAACAAATGGTTATAGCTGAACACTTTGGTAAAAGATTTTAAATGCCGCCTTTTATTTTTCCAGCCGTGTAATTACCATATGTAAATTATTACATTCAAAAATCTAACCAAACAAGTCAAAATTGCCACTTGCATCATGATCTTGAGCAAATCTTGTTTTATTCACATCTAAAACATAGATTCCCCACTTTCGCCTTAAAGCTTTAATTTAACAATTTTCATTATTCTTGATATGTTCGTTTATTAAAAAAAACGCAGCATCTTTAAATTTTCTAGATTGCCAGTATGACGTTGTACACGCCAGGGTCTGTGTAGTTAAATGACCATGTAAAAAATAGCGACTAGAATAATGCTAAACTCTATATTTGGTGTATTTAAAAACCGTCTAATAGTTTTTACTGGATGTTACAGCTAGTGCTATCCATTAGATCAATTAACCTGTGACTGTGCGGGACAGCAATTACGACTACATATTTAGATGTGTACAATATTTCCAGACATTTAAAAAATTTTTAAATATATTTTTAAATTGTAAAGGCAGATGTCGAACTTTTCACTTTTCATCGTGTTATACTTAGGTTGCTGTGTAGTTAAGCATAAAAGAACTAAAGAAAAAAACCATAAGTTAAAACAAATTAACACTCAATTAATGTGTTAATTAACGGCGTCCTTATTTTCGGCAAGAGTGAATTTCTTTGTCCTTAATTTTTGACATTTTTTTATTAAAAAAACAATTGTTGGCCTAAAGAAATAGAATTTTATATTTATTTTTTATTTGTATAAATTTAACGCTGATTTATAAAGTTCATTTGTAGTTACTAGTACGAAATGCAATGTAGTTCAATCGTGGAAATGTATTGGCTGCAAACATGTGCAAAAAAGAAACAAATTGAGATGACAAATGAAAACTGATATCCTCAAATGAATAATATTGCATTAAAGTACATACCGTCTGTGAAAAATGACTCATATCGTTACTGTAGATGCAAAGTGGCCGTTCTCCAAACGCAGGTAAAAGCAAAGTGGCCGTTCTCCATCCTTTACCAAACGCAAAGTGGCCGGTCTCCAATCTTGTTCAAACAGGATCAAATTGGAGACCGGCCACTTTGCGTTTAGTAAAGGATGGAGAACGGCCACTTTGCTTTTACCTGCGTTTGGAGAACGGCCACCTTGCATCTACAGTAACGATATCCAATTTAATCTACAATAAAAATGAGCTATGTCATAAAAACAAAACGACAAACATGCGTAAAATTTTAATTAGGAGTTTTTGAAAATTGCAAAATATTCCATTTGGATATTTTTAAAGAGTACAAAATGTTCTATTCATATTTTTTAAAAGGTGTAAAATGTTTCATCGACATATTTTTAAAAAGTGCGAAATGTTCTATTTATATTTTTGAAAAAGTTTAAATAAAATGTTCTATCTACATATTTTTAAAAAGTCCAAAATGGTCTATTTAAATGCTTTCAAGACATGTTTCAATATTTTTGTAGATAGTTGATATTGTTTTTATCTAAAAATGGATATGGGTCATTTTGGTTCTTCACAGACGATACCTTATGATGGGTAGACTTGGCCGCAGCGTAAGTGGAGGAACTACTTGCTACATTACGCTAATAACAATATAATTTAGTTGACTTTAACATATATATTACTTAATTATTATTAGGAATTTTTATATTAGAATTTAAAAATTAGAATAGTAAAGAAATCAGATTTTTGTATAGTATTATCAACTATAGATGTTTTTCTGGCGTATTGGTCGTGGAACACTGCCTGCATCAAAGTTTGCACATCAACCTGTGTGTGTGCTAAACATTGATTTATTGTTGGAGCAAATGCGTTTTTTACATGTGCACTTCAATTATTGCAGTTTGTGGTTTGAGATTGAAACCTAAATAGAAGCTACTGGAATTAATAAAAATAAAAGTCAAAACGCGTTTAGAAGTCTATTTTATTGCCAGACGAGAAGCGTCTAGATTATATTTATGTTTCGTCACAATTCGTGATCTTTCCTTCTCACCTTCATGGTTAGGTATATCATCATGCATCTATGCATGTAGTGGTTCTATTTCCACCCTCTGTATAATATACACTGGCATTGTGCGTAGCTGACGAGCGTGAGTGCGTGTGAGACTTCTTTCTCCTTGCTATATACGGAAGCTGTGTGAGGGGTGCATTGCCATTCCTAATCCACATCTCAGAACCTCAACAACTGCAAGCTGCAAACTTCACATTGCACCGCTATACGTGAGGTGACTAATGTAAGGAAGAGAAATGTAAAAATACAGATACAGCTCCAAGTGAGACTGTATAAGTACACATGTGAACTATAAAACGATATTTAAATACAAGTGGCAAGCAAACTGTGGACAACACAGTAATACAATTTGTAAATACTTTCTCATACAAATATTATTGTGTAAGTTGACTGTACAATTAATAAAAACAATATTTATAAATTCCACTTTCGAAGCGTACAAGATATTCCACAAAATACTGCAAAATTTGACACGGTAAAGTGAACAGTGTCAGTGCCGAAATTTGTCGAAGCTGCCAAGTTCTTAATAGAAGTTATAAACCAAAGCAGCCTATCGGTTCAAAAATTTAATACATCTGCATTTTAAAGGTTCCTATTTACCAATTTATTTCAAAAAATGCAATATTTTATCAAGCTTAAAAATATTTTTTCAAAAAATATGTATTAATTAAAATAAAAATAATAATATATAGTTGAGCATATTAAGGAAATAGTACTTTTTGCATATAATTCTGGACCTGGTATTTGAATTTTTAAGATTTGTGTTGAATACTTTTTTATACACATGTTTTTTACCCGTATAAATGATGCGACATTATTTAGTAGTAAATGTGTTTTACAATATATTTATAAAATGTTCGTTTAGATTTAGCCTAAAATTTTTGAACTTTTTCATGCAGGTCTTTGTCATTAGTACATATTTGCCTAAATTGTGTCATACATAATAATTTTAAATAACAATAATAATCATTTTTATACTTTAGACTGCAATTCAAAAATGAACGATGCGCCAACTCAAATGAGTATTCAACCGCACTACCCTCCATATATTGAGTTTCAGCATAACCTTCTACAGCTAGAGCTTGATCACAAAATGCATTTGCCGCCATCCAAAAACACCGTTGTTAAATGGTTGTTTGCGGTCAATCAAACTGACCACAACAATTGTAGTCCTGTGACAGATGGGGACGGGACGAGACTTTCTGGAGATTGGCTAATTTTCAAAAGTTTGAAAGAAGTGGATCATGCGTGGGATATTGTCAAAAGTGCAACGGAAAAAGGGATGCTTGGATACGAGTCCTTTGTTCGTACAGCTAAATACCACGGTACGTAAATATACAATGAGTATCAATTTTATTTGAAAACTATTAAATTTTAATTAAGTATTTAATTTACATTTAGTTAAACTTTAATATGTTACAATATTACTTATCGAAATAATTACACTTACTAAACCTTTTTAATTCGCCATCTGATTTAAATGGTCAGTTTTAAAATTGGAATCTAATTATTTAACACAGAGGGGGAGCCAAAACACGAACATAAAGTCATCGGCGTGTCGACGTGCAATGCTTACGACGATGCAGATGTGTGGAGAGTTCGTGAGGCTTTGTGGGATTTAGGCTTTACCAATCCAAACAATGTTAAAGAAGGACTCAAGTACGAAATTCACGCAGTAACAGACTGTCACGTTGACAATATCGAAGATCCTGACGACTGCGTCCCAATGTATCAGTACTAAAGATTTAAGTTTACAAGTTTACAATTAATGGACACAAATAAACACGCATTTAGATTATAATAGTATTTTATCTTATCTAATTATTTTGTACAGTTTGTACCGTAATTTTCCAATGAACGATCCAAATAATATTTGGTTTTGCAATTTAATTTATTTGGAGCTCACACAATGACAATGACATAGTTTGTTTTGTGTCTGTTGAGCTTTGGAAAAAACGTAGTGTTCTTGTGACCGGCACTGACCGGTAATACATTTTAATAGCTAGTGATCGAAATGGTCTGGTCCGGACCAGTAAAATCTGGTCTGGTCTGGTCTGGTCCGAGGATTTCGGACCAGACCAGACTTTTTCGGACCAGACGAGACCAGATCAGATTTTACTGGTCCGATCATATGCAGAATTTTTAAGGAAATTCGGCGGTATAATTTTGTTTTCGGCTCTTTTTTGTTGAATTAATTATGTACATATATATTTATGTATTAAATTTAAAATCAATTCTTTCAAATGAGTGATATTTATTTTTTGAAAAATCCTAAGTAAAATTTTACTCCAAATTTCTCAAAAAATTTTTGATTTGAGATTTACTGGTCCAAAGTGGTCTGGCCTGGTCTGGTCTGGTCCGGCCGTTGGACCAAATCACATGGTCTGGTCCGGTGGTGTCGGACCGGGACCAGACCAGACCATAAAACATGGACCAGACCAGACCATTTCGATCACTATTAATAGCATTACAAAGATACTCATGGCAATGGCATAGTCTATTGCTTTACTAAAAGCAACCAGAAGTATTATTAAATTATTGAATTAACAAGCACATAAGTTAATTAATTTGCACAAGAAGTCGTTACTAATTAATCAATTCTTATGCTACTAAAAGTAGTCTATAACTTATCGTTAGTTATTAGTTAATCATGTGTTGCCATCAAAAGTTGCTATAAATAATACGCAGTGTAATTGTAATAACAAAATTTTGACGAAGCTTACTAGTTAGAAAGTAAAAGTTAAGTAAATATGTAATTGGTGTGAATAGTTTTTTACTGTGTAAAAGATAAAAATCTTTAAAGTAATTGTAACACATTTAAGTTTGTATCATAACTATTAGCTACGAATTTTTTAAAAATGTGTTACGGACTTTATTTTACATTATAATAAGTGATCTGATCACCTACAAACAGAGTTTGTATTTTTTTGTAATAAAATTTGCATGTACTGAGTCGATTTGCTAGCATTGGGAATTGGAATTAATAATTTAATTTATTATTGATAGTAATGTAAATAGGATTTCGAGAAGGAAAATTTGTGAGATAATAGATATAGATATTATAAAATAAAACTACTATGTTGAGCGTGATTACAGTTCTGATGTATTAATCGAAATTCGCGTCTGTATTGCTGAAGGCGCAAACCAGAAATTATTTTATTGTCTAGTTTAAACTAATTTTGTGTAGGTTAATTTTTTGTATTTACATTATTAATTCTGGATGATTTCTGGATTAAAAAAAAAGATTTGTTTGAAAAATTGGATTTTTTTCCCGACATTCTTTAATAGTTCACAATTTTTTTTATTTCGATATTGAACAATTTTTAAAAGCCAAGTAAAGGCTTCAAGAAGTAGTGGTAAACCTAATTAAATTAAATTAGAGTTTTAATTATAAAATCGCATTATTGTTTGCACATTCAAACTCATTTTATAATTTATTATTGGATTGGCATAGACTTTGGTGTGGAACTAAATCAAATACAAATAAAATAATTTATCTAATTATACCTAAAAGCCGTTTACATATTTTTTATCGTTATTTAAGACATCAATATTTCAGGTTTATTGTTTAATATGGATGGTGTTGTTTAGAAAAGGGCAAAGGCAGTTGCTGAAGGTGTAGCAGTCGCTCCATCACCAACACAGGTTTAACTATAATAAATTAAATACCAAATATAGGTAGACATAAAGATTCTTATAAAACTTTTTGCACATTTTGGTTTTCCGTGATGAGCTCTCAAACACTTAGGTACGTATTCAACAATAATAATATGCATTTTCATTTATTTATTTAACACATTTCACAACTGTTTAACCAATCGGACTAATGAATGTAACCAACTTTTTTTATTAGGACATTCACACACATTTTAAATTTTATGGTTGCCTGTCTTGGGATTTGTTTTCATGTACCACAACCATCCATAACATCAAACATATATTAACACTTACGAAAAACATAAGTTTCAATTTTGCATATACATAAATAGCCAAGGATATAATAGTCGCATACTATTGTATTCACTATAGTGCAATTTTAAATGCAGCTGTTTTTTTGTAATTTTTAGATCACACAATTTTGTTAATATGTTTTTTGTCGAGTGTGCTTAGAAAAAAATGTAAGGTTCTTTTGCCGTGCAATATTAACACCAACATATGGATGCTTTGGAATTCGGCTATTGTCATAATATATTGCAATGCTCAAAACAATTCAAAAACATGTTAAACTGAATGAATTCTATGTACACGTTTATTTAACACAGAAGTCAGTTTTTAGAAAATACCAAAAGAATGCAAAAAAACATGAAGTGGAGCTAGTGCAACAATATCTGTAATCTTTTGAAAATTCCTTTTGCATGACGGTTCCACTATGATAGTTGCATCGCTTGGTAGAAATACAACGATGTCACTCAGGTCAGAAATAAGCCTTTTAGAGGAATATATATTGTATATTTTCAAGTGTCAAGTGCACACTATTTGGAAAAAACAAATTAACGTGATAATGGTAATGGGGTCGTCCATAAATGACGTTAGTAGGGCCAATGAGCCAACTTAGGTATTGCTGTCTACCTATGTTAAATATAGTCATTTCAACAATGAAATGGGCTTTACAAGGTCCAACAATATTATTATTTTGATGACGTCATTTATGGACGACCCGAAACTATTTTAATGGCAGAAGTCCCTACACAGTGGATTTCTCCTTCTTTATAGCGTTAATGGCTATTTTTGAATTTCTTCGCGAAATAAAAAAATGAAATTTTCTTATAGCATTTAACATGCAAAATAAAAATGAACACGTGGTCCCCCACGTGGCAAATGACCTATGACCTCGATGCGCGTGACCTGCGACAAAAATGATTAGTGGTGCGATGATTGCTTACTGCCAAAGGTCTATCTAACGCATATGATCTTAAGTTGAAAATCAGCGCCCATGTCGCGACCTTTCCTTGTCAGTATTTTGTGGCAAAGATATTTTTATTTATATTTTTATTTTTAAATTCTGCATTTTGCAATATCAGGAATTAGTTTAGCTATTTTAGTTTTGTAAACGCCCTTAAACAAACTAGCAGTGAATTCACAAGCGTAAGCATACACTGCATAGCAAACATACCCCATTCATAAAATCTCAACATCCTCTACTCTACCCATCACTTTCAGTTTAGGTTGTCTGCTTTGGGATTTTACAAATGTTGGCATAATGCATTGATTCAAACAGTGAAGTTGAGTGCAGTTTGTGTTAATTTTGAAAAAACGTTTAAATTGTGATTTACATATTAGTATATAACCTTAAATACAACAACCGATCTATACTTTGGTAATTATTAAAACACAAATTTGAGGTTCACATTGCAAAATCACAACTAAACAAATATAATTATGCGTATTAAGAAACAAACTTGTATTGATAATTTCAACGCCGTTTAGTGATTTTGTTATAAGAACTATCACATGAGTGACTCAAGGTAGTGAGGTATGCTGTAATGGATTGGAGTTGCATTTGGTACTAAAACAATACTTACATAGAATTTTTGGAGAGTAAAAATTTCATGATTTTTAACGCCGTTTAACATATTTGTTCTACAAAATCAGCCCTCCATGTATGGAGACAAGTGGTACTTCTGGGATTAAATTGGAGTGTATCGCGTACATAAAATAAACTTATATTAAATCATTTCGTATGATAAAAAATAAAAGTTCCCACAACGATAAAATAGGGTCCACCTAAACATGGGACCGAATGGGACCAAATGGGACGGGACCAAACATGCGAAAAAGGCTTATTTTCATAGTTCAGTCCCATTTGTCTTATTATGCATACAAGTCATGTTAAAAGACAAATGGGACCGGATAGGACCAGGCTTATTTATTGGCGTATACATACCAGTCCTCAAATGGGACCGAGATTTCGTATGTACACGTTCACAGCTGCCAAACAGGACCAAATAGGACTACGCATGCGTATAACATTCAAAGAGCGTTTCATAAATTACTGAAATTAGGTAAGATACCAATTAAAAATATTCAACACAAATACCACAACCACAACGTCACTTTTCTGTAGCGGTGAAAATATGCACATATTTAGATTTGCACAATATTTCCAGACATTTTAAAATTTATGAAATATATTTTTAAATTGTATAGGCAGGTTTAAAAGTTTTCACTCTTCATCCTGTAAAACTAAAGTTGCTGTGTAGTTAAACATAAAAGCACTAAAGGACCAAACTGTTAATTAAAACAATTAATTACTCATATTATGTGTTAATTGCGTCCTTATTTTTCTCAGAAGTAATTTCTTTGTCTATTATGTTTGTAAGCTTTTTATTTGAAAAGTTTGTTGACCTAAAGAAATAAAATTTTTTATTTATTTTTTATAGGTATTATTTCAACGCTGCTTTATAATTTTAGTTTACAAGCACATGACAATTGCAACATATAAGTGTGATGTAGTTATGAATTTGTTGCAGACATAATATGTTGAAAAAAGAAACAAATCGAGATGACAATGATATCTTTAAATGAAATATATTGCATTAAAGTAAATACATAATAATAGGTACACTTAGCCGCAGCGTAAGTAGAGGAACTACTTACTATATTATGCTAATCACGATAACATTTAGTTTACTTGAATATAAATATCACTAAATTTTTATTAAGAATTTTAACATTACAATTTAGAAATTAGAATAGTATACATATAAATAATAATTTTGTATTGTATTATCACCTATATGTCTTATTTGCGTATTGAAACACTGCATTAAAGTTTGCACATCAACCTGTGTGTGTGCTAAACATTGATTTATTGTAAAATCAAATGCGTTTTTTACATGTACACGTCAATTATTGCAGTTTGAAATTGAAACTTAAATAGAAGCTACTGGTATAATAATAAAAAGAAAAGTCAAAACGTGTTCGAAGCTCTTTTTTAGTGCCAGACGAGAAGGGTCCAGATTGTTTTTATGCTTCGTGATGTTTCCCTATCACTTTTACAGTTAGATATATCATCATGCATCTGCACGCTCCTAATGGTTCTATTTCTACCCTCTCTATAATAAAGACTGGCATTGTGCGTAGCTGACTAGCGGGAATGCGTGGGGGACTCCTATTTCCTTGCTATATACTGAAGCTGTGTGAGGGGTGCATTGCCATTCATAACCCACATCTCAGAACTTCAGCAACTAAAACTGCAAACTGCACATTGCATCGCTAAGTAAAGTGACTCATGTAAGAAAGAGAAAAGTGAAAATACAGATACAGCTCCAAGTGAGACTTTAAGACTACACATCTCAATTATAAAACGATATTTCAATACAAGTGGCAAGCAAACTGTAGACAACACAGTAGTAAAATTGTCTGAACACTTTTCTATGCAAATAATATTGTGTTAGTTGACTATTCAATTACTAGAAACATTATTTATTAATTAGACTTTCGAAGTGTACATTATACTCTACTAAATACTGCAAAATTTTACACGGGAAAGTGAACAGTGTCAGTGCCGACATTTGTCTTAGCTACCAAGTTCTTATTAGCAGTTATAAACCAAAGCAGCCTATCGGTTCAAGTATTTATTACATCGGCATTTTGAAGGTTTTTATTTACCTGTTTATTTAAAAAAATTCAATATGTAGTAAAGTCTAAAAATATTTTTTTGGAAAATATATGTATTCATTGAAATAACAGTAGTTGTGATTTTATAGCTAGCACTTGAATTTAAAGGATTTGAGTTAAAACATTTTATACATATGTTTTTAACTCGTATAAATTATGTGACATTGTTTAGTAGTATGTGTGTTGTAAATTATATTTATAAAATGTCCTTTTTTTATCATACAATTCTGGAAATTCTCCATGCAGGTCTTTTTCATTAGTACATGTTTGCCTAAAGTGTGTCATACCTAATTCAATATAACAATAATAATCGTTTTTATACTTTAGACTACAATTCAAAAATGAACGATGCGCCATTTCAAATGATTATTCCACCGCCCTACCCTCCAGAAATTGGGTTTCACCATAGCATTTTACAGCTACAGTTCGATCACGAAATGCATCTGCCGCCATCCGAAAACACCGTTTTTAAATGGTTGTTTGCGGTCAATAAAACGGATCACAACAATTGCAGGTCTGTAAAAGATGAGGACGGGACGAGACTGTCTGGGGATTGGTTAATTTTCAAAAGTTTGAAAGAAGTGGATCATGCGTGGGACATCGTCAAAAGTGCAACAGAAGACGGGATGCTTGGATACGAGTCCTTTGTTCGTACAGCTAAATCCCAAGGTACGTAAATATAAAATCATGTATCAATTTTATTTTAAAACTATTAATTTTAATTAATTATATAATTTACATTTAGTTAAACTTCAATATGTTAAAATATTTTTTATCTAAATAAATACACTTAATATACCTTTTTAATTTGCCATCTGATTTAAATAGTCAGCTTTGAAATTAAAATCTTATTATTAATTACAGAGGGTGAGCCAAAACACGAAACTAAAGTCATCGGCGTGTCGACATGCAATGCTTACGACGATGCGGATGTGTGGAGAGTTCGTGAGGCTTTGTGGGATTTGGGCTTCACCAATCCAAATAATGTTAAAGAAGGACTCAAGTACGAAATTCACGCAGTAACAGACTGTCACCTTGACAATATTGAAGATCCAGACGACTGCGTCCCAATGTATCAGTACTAAGGATTTAAGTTTAGGAACAAATGTACACGTATGTAAATTTTAATAGTTTTATCATATGTAATTATTTGTACCGTCATTTTCCAATGAACGTTCGAAATAGTGTTTGATTTTTGCAATTTAATTTATTTAGAGCTCACACAATGACAATGACTCAGTATGTTTTGTGTCGGTATAGCTTTGGAAAAAATTTATTGTTCCTGTGACGGGCAATAATAATAGCATTACAAAAATACTCATGGCAACGGCATGGTCTATTGTTTCACTTAAAACAACCAAAATAAGTATAAATGAATTATTAAATTAAAAAATGCATAGTTTAACTTAATCGCACAAGTCGTTACTAATTAATCATTGTAAACGCTGATTAAATTAAGTAAGTAATTAATTCATGCACAAAATACAAGTAACGTTGAAGCTGTTTTAGATTTTTACAAGTAGTAGCATTGAATACTTCTTGCTAACGTAACTAGTTAATCATGTGAGCCATCAAAAGTTACGATTGATACGCAGTGTAAATGTAATGACGAAATTTTGACAAAGCTTACTAGTTAGCATATGTAGGTTAAGTTAATATGTAATTGAAGTGGATAGTGTAGATATACAAGTTACAAATAATTTTTTTAACTGTGTACAAAGTGAACATCTTTATAGTATGTGTAACACATTTCAGCTTGTATGTTAATAATTAGCAATTATTTGCAATTTTAAATGCAGCTCTGTGAGCGTTGCTGAAACAAAATGTAATAAGCAAAATATGAAATCACTGATAGGTATATTTTTTTTCACAATTTTAATGCCGTTGAATGTTTAAGTTTACGTGAATTCGTGGTGTAAATTCAAATTTAAATGTTATGGCAGATGAGGTTACTCTTACTATTACGTTGTCATAAATAAAGCAGCGTATCAGTAAAAAATTTAACACATGTATTTTAAAGGCCTTTTATTTTAAATGTATCTTTTTGCAGTCACAAAATTCAAAAGGTAAGTTTAACAAAATTTAAAAAAAAATTATTTAATTTATTAGTCATTTAATTTAAGTTAAAGGTAGTACTGCAAAGCTTGTAGTAACTTCTAGGTCTTTAATAAATACTCTTGTCTGTAATAACTACCAGTGCCTTTAACTTCGATACAAATGGATAGGATTTGTTACAGTACTAATTCTTGAACATGATATATTTCAGAATAATATAGTATACTTGTAGTGCTATCTTTTTGTTTAACAAACATTCACCGCAATCCACATCTGATCATTAAATAATCATCGAGTTTTCTAATAAGGTTAATCAGCAAATTCCATTTTTAATTGTATTAAATCTTTAACAAAATTATGTGGTGAGTGCAGAGTGACGGAGGTGATGTTTTAAATTTTCAGTGTATCCGAATGAACTCTCCGATGATGAATTTTGAGATTGTTATTATATTTAAAATCCCTGATTGGTGTACACAGTTCGCATTTAAATGGCTTCACTGTTTCATGAGAAATTAAATGATTTTTTAGCTTCGCACTACTTGCCCAAGACGTCCCACAATCCACTTCAGGACATCTAAATAGTTTAGGTCCTCCGTGTTTCATTGCTACGTGCACCCTTAGAGCAGATGATTCTCCATACGAGTTAGGACACTGTTTACATTTATACTTCCTGTCTTGAGCGTGACACTGCTGGTGCTTTCTTAAACTGTCAGGACGGTTAAATGATATTTGACAAATATTACAAACAAATACTTTTCCTTTTAAATGGTCTATTTTATGATATTTCAAAAGACAATACTGTTTAAAACTTTTGGTGCACTCATCGAAATTGCATTTCCACTCCGCTTTTGGATGTATTAGTTTTCGATGCACTCTGAAATATTCTTCACGATCGAAAGCTTTGGAGCAGAGTTCACACTGGAATTTTTCCAAATTTGTTGACTCCAGTTTATTTGATTTATTGGCTTCTATAGGTTCAAATTCATTTTCAACAATAACATTATGTTTGACAGTTTTGATTTCATCAACATGGAAAGCCGTGTGGATCTTCAGATTGCACTCAGATTCAAAAAGTGTTTGACACAAGGAACATTTTAATTCTTGATTTGCATCAGAGATAATATTATGCTCATCAAAATCTGTTTTATTCTTGAAGGACGTGAGGCATTGGTCACAGTGGATAAAATTATTGTGATGTATTCCAAAATGCGAAATTAAACCTTGTTTCTTAATAAATCCTTTAGAACATATATCGCAGATATGTGATCTTGGCCTGTCATGACTTTTTAAGTGTTTTTCTAGAGTTTCTTGGTTAATGAATTTCTCTGAGCAGACAAGGCATTCGAAGGCTTTGTCTACGACGTGATATTTTACTACGTGAGTTTCTAAGGTGGATTTAAAAAGGAATTCTTGAGAGCAAAGTTCACACTTGAAATATTTGACATTCTCAAGCTTGAGTTTGTGGATGAGGAATAAATGACGTTGTAGCCGACTGTTAACAGGGAACGCGCTGTCACAGAGGTGGCATTTATATTTATCTTTGTTGGTTTGGGAGTGAGTCCGCTTATGGTCTGCGAAATTTGATGAACCTTTAAAGGTTTTGAGGCAGACTTGGCATTTAAAACTGGAAGGGTCACGGTCTTTACGGTGAGCCCATTTTATGTGATTATTGAGAATACGTTGGGATCCAAAGCATTTCACAAGTTGCTTAGTTTCTAAACACACTGAACAACGGAATAATTTGTCCTTGTCGTCGATGTGCTTGCTCGAAATATGATTTTTTAGATATAATGCGCGTGTTAATGATTTTCGACAAATGGTGCATTCAAATTTTTTGGTTGGCTTTGGTGCTGATTTAGGCTTGCTCATGTCGCTGAGCTCCATTACTAGGGAATTAAAGGATAAGGAAATAATAATAAGTATTTATTATTTTCAGCTGCGTTCCTAAGACCAAATGCGCATTAATAATGTAACTAATTTTACGGTTAAATATCGTCTGTAAAGAACCAAAATAACACATATCCATTTTTAGCTAAAAACAAAATTAACTGTCTACAAAAATAATCAAATATGTGTTGAGAGCATTTAAATAGAACATTTTGCACTTTTCTAAAATATGTAAATACAACATTTCGCACCTTTTCAAAAACATGGAATTATAAATTTTTGCACGTTTTCAAAGACATGGAATTGGAGCATTTTGCACCTTTTCAAAAACTTGGAATTAGTACATTTTGCAACGTTTCGAAAACATGGAATTAGAACATTTTGCACTTTTCAAAAAATGGAGTAAGAAAATTTTACGCTTTTCAAAAACTTCTAATTAACATTTTACAAATGTTTCTCATTTTGTTTTTATGACATAGCTCATTTTGATTCGAGCTTGAATCGGATATGGGTTATTTTGGTTCTTTACTAACGATATAATCCATGTTTTTAACTTACTGGCAATCGATGAATGAAATCCACAATCGGCAACAGCAACCCGATCTGCTTCCGCTACGCAAATTGTAATTAGTTTAGATTATATTAATTCTGTGTTTTTATTGTAACATTTAAAAGAACTATACCTCATGACGAAATAGTATCAGGATTAAATCAGAATTTAATTCCATATAGTAGAGCTACCGTATTTTCTGTAATAAAGTGGCAGGGTCTTCCAAATGAGGGATCAAAATTGTTCTAGTAGACTTGGTCCTTAACTCCACACTCCACATGGGGTTGTGATAATGCGAGGGCTATTTGGTTATTTATAATAAAATAACTTTTTTCCGTCACAAAAATGTTTTAAAGTACAATTAATATTTAAGAAGTATACAAAAATCAAACCGGAAATGGTCGTTGTAAATTCAAGCGTTAAATATTACAATGATGTTACATATCCGAATAATAATTCCATACTTTACTATACGTTGAACGTTTAAGATGAGTCTATACAAATTAGAATGAAATAATTTGCTGCAAATATTTATGTACCTATTTTGCTTTAAATAATTTGTGCAGGATCGTAAGTTGTTAGTTGAATATTAAGGTCCTACCTATCGTTGGGTGAAATATAAAATTCGCTTTTATGTTGAGTGCAATTAACATTAAAAGAGTAGTTATTAATTGTTACTATTATTGTAGAAAAAGAAAAATAGATATGATTATTGCGTTAGAATAAAGTAAATATTATTTTTATTTCTGATTATTTGTAAGTTTGAAGTTTGAATTCTGAATTATTGTCTCAATTGTCTGCGAAATGTGATGTTTTAAGCTTCGCGGGCAGAAGGAGAAAAAAGTTGATCTCCTAGCAGTCAAAGCACGTAAAAAAAACTAATCCTTTAATTCCATTTTCCATTATTTCATTATTCCATTTCCATATCCATATTCCATTTCCATTATTCCATTCGGCACAGTTACAGTTACTTACCTAGTTGACATAAATAATACACGTAACTCAAATAATCCTATTTTTAAAAACAACTGACTCATTCTGATTTTCCAAACCGATTTTTCAAACAGCAGCAATTATTGCTGCATTTGCTCATCTCTGTCATCAAATTTTAATAAAAGAAAGTGCGCTTATTATAGGTCATAAAAAAGTAAAAAGTATTATCATTTAATTGATATCTCAATACGAAACAAGTATCTTTAACTTCCGTTTTGTAGATTATAATTCAAATTAAACAGTTTAGGTCGAGGGGCGTTTAGCCATGTCAACAGAATGTACCTAGACAGCGAGTATTTTAAAATGCAGTGGCGTGAACAAAATCATGGATTGAATTCCAGACCCTCAGAAACTGCATGGTGTAAATGGTTCTTTGCCTGGAATGAATTAAACGAATCAAAATTTGAGCTGTCTAGGATGACGATGAAAAAAGACTTTCCAGGAACTGGATTATTTTAAAAAGAATTGGCAGATCATGAAGCACAGTTAAATTATCGGCAGAAGCAGGGCAGCTCAGATACAAGTCAATAGTTTGGACAAACAGACACCGTGAAGGTGGGTCCTAGGGCTTGCAAAAGTCTTGACTTCAAAAGTCTTGTCAAGACCAAGACTCTTGAAATCAAGACTAGGGCTGGTCTTGAAATTTCAAGACTCTTGAAATCAAGACTTGCAAAAGTCTTGTTCATTCAAGACTCTCGAAATCAAGACTTTCAGAAGTCTTGAAAATTCAAGAGTCTTGAAAACAAGACTTTCAGAAGTCTTGAAATCAAGACTTTTAAAAGTCTTGAGTCTTGAAATCAAGACTGAAGTCTTGAAAAATCAAGACTCTTGAAATCAAGACTGACAAAAACATGTACACAATCATTTTTTAAGCACAAAAACTCAGTTTTTTCGCCATTAATTTAACTTCTGGAGGTACGAAAATTTCAAGACTCTTGAAATCAAGACTAAATTAAGACTTTCAAAAGTCTCGACATTTCAAGACTCTTGAAATCAAGATTTCAAAAAGTCTTGAATTTTCAAGACTCTCGAAATCAAGACTTTTGAAAGTCTTGAAAATTCAAGACTCTCGAAATCGAGACTTTCGAAAGTCTTGAAAATTCAAGAGTCTTGAAATCAAGACTTTCAAAAGTCTTGAAAAAATCAAGACTCTTGACAAATTTTTTTCAAGTTTGTCTGAAAAGTCATATAAAGAGTTGAGATGTTGGAATAATTGAATTTCAAGGTGGTCTTGAAATTTCAAGACTTTTCAAGACTCTTGAATGGTCTTGAAAATGGCGAAAGTCTTGGTCTTGATTTTGCAAGCCCTAGTGGGTCCCTAATTTACCTAATTTGTTTTGAATAAGTTAATAGACCTATTTTAATTTTTGCTAAATTATTTTGATTTATTTTGTTGCAAGCAAATATTTAAGCCAGATAGGCTGTTTACGAAACATAATAAAATAAAATTTGTGTGGAATATTTTGGTGTAATCTTTACTTACGCTGCTTAATTTCTAATTCTAAATTTTTCATGATGCAGAGTTTGTATTTGTTGTTTACCTACATAATAATAAATTTCTTGCTGCCTTAATTTTCAAACAACATGTATATGGAACATTTTAATTTTTTTCAATAACATGGAAATAGAACATTTTGACTGTATAATGAATTGTTTACAAAATCTTGTAAACTCCAATTCAACATCCAGTTTCCTCGGAAAGAAAGTGTTTGTTTGTTCTCTAATAAAATAGTATATACGTGCATAATTGATTTTTCTTTAAATTATCTTAAATTCATGCATGGATTCAGGGTAGTATAGAGCACAGGTAGCAATATGCTTTAGTGATATTAGTGAAGCTGTTTTTGAAAATGAAATACCCAGTGAACTGAGTACGCTTACAAACATAAGCATAAACTAAATACCGAACATGACTTTATTCGGAAAACATCAACACCCACCACCCATGACTTTAAAATTGAGTTGTCTGCTTTTGATTTGTATAAATGTTGGCCTTATGCATAGCATCAAACAGTGTAGTTTGATTTAATTAAAAATAAAATTGTTTAAAATTTGTTTTTGCATAAAAATATTAAAATAATAGCTAAGGATATAAAAATTTCAAATACTATGCTTATCATTTAAACACAATTTTAGGATTAAAATGACCATTGCGAAATCACAATTTGGAAAATATAGTAAATTATTGAATATAATAGGTTATGGAAATAAAAATGTTAAAAGTGAATTTCAACGCCGTTAAAGAATAGTTTTACACAACATTAAGCACCTTACCATTAATAGTGGTGACATGGTAAAAATTTGACACATTGTGTAACTTTAAAATTTGAATATATTGGTGTAATTATGGGTTAAGACAACATTGTAAAATTGAATACAATTGGAACATTACTAAATTGGAAACTGCTTAGTCGTTGAAATATTTCCATCTGACACATTAGTATAAGTGTAATTAGAAGAAAACTACATAGTTGATATCTTATCGATAAACTTTTAGTTATAGAAAATATTGCGCGTTGTGAACAAGGATAAATCGATAATTTTATTCATGTTAAAACATGATAGTTTTCGAAATATTATATTTATAACATATTTTTACTGATATCTTCTTGTTTTACAAACATTCAACACAATTTACATTTGACCATAAACGTAATCATCGAGCTTAAAAAAATGTTGATCACTAAATTTTGTATAACAATAAGTTGACATAAACTTGTAAACTAAACGCAAAGTCTCTAATTGCATAGAATGTTTACATAACTATTGCTAAAACAAGCTACAGGAATTGTATTGTGAACCTTATACGAATACTAAACAGGAAAATCAAAATGAAATTTATAAAAGAGTTTATTCTACTAGTAATTTTGGTTGTAATTGTCGTCGTGTCCAATCCAACTTATCGTTCGTAACAAAAATTAAAGCAGTTAATTAAATTATATTCAGTACAAAGAACAAAAAGTAATTTACCTAGTTACTTTAAAAATAATTTAAAACTAGCCGTTTGATGTTTTAATATAATTGGTAAATCTTTAACAAAATTATGTTGTGGGTTTTTAAACTTTCAGTGTATCCGAATGAACTCTCCGCTGATGAATTTTGAGATTGTGAATATGTTTATAAGCCTTGATTGGTGTACACAGTTGGCATTTAAATGACTTTACTGTTTCATGAGAAATTAAATGTATTTTTAACTTCGTACCACTCGCCCAAGACGTCCCACAACCTACTTTGGGACATTTAAATAGTTTAGGTCCTCCGTGTTTCATTGCTACGTGTACCTTTAGAGCATGTAGTCTTCCATAGCATTTAGAACACTGTTCACATTTATACTTTTTGCCTTGGAAGTGCCTTTTTTTGTGCTTTCTCAAACTGTCAGGGCGGTAGAATGATAATTGACAAATATTACAAATATATAATTCTCCTTTTAAATGGTCCATTTTATGATATTTGAAAAGACAATACGCTTTAAAGCTTTTGGAGCACTCATCGAAATTGCATTTCCACTCTGCATTTGGATGTATTAGTTTTCGATGTATTCTGAAATATTCTTCACGATCGAATGTTTTTGAGCAGAGTTCACACTCGAATTTTTTCAAATTCAAATCTATTGTTGATACCGGGTTATTTGATTTATTATCTTTAATAGGTTTAATTAAATTTTTGGCACTGATTTCCATTTTTTCAGTTTTAATTTCATTGACATGGGAAGCCGTGTGGATTTTTAGATTGCACTCAGATTCAAACAGTGTTTGACACAAGGAACATTTTAGTTCTTGATTTGGATTGCAGGTCATATGCTCATCAAAATGTAATTTGTTATTAAAGGACGTGAGGCAATTGTCACAGAAGAAAAAATGATTGTGGTTAACTCCAAGGTGGGAAATTAAACCTTGTCTTTGAATAAACCCTTTAGAACATACATCGCAGATATGGGATCTTGGCCTGTCATGACGTTTTAAGTGTTTTTCCAAAGTTTCTTGGTTAATGAATTCAAGTGAGCAGACAAGGCATTCGAAGGCTTTGTCCACGACGTGATTTTTTACTACGTGATATTTTAGGGCAGATCTACAAACGAATTCTCGAGAGCAAATTTCACACTTGAAATATTTCACATTCTCAAGCTTCAGTTTGTGAATGCGGAATAAATGACATTGTAACCGATTCTTGAAACGGAACGTCTTGTCACATAGGTGGCATTTATGTTTATTTATATTGGTTTGGGAGTGGGTCCGCTTATGGTCTGCAAAATTTGATGAACCTTTCAAGGTTTTGAGGCAGACTTGGCATTTAAAACTGGGAGGGGGGCCGTGACCGTGAACTCTTTTTATGTGCTTGTCGAGAATACGTTGGGATCCAAAGCATTTCACAAGTTGCTTAGTTTTTAAACATACTGTACACGGAAATGCTTTTTCTTTGTCATCGATGTGCTTGCTCGAAATATGATCCTCGAGATTTGATATGCGAGCGAATGACTTTGAACAAATGGTGCACTCGAATTTATTGATTGGCTGTGTCGGAGATTTAGGCTCGTTTATGTCTGTCAGTTCCATTTCTGTGAATTTAAAGGAAGCAAAATAATATAGTAAATATTTAATAAGATTTATTTAGAATAAAAGAAAATAATGTTGAAGTACTAGTACTGCTGGGGCAACTAAAAGTGATAGTTGGCAATAATGAAATTTCAATGCTAATTAATAAGAAATCACTTTGTGTTACCTCAACTGTTAGTGTACAATTGCATTTCCTATAATATTTCAGCGAGGTCTTCAAAATGGAATATCGAAATTTGAATAGTGGACGGGTTCTTATTTCCACATGGAGTTGTGATTATGGAAAAGCTATTAAATGATACATAAATTAAATTTTTCCTGTTACAAAAATGTTTTCAAGTATAAATTAATATTTAAGAAGTAAACAAAATTCAAGTCTCAAATTGTCCTTGTAAATTTAAGTGTCAAGTATTTTTATGACGTTACACGTACGAATTATAATTCCATTATAATTGTAAACCCATTCTATTGTAAATTTTACAATACGTTGAACGTTTAGGATACTAGTCTATAGAAATTAGAATGAAATAATTTTCTGCAAATATTCTAACCTTTTTGTCTTCAAATAATTTGTTCAGGAGCGGTATTTTTTAGTTGGATAATTAATTCCTACTTATCGTTAAGTAAAATGTTAAATGTAAGATTCGCTTGTATGTTGAGTGCAATTCACATTAAAAGAGTAGTTAGTGCTACGATTATTATTTATAGAAAAAAGAATGGATGTGAATATTGCGTTAGAATAAAATCAAGTTGAAGTTACCAACCTATTTCTGTTAATTTTTTAGTTTGAATTTGTTTGCGAAATGTGATGTTTTAAAGCTTCGCGGGCTGAAGTAAAAAAGAAAGTTTATCTCGTAGCAGTCATCGTAAGTGAGAAGTTTTTTTAGTTTTTCCCAGGTCCCGTCTCCCGTGTCATGTCAAGTGAGAAACTCTTTCTGCAACTGCTAAGCTGAAGAGACTGAAGAGACTGAAGACTCTGAACGGAAAGACTGAACTGAACTGTGAAAATTGTAAAATTAAAAATGAAAAATGTGAACCGTCAACAGTCACTGACTGCCAGCAGTTTTTTTACATAAACCAACTCCAATAAATATTTACTTATGTAGCTTCAGTTATTATTTGTACTACACCATTTTTCCTAATAAATATTTGATCTGTGAGATGTTCGCATATTGACATTAAGCATTGCATTAAACTATTGTTTTATATTTGACAAATAAAACTTGATTTGAATAATGTTTTACCTACTGATACTATTATAGTTCCAAGGCAAGGGTGTAACAATCGCATGTTGTGTTAACCATCCATGTACAATTTTAAGGTTCTAATCCTATGTCCAATACTCAGCTTGGCAATTAAATGATAGTAATATTTGTACAGCAATTTCAAGCCGTTTAAGATTTTTGTTTTAATAAAACTTACCACGTTGAGGAAAGACAATTCCGAAAGAGTAACAATTCACGACTAAAAAGCATAAATATGACTGCAAGGCTAAGAAATAAGCTTGAAAAGCTTTTACACGGCATGCAGCAATAATTTTGCTTTAAATTATTTTCCTCACTTATATTTATTTGCTGCACAATTTAAAACTGTACAGTGTAATTAAACAAAACAGTGCAAGCCGTTCAGTTCAATTTAATTGAGTACAGTGTAATTTTTGTGTTAAAAGTTAATCCTTTAATTCTATAAACATACGTATGAGTAACACTATTATTTATTTCGTATAGTTTTTATATAGCCATGAGCCCTTACAAAACCCCGTTACATGTCTAAGTTTTTTTTACTTTTATGTACATCATAAATAGTCCATGGTAGGAATTGAATTTTTGAAAATTCGAAAATTTTTAATATTTTTGAAAAAAATATTTTTGGTAACCTGGCTTTTGGAGGCATTCTTATAAACCTTATTTTTCAAAAATATTAAACATTTTCGAATTTTAAAAAATCCAAAATTTACATTGTAGATAATGTTTTAGAGATTACAAAACTTAAAATTTGATGAAAATTAGATAAAAATTGTGTGATCTACAGGGTTGCAATTTGCAAAAAATCAAAAATTCGAATTTTTTTAACTTTGGCGGGCAACTGTGAGCAAATCTCTGACCTGCGACAAAAATGATTAAGCGCACGTTTAATAGTTGTAGTAGACGCGCCTAACACGCATAAACTTGAGTTAAAAGTCGTCGTACATGTGTTTACCATTCCTTGTCAGTATAAGAGCACTTAACCTTTCGATTGTTTAATAATAATCGTCATTCTTTTCATTTATTTTAACACGCATTAAAAGTGGATAACCAAACGGAAGTAAAAACTGAATGAGGAACTATGTTCGTTTCGACGATCAAACTTTCTAATTTTATTGTTGACTGTCTTGGGTCACATTTAAAAGCATACCATTAAACTTCAACATATGAAGAGTTTTTTGGCAAAACGGGATAAGTCCACCAAAGCAAATTTTACAGGAACAACGAAAAACGAATAAATTGTGACAGGTTGAGTTTTTGTAACTCAATTTTTTTCAACAAGTACCGCATCTGACGAAGCGTAATTGCAAGTAGTTTCATAATTCTAGACAGACTCTGGAATTTTGTAGAAAATTTTTAAAAATCTTAATTTGTGGACTTATCCAGTTCTGCCAAAAATACAATAACTTAACATGGGGTGAAAAGTCCGTGACATGTAATTTTAATGAAACTAAACTTTTTCTTAACTTTTCATCTTTCTTGGCATAACAAAATAAATGTACTGCAATTGTCTTCTACAAACTACAAACAAACTCAAAAAAAAATTTCAATCAGAAATTCATATTTTATGTGGACTTATCCTATTTTGAAAAAAAAATTTAAAGGACTTATCCTGTTTTGCAAAAAATGAAATCTGAACTATTTTTCCAAATTGCTTTGGTTGAACTTTGACCTTCACCATTCAAAACAGCAATGCATCTAGTTGAACAGAACAAATAACACACATAATCTCATTTTTGAAAAAAATGGACTTATCCCGTTTTGCCAAAAAACTCTTCATATATTAGCAAGAAAAACATCATTTTTAACAATTTCTATCACAGATAAATATGTAGCTAAGAATAAAATAGCCTCATCCTAATTTAATTTATCGTTAACGTACAATTTGTGATGGATTTCTAAAGTCTTTGCTAAATCACAACTTGGTAAATAAATAGGTACAGTAAGTAAAGTACATACTTAAATGCAAATATTTGTAAATATCTATTTGTAAATATCTAAAAAATGTTGTTTGGGCTGCGGCCAAATCGACTAAATGAATAAATTATTATTAATTATTATTAAAATGCAAATGTCTTTGTGCTATTTTAAAGCCATTCTATGTTTTAGTTTTTACAAAACATTTCAACTTAGGACGAAGTGCTAATGTTTTTTTTTCTGAGTACGTTGAAAACGAAATATGCAAAAAATAAAAGTTTTTGGATCTTTTAAATTACTCGGCATTATGTTATTACAGTGTACAGTGTTATCACTCATTTTACGTTTTTGCAAGCCGTAGAAATGTGTTGTAATTATGTGTTTAGGCATCATATCAATCTATTTGCCTAAACGTAGTTTCAGTACCCAATGCTTGATAATAAATCAATAACGCGCATATTATCGACCATAAACTGTGCAGATTAGAGCAATAATATTACTAAACTGTGTTGACATCGCAATTATTACATCGTACTTTTGTACTCGTAACTTGAAAACATTGACGCACTTGTGTAGATATTGATTTCCTGTTAGAGAAATTGGGTTTCTGTTTACAAGTGCACGTCCTTCTGATCCTTTGCAGTATACAGTTTACAGTGGGAAACTGCAGCCTCAATGGAAGCTACTGAAAGAGAGGAAAAGAACGTCGAAACGTAGTATGTGATGGCAACGTGGCAAGTGTTCTCTTTTACTGCCAGACGAGAAGCGTCTAGAAAAGCTGTCTGTTTCCAGAAGTTTCGCTTTCCCTTACTGTTAGATATATTATGCATTCACGCACATCATTGTTCTATGTATGTATGTACTCCCTCCAATATGAACTTTCAATGTGCGTAGGTGACGAGCTTGAGTGCGTGTGGAGTGCTGTGGAAGACTCTTTTCTCGTTATTTGCCGGTACCAGTTGGGATGCATCCTCATTCTTAATCCACATCTCAGAACTTCAGCAACTGAACTGAAAACTGCAAAAACTACACATTGCATTACTACGTAAAGTGTCAAGTAGGAAAAATTTATGCAAGTACAAGTGAGATCTCATGACTACACATCTGAATTGAAAAAAAATATTCAAATACGAATGGCACGTTAATTGTGGACCATCTTGAAAAGCGTGAATTTTTTCTAATGCAAATATTGTGAAAGTTGAATACTCAACGTAACACAAAATTATTTAATAATTAAACTTCTGAACCGTTCAGAAAACTTTACAAAATACTGGAATAATTAACAAGGCAAATTAAAAAGTGAACAGTGGCAGTGCTTATTTTCCTTGAAGCTGCCAAATTCTAATCAGAGGATATACAATCAAAACAGCCTAAAGGTACAAGTGTACCATATTTAAATTGTGAAGGTTTCAATATCCCTTTTTGAATTTAAAAAATTCATTGAATAATTAAGTCCGAAAAAATTTAACAAATAATGTATTTGAATACAATTAATGGTGTTACATTTTTAAAATAAAAATACTTTTTTTTATTCTGGTCTGGAAGTATGTTATTTAAATTCTTAAGATTTTTTAAAATTCAATTGAATGCTTTTGACTTTGAAACTTTTGATTTTACAAGTGCATTAAATAATGAACTATTATTTCGCATTAATATTATTTTTAAAAAATGTTTATATCCCGTTCGTTCAGATTTAGCATTACATTCTTGCACTTCTTGATGTCTTGGTCAGTAATTTATAACAAAAATGTGGCATACGCATAATATTTACTAATAAAGCAATTAATTATTTTTATTTCTAGACTAATACTGTTCAAAATGAACGATTCGCCCCTTCCAATATATATTCCTCTGCACTACCCGCCAGAAACTGAGTCTCTTCATAGCCATCTACAGCTACAGCTACAGCTCGATCATGAGACGAATTTGCCGCCATCCCGAAACACCTCTTTTAAATGGTTGTATGCTGTCAATGAAACAGATCGCAATAATTTCAGACCGGTGACAAATGAACATGGGACAAGGCTGTCCGGAAATTGGTTAATTTTCAAAGGTATAGAAGATATCGATCACGCGTGGGAAATTGTCAAAATTGCAACAGAAAGAGGGCTTCTTGGATACGAGTCGCGTGTTCGTACTGCTAAAGTCCACGGTATGTTAATGCTGATTTGTTTTTATAATTAAATATTCTTTTTCTTTAGAAATTACAAATAGAATTTAGCGCAGCATTTTGTTAATTTTTAAATCTGATTAAATGTGGCACATTTTTAAAGGTCATATAATTTATCTTTTAAATTCGCTTTGGGATCTAATTTGAATAATTGGAATTAATGAATTGCAGAGTGGGAACCAAGGTGCGAAAATAAAGTCATCTGTGTGTCCACGTACAATGCATACGACGAGGATGACGTGTTGAGAGTGCGTGGGGCCTTATGGCATTTAGGATTCACTGTAGGGACTGAAAACGAAAAACTCAAATACAAAATTCATCCAGCAACAGACGATCCTATCCACTATACCGAAGACCAGGACGAATGCGAAATAATGTATCAGGATTAAAAATTTAAGAATATGAATGTTTGGATGCAAACATTCAAAAATACACCTATAGTTTTTACAATCATACTAGTCAGTTAGTAAGCATAGTCTTACAATAATCGTGTAAAATAGTGGTGTACACAGCATTGAATTTTATGATGGTATCACAAAATGACCAAAAGTTACACATTTGTGTTCTGTACTTTTGAAACAAAACCCCGTATCGTGCAATAATTTAATACGAGTAATACATAGATTCGTATGCAGGTATATTGGTTTGTATTGCTTGCTACTTTAAATTTGTAATAACATTACAATCAATATGAGGAAAAGCTTAATTTATTTCTTTTGTAAAAATCTTTAATTTACAAATTAATGGGTACTCATGGCTTGTAGAAGTAGAATTAGATATTTTTTTACTGGACTTCAACGCCGCTACACATTTTTACTTGTATTTTATTATTATCATTTCAGAAGAAATTGAAGTGTGTAGTTATTTTTTTTTAAACGTATTTCAATGAAATAATGTAAAATGTATCAAATACATTATTCAAGTTGTGGTATCCATTCTAAATATATAATTAAGTACTATATACTGATTTGATGACAGACATTCTCATTAATTTGTTATTGTTGCAATATCGTTTCCCTGTTACATGTACTGAACTACGTTAATGTGTTGCATTTCAATTAGGCATTCAATCGAAGCAAAAATGAAAGTTTGAAAATCATCTTTAAATTTGCTAATAAATTAATAACTTAAAGCTATAGTAGCCATTTGAAATTGTGATTTATTGTAATTTATTGTTCCTGTAGCTGATATGCGTTCAGGATTGTAAAACGTATTATTTTATTGTGTATAAGTGTTATTCTAGAGTGGAATCTAGTTGAGTCCAATTCAAAGTCTACTAGAAATAAAACTTTTTTTCATTATTTTATAACAATCACTTACAATAAGTCTAAAAACTTAAAGCATTTTATCTTTATTTGCATAATGTATTTTCCCTAGAATTGTTTTCGATATATAAATCGTTGTAGTCTTATGCAGGTACCTACCTACAAACAATATGCATTGTGTTAGGTTAGCTTCTTTTAAAAATATGCATTCCATTTAACTATGCCAGTCTGTGTTACGTGTAAATGTACTTACACTTTAATTTCTGGAAAAGATCAACAGCTACCATATTAGACGCTTCTAAACAATTGAAATTGTTGTTTTTGTAATTGCGCTACTGCTTATGTATTTATAGTAGCAATACAATTTCATACATTATACATTTCTTGCATATTCAGTACTCTCTTAAATTTAATTACAAAGCATAAAAATATTCATTTTACAGCAGCGCGTTCCATGTATGGCAACAAACACAGAGCCCCTTTAGTTTTTGATTCTGTTCAGAAAAGTGACCACTTGGAGGAACTTTCAGCAAGAATGATTTATAGATTTTGCTTATAATTAAACACAAAAAATGATTGCTATTAATAGATATGATATAAATGGGTATATTTGCATACATTAATCTTCCACAGTACATAAATAATTCTAGTGCAACATTATTTATTGGCCTAATTTTACAATGCATTTTAAGCTGAAATCTGTACGTGTTTAAATATTCACCAAAAAACATCTATTTGCACAGTATATCCCAAAAAACACAAAAACACACATAACAAACATTTAAATTAGGTACTTTAAAAAAACTGATTACAGAACCAATATCACAATGCCCCTAAAAATGAAAATTATCTCATTGTAATTACCCTTATCAAAAATATTTCCAACTAATAAATTTCTTTTTTATTGATACTTTAAATTCATAACTTTAAAGCCGCTGTATATTTTATTTCATTTTGACAAGTTACTACCCAAAAATTAAATGTTCGGTTATTATCAGTTTAAGTAGCTTTACTACATACAACGTTACGCTCACTCAAATTACCAATTTATTGTTTACTAATACTTCACTATTAAGAAGGTGTAAAAGTATATGATATTTGGTGCCCATGGCTAGTCGAAAGATCCGCTTTATATATATAGAATTCTAGAAACAGCCATAAGCACATGTAAAATAGAAGACCAGCATTAAATAATGCTTCGAGTTTCGTGACTTTTGAAGTTGCTTCACTCCAAAGCAGTAATTTATTATTATTTTTCAGTTTTCATTAATTATCCTGATTATTAAAAAATGCTCACTAACGCACTACCTAATATTTGCATGTTGTTCTATTGTTAAGAAAGCTTTACTTGCCTACTTCTGTGGAGGGCAATTAGATATTCCATCAGTGAGGAAAGACTACTGCTGCACTCTTTTCCAAAAGTTTAAAAGCCGCTTATTATTTTTGAAGGCAAAGTGCACAAGAGTCTCATTAAGATACTGAATGTTGGCTTAACTATAAGGAGAAAATTTGGTGGGATGTCAGGTAAATGTCATAAAATCGAACTGTAATATTGAGTCTGATTACATAAATGATTTAATAATTACTGTAACCGAAACGTGTGTACAGCGCGTGTAAATAAGTCTTCGCGATTGGGGTTGTGATGAATTAAAGTTCATATATGACATAAACTGTTCAGAGAAAATAACATGTGAATGTAAATAAATGTAAGTCACTTTACTAGTTATGAATGGCAATGCATGCAGGAGCTGTAGCTTAACTGGATTTCTAGAAATTAAATAAATGCGAAAATTTATTGAAAAAAATGTAGAAAATAGGTCTTCGAGATTTAAAATTTTTTAAAAACCATTATTATCTATAATACATTTTTTAGCTGGTATGACCTCCCTTTGCGGCCAAAAGCTCCTAAATCGTATTCGGAACAGATTCGGCTAGCTTTCTGGTGAACTTAGGGCTAATCTTCTCCCACTTGTTTGGTAGGACAGTAATTAAGTTGGTTGTGCTGTTTGGTATAGGTTTAAGCCCAATTCCTCAGTTTTTCATTCAAAATATCCATGTAAACTTCTTTAGTCATAGTTGTGGGGATATGAACTAACGTTCCGATTCCTTAAGGAAAAAAACAGCCCCATACCATTGCGCGCCCTTTCAAATACAACGAGTTACATACTTACATGATCAAATTCGGTTAACTGGGGCCGTGATCCGATCCGTAAAAACCAATATTCATGTTGTATTGTATACAATCTTGTAAAGTCCAATACAACGTCCATTTTTACTAGAAATAAAGTAATTTTTCATTCTCTAATAAAATAACATACACGTGGATTTTTCTTTAAATCACTTTAAATTCATACATTAATTACCAGTATATGAATATGTATGTTGATGAAGCTGTTTTTTAAAATTTAAAACTGCTTAGTGTGGCAAAGCTAACTACTTTCATATTTTGCTTTTAAATTTTGCATTTTGCAATATAAGGAATCACCCATTTTATTTTTGTACAAGTGCTAAAATACTACTTAACATGTATGTTTGTATTTACGAACAGAAGCATAAGCTGCATAACGAAAATGGCTTTCTGGGAAATCATCAACGCCTACTACTACCACCTACCACTATACAATTTAATTGTCTGCTATATGGGTTTCTACGAATGTGTGTATGATGCATGGTATTAAACAGAGCAGATTTTAATTATTTAAAAACAATTATTTTAAATTATTTCTTAATATAAATATGTAGCCATGGATATATACAAAGCAAAAAAAAACTTAAAATACCACGTTAATAATTTTAATATAATACGAAAAATCGAGGGGACATTGGGAAATCACTATTTGGAAAAGTTCCTAAGAATGCTATGTTGATCACTAAATTTTGAATAGCAATAAGTTGATATTGAAAATTTGTGAACTTGTAAA
Organism: Dicyrtomina minuta; assembly: GCA_949802685.1. Lineage (NCBI taxonomy): Eukaryota > Metazoa > Arthropoda > Collembola > Symphypleona > Dicyrtomidae > Dicyrtomina > Dicyrtomina minuta. The sequence goes on along the minus strand of OX461808.1, from coordinate 134,169,006 downwards.
CTTAATGCGACGTTTCTAATCACATAAAATATATTGCTGAATAAAGCTACAAGGATTGTATAGTGTACTTAATATTTATTATGAATAATAAATAGAATAATAAAAAATAATTTATGCAAAAAATGTTTCTACTAAAACTTTTGGTTGTAATTGTCATGTTGTCCAATCTTGGTATCGATACAGTTGTAGTGCATCAGGTTTATCTATATATTCGTTTTAATTAATTAGCCGCGCCCGAACAGCATTGAAATGAACGAATAATAATCAACGAATTAATAATGTGCCACAAAAAACAAATAATAATACAAGTCAATAATTATAGTGTTACATATGTAATTTATTGCGCTTGATTTTTTGGTCATCAAATGACAGCAACAGTAATGAAACTTTGAGTAGTGAATTAAATTATTAAGTTTATAAAGTAATTTACCTAGTTACTTTACAACTAATGTAAAACTGGTAATTTGTTATCGTAATATAATTGGTAAATCTTCAACAAAATTATTTCGTGTGTGACAGTGTGAATGCGGCGAGTTTGAACTTTCTATGCATCCGAATGCACCCTGCGCTGATGAACTCTAAGATGGTCAAGATGTTTAAAGTTCCTAATTGGCGTACACACTTCGCATTTAAATGACCTTATCGTTGCATGAGAAATTAAATGCCTTTTTAGCTTCGAACGGGTCACTCAGGACGTCCCACAATCCACCTCGGGACATTTAAATAGTTTAGGTCCTCCGTGTTCCATTGCTATGTGCAGATTCAGAGCAGATGCTTTTACATAGGATTTAGGACACTGTGGACACTTGAAATGGTCCATTTGATGATATTTCAAAAGAGAATACTGTTTAAAACTTTTAGTGCACTGATCGAAATTGCACTTCCACTCCACATTTGGATGTATTAGCTTTCGATGTATTCTGAAATATTCTTCACGATCAAAGGTTTTCGAGCAGAGTTGACACTCGAATTTTTCTAAATTCGTTGATTCCAGTTTATTTAATTCATTGACTTTAGTTTGCTTCTCTACATTATTATTGTAGTTTTTGTCAGTTTTAATTTCATCGACATGAGAAGCCGTGTGGGTCTTTAAATTGCACTCAGATTCAATAAGTGTTTGACACAAGGAACATTTTAATTCTTGGTTTGGATTGCAGATAATATGCTGATCAAAATCTGATTTATTCCTAAACGACGTGAGGCAATTGTAACAGAAGAAAAAATGATTGTGGATACGTCCAAGGTGCGAAATTAAACTTCTTTTTTCCATAAATCCTTTAGAACATATGTCGCAGATATGCGACCTTGGCCTGTCGTGGTTTTTTAAGTGTTTCTTAAGAGTTTCTTGGTTAATGAATTTTAGTGAGCAGACAAGGCATTCAAAGGCTTTGTCCACGACATGATAATTTACTACGTGAGTTTCTAAGGTGGCTCTACCAAGAAATTCTCGAGAGCAAAGTTCACACTTGAAATATTTGCGATTTTCAAGTTTGAGTTTGTGGATGAGGAATAAATGACATTGTAGCCGATCGTTTACAGGGAACGTCTTGTCACAGAGGTGGCATTTATATTTTTTTATGTTAATTTGGGAATGCATCAGCTTATGGCTTGCTAACTTTGATGCACACTTGAATGTTTTGAGGCAGACTTGGCACTTAAAATTGGAAGGGTTGTGAGCTCTTTTTATGTGCTTGTTGAGAATACGTTCCGCTCCAAAGCATTTTACAAGTTGCTTAGTTTCTAAACACACTGTACACTGAAATGTTTTATCCTTGTCGTCAATGTGCATGTTCAAAATATGATCCTTAAGATTTGATGCGCGAGCAAATGATTTTGAACAAATGGTGCACTCAAATTTATTGGTTGACTTCGTTTCAGATTTAGGCTTGTTCATGTGGTTTAGTTCCATCGCTTGATCGCTGGGAAATTAAAGGAAGGAAAATAAAAAAGTCAGTATTTATTAAGTTTTATTGAGAATACAAACTATTAATGTTGAATTACTAGTACTGATGGAATGACCATAAGTGATAGTTGCCAATGATACATTTTCATGCAAATAAATGAAAAGTAACTTTATGTTACCTCAACTGTACGTTTAGCTGAATTTCCTGTAATACTTTAGCCAGGTCTTGCAAATGGGAGATCAAAAGGTTAATAGTGGAAGGGTCTCTAATTCCAGAAGAAGTTGGGATCATGCGGCAGCTATTTGATTAAAAATAAGTTAAATTGGTCCTGTTACAACACAGAAAAATGTTTTAAGTATGTAATTAATATTTAAAAATTAAAAAAAAATCAAACCTGAAATGGTCGTTGTACATTCAAGTGTTAAATATTTCTTTGATGTTATTAAATGTCCGAATTATAATTCCACGATTTACTTAACTTTAAACGTATAGGATGAGTCTATAGAAATTCGAATTAAATATTTCGCTGCAAATATTTTGATCTATTTTTCTTCAAAAGATTTGTGCAGGAGCGTTAGTTGTTAGTTGGATATTTAAGTCCAACTAAGTGAAACATAAAATTTTCTTTTATGTTAAAAGCAATTTACATTAAAAAGTAGTTAATTATTTTTACGAATTATTGTAGAAAGAAAAATTGATGGGATTATTGCGTTACAAAAGGTAAAAATATTTCTGAAAATTCGTAAGTTTGAATGTGTTTGCAAAATTTGATGTTTTAAATCTTCGCGGGTTGAAGTAGAAAAGAAAGTTAATCTCGTAGCAGTCATAACATGTGAGTTGTGTGCAGTGAAAAACTCTGTCACTCTGTCCTCTGTCTGCAGCCTCTGCACTCTGCAGTACTTTGCAATCTACAGACTCTGCTACTGCTGAGCTGAAGATACTGACGGGACTGAAGACTCTGAACTGAAAGCCTAAACTGAACTGAAATCTGAGAAGTGAAAATTGTGAAAGCGAAAATGTGAACTGTCACTGTCAACCGACACTGCCAGCAGTGAAAGCACTTAGCATGTGCTTTTAGCTTATACACATCTTTGGTATTGTAGGCCAAAATAATGCGGAATAGTGAAAAAAGAATGTATGCCTTTGAAATGTTCTGCAGAACTTGAGTTAATCGTTGAAACTATTTGTCAATGTATGCTCTAAGGCTACTTGTAAAAATCGTTAAATTTCACGTTGTTTGTTCTGGAATAAATAGTTGAGCACAGCATAAAGGGACAAAACTACATTTTTCATGAAAATAATTTGATGCCAGTTTTTGTTTGAATTTTAAAAACCAGTCTTTGTGTCTACTATAATTACAGTATACAGTAGTGAAAAGAATGCTTCTTCGGATTTCACGTGACGTCTCAAAAAATTGGCGTTTAATTTATTGGAAGCCTTACACTTTACAGAACATTCAAAACACTAAACAAAACACTACTTATTTTATTTTGGACGTAATATTTGAATTTTTAAAATCTTTTGAAGCTAAATACGCTGATATTATTCTGGTTTTAAGCTTTGATTTAAAGATTGCATAAATTATTACACCATGATTTTGTAAGTAAAAATAATCCTATTGAAATCTTGGACCATTAGCTTAGATATAGCACTAAATTGCAGGATAAAATTTAGGCTTTTAAATTTTCGTAAGATTTTATTTTTTAAATAAACCTTCAACCTTCTCCAATAGAATTTCATGTATGCAGTTATTACACTACACCATTTTTCTGAATAAATAGTTGATCTGTGAGATGTTTGGATATTGACATCAAGAATTGCATTAAAATAATATTTTACAATTGACAAACAAAGTTGTATTTTAAATAATGTTTCACCTATGTATATTATAGTTCCAAGGCAAGATTATAACAACCGTAATTATGTTATGTAAATCAATAACGTACACTTTTAAGGTTCTAATAGCTACTCTAATGCACAGCTGGACAAATAAGTAATTGTAACATTCTTGTAGCAATTTCAAGCCGCTTCAGAATTTTATCTTTTAGAATTATAACTGAGTGTGATGGAAAATCCCAAAAGAGTAAAATATCACTTTGGAAGTAAACAAATAAGAAAAACAATCACCACTACAAAGTAGTAATTATATGAAATAGTGCATTAAATTCCTACATATCTACATAATTTAGGAAGCTTTTGCAATTCTAAACGGAATTAGACATGCAATATGTCATTTTGAAGCTCGATTTAAATTAAAAATACCCAAACTTAACAAAAGTTGAAAACTATTTTATTAATTAATTTTTTTAACTATAATTAACTTTAAATTTGGAATTTAAAATTAAAATTCAAGCGTCTGCGCGCACATTTGACATATATGATTCTACCCAATTTTGTCGTCATCTTGATGTGTAACTTGTCTATCATAGCATTGAGTGACCGATTAAATTTTGAAGGTTAAGCTTTCCAATTTTCAAAAACTGAAATCCGTCTAAAGGCATTTTCGCCTGATCCATTTTGTATTGAGATTTTAAAAACGCTTGCATTAAAATCGACACAGGATACGCTTTTACGGCTGCCGCCCCCTAATGTACCGGCTGTAAATTGACAATTACGATTTGGCGGCATATTCAAACTGCCTAAGTTTGCTGTTAGGGCTGCCATTAAACAAGGGCTTTAGCCCGTGTTTATTTAATTATAAAATACAATTTTAAAATATTACGCATTTATATAAATTCACAAATTAAATGTTAAAAATAATCACCTTAAATTAAACATATTAGTGTCTCAGTTGACCTTAAAGTGTACCTACTTATGTCCCTTTGAAATAAACTGCGGCAAATATCAACCCATTTAAAAATCTTTGTTTAACATTTATTAAAAAAGAAAATATAAATAAATATGATAAAGGTCAGAGTAACAAAAAATTGCAAACGAACTGAACATTGTAAGACATCATTTTGGTGATAAATACAATGTAAGTACTACACAAAAACTATGTTGTAATATTTCATTCAAAACCGTAATACAAAAGTTTTATTTGCCACTCATTTTAAGTAGATTGAGCCGTTACAATTTTCAAGGGGTAAGGACAAGTTACGTAATAAGCTCAAGGTGTAGTGAGTGCCTTCGCAAGCATGAAGTATTGCTTCTTTGAACATAGGTACTACCTGTTTCTAGTGTTTCAGTAATGCGCACATATTTGTAGTTGCAAACTTATTACTGTGTATTTGGTATAATATATTCAATCATAATATAGATCTTTTTAAAATTTTTTAAGCACGTTTAAAAACTTATGCTTTCCCCCGATAACCAGAGTACATAATATAAATGGAGCACTGGCATTTTTTTTAAATAGAAAATTTTACAGTTTAATCTCCGTCTATGTTGTACAACATGTCAAATAAAAAAATATTGGTAATTAAGTTGTGTAACAAACATATTAGAGACAAACGACTGCATTTTATACATATTTAATCGAGTGGCGTAGAGTTGATTGTACAGTTAATTAAAGAGCGACATTAATAGATAATCTAATTTTAGAAATTGAACGCCGTTTATTTATTCCCAACTGATATATCAAACTTACTATACTTAAATATGTAGCATTAGTGTTGTAGAAACCACAACGTTGTAACTGTAGGAACTGGCCTGATTATATAAGGCGTTTGCTTAAAAGTTTTGTATTCACTTCATTCGCAAGTAGCAACCAGTTGAACTAGGCATCGATTAAACTAAATTTGTATATTCTTAGAAAAAGCTTATTTTTTGAATTTTGCTAAATCGAAGAACTTGGTAAATAATTAAAGTAAGTGTAGGTTAAAATTCAAATATTTTGTGTTATTTAAAAGCCGTTTCATGATTTAGTTTAACAAAATACGGTGTTAGAGTTGCAAGAAGTTTCTTGCTTCTTTAATTCTGAGTAGGTTGAATATCAAATACGCAAAACTTAAAAGTTATTGTATGAATTCGTAGGATAAGAATAATAACCAACCTCTACGAATTGGAATGCTATCACATATTTTATTAAAATAAAAACTTTTAAATGTTACACCTCCGGGGAAGTAGCGTGAAGTTCAAGTTTTGAAATAAAAATAATGCGTTTTGGGTTACCGCTCCATTATTTTGTTTTTATTTTGCTATATGAAATCCTAAACGCTAGGAATCTATATAATTAGTCGCAAGTATTTGTCGCTTCCCGTGCCGTGTAATGTGAGAGTGACTTCGATGCAACAGGAATTTCAAAAAGGCGGGCATTCTTAGATATCAGCTAGCTATGTGTAAACCACTGTGCTTTTATTGACCTTTATCTTTATAAAGTTCTTTAGATATAATTATATTTGGTACTTTTTACGCTGCACAACACGGAACAAAAGTACGTTGTACTCATAATGCGATTCCAATTTCCAATGTGTACCCCTTATTATACCTAAACCTAAGTTCTAATTATAAAAAAAAATTAATTATTGATTTTTTAAATAACTTGGCATTATATATATATATATATTATTTATATATTATTCTACATTTTGCAAGCAGTACAAATGCGTAGTATGTGTTTAGGCATGATATAAATCTATTTTTTTAAACGTAGTTTCAGTACCCAATGCTTGATAATAAATCAATAACGCGCATAATATGGACCATAAACTGTGCAGATTAAAGCAATAATATTGCTAAACCGTGTTGACATTGCAATTATTACGTCGTACTTTTGTACGAGTAACCTGAAAACATTGACGCAATTTTGTAGATATTGATTTTCTGTTAGAACAATAGCGTTTCTTTTTACAAGTGCACGTCCTTTGCAGTATACAGTTTCAGTGCCGGCGTGACGGGTGGTTCAGGTGGTCCTCTGAACCAGGGTCGGGCTCCATTAGGGGCCGGGCTCAGGCTTACTAACAAAATAGTGGTGCAAAAACGTATACAATTTTAAACAGTGAGGGCCGTAACCAGGAGCTAGACCATGGCCGGGCTACATGTCGCGCCGGGCCTGTACAGTTTACTGTGAGGAACTGCAACTTAAATGGAAGCTTCTGGAAGAGAGCAAAAAAATTCGAAACGTAGTATGTAGTGGTATGATGGTATGTGGTTTTTTAAGTGCCATGCGAGAAGCGTCTAGAATAGTTATATGTTTCCTGATGTTTCGCTATCCCTTACCGTTAGATATATTATGCATCTACGCATTTCATTGTTCGATATATAATTATACTCATACTCCCTCACAAATACATTGACGATATGCGTAGCTGACGAGCGTCAGTGCGTGGAGAACTCACTCCTTGGTATTTGCCGAAGCCGGTTAGTATAGATCCTCATTCATAATCCACGTCTCAGAACCTCTGCAACTGAGCTTACTGAACTGCAAACTGCAAAGACTACACATTGCATTGCTACTTAAAGTGTCAAGTGGGAAAACCTAATGCAAGTAAAAGTGAGGCTTCATGACTACACATCTGAATTGAAAATAAATATTCAAATACAAATGGCACATTAATTGTGGACCATCTTGAAAACCGTGAATATTGTCTTTTACAAATATTGTGAAAGTTGAATACTCAATGTTGAACAAAATTATTCACTTATTGTACTTTTGAAGCGTACAAGGAACTTTACAAAATACTGCTATATTTTACAAGGCAAATTAAAGAGTGAACAGTGTCGCTGTTTATATTCCTTGAGGCTGCCAAATTCTTATCGGAGGTTATACCATCAAAGCAGCCTAACGGTACAAGTATAACATATTTGTATTTTAAAGGCTTACATATCCCTTTTTGAAATTAAAAAATTTATTTAATAATTAAGTCCCAAAAAATTTAATAATATTATATGTTAATAAAATTATTGGTTTTACATTGGTAAATTAAAAACAATTTTTTTATACTGGACTTATGTCATTTATATACTTAAGATTTTTTTAAATTCAATTAGCTTTAAAACTTTTTATTTTACAAGTGCAGTAATTATTGTACTATTATTTTGTAATAATAATAATTTTATTTAATGTAAATGAACCGTTCGTTTAGATGTAGCATAATATTCTTGGACTACTTAATGTCTTGTTGGTCAGTAATTTATAACAGGAATGTGACATACGCATATTTACTAATAAAGCAATTAATAATTCTTATTTCCAGACTACTGTTAAAAATAAACAGTTCGCCCCTTAACATGAATATTCCTCTGCACTACCCGCCAGATAGTGAGTCTCTTCATAGCCGTCTACAGCTCTATCATGAGACGAACTTACCTCCATCCCGAAACACCGCTTTTAAATGGTTGTATGCCGTCAATCAAACGGATCGCCATAATTTTAGACCCCTGACAGATGAGCACGGTACAAGGCTGTCCGGAAATTGGTTAATTTTCAAGGGTATTGAAGATATCGATCATGCGTGGGAAATTGTCAAATTTGCCACAGAAAGAGGGCTACTTGGATACGAGTCGCGTGTTCGTACTACAAAAATCCACGGTACGATAATACTAATTTTTTTGAATAAATAAATAGTCTTTTTCCCTACATAGAATTTAGCGCAGCATATTGCAAATTTTTAAATCTAATTAAATGTGGCACATTTTTAAAGGTCTTATAATTCACTTTTTCAATTCGCTTCGGGATCTAATTTGAATAATTGGAATTGATGAATTTCAGAGGGAGACCCAAGGTGTGAAAATAAAGTCATTTGTGTGTCCACGTACAATGCATACGACGCGGATGACGTGTTGAGAGTGCGTGGGGCCCTATGGCATTTGGGATTCACTGTTGGGACTGAAAAAGAAAAAATCAAATACAAAATTCACCTAGCAACAGACGATCCCATCCACTATACCGAAGACCAGGACAAATGCGGAATAATGTATCAGGATTAAAAATTATAGAATATGAATGTTTGGATGCAAACATATAAAAATACACCTATTGTTTTGACAATCTTACTAGTCAGTTTGTAAGCATAACTTGTCTTACAATAATCGTGTAAAATAGTGTTGTACACAGCATTGAATTTTATTATGATATCACACAATAACAAAAACTACACATTTTTGCCCTTTGCTTTTGAAACAAGTCAAAGCGTCCCCGCATCGTGCAATAATACGATTAATGCATAGATTCGTATAAAGGTATAGTATAGTCTTTTGAATTGCTCGCTACATTATATTTGTAATAACATTAAAATCAATATTAGGAAAACCTTAGTTTTTTTTTGTAAAAATCTTTAATTTATAAATTAGTTTATACTTAAGTCTTGTGGAGATAGAATTGTATATGTTCTTTACTGGTTTTAGACGTCGCTACACATTTTTACTTGTTTTTTATTGTGATAACATTACTAGATATTGTCGTGTGATCATCATCCCACTGTACTAAAACGTTGGTAGACTTGTCGTAAGTAGGAAGACATTCAAAAAGAATTTAATGTAATACATAATAGATGGCTAACGATAAGAAATACAAACTGTGTAGTTTATTATTTAAAAAATTTATTAACCACAGTATTTGACATATATAATTGTTGTGAGGATTTTCAGTTGTAATTTTTTCACTTTTATTTCGATAAAATAATGTAAAATGTGGCAAGTACTTTATGCAAATTATGCTATGTATTATAAATATATAATAACCTATTATACATATACTGATTTGATGACGAACAGTCATCAAATTCAAAATGAAAGTTGGAAAAGCATCTTTACGTTTGCTAATAAAGTAATACCTTAAAGTCATATTTAGTAGCCATTTGAAATGGTTATTTATTGTTCCTGTAGCTGATATGCGTTTAGTGTGGTAGAGTATAATATTATGTATCAGTGTTATTCTTGTGTGGAATTTAGTAAAATCCAATACAAAGTTGATGTTTACAAGAAATAAATTGGCTTTTGAATATTTAAAAACACTCGGTCTATAAAATAAATGTATTACGCATTTATTTGCATAGTGCATATATTCCTTAAAAATGTTTTTGATTTATAAATCGTTTTAATTTTAAGCCTATGCTGGCAGATATGTACATACGATACTATTTTCTACGAAAAATCTCTTTTTAATAATATGCAATGCAGTTTAACTATGCTGGTCTGTGTTATGTTGAGTTTGAGTGTGTGCTTTAATTTAAAGAGAAGATCAGCAGTTAAAGTATCGTGCGCTTCGAAACAACGAAATTGTATTCACATTCAAGCGTATATTACAATTATTTAATGGATTTGCATACATCAGTGTTTAGCTAAACTAAATACAGTTATAACAATTAATCTAATTCATACGCCGGTTACAAATTTTGCTTTTTCATTTATTATCCAACTAGAAAAGGTTTGACTAACTTGTAGGTCCAAATGTATTGAGTGGACAAGACATCTGCTAAAAGGCATTGCGGTCGTTTCATTAGCTAAGTTCCATATAACCATTATTATAAATTGAATATCAATTGTTTTTAACCTAAATATTCTCTGAAATAGTTAATTTTGCACATTTTGCTTCTCTTTAACGAGCGCTTAAACTTTTACGTACATATTTAACAATAATATTTAAAATTTTTATTTATCTTTACAAATAACCAAACTGAAGCATAAACTTAGTAATGAACTTTGTTTGTTTATACATTCACACACTTTTTAAATTCTACGAGTCTACAGTTGTCTGTCATCTCTTTGGTCTTGTTTTCATACACCATAGAATCAAACATGTATTTGACACTTACGAAAAACAATATTTTCACATTCATTTTGCAATAGATAAATAGCCAAGGATATGCTAGCCGCATATTATGCATGTTAATCATTAAATTACAATTTTAATCGGAGTTCTATGGGCTTTGATATAGCTCCTATATTCGTATTCACAAACAAATTCTAATACAAGGTTCACTTAACTAAACCTGCATATCCAGGCAAATATAATATATTCACATTTTATTGTTTAACATATTTGTTTTTCATTTACATAATTTAATATTCTATTAGGTTTAAATATATTGAGGAAACAATAATATCATTTTTTGCAATTAATAGTTGGGTATATTTACAATAGGCTGCGAGCCTAAGGATTTAAGTTTACAAGTTTTTGGACATAAATATACAGGCATATGAACATTATTATGGTTTCATCTATTTTGTATAGCCATAATATATCATTCATAGCTTCACAATAAATAGTTGCATATATAGTGTTTGTTATTTTTTTTTTCAGCTCACACACTGACAAAGTTTGTTTTTTGTCGACTGTGAAATTGGAAAAAATGTAGTGTTTCTTAAAATTTAAAAAGTACCGATTTTGCTGAGATGTTTAGCTAGTTATTATTAAACTGTATAAGCAGATGCATTTAACTAACTACATTCAAAAATATCAAAATTTTACGCAGATAAATTGTATTTTCAAAATTTTTAAAAGTAGCTGACACCATGTACAAGCCATTAGAAGGATGCATAAATCAAAAACAATTTTAGAAACATCACAATCACATTCAAACTATGTACATAATATGCATTTTCCTTCTGTGTACAATTCATATGTGCAAACAGTTCTTCAGTTAGGGCAGTAACTCGAGAGTGACCTTGACACCAGACAACCTAAAACGGAAATTCGACAACACGCATCACTTGGATTCCTTACAGGGAGTATATTATATTATGAGTACTCGTATACTGCACACTACATCTCAGAGTTCCTATGAATGAAAATATTATGAATAAATCATGACGTGCAATGAGATTCTATAAATAGTTATCAATTATTTCGTGTCTTGAATTTTGCGGAGCAGTAACGTTGACGTTGTTGCTTTTTGCAGTTGGGCTTCCTTGTTTCACGTATGCAATTTTCTTTAAACATTTTGATCGCACTATATGCATTATTATTATGTCAATACTCTGAAGAAGTCACGTACGATTATAAATTCTCCGCCTGTTAAGAAAGTTAGAAAGTACATATTTAAATACATTGGACTTTTGACTACCTGGACCTGCTAGCATGAGCTTTCAACCAGTAAAAAAAACTAGATGTCTTGCCCCTTCACCTTCTTAAGATTCATTTTTGTTTTAGTAATTGCGTATCGTAAATTTTCAAATAAGTGCGTGTTTAATTTTGTCAAGTTACTGCCCTGCGAGTTTTTAAGCCGTAAGTTATTTTAATTTTTTAATTTTACAGTCAAAAAATGAAATTATTCCTAACCCACAGTTTTGTTGTTGTGTTTTTCTTTTCAATTTTTTACAAATTTTGTATACCATAGCGTTCTTTGGACCAGAATGTGATTATATTATCTTCCAGCTATTTTAAACACTTTGGATAATACTTTACTATTTAATTGTGTTATTTAACTAGACCATACAAAAAAATAAAAAATTGGTAGACTTTCGGCTACACTACTACTCATTTGGTTAAGCCAAGAATTTCATTTTTTTAACTGTTCACGTCCATTGCACACTTTGCAGTTTTCAGTTTCCAGTTTCCATTAAGGTACAGCAACTCAACTAGAAGCTACTAGAATAAAAAATAAAATTGGTCAGTATTTACTTTTTTTTATGCCAGACGATAAGCATCTAGGTAGATTGTTTTCATGGGTGGAGATGTTTCCTTCTCACTTATAGTTAAATATATCATGCATCTGCATCAACTGAATCTACGAATTTAAAGGTACTACGTCTACCGTCACTATATTATATACTGCGACATTGTGCGTAGTTGACAAAAGTGAGTGCGTATAGAGGACTTTCTCTTTGCTATTTACCAAAGCTGTGTGGGGTGTATTGCCATTCATATTCCACATCTTAGAACCTCAGCAACAAAACTGCAAACTGCACATTCCACATTGCAAACCTACGTAAAGGTACTTGTTTGAGGAAACAGATACAACTAAAAGTGAGACCTTACGACTTCACATCTGATTTGAATTTTAAAAAAATGCAAAAACGAATTTCACGTAATTGTGCGGACAATAATGAAAACTGTAAACAATTTTGTATCTTAATCTTGTGATAGTTGACTATCCAATTAATTCAAGATTTTGTATTCATTATACCTTAGTAAGAAATTCTGCAAAGTACTTCAAACTTTTGCAAGGCAAAGTGAACAGTGGCAGTGATCATATTCGTCGGGGCTGCCAAATTCTTACCAGAGACTACATAACCAACAAAAGCAGATTATCGGTATAGCATAGCATTTCAATTTAAGCTGTCCAATAAATCAAAACAAGCTCTACGCCAGTCGATCTAATTACAAGGTATGAATGTAGATGTTTTCGAAGTTAATAGTATCTACAGGTATGTGTCATAGAAACTTCAAAGGGTTACATCGGAACTACAAACAGTATTGTAAATAGGATATCTCAATTTTAAAGGTTTACATATCCCTGTTTGAATTCAAACAATTTACATATTTTAAATATTTTAAAAATAAATATTTATTTACATATTTTTTGTGGATATTTACAATGCACAAAACGTCGTTTTTCGTGTGTGAAGAACTATCATTTTTCATATCCAATTTAAGTTGGAATCAAAATGAGCCGTGTCATGAAAAACAAAATAAGAAACATGCGTAAAATGGTATTTAAGAGTGCTTGAAAAGTGTAAAATGTTACATTTACAAGTTTTTGAAAAGTGTAAAACTTTCTATTCACATGGTTTTATGAAACGTGTAAAATGTTTTATTTCAATGATTTTAAGAAATACTTCAATATTTTTAAAGAAAATGAATGTTGATTTTTGATTTTAGCTACACATAGATATGTGTCATTTTTGGTCTTCACAGACGAATTGTACCAAAGAAAACTGCTTATAACCTGATTTATCATTTTTGTATTCTAGACAAAAATTCAAAATATAGAAAAATGTTGACCAGGAAAAAATCACCAATTCGAATGATTATTCACCGGCACTACCCCGCGAATATATATGGAGTATCTTCATAGGCATCTACAGCTACAGCTCGATCACGAAATGCATTTGCTGCCATCCAGAAACAATTTTAAAATGGCTGTGTTGTAAATAAAACGGATAACAACAACCGTGGCCCTGTGACAGATAAGCACGGGACAAGACTGTCAGGAAGTTGGTTAATTTTCTAAAGCGTGGACGAAGTCGATCGTACGTGGGACATTGTCAAAAGTGCAACAGAAAGTGGGCTGCTTGAATACGAGTCCTTTCTTCATTCTTCGTACAGCTAAACACCATGGTACGTAAATATTAAGTGTAAATTATTTTGTTTTAATTCTAATTTTTATTTAATCCTTTTTTATCAAAATTGTACCCGCTGTCAACATATAAATCAATATTTGTTAAAAGTTTAAATATAATTAAACTTTAATGTTTTATAATATTTTTTATTAAATTAAATATACTTTAAATAGTTTTTCAATTCGCCATCTGATTCTGATTTAGTCATCTTTAAAATTGTGATATAATAATTAATTACAGAAGGGGAGCGAAAGCACGAAAACAAAGTCATCGGTGTGTCGACGTATGTACAATGCTAACGACGAGGCGGATGTGTGGAGAGTTTGAGAGGCTTTGTGGCATTTGGGATTTGCCACTGCACATAATCTTAAGGAACAACTCAGGTACGAAATTCACGCAGTAACAGACCGTCATGCTAACAATATCGAAGATCATGAGGACTGCTTCCCAATGTATCAGTACTAAGGATTTAAGTTTACAAGTTGCTTACTGTTACACTTAATGTTAGACACAAATACACGCATGTATATAATAAGAGTTTTAGATATATGTATTTTGCACAGTATCTTTAGTTTTACAATAAACATTGCAAAACTTGTATTTGAAATATGTTTTTGAACTTACACAATTACGCAGTCTATTTTTTTCAACGTGCTTTGAATAAAATACGTAATATTCCTTTGCCGTGAAATATCAACAAGAGTACAAAGATATTAAATTGTTATAGCTTATAGCTCTGTTATTAACGATTTAACGAAATTTTTATTTAATTAAATTTAAAAGTGCATAATCTAATTTTATTGCGCAAGATGTTACAATCTTATTATTGCTAGGGCTGACGTATAACTTACGTTATTACTTGTACAAAAGACAAACAACTTCAAAGCCGTTTAAGATTTTTACAAGTATTAGCTTAATTATTCATACTGTTTAACAGGATGTCATTATCCGAAAACATAAGCTGCATTATTTTGCCCTATGATATGAGGCAATTTTGATCAATCATAGCAAAAGTTAAATGTAATTAAGGTAAATATTTTAATTTGTGTAGAGTGTAGAAATACAAACAATGTATTTTATTGAGTGGAAAAAATATAAACCTTAATAGTTTTTGTAACCTAATTTATTGTCTGGATTATTGGCTGCGAATATTTTGTGATTTTATTCAGGTACAGAGAAATTCACTTAAACGGGACTCCGCGGGACCGACGAAATCGGTCCCTTATAACCGAATTCCCTTTTAAACGTATAAGGGATTTCCCCTTTAAGAGAACTTCAGTTATATAAAAGTTGAAGATTTCATTCTTAGAAAAAGAGTAAGATATTTACAATGTTATTCTTTGATAGTTAATTAGATTGTTCAAAAAAGTGAGTTAATGCAGTTTGTTTAGATTTGTTTTGATTCTGATCTTGAAGCACACGTAGACTTAAATTATAATGATTTGAGAACACAGTTTCCTCAGTATTTCTTAGTGCTAAAATATATTGATGAAGTTTTTGGATCATATCTGATGCTTCTGAGACGCTTGGGATTAATGGGCACTCTTATTCTTCAATAGTTTCTTCATCTTGGTCAGAGTCCTCATACTGAATCATACTTAACGAGGTTCTTTTCCGCTTTAATATCCTGCCTACCGAACTCAGTATAGCTGGACAAAGCAGTGCAGGAATCAGAATCAGAAGCACAACTAACAGCCATAAAAGATTTGAAATCTATAAATACGACCTATGTACTTAAATTTAAGATAATGCAGTTCAGATAAGATAAATGCAGTTTAGTTTTCAAGAACTGTGGTGCTCCAATTGATTGGCTCTGTTTCATTTTTACCATTTTCCTTCCAAAATCCCTTTTAAGTGACCTAAAATACCAAAAATGGTAAAAAATTTGTCCCTTTAATCCGGATAATCCCTTTTAGCGGTTCCCTTATAACCGGATAATTTTAACATTGAAACATAGGCTGGCCAACCAAATATTTAAAATTTGTCCCATATAGCGGTTTTCCCTTGTAACAGAATCCCGTTTAAACGAACTTCTCTGTATAACATTTTGAATTGTGGCGCGGACTGTATCCTACATTATATATAGATACTGATTTTATCACTTTTAAATAGTTTTAAAATTAATTATTTGTAATGATATGATCCTGAAATAAGTGGAAATCGAAATAAACAATTCAAGAATCAAAACAAAGCAAAAATGAAATTTTCAAAATCATTTTTAACAGTTGTGAATAATTTAAAACTACTGTAATCATTTGTGATAGTAATTTAAAAAGATATGTAATTCTCAGAGTATTGTGCATTATTATATTGTATAGTACATCTAAATCTATTGAATTTGTTATTTATAGTGATTATGGTTACGTCACACCCTAATGTAAAGGGAAATTGCCAGTCCCTCAACTTATAACTGTGTAGTCCCCTACTCAATTTCAAACCCGGTATTTGTACCACTTCCGTCAGACTTAAAGACTACAATGTAAGGACTGTTTCGTGATTTCGATCGTGGGGCCTGGGAATTTACCAAAGTTCCGGGAGAGAAACTTGTTCCATTGAACCTAAGAAAAATTTAATTAAAATAGGTTGCTTTATTTTTAGAGTCTCGTATCAAACAAAAGTAAACTATTAAACTTAATATTTTTACGACAGTATGTTTTGTGTATTTCCTAAAAGCACTAAAGTGATGTGTCACATGTGACGTGTATTTTACCCGGAACTTTAAAGGTTGCCACGTAAAAAATGTACTATGCAAAATTAAGTAGAGCTTATTGAGCATAGAGATAAAAAAATGTAAAAATCTTTAAATTGCATACCTTTTACACTTTCATACTAAGCCAGGACTGAACATCCAAACAGCTAACGTGTCGATCAGTGGCAAGTCCCAAAATTTCAGTATTAATGAAGTGCCTCGGACTGATGGCTGAACGAAAATGGAAGTCTTCATTGTTTCCGTAATCAGTCCCAATCTGACGGAATTTCCTACTTCCGCTTGAACCCCCGAAAAAAATGTTCGTCAGACTGTAGGCCGGATCGTAGGTGTTCATTACGCTAGTCTTAAATTCCATATTAAATCCCTTGAATTTTGCATCAATTCCTGGGGATGTGACAAGGTGGATAAAAACAACTGGACTTTGGATCTTGAGTGATTGAGAGGTTGGTGACGAAACTGTTAGAATGACAATATTGCATTCTAATGTGCAGACTAACACATCAGCAATAATTATGATGAATTGCAGTAATGTGCAAACTGCGTTCTAACCTATAGTTTACTAACTAGTAAGATGCAACCAACGTCACTGTAATTGACGTCATACTTTTGTATAAATACTCCGATGAAATGTATGGAGAACAACCATTCGATAACCATTCAACATTCTGAGATCTGCCTGCAATTGTATCATTCAGTGCGATCTCTCCCACTTGTAGAACCTTTCTATACACAGCAGCATACAGCTGAAATAGACCACGAGATAGCTAGTAATTATATCATTCAATGCTACTCACTTCCAGTTGTAACCTTTTGATATGTATAAATAAAACCTCTCACTAAAGCCAAGCAAACACCCTAGTTTATTATGGGTGCATGGTAATCGGCAGTATGGGGGCGGGGGCCAATGGGCAGTGAATTAACGCATATCTTATCGGCAGTACAGTGTTTGCGGCAATGGGCAGTGTAAATTAAATGTACACTATAGACAGTATGAAATTTGAAATTGAACTTTTATTTTGACTAAATATTTTGGTAATACTAAGGTGTCATATTACATGAAAAGTAACAAATTAAGACGAAAAAAAAAATAGAACTTAAGATGAAGTAAGATGATACAAAATAAAAAATACTATTGTCGAATAAGTGGTTGGCGACTCGCATTTGTAGGTCTTCCTCGTTTCCTTCGTTGTAAATCAATCCTCGCGACTTTCGCTGCCAACGAAAATTCAATTAGGTTCTTCTTAGCTGCTAGGCCATAAATGTGCTTGCAAACATATTTCTTTAAAAATGACGGGCATGAGCATGTAGATTTCTTCCACTCAGAGTAGTCAAAGTGTATAATGTAGGCCGCAAAGTACTGAGTTTCAAAACTGGAAAGTGATTGGTACCTACGTTGAATCTGCTTTATAATGGATCTGCAATACTTTTCTGAGCGTCATTTAATGATTCGTAAGATTTGACAAGCTTCCAAGTATTAACTGTCTTGAACCGAGACGACGCCTGTGAAGACATGTTGTACTGACAGAATATAGAAACGGACTGAGAAAAAGCTTGACTAAAAAGCCATACATCTATTACGTAAACTCATTCAAATTCACATTTGTTTAGTCGTGATGCATTAGTTATGCAAAACGTATGACAATG
The DNA here is from genome assembly GCA_949802685.1 of Dicyrtomina minuta. NCBI lineage: Eukaryota > Metazoa > Arthropoda > Collembola > Symphypleona > Dicyrtomidae > Dicyrtomina > Dicyrtomina minuta. The sequence goes on along the minus strand of OX461808.1, from coordinate 134,150,583 downwards.
AATAAGAATTTTCAATACTGCCAATAACCGCAAAATAAAGAGCAATTTTGTGATTTTTTTTACGAAATTCGACTATACTGCTAATAGCATATTGTTTTTAAATACCTGCCAGGTTACTGCCGTTACCCTTTTTAGGACTGCCCATTACCTTTATGCCGTTTATTATCATGCATTCATAGCATATAAAAAACTTAACAAAACGTCACTGTTAAATGAAATTTGCGAATGTGTAATAAACATCTCATTTTGAAACTGTTCAAGCATGAAGCAGTGCAAAAACCATTGATATTATCTTTTCAATTGTTTAACGAAAAATCAACTTACAAATTTTGCCAAAAAAATTAAGTATATTCAGGATCAAAATAACCCACAGAAATTAAATTTGAAACATTTTGTTGGAACTGTATAGCTTTCAGTGATAAGATCAAGTTAGCTCCATTTTCTGCAGTAAGTGCCTAAACACAGCTCTCATTAGGATCGAGTGTCTCTTCTGTTGAAAACTTGTACAATATGGATCCGGATTTAAATTTTAAGGCGCAACCACAGCCAAGCAGTGCAGTAGATTCTACAAAACATTTAAAAAACGAATTAGTTATTTAATATGAAATAAATTAAAGTTTAAAATTTTGAGATGTTACTATTTATTTAGTAGCTTTATCCGTGGGTCTTTGTAAGGGGGATTGTGAAGTTGTAGATAGAACGTCAGTTTTATTCTTATGATTGAGATTCGATTAGGGGAATAAAATGTTTCCCAGTGTTACGTAAAAGGCTGTCAGTTCCCGTTCTAGACTCTCGTAGGCTTCTACATATCTTTGAATTTGGACGCGATTCCCACTTGTTTGCTCTGCTTCTGCCACCGTTGGTTTTAGGGTTTTTTTCTCTGTTTGCTCTCCAGAAGGATTTTTATTCATTGTATTCGTACAATTTTTATCTTATGCTGCTACATTAAAAAAGATCAGCTCATTAGAGATTTTAATAGATTTGTATGAGAACATGTCAAACATCAATAACTAAAGCAACCTTAATGAATCTGCATTATCTTTAATATTGGGTTTATTTACTACGCCAATAAACCAAAAACAAGTACCAATGCTGACGCGTGTAGATACTAATTCTTGTAATTCAAAATGTTTCTTTCATAGGGGTAAGTCAATAGGATAACAATTTACATTTTGCATTCTGATTTTTTATATAGAGCTACATACGCTCGCAAATTACTGAAAACATAGAAAAATAATTACTTCTGAAATGTTGAATAATACAATACAAGAAATATCAAGTGGGGAAAAGCATTCCAAACTTTTCGATAACGTCGTGAGTTAACAAATAGAAACAAAAGTGAATCTTGTGAAGGTGAAAGGGCAAGACACCGAGTTTGTTCACTTGCTGATAAAAGCTCATTCCAGCCCAGCAGGTAGTCAATCGCCTAATGCATGTCTATATATCCGTTTTCGTAACAGAGGGATGCCATAATCGTACGTGACTTCCCTCGAGTATTCCCATTAGAATGATTGCTAGTGCCACTAAAACGTTTGACGACAATTCTATATGTGAAACAATAAAAAAAAAACTGCAAAAAGGAACAACATCAACGTGACTGCTTAGCAGAATTGATGATACAAAATAATTGATTATTATTTATATAGCATTTCATGCAACGTCAAGATTCATTCATAATATCTTCACGTATAGCCACTCTGGGACCTGGGGTGAGTAGTGGTTCTTAGACTTGAATATTATTTTATGTTGCGGAACATTATTTAACCCGGCATGCATATGACTAAGGCAGACATTGATAACAATATGTGAATACTCATATCCCAGTATAAAACTCAAGTGACGCACTTTGTCGATTTTCCTTTTAACGTTGTATAGTGTCAAGGTCCCTCTCGAGTTACTGATCTTACTGAAGGACAAGTTGTAGATACTAAAGGAAAATACATGTACACAATTTAAATGTGACGGTGATTTTTTGGTCTTTTTTTCCATCTATGCATTTTTCTATTTAAAAAAAATGGTAATACAATTTAACTGTGTGAAGCTTTGGTAATTTAATATGTATTCCTAGCTATTTTAATTTTTACATTTTTATATGAATTAAAAAATAACTAAAAATAATGAATATACTATTAAAATATTTAAAAAAAAATTGAATTTGTATTTTTATGATTACAAAGTAATTTACAGGTTGCAGAAAGGTTCATTTATAAAAATTGGCTGTTAATGTTGTGATATAAAAAATTATGAAAGCTGGTAAAACTAGGCTATTGGTATTAGTAGGTTATTATTAAAAATGAGTGAAAGGTAGGCATCATGTTTTGGTAACAATACAAGATAGGCTACAGAAGACTAATTTAAATGTCAAACTTTGACTTGGCAAATAAAGAATTATTATTATTTTGTAGGTTTTTAAAGCCGTTCAAGATTTTAATTTTAAAACATCAAACTTTACTCACTTAGTTTGCGTCTAAAGGAAAAGCTACTAAAGAAGCATACCACATGAACGTTAGGGTATTGGAAATTTAAACCAATTGAACAAAAAAATGTTATAAAGTAGCATAAAACTATATACTTCATTACAACAAAATTTCACTTATTAGAGTTGTTTGTATATTACTTTGAATTGATAATCAGTATAAAAATAATACGCTTAGAATTAATAAACTTACAATTAGCTTACATTTTTATATTTATTGTATATAAATACGACACGTGCAATATATATGTAAATTCTTTTTTAATGGACTTGGTCTGAATTAATTACTAATCGTATTTACCAGTACCAGTATAGCACCATCACAATCACACTATTTATAAAACCAAAAAAATGTAGTGTGAACAGTAAATTAAGAGTGATCCTGACACTCGACAACACCATATGTAAATTAGGCAAGAAAAGCTACTATGATTTTAATAATATTAATACCGGATATTGGTATTTACATCCTGTTATCTGTTATTTTTGTTACATGATGTGTTCAATAATGTTCCACAACTTGAAAAAAATAGTCAATTAGGAACCACTCTGCACCTTACCGTTGCTACGAATACAAATAGTATAATTGATTAACGACATTAAATCATATTAGAAATAACCAAAATAAGTATTATAATTTAGGTTTATCGCACAAGTCGTTACTAATTAATTATTGTTTAGACTGATACAAATAGTTAAGTAATTAATACATATGCAAAATAAAAATAACTTCAAAGCCGTTTTACATTTTAGCAAGGAGTAGGTATGTACTTCCATTGCAGCTAAGACCCTTCTATTTGTGTAGTAGGTGTTGTAAAAATACAACAATGTTTATAAGGAAAGTTTGACAAAGAACAGCAGCCAGTTCAAGGTAAGATATATCTTAATTGTTGTGGAAACGCAATCAATTTATTGTTATGCGTCAAAATACATATATAGTATTTGTACCAAATTTTAAATGTGTAACATTGGCTACAAGTTTTGTATGATTTATTCGTTTATTTTAATGTAAAATGTAATCGCGGATTCTATTCTAAGCTACTGATATATGTAATGATATGATTACTTGCAAACAGTCGATGTAATAATTGTTTTTTGGAGATTGTTTGCGTGGATTGCATTAATTATAGACAAACGATAAATAGGGATTTAACACCTAAAATATTTTTAATCAATCACATGATTTTCAATGGAATCCTTAAAGCTAGAACAGTAATTGTTTTATAAACAGTTAATGTGGATTATGTTAAAAATATGTTGCCTTTTCAAAAAATGAGTGCACTAATATTAAAAAGAACTAACAGTACCAATTATGAATTGCTGTAAGGCCAGACAAGATATATATTCATTGAAAAATTGTATACTTTGCATACGCCATTGCCTATAGGTATTGTAAAATTTTGACTTAAGTTCAATTGAAACAAGAATACCATTAACGTCCTTGCATTACGTAAAGGAAACTTTTTAAATTCTCCTAATTATGACAAGACAGTCCTCCACTCAATTTCAAATCCACTAACTGTACCACTTCCGTCAGACTGGAAGACTATAATGTAGAGATTGTTCCGTAGCGAATCAGAATTCACTAATGTTCTGGGAGAGAAGCTCGTTCCATTGAACCTATGAAAAACAAATTTGAAAACAGAATATATTATTTTTTGAGTTTCAAAGCATATAGGCAGTGACTAATTAACACTTATTATTATGGCAAATATATTAAATTACATATTTATTCACATGCCTAATGCGAGAAAATCAACTTAACATACGCAAACAATCTCCAACCAACAATTATCACAGATACTTTTTGCAAGTAATGATGTCATTATAAACAATAATTTAGTATAGAATCCGCGACTACATTTTACATTAAAATAACCTCAAGAAAAACTTGGAGCCAATATTAAACTTTTAAAATGTTGGTGCAAATAGTATATTCGTATTTTCACGCATTACAATACATTGATTGTATTTCTACAACAACTAAACTATTTATTGCTTTGAACTGGCTGCTGTAATTAATTTGTCAACATTTCCTCATAAACCTTCCCGTTTTCTTACAAAAAATTACTTACGAAAAGGACAATTCAACTTGTCAAGTAGAATTAACTTACTCCTTGTTAAGATGTCATACGGCTTTAAAGTTATTTTTATTTTTACATGTAACTATTAATTACTTAATTATTTTTAGCAGTCTAAACAATGATTACCACGTAACGACTTGTGCGATAAACTTAAATTATGCACTTTTTAATTTTATTAATGTATTAGTACTTTTTTAGATGCTGAGCAAGCATCTAATGAAATGGTCATGTCCGTCTGTCCGTCTGTCTGTCTGTCCGTTGGCCCCACGCTACAGGTTAAACCGTTTACACTATTGTCTTAGAACTTTTTTAAAACAATCACAAAAGCGAGCCGGCAGGTCTGTATTGTTTTTTCACTGTAATTGAACTGACCATTGCTTAGCAATTAAATGTTGAACTGACAAAAGTCAAGAAATTTAGAAGTAAGAACCATAAAAACGGGGGTAGCGATAAACATAGCTGAGCGCAAGACATATGTCTAGCTATGAAACGAAATACATAGCACCATTTCCAGCCAGGTTCACGTAAAAAATTCTTTTAAACACCCCCACCCAGCTGCTATTGCATTCACATTTGGTAAGCAGGCCAGGGGTGACGCGCAAATGACGTCACGTGAAAATTTCTTCTAGACACCCCCACCCAGCTGTTATCGCATTAACATTAGGTAAGCAGGCTAGGGGTGACGCGCAAATGACGTCACGTGAAAATTTATGTTAGACAGCTCCACCCAGCTGCTTTTGCATTCACATTAGGTAAGCAGGTTAGGGGTGACGCGCAAATGGCGTCACGTGAAAATATCTTCTAGACACCCCCACCCAGCTGTTATCGCATTAACATTAGGTAAGCAGGCTAAGGGTGACGCGCAAATGACGTCACGTAAAAATTTATGTTAGACAGCCCCACCCAGCTGCTTTTGCATTCATAGTAGGTAAGCAGGTTAGGGGTGACGCGCAAATAACGTCAGATTATTATCTCTTTCAGACACCCCCACTCAGCTGCTATTGCATTGACATTAAGTAAGCAGGCTAGGGGTGACGCACAAATGACTTCACGTGAAAATTTCTTCCAGACACCCCCACCCAGCTGTTACCGCATTCACATTAGGTAAGCAGGTTAGGGGTGTAGCGCAAATGACGTCACGTGAAAATTTATGTTAGACAGCCCTACCCAGCTGCTATCGCATTAACATTAGGTAAGCAGGCTAGGGGTGACGCGCAAATGGCGTCACGTGAAACTTTATGTTAAACAGTCCCACCCAGCTGCTATTGCATTAACATTAGGTAAGCAGGATAGGGGTGACGCGCAAAGGACTTCAAGTGAAAATTTCTTTGAGACAGCCCCACTCAGCTGCTATTACATTTACATAAGGTAAGCAGGTTGGAGGTGACGCGCAACTGACGTCAGGCAAAAATTTCTTTTAGACACCCCCACCCATATGGAATCGCATTCTTATTAGGTAAGCAGGTTGAGGGTGACGCGCAAATGATGTCACGTGAAAATTTCTTCTACATGTCACGGACTGACCTATATGTGTTATACATGTTCAGATATCTTCCCTACTATAGTCCTTCAAATACCATAGTTTTTAGTATACATGTAACGTACTTACCTATAAGCGTAACAGATATTCAGGGATTGTCTATAATGACGTTATTTGTGATTGGTGCAATTTATAACAAAAATTCAGCTATATTTAATTACATGCTACGAACATTGGTATATGTCTTATTGATTGTAGAGGAGCTTTCATAAATCTTATATCATCTTTTAGCGTGATATAAATTGTCTTGCGCCTTTGTTGAAGCTCAGCATCTACTTTGGGCTCGCGCCCGGTCGACAAATCAGGCGCTTCGCGCCGGATTTTTTGATTATATCTAGCAAAGCAATAGACTATAACATTAGTATCTATGTACTTCTGTTAATATTGCCTGTCCCAGGAACACTATATTGTGTCCAATGGTCACTCGACACAAAACATTCAGTGTCATTGTGAAAGCTCGAAATAAATTATTACAAAAAAGGAACAGTATTTTTCAAGGTTTATTTGTAAAATCATAGTAAAACAATATAGTTAGATGAGATACAACTATAATAATGTAAATGCGCGTATATTTGTTTTTAACAAACTAAAATAGTGCAGTAACTCGAGTGCATTTTGCGCGGTGCTTCAGCAGCAGCCCGCCAACATTCAAAAAAACTGAATTTTTCAAAATTTGCCACGCTGTAACCCCTACAGTTTGTGTCTGATTTCAATAAAACTTGCATTTTCGTAATGCTTAGACTTTTTTCTATGAAGTAATTTCTCGAAATTTTGAATTTCGAATTTTTAAATTTTTTTTTAAAAAATTAATAAAATGTCTTACTTTCCAGACCTAGTTTTTAAATTAGGATTTTCTGAAAAAAAAATAAAAAGTTGAATTAACAAATTTCCAGGAATTAGTTTTTAGCTAAAATCCCGAGAATAACAAAACTGTAAGTTTCATTTAAAGCGGACACAAACTGTAGTAGTTACAGGGCGGCAAAGTTTAAAAAAATCAGTTTTTTTGAATTTTGGCGGGCTGCTGCTGAAGCACCGCGCAAAATTCACTCAAGTTAACACAATATTAGTTCTTACTGAGGCCCAAGAAAACGTTTCTGGCTATGCCTTTCCAGATCCCGTGACATCATAGTAAGTGGTTTGCTTGTTAGCCCTTAATACTGAAACATCAAGTTTCTAAAATTTCAATATTGTTGTAAAAAAAAACTGACAAAAGCATGTCGTGTGCGAAGGATCAAATCCGTTAACTTCTACTTTTCGCTAGAATTAAATCCGCTAACTTCCATTTTTACTAAGATGCAAATCCGCTAACTTCCACTTTTGATTTAAATGAGCCTTTTAGCTGACCAATTCATTACAACATGGTTATGAAAAATTGCAAATTGCTCGAACTACATAATGTCGAACGCAAAACGTTCTAACTTTATCGCATTAACAACTGCAAATGTTCTAACTATACGATTTTAAAACTCAAACTGCCTTTAACTTCGTGATTTAAACAAATTCCAAATGTATAAGGTAAATGATTTTAGTCACAAACTATTCTAACTACATGATTTTAAAATGAAAATTGCTTTAACTACATGGTTTTAAAAAGTTCAAAATGTTCAAACTACACGGATTTAGGTTCCAAACTATTCTAACAAGGTTATTTTTAAAAACTGAAATATGTTATAATTGCATGTTTTCAAAATTATGAAATGTTCTTATTGCACATTTTTGCAAAGTGCAAAATGTTCTAGATAAAACATTAAAGAAGTGCAAAAAGCTCTTACTTGATGTAATGTTCATAGGCACGTAAAAAAAATAACATTTTGAGATTTTAAAAAGGCTGCAAGAGATCTGGCAGTTTAAATAAGGTAATGAGAGAGGTTCTTGTTTATGCAATTCCCCTACTGTTACTGATAATACATTCATAGTTGTACTATGTTTTCAAACATTAACTGGTGCATCAGATGATCTCTGAAATAAAATATGTAGGCATACAACTTTTCATTTTACATCAGACTGTTTAGCTACACACAAACAGCCCCGTTAGTTTTTGATTTTGTTCAGAAAATTGACCATTTGCAGGAAGAATGAGTAATAGAATTTTTACATCATTGTAAAAAATAATTAATTGCAAACTATTAGATATTTATGAGTAAATTCATATATGCATACATGCAATGTAACTGCATATATGCATTTACACTTCCAAAGTACAAATGAATCTAGTGTGACATTGTTTATTAATCTAATTTCATAAGTTTAATACATTTTAATCTCAGATTTGTACGTGTTTAAATATTCACCAACAAACATCCATTTGCACTGTATACCTCATTAAACAAGGATACCGACATTTAATCAAAAATGCTAAAGCACTACATAATATTTGTATGTTGTTCTTGTTGCTGCACTCTTTTCTAAGAGTTAAAAAGCCGCTTATTATTATTATGTCGAGAAAGAATGTGCCTATACTGAAAATTGTGATTGAAAATACAAAATTAAAAGGATTCTTTGATACCCTGTTCAGCTAAACTAACTACAGTTATAACAATGAATTTAATTTAAACGCCGTTTACAAATTTTGTTTTTCTTTTAATATCTTACTTTACAATGTTATTGACTTACAGCTCCAAATGTGTTGAATAGACAAGACATCTGCTAAAAGGTTTTGCTCTCGCTTCATTTAGGTAATTTACATATAACTATTATAAATTAAATATCAATTGTTTTCAACTTAAATATTCTATAGAATAGTTAATTTTGCCCTTTTTGATTCTCCTTAACGAGCAAAGCGCTTAAACTTGTACGTACCTATTTAACAATAATATTTGGCATTTTTATTTATTTTTACAAATAACCGAGCTGAAGCATAAACTGAATAATGAACTTTGTTTGTTTTGTCTCGTTTTCATACACCATAAAATCAAACATGTATTTGACACTTACGAAAAACAATATTTTTACATTCATTTTGCAATAAATAAATAGCCAAGGATATGCTAGGCGCATACTATGTTAATCATTAAATTACAATTTTGATCAGAGCTCTATGGGCTTTGATGTAACACAATTTAGAGAGAAAGATAACATTTATTTAAAAGAACAAACTTAACACTGTCCTCCAATGAGGGTAGCCTAATAAACAAAATATGTAAATATTAGAAGTGAAATGTGTTTGTGCAATTTCAAAGCCGTATAATGTTTAAATTAGACAATTAAAATCAACATTGACGGAAGTTCGATAATAGTGCATAAATCTGAGATGGCTAACAAGTTATAGAGCAGTTTCCAGCGTAAATATAAAATTAATAAGCCACATGTCCAACGAAATGTCATATTGTATGTGTGAAATACAATTACATATTTTTATTACACTGAGAATTATACATATTATGTCTTTTAAAAAGTCGCCTTGAATTCATTTTTATTATTCAGCACTATGCGCTATAAGTTACATTTCTACAACTTTACTGTAATGATTAGTTGCTTTTACAGATTTTTTTATTTTCCACCTATCCTTAGTAATTATGCAAAAATTCGCAAACATACAATAAATAAAATCGTTAATGATGAGAGTGCCTAATTGTGGCCGGTGTCCTAAATTTTATTGCCAGCTGTATATCAAAAAAAGCAGGATAAGAAGCGACAGTTTCCATATTCGTCTTCACTAACAAATTCTAATACAAGGTTTACTTAACTGAACCTGCATATCCATGCAAATATAATTAATATATTCACATTTTAATGTTTAACATATTTTTTTTTCATTGACATAATTTAATATTTTATTAAGTTTAAATTTATTTAAGAAACAATAGTATCATTTTTTTCAATTAATAGTTGTGTATATTAACAATAGGCTGCAAACCTAAGGATTTAAGTTTACAAGTTTTTGGACATGAATATACAGGCATATGAACATTATTATGGTTTCATCTATTTTGTATAACTATCACATATCATTAATAGCTTCACAATAAACGTTGCCACCTTATAGAGTCACTCTTTCTATAGTGTCATGTTTTTGAATTTCCCGGAAAACCGCTTATACTTTAACATAGTCAATATCCATGCTATAAGGTTACTTTTTATAAAGTCATCATTACTATAAGGTCATAGATCACACCGCCCCAAGAAATATTTTACATGTTATTTTACCTTTTAATGCCAACATGTAAATATTTCACGAAGCACAAACTCCATCTTCAAGGCCAAAGGCAAAATTATTGTACGTGGGTGTGCTACCGTATCGAAAAAAAGTTAGAAGTAATTCGTTAAGCCAAAAATGGAAACAGTCAAAAATATAATTTTTGTTGACCGAATTAAATAAAAATCAATATCAGCTGATATTGCCTTTACAATCCTAAAGTACTTTTTATAGCAACATATGACACTATAAGCTATAAGGTCACCTCACTATAAGGTCGTAATATGCCCATCCCCCTGAGATGTTCTTGTTCTTATAACAAGGTTCCAATGTATATAGTTTTTGTAATTTTCGTTTATTTTAAGCTCACACACTGACACAGTTTGTTTTTTGTCGACTGTGCATTGAAAAAAATGTAGTGTTTCTTAAAAATGTTAAAGTACTGATTTTGCTGGAATATTTAGCTAGTAATTTTAAAACTGTATTAGCAGATGCATCGCAAAACTTAGGTATGTTATACGAGACAACGGATCATATTTTAATTGTACTGATCATAATTACGAAAAGTACCAATGCTGACTCGTGTAGATACTAATTCTTGTAATTCATCAGCAGACGCATCTCCAGACTTAGGAATGTTGTTCGACAAAACAGATCATATTTCCATTGTACTCATCATTATTCCATGTCGAGCGCTATCCACAAGAGATTTTGAGTTTGAAAAAGTAGTAGAGTCATTTTATATTCTATAGAACCGCACGTTTAGAACGTAACACGGGAATATTTCTTTAACCTAAAAAGTATTTTTTAAATTGAATTCTACAGACAATAAATTTCATTTTATTACATTTGCAAAACCTGGTTATTAGTTTCCAAAATTGTTTTTCAAAAAAAGAAAATATTAGGAACTGTATGCAAATATTACAATGCTAAGAAATATTGTGTAGACTTACCAAAAACGATATGGTGTTTTTTCTGGTTTTAGTAATTTCGACCAGACATTAAAATGTGATGTGAAGCTGTTGAGGTTGAGATGACAGTTACGAATTTCCAGTGAGTTTTGAAGTATCGATAGTATTACCTTCACTAACCAACTTTTAGCGTGTACTATAAAACGTATCAAAAATTCTGCTTTTATACGTGGGGAAAGTCAATAGGATAACAGTATGTATATTTTGCATTCTGATATTTTATGGAGCTACCTACGTTTGCAATTTCCTGAGAACATAGACAATCAATAACAACTGAATTTTCAAATATTAGGATACAAGAAATATCAGTTGGGGAAAAGCATCCCAAACGTGGCTTCTTCAGAGTATTGACAATAGAATAATTTATAGTGCCACTAAAACGTTTGATGAAAATTCTATATGTGAAACAATAAAGTCCAACTGCAAAAAAGAACAACGTCAACGTTACTTCTTAGTAGAATTGATGACACGAAATCATTGATAATTATTCATATAGAATCCCATTCAACATCATGATTCATTCATAAAACCTTCACTTATAGCCACTGTGGGACCTGGAGTGCGTAGTGGTTCTTAGACTTGGATATTATTTTGAGGTCTTGAACATTATTTACCACGGCATGCATATGACCAATACATACATTAATAACAGTTTGTAAATACTCATATTCCTATATAAAGTCCGCGTGACGCATTTTTTCGATTTTCCTTTCAACGTTGTCTGGTGTCAAGGGCACTTTCCAGTTACTGCCCAAGTGAAGGACAATTTATGCATACTGAAGACAAATACATGTAAACAATTTTAATGTGATTGTAATTTTATAATCTTCTTCTCGATTCATGAATTTATTTAATGAAAAATAAAATTGCAAATACAATTAAACTGTGTACAACTTTAATAATTTAGTATGTATTTTTAGCTATTTTGATTTCTACATTTTTCAATAAATTAAAAAAGAACTAAAAATAATGAATATACTAACAAAATAATAAAGAGAAAATTGATTTATTATTTTGATGATTAAAAAGTAATTTACAGGATACAGAAAGGTTGATTTATAAAAATAGGCTGTTTATCGGCTGATATGAAAAAAAATAAATCAACTGGTAAAAATAGTCTATTAGTAGGTTACTTATTGAAAAAAGATAAAAAGTAGGCATCATATTTTGTTAACAAAATCCAGAATAGGTTACAGTAGGTTAATTTAAATGTCGAGCTTTGGCTTGGAAAATAAAAAATTTATATTTTCTCGTAGGTTTTTAGAGCCGTTTAAGATTTTTATTTTAAAAAATCATACATCAACCGAAACTCGTCGTGATCAAAGGAAAAAGCTACCACAAAAGCATACCACATGATAGTAACGACATTTCAAGTTTAAACCAATTCAACAAAAAAATTGTATAAAATAAAATAAAACTATAATTATACCTCATTTCAACAAAATTTCACATATTAGAGTTGTGTGTATATTACTTTGAATTCATAATTAGTATAAAAATGTTACGCTTAGAATCAGTCAACTTTGCTAACATGTTTATATATATTGTATATAAATACGACACATGCAATATATATGTAAATTCTACTTTAATGGACTCGGTCTAGATTAATTACTATTAAATTGAGAAAATTATGTTGTGCATATTTAAGTTTAATTAATTTTATTAATTAATCATTGTTTAGACTGATAAAAATAGTTAAGTAATTAATTGCATGTACAAAATAGAAATTAATTCAAAGCCGCTTTACATTTCAACAAGGAAATATCAGGTGCTCTATGAGCAAATGGAAACTTAGCTGCATGTAGGTAATACTTTGTGTAAGAATACGCGAAGATTTATGAGGAAAGTTTGACAAATTAAAGCAGCCAGTTCATAAACATAAATATTTTAATTGTTGTAAAAACCCAATCAATGTATTGTGATGCGTAAAACTACCTTAGTAGGTAGGTAAATAGTATTCGTAGCAAAATTATTAATATTCAATATTGGCTACAAGTTCTTTATGATTTATTCGTTTATTTTAATGTAAAATGTAATCGCGGACTCTACATATTCTAAATATTATTAAATGATATTATTACTTGCAAACAGTCTCTGTAATAATTGTTTTTTGGAGATTCTTTGCGTGTATTGACTTAATTTTCTCGCATTGAACATGAAAATACATAATAATAAAGCATTCATACAAACCAAAATAAAATAATAAACAATACTGCAAGCATTTATAACTGTTGCAAATTTTTTAAAACTGCAATAATCATTAGTAATAGTAATTTAGAGAGATATATTGTATTATTCTAGACGTAAGTACATTATCTCATGCTAAAGTACGTATACATTCCATGAATGCACTAATTAGGGATAAATGATACATAAAGATTTAACACCTTAAATAGTTTCAATCAATCACATAATTTCCACAGGAATCCTTGAAGCTAGAACAGTAATTGTTTTATGAATAATTATTGTGGATTATGCTGAAAATATGTTGCCTTTTCCTTTTCAAAAAATAAGTGCACAAATATTAAAAAGGACTAACCGTACCAATTATGAATTGCTGTAAGGCCAGACCAGATATTTATTCATTCTTAAATTTTGTAGTTTTCATATTGCATTTTCTATATACGTATTTTAAAACTTTGACTTAAATTCAATTCAAACAAGGTTAAAATTAACGTCCTTACGCTACGTAAAGGAAACTTTTTAAACTCTCATATTTATGACCAGACATTCCCTCACTCAATTTCAAATCCACTAAATGTACCACTTCCGTCGGACTTGAAGACTACAATGAAGGGATTGTTTCGTAGCGAATCAGAATTCACATATTTTCTAGGAGAGAAGCTCGTTCCATTGAACCTATGAAAAACAAATTTTAAAACAGAATATATTATTTTTTCAGTTTCGTAGCATATAGAGGCAGTGACTAATTAACACTTTTATTATTAGGGCAAATCTATTAAATTATGTAGGTATAGGCATTTATTCAAAGGTGGGGAAAACAGAATGTAAACTATAAAAAATAATGTACCTTTCTTTTCCCATAATATTAGGTCCGGGCGGAAAGTTCAAACACTTCATCTGTCGTAAGTTGGCTCCACGTCCCAATATTTCATAGTCAAAGTAGTGCCAGGGGTGGATGGCTGAACGACGATGGAAGCCCGTTCATTGTTTTCGTAATTAATCCCGTACTGAGGGTATCTCCGACTTCCGCTTGAGCCCTGGAGAAAAATGTTCGTCAAGCTGTAGGCCGGATTGTAAGTGCTCCTTATGCTGGTCTTAAATTCCAAATAAAATCCATTGGAAAGTGCGTCAATTCCTGGGGATGTGACGAGGTGGACAAAAACAACTGGACTTGGGATCTAGAGTAATTGAGGAGTTGGTGCACTAAGGTCACTGTTAAATATAATTTGCAGCTTTCTTCACAACTTTCACTTTTAAAATTGATAGAATGTAAAGCAGTACTCAATATAAAATTAGTGTATATCGTGAGCTTTAAATGTTTATACTTTTAGAATAATTTTTAGCACACAAACAATTTAGCAACTTACAAATTCCATCAAATAAACAGAATTGATTTAGGGTCAAAATATCCCACAGGAATAAAATTTGAAACGTCTTGCTGGAACTGTATAGCTTTCAGTGATAGGATCAAGTTGGCACCGTTTTCTGCAGTCCGTGTCCAAACGCAGCTCTCATGTTGACTGAGTTCCTCTCCAGTTGAAAACTTGTAATCAATCGAGCCAGTGTAAGATTTTAAGGTGCCACCACAGCCATACATCGCAGTAGCATCCACACAGCATTTAAATAAGTATTTAATTATTTAATCATAACTAAATTAAATTACTTAGAATTCAAAATTTGTTCACCATTCGTAGGTCTTGGGATGGGATATTGTAAAGTTTGTAGACTGGATTTTCCCAATATTCTCCTTTTTCCCTCGTATCACGACCGGGACAGGCTGCTGGAACAGGAATGCGACCGGGTCGGTCTCCACTGTTGGTGTTCTTCCTCTTCCTCGACCGCGCACGGCAGACGACGCAGTCCTCGGTCTGCGAGATCGTCCTCGGCCCGCTCTGATATTTACAGAGAGAGCGAACGGGGAGAGCCGACCGCGCTTCCGAAGTTCCTGCTCACGTAACCTCGCTACTCCTGACTGGCTGCGAAGAACCCGGTGGTTCGGTAGGGACTCCGTTGTGATGGATGGGATGCACAATTATAATGACCCGGTGTGTAGGTGTCCGTATGACCTTCAACACTCACACCCGGAGTATGAATAAGGTGACCGTAATACTCCGGTACCCGGTGAACGATGAGTATCACTATAATGTTACTGTGCTGGCTCCAGTCAGCCAATAAATGCCAATGCTATTTAATGTTTACAGCACAATATTATGGTCTATGGGAGTGTTCTTTTATTGAACTCTATTACTGTTCGCGTTCACTTCACACAATGTACAAAATACTCACTCCACGTAATGTCCAAACATGATCTCTAACTTAATCACAAATTAATCCCGTTCGGGTAATTAAATAAGATTTCCGAAAGAGAAGAAAAGGAAGGGATAGTAATTATATATATATAAATAATATAAAACAAGATGGCGGCGGGCAAACTATCTTTTCCTCACTTTTACTAGACGTTGACTAGCGTATCCACCTAGTTGTTTCTTCTCGGAGGGTTTAATGGAAAGTAAAGCTAAAACTCTCTTCGCCTGCTGAGGACGAGGATCGTACGACCGAGAGTGCCTACGTCATCCTGCTTCACGTCAACCGTCACCTGCCCTACTTTACCTGCTATATCCATAGCCCCGCTCCCTTCCTAGACCTACACTTCTCCTGTGCTA
The DNA here is from genome assembly GCA_949802685.1 of Dicyrtomina minuta. Lineage (NCBI taxonomy): Eukaryota > Metazoa > Arthropoda > Collembola > Symphypleona > Dicyrtomidae > Dicyrtomina > Dicyrtomina minuta. The sequence continues at coordinate 134,134,527 of OX461808.1, read as the reverse complement.
TATGCAGTGGAAATTTACTGCTTGCACCGACGACGTCGGTTGGTTCTCCATCCCCAACCTTCCTTGTCCTATTCCCGCTGCTACTAATAATACCTCCGCAGTACAATTTCCATATTTACCTTTACTATCCCTCTGACCATTTTCAACCAGGTAGTGCTTTCTCCAGCATCGTAGGATGCTCCTCGAAGCACGTAGCCATTAAAAAATAGGTTTTAAAGAGAGTGCCGTACTGCTGCAGCCGGACTGTCGTTGCGTTCATACCTGAATACCTTTACACTAACTTTAGGTTAACTATTCATGACCGCGCCCGGCATCCCGGTCCTGCTATACTACCTATTGCTGCTCGTTCCATATATCCTTCGACGCGGTATTCCGCTTTCGTCCTAACATCAATCTTCAACCCCACGAGCTACTGACTGACCGGGCCGGTTGACCTACACTGCGCCTAACCTATCTCGCCGCCGCCTGTACATAAAAACCCTTTACGGCTTCATCACCTTTAAAACATCACTCACATCCTAATCAATGTCATAAAACTTCTTAGTCAAAAATTTAATAACTTACTAATGCCGCACTCGTGTGCTAAATCTTAGCTACTAATAAAAAAAATGTAAAAATTAAATACAAAAGTACAAAAAATACAATCCTGGTTCCTTCCTGAACCCGCTGAATTCTCATCACCTATGCACATCACTATGTGCTAAACTTTAACAACTAATCATTACAAAAATGTAAAAAATAAGTACAAAAATACAAAAGCCCGAGCCTCTTGCTCGCTCCGACTTCCCTCCTGTGAAGGTTCAAGACCTGTACCTTTTGGATCAGATCTTACCTTCTATGTCCGCCCCTACGGTGGAGATCGGGACGGGAGTGAGGCGCAGTTTAACGTCGTGCACACCATAGGACCTGAGGAAAAATAGGTTTGTGCCCGCCAAGACATCCTTATCCTTCCCACCTTAACCTAAAACACTCTTTTTTTTCAGTTTTGTAAAAAAAAAATTTTAAAAATTTTTTTCTCGGTTTCTGTAATATTTTTCATAGAAGATTTCCATGCAAAAGACGAAAAGATAAAAGATAAAGTGAAGAGAGAAAAAAAAAATTGATTAAAAGTTTATATTAAACTGGATATCTCGATCATCAACATCGAAAACTCATGGAAACTGCCAGTGTCTTCCTCGGTCATCGCGTAGTTGATGCCCAAGCGCACAGGTTGTTTGTGATCCCGACCGGGATAGCGCTTCGGTGGTGGTGGGTCATCAATATCTACTTCGTAGTCATCAGACAGGTCGATAGGTCCAAAACCTTCTCTCCAACCTGTGCTCTGGTTCGTACCCCCGGTCGCGGTGACCGCGCTACCGTGACTCCCTCCGGAATCTGGTACAGTCTCGGTATCTGCTGATGGTACCGACTCAGTGACTACCTAATCTGGCTGTGGTTGTTTATTGGTATCCGGTCCCGCCTCTCTGTTCGCACTTATTACAGACTCCTCTACCGGGACCGGGTCCTCGCTCTCTTTCTCGTGGTAAGGTAACATAAGAGAAGTGTGGAACCTCATCGGGTTGCTGTTGGGTTTATCTGGGTCCTGAATACTGTAGGACCAATCCAAATGCACTTCTTCTACCTTCCACGGCCCGGTGTAACGCGGTCCAAGGGATTTCGCATATTTTTTCTCCTTTGAGGACAGTTTCGTATTGCGTATCCTAACTAAGTCTCCTACCGCGCACACAACATCTCTCTTGTTCCGGTTGAAGTACTTTTTCTGCTGTAACTGCGCCTCTCTGAAATGATACCTAGCCTGATCTCTGATGAAGGTTACATCTTTAAGCAATTGCCGCCCGTACTCCTCCTCTGTTACTTTCATTGTCTCTAACAATTGCATCTTACGGTCTATCGGCAATAATATATCTCTACCCAGGTTCAGTTGACATGGCGAATACCGGGATGACTTGGATTTCGCGGTATTGAGCGCTACCATATAGTCACCTAACTGCTTTGCCCACATCGTCTGGGTTGCCATGCAAAACGCGCGTAAGATACTTTTCGGGTTGGGGTGGTAGGGTGCCACATGGACGCATGTATATCCCCACTGACGCAGCTGGTCATTCTAATCATCTCCCGAGAAATATGACGCATTGTCGGAGACTATCCGCTTCGGTGTTCCAAACTGGCTGAACACTTTCTGCAGGAACTTCAAGATTTTTATTGACGATACTAATGTTAAGGGTTCCATGCTCACCCATTTGAAAAACTCGTCCACACAAACGACGATAAACTTCAAGCCCGCGCTCGCGGTCAACTTTTCGACAATTTCCATGCACACACTCAAACACGTTGTTGCGGTATGAGTGAATACCCATTTTACCCGGTTGCGCCTGGTTCGAAGCTTTTACTAACTGGCATACCGCGCAAGTCTTCACATATGCCTCTATGATCTTATGCATATTGTAAAACTAGAACCTTTTCCTAATCCGGTCGTATGTGCGCTCAACTCCCTGGTGCCCGGCCATCGTACTGTCATGAAAGTGCGCTATGACATCCCGCTCTATGGACTGCGGTATAACCGGGACTATGCGTTTCCTGGCTGTTACTGACTCCGGATCTAAGAAACTCGCATGGATTAACAGATGCTCCCACTTGATATGCTTACCCTTTCTCATGAGCATAGACGGTCGCACCCTTACCGGCGGCACTGGTTGCCCGGTCCGCTCGTCTTCCTCCAGCCTCTGTTTCCATAACTTGTCTACCTGGTTGCTATAGAAGCGCCCTTCCGGTGTACCCTCTTTTAGGATTGACCGCGACGCGGTCTGCTCTTTACATGGGACAGATCTACAGAGGATTGCTTCCACGATAACATAGTCGTAGCGATACCTAGACCGCTCTCCGACTCGGCTAAGGCTCTTGGTAATAGAAGATAGTGCCTCGCACTCTCTCTGCAAGCCCCCCAGCATGTCCTTGTCCAGCATGTCCATGTCTACTTCTACTCTCTCTCTAGTGTTTGTGAACGTTGCCAGGCATACGCAAGCACTTTCTAAGCACATATCCAGCTCGTCCAGGTTATCATCAAACTTGGGATCCCGTAGCGCGCCACGAGAGAGCAAGTCTGCCAGTTTGTTGTCTTCTCCCTTTACGAAGTCTATGTCATTGACAATGTCTCCCAACTCTATTGCCCACCTGACAATATGCCGGTTATAGAGGTGATCGTTTATGGCCGCATGTTTCAGATGTGTTAACGCTTGGTTGTCACACCTGAAAATCACGTCCTTTTGATACCTGATGAAGGGATCAAACACCCGGTTTGCGAACCTGATAGCCAAACATTCTTTCTCCGTCGCGTCATACCTGCGCTCCGCCGCGTTCAGCAGTTTGCTGCGGCATTCGATCACCCGGAACCTGTCCTTTCCCGCTAATTCACAATAGTACTACTGGGCTAGAATAGCTCGCAGGCCTACATCACTTGCGTCCGTATACACATATAACGGGTGATCGTAGTTTATTGTGTTCAGCGTGATTTTCTTTGCCACTTCCTCCTTGATTGTCTCGAACGCGGTCTGTTGACTCTTTCCTCACCAAAACGGCAAGTTCGGATCTGCCTCCGACTTTAGCTTCAAGAATATAGGCTCCAGTTGTGTAGCATGGTACGGTATAAACCGCATATACCACCCAATGGCACCCAGAAACCGCTGTACCTCTTTCTTCGTTCGCGGTGAGGGAAAGTCTTTGATCGCGGCTACCTTCTTTGGGCATTTCTTTATACCGTAGCGCGTGACAATGTGGCCCAGGAACTCGACCGGGAGATCGAACTCGCACTTTGCCCAATTCAACGTAAGGTTAAAGTTATGTAGTGTCTCAAACACGAAATCCAAGTGCTCTTTATGTAGTTGCTCGGTCTCGCTAAATATAAGTATATCGTCTAGGTACACATGCAGAAATTCCCCCACAAATTTACCAAATAGCCTGTTCATGAGATCCTGGAAAATCATTGGAGCATTTTTCAATCCCATCGGCATTACATTCCACTCATAACACGCGTTCTGCGTGTGAAACGCGGTGAACTTTTTGGAGTTCTCCGTTATGGGGATTTGCCAAAAGCCCGAATTCAAGTCCAGCTTTGACATGACTCGGTTTGGTGGAAGATGCTCCAAGATCTGGTGTATGATAGGCATCGGGTTTTGTATTTTCGGTGTGTAGCTATTCAACTCTTTGTAATTTACCACCATTCGCTTATCGCCGTTTGGTTTTGGCATAATTAACAGTGGCAAGGAATATGCCGAAGTCAACCGCCGTATCTTACCCTGCAATTCCAACTCATGCAGTGTCTCATCCTTCCAATTTGCTATTGCCGGTGGTCTGCGAGCTGGTTTATGCTTAATGTTTACTAACGCGTAAGGGGCTTTGTTTATTTGGTGTAGCTGACACGGGTACCCTCGTCTGTCCGTGTCTGAACCCAGTTTAAAGACGGTGGTAGTGTCGAAGGCTCAAATTTGGCTTCTAACTTGCCGATCGCCTTCTGGACTTGGTTTTCACCGGGACTTGGTTGTTGGTCCCGGTCTCGCCTCAGCGCGCCTCCTTCTTCTCTGTTCTTCGCGGTCCGCAACGCATTGAACAACTGCCTCTCGTCCGGGTCCTTTTCGTCTCCTGATAAGACCCGTAAGCCTTGCATGCCTTCCGGTGTCCCGGTCGGTGGTGTCTCGGTCCGACGTTCTGCTGCTTCTTCTTCGGCACACGCTTGGGCTAGTATCTTTAAAGCCATGACTTTCGCTTTCCCTGACTTGCAATCCTCTGTATTGTGCGTGTTTTTGCTACACACATGACACCACTTCGGGGTCCCCTGCTCCGGTTTCCTCTCCCGACGCGGTGATTCCCGTCTCCCTTGTGGGCTAGCTGATCTGTCTCGTACAGGACCTGACCGACCCGGTGAGTTCTGTGCTTGCGGGCTTCGACTCTGCTCCCGTCTGCGCTCACAGGGACCGGGATTTCGCTCATTGCTACGTTGGCGGTCCCTCGAGTTCCATTGCTGATTCCGCTGCCCTTGGGGCGGCTGCCGGTCTCGGCCTCTGCTTCGGTCTTGTTGATTCCACGGCCGATATGTTTTCCTTTCCTTCTCGGCCCGGACCCGGTTTCTATGAAACTCCTCTGCCTGTTTGATAAAGTCATTTAACTTCTGCGGAGCCGTTGTCCCCGGTGGGAATGCTCCATATAACGAACTATGCATGTTTTGTTTGATGCGGCTCATAATTTCCCGCTGTTTCCATGGGTGAGGATCCTTAATGCTTTTCAGCAGGGAATAAAAATCCGATGCCCACTGCCGTATTGGTTCGTGAGTTTGCTGTTTCCAATTTACTACTCTGTTTGAAACTGACTGCACGCTCGACCGGTCGTACTATTTCAAAAACTCCGCTTTTACCGCTGCCCAGGTGTGATCTACATCTAGGAGTGTAGCCTTTAGCCAGGATGCTTCTGCCGGGTTAAGCACTTCTGGAAGATCTGAATATACGCCCTCGGCTGGGCCCCGTGGATCTCCAGGTGTGCCTCAAATGCATCTATATAATTTGGTGCAATGTCTACCTTTGGGTCGAAGTGCTGCGGTATAATGTGCAACCCGGTCGGTTCCATCATTCCTGCCAACAGCTGTGTCTGCTCTCGCTGCAGCTCCTGGGCCTCCCGGGTATTCTGGTTTTGCTGGTCTAGCACGTGTAGCAGATGGTCTGCCATATCCGCGATGTCCGGTGCTGACGCGGTACTACTTGCGCTGTTTTGTGACTGTTGGCTGGCTTGTTGTGACGGTATCGCGCTGAAGCTGACACTTGGTGTTGTCGACGGTTGCTTCGTCCCGGTACTCGCCGAAATTTGCTGTAGCTGTTGGTGGCCAGTGCTTGTTGTGGCCAATTGCAGCAAGTTCCTTTGCGGAATCTGGCCTCCGGGACTTCTGCTCCCTACCAACTGGGCCTTGAGGCGTGCCTGGTCTGCCTGAATGGCCTGCACGGTTAATTGCATGGACTGCATCTCCTTCGACATTTGCATGATGTAGTCTAGCACTGTCTTCCCTGCAGCTTCAGCTTTCTTGGATGCTACCGGGTCATTCTTCGTCGCGGTCGCGATCTGCTTGACGGAGTCCTCTAGCTTCTTCGTCTCCGCCTGGCTGAGCTCGGTTATACCTTCGAATTCAGTTGCTCCGTCATTCTCCGCACTCATCATTAGCTGTTGGTACCCTGTGAATGCAAATGCAACCTCCGATGGTTTCATAGGTTTGGGTGTTTCCTTCACCTTCAACTGGTACTTATAGATGTACCACCTCTTCTTTATTGTTAACAGGTCGCATGCTCCCGGTGTTTGCGGGTCTTCGAGCAAGAACTGCTTCAGTATCAGCTCGCCTTCCCGGCTCGTCCAAGTTACCCCGTCCGTCTTGATGTCGCAGATTGGCTTCATCCCGGTCCTGGTCCCTGGTCTTCAGCCTTGGCCCTTGCGTATGCACTACCACCTTCTCAAACTGGACCGGACCTATACGGAACTTTTCTGGTATATCACGGTTGTCTATGTTACTTACTACTACCGAGACCGAGTCTACTCCGCGACTGAGTCGCGGTCTGCGCTATGCGGCAAGTTCTAAGTGGACAGACTGGACTGGCCTGCCTCGGGGCTGCGGTGTGCTTAACTACTCCTGCCAAACCAAAACCACCGACCAAGGTGCTCGCGCCTATGCTCAATTTGGTACTATGCGTCCCTGCTGTATGACTTTGTATGCTCGTAGGCTGCCCTTTAGGCCGAGACAAGATCGATGCTGTGTGTCGCGGTCGACTTACGACTACTCTAAACTTAAAAATAAGTTTTAAGAAACACAAGAATGTGGAACTGGTGTTTCTCACCTGATTGTGCTGTCTTCGGTACTTGAACAAAACGGAAGTTTTGTGTCCTTCAGGGTCGCCAGTGTAGACTGGATTTTCCCAATATTCTCCTTTTTCCCTCGTATCGCGACCAGGACAGGCTGCTGGAACAGGAATGCGACCGGGTCGGTCTCCACTGTTGGTGTTCTTCCTCTTCCTCGACCGCGCACGGCAGACGACGCGGTCCTCGGTCTGCGAGATCGTCCTCGGCCCGCTCTGATATTTACAGAGAGAGCGAACGGGGAGAGCCGACCGCGCTTCCGAAGTTCCTGCTCACGTAACCTCGCTACTCCTGACTGGCTGCGAAGAACCCGGTGGTTCGGTAGGGACTCCGTTGTGATGGATGGGATGCACAATTATAATGACCCGGTGTGTAGGTGTCCGTATGACCTTCAACACTCACACCCGGAGTATGAATAAGGTGACCGTAATACTCCGGTACCCGGTGAACGATGAGTATCACTATAATGTTACTGTGCTGGCTCCAGTCAGCCAATAAATGCCAATGCTATTTAATGTTTACAGCACAATATTATGGTCTATGGGAGTGTTCTTTTATTGAACTCTATTACTGTTCGCGTTCACTTCACACAATGTACAAAATACTCACTCCACGTAATGTCCAAACATGATCTCTAACTTAATCACAAATTAATCCCGTTCGGGTAATTAAATAAGATTTCCGAAAGAGAATAAAAGGAAGGGATAGTAATTATATATATATAAATAATATAAAACAAGATGGCGGCGGGCAAACTATCTTTTCCTCACTTTTACTAGACGTTGACTAGCGTATCCACCTAGTTGTTTCTCCTCGGAGGGTGTAATGGGAAGTAAAGCTAAAACTCTCTTCGCCTGCTGAGGAGGACGAGGATCGTACGACTGAGAGTGCCTACGTCATCCTGCTCCACGTCAACCGTCTCTTCCAACTGCCCTACTTTACCTGCTATATCCATAGCCCCGCTCCCTTTCTATACCTACACTTCTCCCGTGCTATATGCAGTGGAAATTTACTGCTTGCACCGACGACGTCGGTTGGTTCTCCATCCCCAACCTTCCTTGTCCTATTCCCGCTGCTACTAATAATACCTCCGCAGTACAATTTCCATATTTACCTTCACAAGTTGTGAATGCAACGTCAGTCTCTTATGAATGATTGAGATTTGACTTGGGAAATAAAAAATTTCTCAGTTTTGAGTGAAAGGATGGCAATTCTCGCTCTACACATAACTTTAAATATCGCCCCGATTCCCACTGATTTTCTTCTCAGCCTGAGTAAGCTGGGTTTCAAGTGCGTCATCCGTCTGTTTGTAGGCGGCAAAGGGCAGAGGCTGGACGGCGGAGGTGTTGTACAGGATCGTCATGTTCTTCTAGATGGACTCGAGGGTGGGAAGAACTTTATTAAGGAACTTGAGGGACAGCTCAGTTTTTTGTCTGTACAGTAAAGGCTGCGTTGCTTGGAACGTGGCATTCGTATTTTTAAGCTCTGCAGGTGAATGTAGTTCCTCTTGTGGTTAAGCTTCTTGAGCTTCTGGCTTTATTGGTACTTTAGTCATTGTCTCTGATTGTTCTTCGGTAGGATTTTTATTGATTGTGTTATTACAATCTTTACCTATTGCTGCTGCAGTTGAAATTTCTAGAGCTGGTTCTGCAATTAAATCAAGATAAATCAAGACTTGTAAAACATATGAGAAATTTTTCACGAGAATAATCATTCAAAACAGCACGATTTAAATTTGCTAAAATTACTTCAATAAAGAATTTTTTGCCAAAAAGTTGTATTTTATTTACTACAAAAATTGTAAAAGTACCGATTTTGCTGAAATGTTTAGCTGGTAATTCTAAAACTGTATAAGGAAATGCATCGCCAGATTTAGGTATGTTATACGAGACAACAGATTCTATTTGAATTGTACTGATCATCATCCCCAGAACGACAGCTATCCCAAAGAAGGGTTTCTGATTTTTCAAAATATTTGAATTCATGTTCTATTCTGGACCTGCAGGTTTACAATATTATTGATTTACGGGAGTTTTTTCAACCTTAAAATATTTTTCAAATTAATTTCAAATTTTATTTTAAAATTTGAAGTAGTTGGTCACTAGTTTTTAAAATGCGTTTCCAAAACAAGTAAATACTGGCTACTATAGAAAGATAGATATTACATTGCTAAAAATTTTTGTGTAACCTTACCAAAAATGATGTAGTGTTTTTGCTCCTTCCAACACTATTAACCAGATAGTTCAAACAATGTAATGGCAAACTGTACACATACTAGTAGGTAAAATGAATTTTAGTTGATTTAAGTTCCAAATATTATTGAATTTAATTACTATAGCGGCTGGTAAAAGCTATAACAATGACAGTGGACTGTAATGAAAATCAAACGTGGGAAAATATTTTGACAAAATTTTCTAATATGTATCTTGCACTGGGGAGGTTACACATTGCCGCTCCTAGAAAAACTATAATCTACATATATCTATAAATGGCTAAGTTGTAACTTGACAACAATTTTATGGAAAACATTAAAATAATGAAGCCCCACGGGGAGAACCGCAACGTTTTTGCTAAGCAGAGTTGAAGACAGAGTAATTGACTAGTATTTACAGCATTACATTTAATGTCATAACTCAATTATGTTATTTATTATTCATAGCAACATTAAAGTACAAAAAAATGGTTCTTACGATTAGTTGACTATTTTTAAAGTTGTGAAACATTATTGAACACAGTATGTAACATTGATTACAGAAAACAGTATGTGAATACCAAAATCCCCGCATTAATCAAATCAAAGTGGCGTTTTTTGTATTATTTTCATTTTCTATTGTCTAGTGTAAGTTTTTAATCTACTATTTTCTACACATTTTTGGGTTTTAGAAATAGTGTGAGTGTCATAGTGCTATACTGGTATATACGATTAGTAATTAATCCAGACTGAGTCGATTGAAGTAGAATTTGCATATATATTGCATATGTTGTATTTATATACACAAAATATTTTAGAAAATTCAAATAATTCTAATAAGTGCATAATTTTTATACTGATTACAAATTTACAATATTATATACACAACTTTAACATGCGAAATTTTGTTGTAAGGAAGTATATATATTTATTTCACTTTATTTATTAAGTATATTTTGTTGAATTGGTTTAAACTCGCATTTGTCGTCACGTTCGTGTGGTTTGCATCTGCGGTAAATTATTTCTTTGCAAGCTACATACGTATGTTATCCAAGGTGTTTAAAAATCAAAATCTTAACGGCGTTACAAACCTACGAGAAAATAATAATTCTTTATTTGGCAAGTCAAAGCTCGAAATTTAAATTAACCTGCTGTAGCCTACCTTTTATCTAATTTCAATAACTAACCTACCAACTACAAACTAGCCTATTTTTAACGGGTGACCTTTTTTTATATCAGCCTATTAGCAGCCTATGTTTATTAATCAACCTTTCTTCAACCTGTAAATATTTTCATAATCATAAAAATAATAAATTTGATTTTTTTTTATTATTTTATTAGTATATTCACTTAATTTAGTTTTTTTTTCAATTCATAGAAAAAGAAAAATGTAGATATCAAAATAGCTAAAAATACATACTAAATTATCAAAGTTTTACACGGTGAAATTGTATTTACAATTTGTTTTTCATTAGGAAAATGCATAAATCGAAAAAAATTAAAAAATCGCAATCACATCAAAATTGTATAGATGTATTTTTCATTAGTATGTAAAAATTGGCCTTCAGTTAGGGCAGTAGCTCGAGAGTGACCTTGACACCAGACAACGTTTAAAGGAAAATCAACAAAATGCGTCACTATGATTTTATATAGGGATATGAGTATTTACATATTGCTATCAATGTCTATATTAGTCATATGCATGCCGTGTTAAATAATGTTCCACAACATAAAATAATAATATCCAAGTCTAAGAACCACTACACACCCCATGTCCAACGTTGATGTTGTTCCTTTTTGCAGTTGGACTTTAATATTCACAAATAGAATTGTTGTCAAACGTTTTAGTGGCACTATACTATGAATCATTCTAATGTCAATACTCTGAAGAAGTCAGGTACGATTATGGCATCCGTCTTTTACCAAAACGCATATGTAAATACCTTAAACGATTGACTCCCTGCCAGGATGAGCTTTTATCAGCAAGTGAACAAACTTGGTGTTTTGCCCTTTCACCTTCAGAAGATTCACTTTTGTTTCTCTTTGTTATTTCTCGACGTTATCAAGACGTTCTAGAATGCTATGAAAATTTCGATACAGTTACAATGGATTTCAAAAAAGCGTAAAATACGACTGCAAGGGTAAAACATCCAACGCTTTGCGCCGGATAAAGTTAAATTAATTTTAAAATAGAAATAATACGTTTTAAATTACCACTTTATATCACGTTATTTTAAAAATTAGTCACATTGTTCATTTTTATTCTACAATAAATTAAAACATTTACACATTTTTTTGTAATAGAAACCGTTACTACTTTAAGTAGTTTAGTTGTTAAAACATGTTGCATGTTACATTTATTAAACCACTAAAAATCCACAATTTTTTCCAAAAAATCTATTAAATTTATTTAATCCACAAGATCCAAATTAGCTATTTCAAGAAAGTTTAAGCAGATTTGAAACATGGTAAGATTTAAAAGTCAATTTTAATACTGAGGTATCACTATTAACATTTAAGTCAACTTTCCCCAATCCTTAGTGTACAGTGTTATTACTCATTCTACATTTTTGTAAACAGTATAAATGTGTAGTATTTGTTTAGGCATCATATCAATCTATTTGCGTAAACACAGTTTCATTCCCTAATGCTTGATAATAAACCAATAACGCGCATAATATGGGCCATAAACTGTGCAGATTAAAGCAATAATACTGCTAAACCGCGTTGACATCGCAATTATTACATCGTAATTTTGTGAGCGTAACCTGAAAACATTGACGCACTTGTGTAGATATTGATTTCCTGTTAGAGAAATTGCGTTTCTTTTTTCAAGTGCACGTCCTTTGCAGTATCAGTTTACAGTGAGGAACTGCCACCTCAATGGAAGCTACTGGAAAAAAAAATGTCGAAACGTAGTATGCAGTTGTAAGTGTATTCTTTTAGTGCCAGAGCCAGAGCCAGACTAGAAGCGTCTAGAATAGTTATATGTTTCCTGATGTTTCGCTATTCCTTACCGTTAGATATATTATGCATCTACGCATTTCATTGCTCTATCGTTCTATGTATGTATGTACTCCCTCCAATATGAACTTTCAATGTGCGTAGCTGACAAGCTTGAGTGCGTGTGAAGAACTCTCTCCTTGTTATTTGCCGAAGCCGGTTGGTTTGCATGCTCATTCATAATCTACATCTCAGAACATCAGCAACTGAATTAAAAACTGCAAAAACTGCACATTGAATCGCTACGTAAAGTGACTCATTGTAAGAAAACAAACACAACTACAAGTGAGACTTCAAGACTACACATCTGAATTGGAAAAAAAATATTCAAATACGAATAGCACTTTAATTGTAGAAGTTTTTGAAAACCGTGAATTTTTTCTAATACAAATATTGTGAGAGTTAAATACTTAAAGTAGCAAAAAATTAAAATTATTTTTGAAGCGGGAAAAAAAGTTGACAAAATATTGTAATATTTTACAAGGATAATTAGACAGCGAACAGTGTCAGTGCTTTGAGTGCTTATATTCCTGGAAGCTGCCAAATTCTTATTGAAGGTTATACCACCAAAGCAGCCTTACGGTACAGGTATAACATATTTGCATTTTAAAGTTTTACATATCTCTTTTTGAAATTAAAAAATTCATTCAATAATTCAGTCCCAAAATATTTAAAAAATGATATATTTTAATATAATTAATAGTTTTACATTGGTAAAATAAAAAGACATTTTTTATTTTGGACGTATGTTATTTTAATGCTTGAGATTTTTTAAAAATTTAAATTCAAGCTTTTGGCTCTGAAACTTTTGATTTTACAAGTCTTACGATTAGTGCATTAATTATTGCACCATTATTTAGTAATATTTTTATTTTAAAAAAATATTTATGAGCCGCTCGTTTATATTAGGCATAATAGTCTTAAACTTCTTGGTATCGTAGTAATTTATAACAGAAATGTGGCATACGCATATTTACTAATAACGCAATTAATAATTCTTATTTCTAGTCAACTGTTCAAAATGATCGATGCGCCCCTTCCAATGAATATTCCCCTGCATTTCCCGCCAGATATTGAGTCTCTTCATAGCTATCTCCAGCTACAGCTCCAACATGAAATGAATTTGCCGCCATCCCTAAACACTGTTTTTAAATGGTTGGATGCTGTCAATGAAACAGATCGCAATAATTGTAGACCTGTGACAGATAAGCACGGGACCAGACGGTCCGGAAATTGGTTAATTTTCAAAGGTATAGAAGATATCGATCATGCGTGGGAAATTGTCAAAATTGCAACAGAAAGAGGGCTTCTTGGTTACGAGTCGCTTGTTCGTACTGCTAAACTCCAAGGTACGATAATACTGATTTTTTTGTAACTATTATGATAGATAATTATTCTTCTTCTTCAAAAGTCACAAATAGAATTTAGCGTGCAGTGGAAATGCAGCATTTTGTAAATTTTTAAATTTAATTAAATGTGGCACATTTTTAAAGGTCCTATAATTAACCTTTTTAATTCGCTTTGGGATCTAATTTAAATAATTGGAATTAATGAATTTCAGAGGGGGAGCCAAGGTGCGAAAATAAAGTCATCTGTGTGTCCACGTACAATGCATACGACGAGGATGACGTGTTGAGAGTGCGTGGAGCCTTATGGCATTTGGGATTCACTGTAGGGACTGAAAAAGAAAAACTCAAATACAAAATTCACGCTGCAACAGACGATTACACCTATTATGCTAAAGATCAAGACGAATACGAAATAATGTATCAGGATTAAAAGTTTAAGAATATGAATGTTTGAGAGCAAATACTCACAATTCCACTTATAGTTTTGACCATCTCACTAGTCAGTAAGTTAGCATAGTCTTAGAATAATCGTGTAAAATAGTGTTGTACACAGTATTGAGTTTTATTATGGCATCACACAATGATAAAAAATCACACATTTTCGTCCTGTGCTTTTAAAACAAAACAAAGCGTTTTCGTATCGTGAACTATCGTGAAATAATTCGAACGAGTAATACATAGGTTCGTATACAGGCATAGACGTTTGTATTGCTCGCTCCTTTAAATTTGTAATAACATTAAAATCAATATTAGTAATTGCTTAATTTATTTTTCTTGTAAAAATCTTTAATTTACAAATTAATGGATACTGAAGGTTTGTGTTTGAGAAAGTAAAATTGGATATTTTCCTTGCTGAGCATCAACGGCGCTACACATTTTTACTTGTACTGTACAGTGATTAAGTTGAAAGGACTAATTTGTTTTACTGCAATAAATAGTGATAGATTTAGAAAGAAGACATTCAAGAAAAAATAATTTAAAAAATAATAGATGGCTAATGATAAGAAATACAAATTATGCCATTTATTATTTCAAAAATATATTAACCACAGTATTGGACATATATAATTTTTGTAAGAATTTTAGATAGTAATTTTTTTAACTTTTATTTCAATAAAATAATGTAAAATGTCTCAAGTGCTTTATGCATGCAAGTTATGCTATGTATTCTAAATATAAATTAACTACTGTATACCTACTTGATCACGGACAATCTAATTAATTTATTATTGTTGCAATATCGTTTCCGTGATACATGTACTGTACTATGTTAATGTGCTGCATTTGAATTAAGTATTCAGTCGAAGCAAAAATCAAAGTTCGAAACTTTAAGTTTGCTTATAAAGTAATAACTTACAGCTGTAGTAGCCATTTGAGATGGTAATTTATTGTTATTTATTGTTCATGTAGCTAATATGCGCTGAGCATTGTAAATTGTATTATTATGTATTAATGTTGTTCTTGTGTGGAATTTTGCAAACTCCAATACGAAGTCATTGTTTACCAGAAATAAAATAATTTTTAAATATTTAACAGCACTGGGTCTAAAAATTAAACGTAGTACGTATTTATTTACATGTATTGTATGTTCATATGTTCATATTTTCATATGTACTAAAGTTAATTGTTTTGTTGAGCCCCCAGACCAAATAAAGAAAAGTTTTGACAAGATTAATTACCTGGGTATATATTTGGAAATCAATGTTGTTAACATTGATTAGAATAAGCAGGCGTGCTTGGGTGAGCGGTTAGGACTGGAGACTGTAACCAAATTTACAGTCTCAGACTGGCTTCGATCCTCAGCCACTGCTAATCGTTTACGGCTCGGTGTTGTACGGTAAACGTCACTGGATGGTTGATTGAAACCCAATCTCCTTCGGTGCTCCTTAGTGACCTCTACTCACAGTATGGGCCCAGGGAATGGGACTTTTTTACTGTGGAGGAGGGGACGGGGATAGGTGAAAGGGTACAAAGACCGAGACGATCTAACGCGGTAGCCTCCTATTTCCTCACCCACAGTGACTGGTTGAGTCTGGTTGTATGAACTTTGGTTACATCGACCCAATGAATAAATTATTATTAATTATTAGAGTGTCACGTGCCTAACTTTTAACTTCAAACTTTACCCTTTAAGTTTTTAGATTGTTAAACTTGTGAAGGTTTTTTATCGGAAAAATATATGTTAATAAAATTTAGAACTAAAATGGATAATGCAAATATCAATGATTAAATAAACTGCAAATACCAGTTGCAAAATTTTAAGTTTGCTAAAACGGGCAAAAGAGATGATGTAATTAGCGTACACTGTAGTGTAATGCTAAATTAAATAAAAATATAGTAATTTATTTAAATTTAGAATTTAAAAGCCGTTTACATATTTTGTAATAATTTTTACAACCATCCGCTAGAGGTGAATAATCCATTCTGCTTCAATTGCGTTGAATAATCAAGGCATCTGCGAAAAAGGTTAGCAGTCGCTTCATTAGCAACATTTGTTTAACCTTAATAAGTTAAATATCAAATTAATATATTAGATTAAAATACTCTCATTAAACGTTTCGAACGTTTTGCTTCTCCTCAGCAAGCTCTTAAAACTTTTACGTATTTAAAAATATTAACCAGTATTTTCATTTATGTATTTTACACATTTTACAATTACAAGTGTTTAGCCAAATGGAATAACGAACTTTGTTTATTAGGACATTCATACACTTTTCGAATTTTATAGTTGCCAGTCTTGGGTTTTGTTTTAATGAACCATAAACTATAGCTTCATACACGTATTAACGCTTACGAAAAAAACACTATATTCAATTTTGCATAAACGTTTTTAGACCCACATATTACACGCATGTACATTATTATAGTTTTATCTATTTGGTAGAGCTATTCAGCTATCATAGCTTCACATCAACGTTGCATACAAATAGTTTGGTGTACTAATTAACCATTGTTTAGGGTGATAAATATAGTGGTGTAAAATTAGATTTTCTAGATTAAATTGACTTTAAAGCCGAGCTAGATTTTTACTTAAAATAAGCTGCACACTTGCCGCACAGGTAACGACTTCACTTTAACTTTATCCAGCGAACGTTTGTATGTATTAATACGTTAACTGATGTAAGCATTGCATTGTGAGGAAATACTGACGAATCCTAGTGGTCATAAAAATGTAATTTAAATTAATATATAGTTATTGTAGAATGACAAACAAAAAACAAGAATATTAAAAAAAAAAGTATATGAATATATGAATAATTATAGCAATATGTCTAAATAAATTTAAATCCTATTTCTATTGTACTGATAATCATCACCAGGACAATGGCTATCCTAAAGGGTTTCTGCTTTTTTTGTAACATTAGTGAAGTCATTTTGTATTCTGTATCTGCACTTTTAAAGTTACAATAAAGCACGGTTTTTTTTCAACCTAAAAATAATTTTATAAATTGATTTTGAAGCACCATAAATTTTAAATAATTAAATTTGCTTAAAATTATCTATAGTTTTTGGTATTTAAAACCATTTTACACGATAAAAGCGTACTAATAAACATATAAGCACATTACAAATATTACAATGCTAAAAAATATTATGTAAGCTTACGAACAATTTAAATAATGTTTTTTTTTCTCGTGAAAGTAATTTGAACTACAAAGTGTAATGTGGTGTAAAACTGTTCAGATGACAGATACAAAATTTGAATGAATTTTGAATTCGGTAGTATAACCTTCCCCAACTAACTATAAGTGTGCACTATAAAACATATCAAAAATTGTTTCGCTTTTATTTGTGGTGAAAGTGTGAAAGTCAATAGGATAACGATCGATGTACATTGTGCATTCCGATTGTTGATGAAACTACAAACTACTCATGTGCGATTGCAAGTCACTTAAAACATGGACAATCACATGCGTCAGAATATAGGGCCAACCTGATTCTTTTACTGAAAGCTATACAATTCCAGCAAGAAGTTTAAATTTTATTTCTGTTTGTTATTTCGATCCAAAATATACCTAATTTATTGGCTTAATTTGTAAGTTAATTTTTGCTAAAACAAAGTGTGAAAAGATGAATTTCAGTCTTAGCAATGCTTTACGCTTGGAAAGTTTTTGAAAGAAATATTTATTACACATTTGCAAATTTTATTTAACAGTGAAGTTTCTTCGCCAACCACTCAATCGCTCGAGATCCCGAGTCCAGTTGCTTTTATCCACCTCGTCACATCTCCAGGGATTGACGCCCATTCTAAGGGATTCCAGTTGGAATTTAAGACCAGCATAATGAGCACATCAAAATCACTAAACTGCCCTCAAACTGTAGTCTTCAAGGCTGACGGAAGTGGTACAAATACAGGGTTTAAAATTGAGTGCTGGACTTTACAATTGTAGGTTCAGGGACTTGAAATTTTCCTTTACATCAGGTTATGACGTAACCTCAATAACCATAAATAACACTGTCAATGGATTTAGGTGTACTGTACAACATAATATTGCATAATACACTGAAAATTACATATCTTTATAAATTACTATTGCAAATGATTATAATACTTTCAAAATATTTGCAACTTTAAAAAATTATTTTAAAAATTTAATTTTAGTTTGTTTTAATTCTTAATTGTTTATTCCAATTTCCTTTTCATTAAAAGTAAATCATATTATTACAAACATAATTTTAGGACTATTTATAAGTTATTAAATCAGTATCCATAATGTAGGATACAGTCCGTGCCACAATTCACAATCCTATACGTAAATAAAATCATAAAAAATTCGCAGCCAATAATGCACACAAAAAATAATGTTACAAAAATTATTATGGTTTATATTTTCCACTCATTAAAATACATTGTTTGTATTTCTACACTCTTCACCAATTAAAATATTTACCTTAATTACATTTAACTGGTTGCTTTGATTTATCCAAGTTGCCTCATACCACTTGGCACATTGTTACAGCTTTTGGTTACATAAAGCAAATATTACCTGAATTGTGCTGAACAAGTAATACTTGCAAAAATCTAAAACAGCTTTCAAGTTACTTCTATTTTGTACATGTACATAATTACTTGAATATTTTTATTAGCTTTAACAATGATTAGTTAGTAACGACTTGTACGATCAAATTGTATTATGCACTTTTTAATTTAATTTAATAACATTCAGTTAAATTGTTCTTAGCAAACCAATAGACACTGTCAATGTAGTATCTATGTATTTCTGCTAATATTTCACAGCACAGAAACATTACATTTTTCCAAAGCACACTAAACAAAAACAGACTCTGTCACCGGGAAAGTACAAAATAAAATAAATTTAACAACAATATTTTCAACCTCTATAGTACCTACTATTACTATGGTAGCTGTACAAAAAACATTTAATCATAATTATGTACATTTGCGAATATTTGTATCCAGACACTTGTAAATTTAAATCATTAGTACTGATACATTGGGAATCAGTCCTCTTGATCTTTGATATTCTCGACTTGACAGTCTGTTACTGCGTGAATTTCGTACCTGAGCTGTTCTTTAACATTGTGTGCAGTGGCGAATCCCAAGTACCACAAAGCCTCCCGAACTCTCCACACATCCGCCTCGTCGTAAGCATTGTACGTCGACACACCGATGACTTTTTTTTGTGCTTTGGTTTATTTAAGTATGTAAAATTATGATAGTGTCCTTCATTGAAAATCAGTACAATTGTATTGAATGAACCTGACACTGTAATAAAGTTCACTCAAACTCAAACTCAAACTCAAACTTTTTTTTGTGCTTTGGTTCCCCCTCTGTAATTCAAAATTATATAACAATTTTAAAGCTGACTAAATGAGATGCCGGATTAAAAAGTTATATACAGTTTATTAATTCCGATAAAAACTTGTTATATTAAATATTAAAGTATAATTACATTTAGGCGTTTTAAAAATGTTGAATTATATGTTAACTGCGGGTTAAATTCTGCTCAGAAAGATTAAATGAAAATTACAAAAAAAAATACACGTTTGATATTAACGTACTACATATTTAGCTGTGCGGACAAACGACGTAACTAAGCAGCACACTTTCTGTTGCACTTTTGACAATTTTCCACGCATTATCGACGTCTTCCACACTTTTGAAAATTAACCAACTTCCGGACAGTCTCGTCCTGTGCTTATCGGTCACAGAGCCACGATTGTTATTATCTGTTTTATTCACGGCATACAACCATTCACAAACAGTGTTTTTTGATGGCGGCAGATGCATTTCGTGATCGAGCTGTGGCTGAAGATGGTTATAAAGACACTCCATATCTCGTTGGTAGTGCGGGTGAATTCCGGTGAATAAGCTTTCGAATTGGTGAATCTTCAATTTTCTAATATTTTGAATTGTAGTCTAGAATGCAAAAATGGTTAATCTAGTTAAAAGCAATTACCTATGCCACACATTGTCATTAAAGAACCAAAAATGACCCATTTCCATGTGTAGCTAAAAAAAGTATCCACTATCTACAAAAATATTTAAATATGACTTGAAATAATTTAAATAGAACATTTTGCAATTTTAAAAAACATGTAATTAGAACATTTTAACAAATCTAACACTATCACCATCACCAGCGATAACCACATAGGACATAGAGAATTGAAGTACAGCCCTAATAAATGCTAAGAGTTTCGTGATTTAAAGTTGGTTCATTTCAAAGCTGTAGTTTAATAATTTTGTTCAGTTTTTCTTTATGAGCCTGACAATTAAAAATTGCTAAAGCAGTAAAGCACTACATGATATTTGAAAGTTATTCTTCCATTAAGAAAGCTTTACTTGCCTGCTCCTGTGAAGTGCGGTAAGATAATCCTACAGTGAGAAAACTTTGTTGCTGCACTCTTCTCTTAAAGTTTAAAAGCAGCCTATTATAAGCTTAAGGTATGTGTCGCACTTATGATCAAAATGTGAAAGAAAATTTGAGAAGGAACGTTTGTGTTAGATTAGTTATATTTTATAAAATCTAACTATAATACTGATCGTGAGTGTGGTCACGGGGCTGATTTGTTCATTGAAATTTGTGTCCGTACTGCTGTAGCCAAAAACCTCAACTTACTTTATTTGTCTAGTTTTGACCAATTTTGTGTAGGTTTATGTTTTGTATTTAAATTTAATACAGCGACTATAATAAATGATAATATTCAATTCAACAAAACAATGCCAACCTTTTGGCCCCACTCAAACTGAACGAAGTTGAAAGTGCAATTTTGGCCCCTGAAAATAACACCATAAATTTCTAAGCAATTTAGGCAGGTGCAGAGGTTTTCCTTCTTTATCTAGTAGTACCACTATTTAGTTTAGCATACGGAGCTTCTAAATATTTTGAATTTTTGAGGGTGAAAGAAAGTTCGCCCACGTAAAACAATGAGTCCCCAAAATTAGAGAAAAAGCAAAAAAACATCAATTCAGATAGTTTTAAATTAATTAATAGCACTAGTCTAGAAGTTTTACTGGTGGTAAACATTTGGTAATTACATTGGTTTGTATAATGTTTATTTTTTTTTTGCATTTTATATTTTATTTAATATGCACTCAAACTTTAAAAAGTTTAACAATCGTCAAAAACTCAAAAAACATATTTAGAAAAAAATTCTAGAAAAATATTTGGAAATTTGAATTTTGCGTAACCTATTTATAATATAATAATCATTTATTCATTGAGTCGATTTGGCGTTAGCATATGCAACATTGCGTAACCTATTTAGTTTCTTATTGTTAGCTTTAAAAAAATATTGAATATTAGGTTATTTCGACGTTCCAGATGAACATGAAAAATTTAATCTTTGGATTTAAGACACAATTATTATTAACAATCAATGAATAGTTAACACACCTAACTTTTTTTATAATATTCGCTTGATTTAAAAACTTAGGAAAATAAGAATTTTCGGAAAATTTTCCGGCGGTATGGGTCGGGAGCAGTCTGGGTCAGGAACGACACGGAAAATGTCTTTTCCCGTTTCCCGGAGCTCGGGGCGAAAAACAAATTCTTTCGAGACGGGAAGGGAAATGATATTTCCCTTTGCGTATTATTAAGTGTTATTATGGTTTTATGTACTTTGTACAGCTATCATAGCTGTACAATAAACGGTGCATATAATCCTGTTATTAATATCATTTTGAGCTCACACAATGACGCAGTATGTATGTGTCAAGTGTGCTTTGAAAGAAAATAAATGTAGTGTACCTTTGACTTACAATATTAACAGTAATACATAGATACTTGAATATACGATACTTTGTATATTCTATTGCATTGCTCTAAACGTTCAACTAAATGAATAATATGTGCACAATTTATTTTTATCCTACAAATCGTCTATCATTACCCATTGTTTAGGAAGATTAATAATTATAGTTGTGTAAAATACAATTTTCTAAATCAAGGTTCTTTTACGCCGACTAAGATTTTTAGCTTCACTAAGTTAAGATACTTTATAATAGATGCCGGGACACTTTTTCGAACAAAAGTATGGAATAATACGATAACTGATGTAAGCATTGTGGGGAAATTTTGACGAATCCTAGTGACTATATAAATGTAATTTAAGGTAATATATAATTATAATAAAATTACAAAACCATACAAGTATATCAGTAAATGCAGAACAGAGGTATATAGGTATATGAATGTAACAATATATCCAATGTCATAGAAAAGGCCAGTGTTACTTATTTTATTTGCAAATCAGGATGTCAATATTTAACAATGCTAGCATTAGGGTCTAGCCTATACATATATTAACCAATCAAAAGGACAAAGAATTAGGTATTAATCTTATGCCAGAAAAAGATTTTATTTGAAAAAATGTTCAGTTTTCATGATGCCATGTTTACAAATTTGAAAATTTTTGATTTAAGTTTAATTTAAACAAGGTTTGGATTACGATTGTTTACGCCATTTCTTTAGGTAATGGGAAATTTTTACTATTTCTCTACTTATGACTGGATTGTCCCCCACTCAATTTCAAAGCCATTTCCAAAACCACTTCCGTCAGACTTGAAGATGAAAATGTAGGGATTGTTTCGCAGGGAATCCGAATTCACCAATGTAACGACTTGTGCGATAAACTTAAATTATGCACTTTCTAATTTTATTAATTTATTAATACTTTTTTTGATTATATCTAGCAAAGCAATAAACTATAACATTAGTATCTATGTACTGCTGTCAATATTGCCCGTTACAGGAACACTACATTGTTTCCAAAGGTCACTCGACACAAAACATTCAGTACCATTGTGAAAGCTCGAAATAAATTAAATTGCAAAAAAGGAACACTATTTTTCAAGGTTTATGGTAAAATCATAGTAAATTTACAAAATAGTTAGAGGAGATACAACTATAATAATGTAAATGCGCTCATATTTGTTTTTAACAAACTAAATTTTCATTCCTTAGTTAGTCCTTAATACTGAAACATCAAGTTACTAAAATTTCAATATTGTTGTGAAAAAAATAGAACTGACAAAAGCATGTCGTGTGCAAAGGATCAAATCCGTGAATTTCTACTTTTCGCTAGAACCAAATCCGCTAACTTCCACTTTTGATTTAAATGAGCCTCTTAGCTGACCAATTCAAAACAACATTATGAAAAGTTGCAAATTGCTCGAACTACATAATGTAGAACGCAAAACGTTCTAACTTTATAGCATTAACAACTGCAAATGTTATAACTATACGATTTTAAAACTCAAACTGCCTTTAACTTCTTGATTTAAACAAATTCCAAATAAATAAGGTAAATGATATTAGTCGCAAACTATTGTAACTACATGATTTTAAAATGAAAATTGCTTTAACTACATGGTTTTAAAAAGTTCAAAATGTTCTAACTACACGGATTTAGTATTTAGTTTCCAAACTATTCTAACGAGGTGATTTTAAAAACTGCAATATGTTATAATTGCATGTTTTCAAAATTATCAAATGTTCTTATTGCATATTTTTGCAAAGTGCAAAATGTTCTAGATAAAACATTTAAGAAGTGCAAAAAAGCTCTTACTTGATGTAATGTTCATAGGCACGTAAAAAAAATAGCATTTTGAGATTTTAAAAAGGCTGCAAGAGATCTGGCAGTTTAAATAAGGTATGGGGCAGTATAATGAGAAATAGAGTGCCTGGCAGTTAGATGGTCTGGCAGTATAGAATACAAAACTGCTATTCAATCTTTTTTGCACACAATTTGGAAATTTACAATCGTATGGTAGTATTAGTTAAATAATTAATAATTAAAATGAAATTAATAGTTTAATACATAAAGTCACCTCATTGCCTAATTAGGGGTCGTCGAAGGGCTTTATTTGGTCTCCCACGCTTGGGTAATGGAACGTTGATTTTAACTAATTTCGCAACAAGTGAAAACTCAATCAGCTTTGGACTTTTTTCTTCCAGTGGTCAATCCCAATAAAAAGTTGAGCCTCTTAACCATTTATAAATTCTTTAATTAAGCTCCACTTTAGTTTACTTTTCCGAACTGCAACACTACCTGTATTATTTTCTGAAGCCATGTTATCGTTGGCCCTTGCTTAACTTGACTAAGGATAAATGCCAAGAAACATGATGAAACGATAGCATCATTCTCGCTATAAATATGAATATAAGAAACTTGAATGCAATTATAGTATGTAGTATGTATGCAAAAGAGTAGACAACAGTCTCAAATTTATTTTTTTGCTGAAACTGCCTATACTGCCAACCACCATAAACGAATGCAGCTAAATTCGGACAGTAAAATACTGCCACGCTCTCAAACTGCTGCATACCTTTATTATACTCCCAAATCCCTTTATGCCTTTTAAAAATCAAGTATTTGGAGCATTCTGCCATTTTTAAAATCACTTAAATTAGTTTGCAACTTAAAAGGATGCAGTTCGATCATTTTTGTATTTTTGAAAATCATGTAGATTTATTAGTTTCCAGCTTGCAACGATGTAGTTAGAAGATTTTGTATTTTTTTAAATCATCTAGTTAGAACAGTTTGAAACTTAGGATCAGGTAGTTAGAGCATTTTTAATTTTTTAAAATCATGTGGTTAGAACAGTTTGCGACTAAAATAATGCATTTAGTTCATGTGAAATTTGTTTAAATCACGAAGTTAGAGCAGTTTGAATTTTAAAATCGTGTAGTTAGAACCTTTTGCAGTTGTTAATGCTATAAAGTTAGAACGTTTTGCGTTAGCGTTCTACATTATGTAGTTTGAGCAATTTTCAACTTTTCATAACCATGTTGTTATGAATTGGTCAGCTAAAAGGCTCATTTAAATCAAAAGTGGAAGTTAGCGGATTAGCTTCTTAGTAAAAATGGAAGATAGCGGATTTGGTTCTAGCGAATAGTGGAAATTCACGGATTTGATCTTTCGCCCACTATGTGCTGTAGTGAAATTTGAATACGAAGAAATGCTTTAAAAAGAATTTCTAATCAGAATCTTGTGCTTTGCAGTTTGCGCGCTGGCCCTATCATTCATTAAATATTCTACATCATATATCTATAAAAGGGGGCGTTGTAGCTCGACAAAAATTTCATGGAAAACACTAAAATAATGAAGCCCTACTTTGAGAGCAGCAACTTTACTGCGAAGCAGAGATGAAGACACAGAGTAATTGATCAGTATTCATATAATTCATATGATCGTATTCAATTTTGTTATTCCATTATACTATTTTTATTTCTAGCAGCAGTAAGGTGCAGAGTGGTTCTTATCGTTAGTTGTCTATTTTTCTAAGTTTTGGAACATTATTGAACGCATCATGCAACAATGATAACAAGTAACAGGATGTGAATACTAATATTATGTATTAATAAAATCAAAGTGGCGTTTCTTGCCTAATTTCCATATGCTGTTGTCTAGTGTCAGGATGATTCTCAATTTACTATTTACTACACATTTTTTGGTTTTTGAAATAGGGTGATTGTATAGTGCTACACTAGTATACACTATTAGTAATTAATCCAGACCGAGTTAATTCAATTAGAATTTGTATACATTTTGCATATATTGTATTTATATACGAACAAATGTAAGCAACGTTGAATAATTCTAAGCGTATCTTTTTAATACTGATTATGAGTTTAGAATATTTTAAACACAACTCTCACATGTGAAATTTTGTTTTAATGAAGTATATTATAGTTTTATTTTACTTTATTAAATGTTTTTGTTGAATTGGTTTAAATTCGTTACGTTCATGTGTTTTGCATCTCTTGTAGCTTATTCCTTAAACGTAATCTTTGTAGGAAGAGTTGGATATTTAACCATCAAAATCTTAACGACGTTAAAAACCTACGAGAAAATAATAATTCTTTATTTTTCAATCCAAAGCTCGACATTCAAATTAACCTACTTTAGCCTATCCTGTATTTTGTTAACAAAATATGATGCCTAGCTTTAATCTATTTTCAATATGTAACCTAACCCAACCTATTTTTACTGTTGACCTATTTTTTTCATATGAGCTGATTAACAGCCTATTTTTATTATTCAATCTTTAAGCAACCTGTAAATTACTTCTTAATCATCAAAATATTAAATCCATTTTTTCTGTTTTATATTATTAGTACATGCATTATTTTTAGTTCTTGTTTAATTCATAGAAAAATTTAGAAATCAAAATAATCAAAAATACATATTTAATTATCAAAATTGTACACGATTAAATTGTATTTGCAATTTTTATTTTATTAGAAAGATTCAAACTCGCAGTCACAATAAAATTTTGTACATGTATTTTTCTTCAGTATGCAAAAATTGTCCTTCAGTTAGGGCAGTAACTCGAGAGTGTCCTTGACACCAGACAACGTTAAAAGGAAAATCGACAAAATGCGTCACTTGGGTGTTACACTGGGATATGAGTATTCACATATTGTTATCAATGTCTGCATTCGGCATATGCATGCCGTGTTAAACAATGTTCCACAACTTAAAATAATATCCATGTCTAAGAACCACTACGCACCCGAGGCCCCAAAGTTTCTATACGTGAAGATATAATAAATGAATCATGACTTTGCATGAGATGCTATATAAATAATAATCAATTATTTCAATTCATCAATTCTGCTAAGCAGTAACATTAATGTGGTTCCTTTTTGTAGTTGGACTTTATTGTTTCACATATAGAATTGTCGTCAAACGTTTTAGTGGCACTATTATTTATTCTAATGTCAATACTCTGACGAAGTCAGGTAAGATTATGACATCCGTCTGTTACGAAAGTACATATATAGGTACATACATTAAACGTCTTGCCCTTTCACTTTCACGAGATTTACTCTTGTTTTTCCTTGTTAACTCACGACGTTATAAAAACGTTTAAAATGCTTTTCCCCACCTGATATTTCTTGTATCTTATCAATTGAAAATTCAGGCGTAATTAATTGTCATGTTCTCAGGAAATTGCGAACTTATGTAGTTCCATAAAACATCGGAATCCAAAATGTACATCGTTATCCTATTGACTTTCCCCATGTATAAAAGCAGTAAAAGCACCAAGGATTTTCGATACATTTCATAGTACACGCTAGCTGTTGGTTAGTGAAAGTAATGCTTTTGATAATTCAAAACTCACTTGATATTCGTATCTGTCATCTGAACAACTTTACATCACATTTTACTGTCTAGTCGATATCTTTAGAATAGTTTAGAACGAGAAAAAACACAATATCGCTTTTTGATTCGAGTCTAAACAATATTTCTTAGCAGTGTGATATCTTCATATAGTTCCTAATACTTTCTTTTCCAATAAAAAAATTTTAGAAACTAATAAGCAGGTTTTACAAATGTAATAAAATAAAAATTATTGTCTGTAGAATTTAATTTGAAATATACTTATTAGGTTGGAAATATTTCCGTGTTTCATTCTAGTTCTAAACGTGCAGTTCTATAGCATAGAAAATGGCTCTACTAATTTTGCAAACTTAAAATCCCTTAGGAATAGCGCTCGTCCTTGTAATTATGATCAGTGCAATGGAAATTGGGTCTGCTTTTTCGTACAACATACCTCAGTCTGGAGATGAGTCTGCTGATAAATTACAAGAATTAACATCTACAAATCTACACACAATTATCCACCTCGTCACATCCGCAGGAATTAACGTTCAATCCAAGGGATTTCATATGGAATTTAAGACCAGCACTATGAACACTTACGATCCGGCCTACAACTTGATGAACATTTTTCTTGAGGGTTCAAGCGGAAGTCGAAAGTACCCTTAGTTCAGGATTAATTACGGAAACAATCAACGGACTTCCATTGTCGTTCAGCCATCAGTCTCAGGCACTTCATTGATAATGAAATTTTGGTACTTGAATCCACAGAACGACACATTAACGGCTTGGATGTTCAGCCATGGCTTAGTATGAAAATGAAAAAGGTATGCAATTTGATTGATGATGTTTAAATTTTTATCTCTATGATTGTTTCTACGTAATTTTGCATCGTAAATAATTTACTTGACAATCTTTAACCTTTTAAAGTTTTAGGTAAAATACACGTTACATGTAACTCATAATTTTAGGAATTTTGGGCAATATAAAAACATAGACTGTCGTAAAAATAAAAGTTTTATTAGTTTACAGTCTTTTTGCTACAAAACTGAAAAAATAACGCAACCTGATTTTAATTAAATTTTTCATAGGTTTAATGGAACAAGTTTCTCTCCCTGAACGTTGGTAAATTCCGAGGCCCCACGATCGAAATCACGAAACAGTCCTTACATTGTAGCCTTTATGTCTGACGGAAGTGGTACAAGAACCGGGTTTGCAATTGAGTGAGGGACTACACAATTATAGGTTAAGGGACTGGAAATTTCCCTTTACATCAGATCAGGTAATGACGTAACCATAATAACCATAAATAACACCGTCAATGGATTTAGATGTACTGTGAGATATAATAATGCATAAGAATCTGAGAATTACATATCTCTATAAATGACCATCACAAATGATTATAGTAGTTTTAAATTATTCGCAACTAAAAAAATTGATTTTTTAAACCTTAAATTTTGTTTGTTTTAATTCTTAATTGTTTATTCCGATTTCCACTTATTACAGGTAAATTATATCACAAACATATAATTTCAGGACTACTTATAAATGAATAAATCAGTATGTATAATGTAGGATACAGTCCGCGACACAATTTATAATTTGTATTTTATTCGAATAAAATTTAAAAAAATTCGCAGCCAGTAATGTACACATAACAGAATGCTACAAAAACTACATGATAAGGTTCATATTTTTTACTCATTAAAATACATTGTTTGTATTTCTACATTCTACAAAAATTATTCAGCTAACTTATATTTAACTGGTTGCTATAATCTATTACAGTTGCCTCATTCCGCTTGGCGCATTAATGTAGCTTAGGACTACAAAGTCTTAGATCAAACTGTCAAATAGAATAAACCTAATGCGTGCAAAAATCTAAAACGGCTTTGAAGTTACTTCTATTTTATTTATGTAATTACGTAGATATTTTTATCAGCTTTAACATAGACTAGTTAGTAACGACTTGTGCAATAAAATTAAAGTATGCACTTTTAAATTTAATATATTATTTAGTTGAATCGTTCTTAGCAAAGCAGTAGACATTGTCAATGTAGTATCTATGTATTTCTGTTAATATTTCACAGCACAGGAATATTACATTTTTCCAAAGCACACTGAACAAAAACAGACTCTGTCACAGTGAAAGTTGAAAATACAATAATTTTAAAATACAACAATATTTTTAACCTCTATAGTACTTTTACTATGGTAGCTGTACAAAAAACATTAAATTCTAATTATGCACATTTGTGTATATTTGTATTTTGTATCCAGCCACTTGTAAATTTAAATCCTTAGTACTGATACATTGGGAAGCAGTCCTCTTGATCTTTGATATTCTCGACTTGACAGTCTGTTACTGCGTGAATTTCGTACCTGAGCTGTTCTTTAACATTAGGTGCAGTGGTGAATCCCAAGTACCACAAAGCCTCCCGAACTCTCCACACATCCGCCTCGTCGCAAACATTGTACGTCGACACACCGATGACTTTGTTGCTTTGCTTTGGTTCCCCCTCTGGAATTCAAAATTATATAAAATTTTTAAAGCTGACTAAATGAGATGCCGGATTAAAAAGTTATATACAGTTTATTTATTTCGATACAAAATTGTATTATAAAATATTAAGGTTTAATAACATGCAAGCGTTTACAAAATGTTAAATTATATGTTCACAGCGGGTTAAATTCTGCTAGAAAAGGATTGAATTATATTTAAAATTTAAAAAAAAAAATAATACACATTTAATATTAACGTACCACGGTGTTTAGCTGTGCGAACAAACGACACGTAACCAAGCAGCCCACTCTCTGTTGCACTTTTGACAATGTCCCACGCATGATCGACTTCTTTCACACTTTTGAAAATTAACCAACTTCCGGAGAGTCTTGTCCCGTGCCCATCGGTTACAGGGCCACGATTGTTGTAATCGGTTTTGTTCACAGCATACAACCATTCACAAATAGTGTTTTTGGATGGCGGCAAATGCATTTCGTGATCAAGCTGTAGCTTAAGATGCTTTAGAAGACACTCCATATCTGGTGGGTAGTGCGGGTGAATAAGTATTTAAATTGGTGAATCGTCAATATTCTAATATTTTTTTAATGTAGTCTTGAATGCAAAAATAATTAATCGAGTTAGAAGCAATTTACTTATGGCACACATCGTCATTGAAGAACCAAAATGACCCATTTCCATGTGTAGCTAAAACAATTTCCACCATCTTCAAAAATATCAAAATATGTCTTGTAATCATTTGAACAGAACATTTTACACAAACGATGTAAATAGAACATTTTGCAATTTTCAAAAACTTGTAAATAGAACATATTAGACGTTTCAAAAGTTTGTAAATAGAAAATTTCACACTTCTCAAAAACATGTAAATATAACATCTTACACGTTTCAAAAGTTTGTAAATAGAACGTTTTACACTTTTCAAAAACTTGTAAATACAACATTTTACACTTTTTAAAAACTCTTCATTACCATTTTACGCATATTTCTCATTTTGTTTTTATGCCATAGCTCATTTTAATTCCAGATTGAATTGAATATGAATTATTTTAGTTCTTCACAAAAGAAAAACGACGTGTTGTGCAATTTAAGTATGCACAACAAACATATAAATCAACAATTAGTTTTTAAATTATTTTAAAAACTGTAAATTGTTTGCATTTAAATGGAGATATTTATACAGTACTTTCTACAGGCTTAAGCCTTTAATTTAGGATATGCTACACTATGCTATACCGATAATCTGGTTTGTTTATGTAATCTGTGGTAACAATGTAGCAGCCCCGACGAATATGATCCCTGACACTGTTCACTTTGTCTTGCTATATTTTGCAGTACTTCGCAGAATTTCTTTCGATTAATACAAAACCTTGAATTAATTGGATAGTCCACTAACACAGTATTTGGATAAAAAATTGTTCACAGTTTTTACTATTGTCCGCACAATTAGCGTACCATTCGCATTTGAATATATTTTTCAAATTCAGATGTGCAGTCGTTAAGTCTCACTTGTAGTTGTATCAGTTTCCTCAAACAAGTCACTTTACTTACGTATCTATGCAATGTGCAGTTATTGTAGCCTGCAGTTCATTTGCTGAGGTTCTAAGATGTGGAATATCAATGGCAAATGCACCCCACACTCCACACCACACAGCTTCAGTAAATAGGAAAGAGAAAGTTCTCCACGCACTCACGCTCGTCAGCTACGCACAATGTCAGAGCATAATATAGTGAGGATAGATGTAGAACCTTTAAATGCGTAGATGCAGTTGATGCAGACGCAAGATACATTAAACGATAAGTGAGAAGGAAACATTTCCACTCATGAAAACAATCTAGATGCTTCTCGTCTGGCACAAAAAAAAAGAGAACACCGAATACTTTTTTTTTATATTCCAGTTACTTTGCTGTTCCTCACTGGAAACTGAAAACTGCAAAGTGTGAAATAGACGTGCAAATGTAAAAACAAATGCAATTCGTCTAACATTAAAATAATAAACAAGTCTTTCAATGCATAAGTACGATGTAAAACAATGTGAAAGCCAACGATTTTTTAGTTTTTTTATAGCCTAGTTAAATAACACAATGGAATAATGATGTATTAGCCAAAGTATTTAAAATAGCTGGAATATAATAGTGTCGCAATCTGGTCTAAATTACTCCAAGGTGTACAATATTTGTAAAAATTTAAAATAAAACACAACAACAAAACTGGGATTTAAATTTAGGAATAAATTCATTTTTTGGCTTGAAATAACAAATCACTTAAAGCTTAAAAAATCGCAGGGCGATAGGTTCAAAAAATTAAACATGCGCCTATTTGAACATTTACGACACGCAATTACTAAAACAAAAGTGATTCTCAAAATCTAATGAAAGTGGAGGAGCAAGAAATTGAGCTTTTTACTTGTTAAAATCTCATCCTAGCGCAGGTAGTCAAAAGCCCAATGTATTTATTTATGCACTTTCGTAACATACGGCAGACGGATGTCATAATTGTACGTGACGTGTTCAGAGTATTGACTTTACAATAATTCAAACTGCCACCAAAATGTTTGACGACAATTGCATACGTGAAACAAGGAAGCCCAAATTCAAAAAGCAACAACATCAATGTTACTGCTTAGCAGAATTCAATGCACGAAATAACTGATAACTATTTATAGCATCTCATTCCAAGGCATGAATAATTTATAGTATTTTCAATCATAGTAACTCTGGGGTCCAGAGTGATTCTTACTCCAATATTGTTTTATGTAGTGGACCATCATTTAACACGGCATATGCATATAACCATTGCAGACATGGATAAAATTATCTGATTACTCACATGCTCACATCCCTATATAAAAGTCAAGTAATGCGTGCAGTCGAATTTCCGTTTTACGTTGTCTGGTGTGTCAAGGTCACTCTCGAGCTACTGCCTTAACTGAAGGACGGTTTGTACGTATGATTTCATTGAAGAAAAATACATGTATAATATATGATATAAATGTGATTGTCATGTTTAAAACTTTAACTTTTTTATTTATTCATTTTTCTAATTGCATGTACATGATGTAAGCTATCTTTATCAAAACATATCGTGTAAAACTTTTGTTAAACTAACTTTTGTACCCCCGATGAAGGCCAGTGTTAATTTTGTTCTTTTGAATAAAGTTTATCTTTCTTTCTCTTAAAATGTGGTTAAATAATTTGATTTCGACTTATGTATATAACAGAACTGCAGCATTTTTCAAAGGACGCAATCAAAGAAGGTAATGTTTTCTGAAGTAGCACTAAATGCTTAAGCCTGAATATTTAATTCTAGTTGATAACTTTTTCTGCACTGGTTGTTAACGAAAACGATATAACTTTTTTTAAATATTTTATGGAAGTTTGGAACGTCTTACGTTTCTTCAAGAAATACATATTTTGGGTGTTGAAATTATGGAGCTCCAACATTCCATGTTCCAAGCTTTCAAAGGTATTTATATTGGTTTTTGTAATGTTTCTTTCTTTTTGTATTTTATATTTTATTCAATATGCACTCAAACTTTAAAAAGTTTTATAATCATCAAAAACTCCAAAAAAAAAAATATTTAAAACAAAATTGTAGAAAAATTTTTAGGAATTTGAATTTTGCATAACTTGTTTAGTTTCTTATTGTTAGCTTAAAAGAAATATTGAATGTTATGTATGTTATTTAGACTTTCCGGATGCACACGAAAATTTAATTCTTTAGATTTAGGACACAATTAAAATTATTCCATCAAAAACAAATTCCCAAATCAAATCTCAATAATACGAATCAAACTGACGTTTTATCGACAATTTCACTATTTCACAATCTTTCTTTACAAAACTTATAGACGGTAAATAAATTCACCTGTTTTAAAAGTTCAAAATTTAATTTAGTTATAAGTGAATATCTAATTCCTTGTTTAAATGCGGTGTAGATGCTACTACAATGTTTGACTGTGGGGGCGCTCTAAGACCTTGATTTCACTACACGATTTAACAATTGTTAACCCTAGCAACAGTTATCTAATCACTCATTTTGACGTTATATAAAATATAACCATATAATATGTATTAACTCTTAGAATTTAACAATATATCTATATAAATTACTATCACAATATGTTAAACACAGTTTTAAATAATATGCAACCTTGAATAATTTTTTTCAAATATTTAATTCGTTATGTTTAAATATTTTATTATTTATTTACATTTCCGATGCGAGCAAATCAACTTGAAGCACAGGCACACCATAATAAAAAAATTACAGAGACTCTTGACAAGTGATCAAATCAGTATATAAAATGTAGAATAAAATCCGTGATTACATTTCACATTTAAGTAACAGAATAAAATCATTTATCACTTGTTGATAATATTTAACATAAATAATTATATAACAAAAATACTTTACAGGTGTTTTCACACATCTATTAAAACAAATCAATTGTATTTTCAAACCAATTGAAATATTTACTACGTTAAACTTGGTGTTGGTACGTGTCAAAATTTACTGATTAAAGTTCTTTTTTTGGCTTACTCTTACAGTTTTTTAACCACGTACAGTTTTAATGAATCTACTAAAGTAGCATTGGCTCACTTCTTGTTAAAATATTTAACGACTTTGCAGTTATATCTATTTTTTACATTAAATTAATTACTTGACTTTCTATATCAGTCTAAACAACGATTTATTAGTAACTACTTGTGCGATAAACTTAAACTATGCACTTCTTAATTTAATTAATTTTTTAATACTTAGTTTGGTTATTGTTAGCAACGCAATAGACTATGACATTAGTAACTTAGTAATGCTGTTAATATTGCCTATCACAGGAACACTACATTTTTTTAAAGCTTACCATACACAAATCATATTGTGCCATTGTGTGAGCTCAAAATAAATTAAATTACAAAAACAAAACACTATTTGCAATGTTCATTGTGAAATCATGGTAACTGTAAAAACTAGTTAGATAAGATAAAACTAATTATTAAAATGTACAAGCGTGTATATTTGTGTCCAAGATCTTGTAAGCTTGAATCTCTAGTACTGATACATTGGTACGCAGTCCTCTTGATCTTCGATGTTGTCCACGTCGCAGTCTGTTACTGCGTGAATTTCATACTTGAGTCCTTCTTTAACATTATGTGGAGTGGTAAAGCCTAATTTCCACAATGCCCTACGAACCCTACACACATCCACTTCGTCGTAAGCATTGTACGTCGACACACCGATGACTCTGTTTTCGTACTTTGGCTCCCAATCTGTAATTAATAATTATATTACAGTATTAAAGCTAACTAAATCAGATGGCGAATTGAAAAAGTATATTAGGTATATTGATTTTAATGAAAAAAACAATGACTCATTTTAAATTTACATACCATGGTGTCTAGCTGTACGAACAAAGGACTCGTATCCAAGCATGCCTTTTTCCGTTGCACTTTTGACGATGTCCCACGCATGATCCACGTCTTTCACACTTTTGAAAATTAGCCAATCGCCAGACAGTCTCGTCCCATCCTCATCTGTCACAGGACTACAGTTGTTGTGATCTGTTTCATTGACGGCATGCAACCATTTAAAAACAGTGTTTTTCGAAGGCGGCAATT
Organism: Dicyrtomina minuta; assembly: GCA_949802685.1. Taxonomy (NCBI): domain Eukaryota; kingdom Metazoa; phylum Arthropoda; class Collembola; order Symphypleona; family Dicyrtomidae; genus Dicyrtomina; species Dicyrtomina minuta. Next base: position 134,099,384 of record OX461808.1, on the reverse strand, counting down.
CCATTTCGTAGTGAAGCTGAAGCTGTAACAGGTTATGACGAAACTCAATGTCTGGAGGGTAGTGCGGGTGAATAATCATTCGAGTTGGTGAATCGTTCATTTTTGAATTGTAGTCTGAAGGATATATAAAAATAATTAATTAAATACTACGTCCAGGATGAAACGACGAGTTTTGTTTTTCAAACCACAACTCTTAATTAATATTTTAATAAGCTTCATACAGCATTGAATTTTAAGAATAAAAAATCGTAAATATAAACCTTTAAAATATGCAGATATATTAAATACTTAAACTGATAGGCTGCTCTGGTTTATAAATTCTGATAAAAGAACTTGGCAGCTATGACGAATATCCGTACTGACACTGTTCACTCTGTCTAGTAAAATTTAGCAGTATTTATTATAATAACTTGTACACTTTGAAAGTACAATCAAAAACTATTTTTTTATTATTTGTATTGTCAACTAACACAATATTTGTATAAGAAAGTGGTCACAAATTGTATAACTGTTTCGTTCACAATTAACTTGCCACTCGTATTTAAATGTTTCAACAGCTTTGATGTGTAGTCATGAAGTCTCACTTGTACCCGTAGCAGTATCTGTTTTCTCACTTTTCTCACACTATTCACGTTACGCAGCGATGCAATGTGCAGTTTGCAGTTTGCAGTTCAGTTGCTGAGGTTCTGAGATGTAGATTGTGAATGAGGATGCATCCCACACGGCCTCTGCAAGTAAAGGAGCGAGTCCTCTACGCACTCAAGCTCGTCAGCTACGCACAATGCCTGTACATAATATACTGAGGAGAGACGTAGAACCTTTAAATGCGTAAATGCAGTTAGAGAGAGGATATACATAGACCAGAACCATTATGTTAAATGCGTAGATGCAGGATATGTTGAACGATAAGCGGGAAATGAAACATCTTGAGACATAAAAATAATCTAGACGCTTCTCGTCTGGCACAAAAAAAGAAAACACCGACAACATTGGAAAAGTCTTTGTACCGTAGTAAACTTCAATCATATTATTTTTATTCCTATATTAAAACTAACCATAAGGGGTAGAATGGTTCTTATGTGACTTTTATTTTGAATTATTTAATATTTAAATAATGTAGAAATTGTAATAGCTAACTACAAACTTAAATTAGCAAAGTTTTACACAGTTAAATTGTTTTTGAAACAAACTTTTTTTAAAAATTAGCTCACACCGTGTGCATGCTTTTAGAAAGGTGGATGAATCGAAAACAACTTTTTCTAAAATCACATTCAAGTTATAATTAAAGATTTATTTTACTTTAGTAAAGTCGAGTTTACAAATATGTAGCCCTTCAGTTAGGACAGTAACTAGAAAATGACCTGTACACCAGACAACAGAAAACGAAAATTCGACAACACGCGTCACATATAGGGATATTAGTATTTATATATTGACTACATGCCAGGATAAGCCTCTAGCAAAGAAGACAACTCGGTGCCTTGCCCCTTCACCTTTTTGAGATTCACTTTTGTTTTAGCAATTGCGTATTCTAAATGTTTGAGTAAGCACATGCTTATTTTTTAAAACTTACTAGCCGGCGATTATTTTAGCTGTAGGTTTTTTTAATTTTTATAAATAACAGTCACAAAATGAAACTTTTATTACTGAACCACAGTTTCTGTATTGGTATTTCTTCTTTTTTAGAAATATTTTATATAACGGGGCACACTGGGAAAATCTCTATGAATACCGACAAAATTAAACGTTGGGACCAGTTATTTAAAATGTACCAAAATTCTTTATAATTTTTGTGAAAAATAGATACATATAGATGAGCTTTAGTGCAAAATTTGGAAGCAATTGATGTGACCGTTTGCGTGCAAACAAATTATGTGTGAAAATTTGTATCATGACTTAAATGGAGAAACATGGTTTTTTCATGCTGATTGCAGGATGGCCGTTTTTAACATACAGATTTAATGTAAGATTTATTCTACTCAGAATTTAATGCGCTTTTACCTTTTAGTGCAGACAAAGGTAATTTTTTTTTAAACTGTAGAGAGCGGAATTTAAAAAAAGTAAAAACTGCATTTTTTTAATTGATTTTTTAAATTCTTTTTAAATCTTTGCAGCGCTGTAGCTCCTTTAGTACCCGCCTGATTTTCAAAACATTTAAAGTTTTGTAATGTCTTAAACTTTTGTTGAACATAAAACTTTTTGAAATTATGCTAATAAAATAATCTTTTATATATATCTGATAATTTTAACTTAAAAGCCGCTATATATTCTATAATTAAGTTTTCACACATTGATGGAATTGCTAGGTAGGTTGTATTTGCTTCAGCTTAACCAGCTAGGCAACGTACTGCATTACACTTTTTCCAATTAATCATATTTTTACTAATATTTCCATATTAGGAAGATTTATAGTCTTTGGTATTTGCAATACATGACCATTGGAAAGATCTACATTGAAAATGGAAGTACAACATTAAAGAATGCTACGAGTTTTGTAACTCAAAATTGTGGTACCTCAAAGCTGCAATTAATTGAAGCACATTTTTTCTGGGTTAGGAAGATGATTCAAAAATGTTAAAGAACTACGTAATATTAGCACATTGTTCTTGTATTTAGGAAGTTTTACTGGTCAGCTTCTGTAGAATAGAGTTAGATAGTCAGACAGTGAGTAAACACTATTGCAGCACTCTTTGCTAAGAGTTAAAGCCGCCTATTATTGTCAAAGTAATGTGCAGTTGTGTATCATGAAGGTAAAAATGTAATGGGTATAGAAAGAAGGAAAATATGTTAAAAGTTGGGGAAATATTAATAAAGATAACTTTAATATTGAGTGTGACTACGAAACTGATTTAATACTTTGATCGAAATGTGTCTATGTGCAAACCTAATCTCATTTTATTTATTGTCTAGTTTAAATAAACGAAGTTTTTATAGAAATATTTTTCGCATTTATATTTATTGCATGTGAAAAAAAGGAGTTGTTCAAATGCATGATGCGACTGGAGATTTTGCTTGCTAGGAAAGACTTTAAAAAGTATAAATATTGAATTTTTTGTATACTATTTTTTCAAATCCTCTTTAATAGAAATTTAAAATTTGTTTTTAAACCTAAATTTTAACAAGTTTCAAAAACCAAAAAGCGGCTCGTAGAAGTCGCTATAAAATTATTAAATTAAAGTAAAATTGTATTATAAAGTCGCCAGACCAAATACAGGGTCAGTTCTCAATAGGAATGATTGCATATTTAAATGAAAAAAAAAATGTTGTTTAAACATTGATTAGATTGCTTTATTCCTAAAAGTGGGTGTTTGCATATTATGTTTTTAATTTGTTGAACTTATGTAGTGTTTTTAAACGAACGGATTATGCGTATTAAATTTGGAACTAAAAAGGATACTACAAATATCACTGGTCAATCCAGAAAGGAGGCCCGAATTGCAAATACAAAACTCAGGAAGCTACAGACTAATGTACCTTCTACCACCAAAGGCTAAGAGATTTTGAACAACACATAAAACAAAAAATTATTGTTGAGCTGAGCAGCGTATTTAATTTAATTACAAACTCAAGCGTATATTACAATTATTTAATGGATTTGCATAGGCTTTAGTGAACAGCTAAACCAAATACAGCTATAACAATTAATCTAGTTTAAACGACGTTTACAAATTTTGCAGATTCATTAATTGTCACATCGTTGATTATCTTGATTGACTTAGAGCTTTGAATGTGTTGAATAGACAAGATATCTACTAAAAGGTTTCGCGGTTAGTTCATTAGCTGATTTACATATAACTATTATAAATTAAATACCAATTGTCTTGAATTTAGATATTATTCAAAATAGTTAATTCATTTCTTAAGTGTATAACCAAACTCAAACAGTACAAGAGACTTTATTCGTTTAGACATTCACACACTTTTTAAATTCTAAAGATATACAGTTGTCTGCCCTATTTTGGGTATTGTTTTCATAAACCCTAAACCATGACATCAACCATGTATTGACACTTACGAAAAACAATTTTTTCGCATTTATTTTGCATATAGACAAATAACTAAAGAAAACGTAGCCGCATACTTCGTTAGTCATACAATTACAATTTTAAACGGAGCTCTATGGGATTTGATATAACACCATTTTATTTCTACCTATCTACCTAATTTAGCAACCTTTGGCAATTCTCAACTGAATTTGACATGCAATATACCATTTTGAAGCTCTTAAAAAATAAAAAATATAAAATTCGTTGGAACTTCAAAATTATTTAATTTACTATTTTTTTTAATTATAATTAACTTTAAACGTGCAATTTAAAATTGAAGCTTTGGTAATATGCGCGTCAATCGCAATATATGATGTTCTTCTCCTCATTCCCGTCATTTTGACATATCGCTTCTCTACATTTGAAGAGGGTGATCGGTCGAAATTTGACATTTTAGGTTTGGCGGGAAGTTCAAATTTTCAATATTCCCTTATTTCTACATATCAACATAATTTATCTCAGTTTTGCATTTCTCAATGACATTTGACATGCAATATATGATTTTGAAGCTCTTAAAAACAAAAAAATTATATAAAATTGTAATTTATTACATTTAATTTTTTAAAGTTATTATTAACTTTAAATTTGCAATTTTTTAATACCGATTTTAGCATTTGCGAGTAATACCTTATATTAATGTTAAGGCTGCTATGAAACAAGGGCTTTAGCCCTTGTTTTACAATTAAATAATCAAAATAAGTACAAATTGGAAGAAAAATGTGTTTAATTTCAAAGCCAATTTTTTTTTTAACAAATAATATTATATGATTGATAGGTAGTTTGAAAAAAATAAGTTGGAGTTGGATAACAAACTGAGCAAAAACGAAAAGGGTTAGAGCAATTTCCAGCATAAATATAAAATAAATACGCCACTACAAAATGCAACAACATTAAATATTTTTGTTATACTGAAAATTTTACATAATATGTCTTTCTAAACGTTGCATTAAATTCATTTTTATTAAAAAAAGGTCAAAGGTCAAAGGATCTTTATTTGTAAGGGGTTTGGTGTTTCTAATCAATTGATCAGATCTCCCAACACGAACCCCCGTGTGACTAGCTTACCCCGTACTAACACAGAGCCAAGTAAGCCTTTAATGACATAGGTCGCCACACATGTGGAGAGCCCGGCGTTTAAGATCAACTTCCTCACGAAAGAGATCCGAGGCAAGCGGGAATTGAACCCACGCCGTCAACAGTATTGGAGAACATTATGCGCTGAGTTACATTTCCACTACGTGACTGTGACTGTTATGATTCGTTGCCTAAAATTTTTTGTTTATTTTACACACATCGTTATTCATTATGCTAAAATTCGCAACTGTTCAGCCCTGGCTTAGTATGGAATATGGAAAGGAAAAAGATATGCAATTTGATGATTTTTAACATTACGTTTTTATGAATATTTCTACTGAATTTTGCATAGCACATAATTTATTTGGCAACCTTTTAAAGTTATGAGTAAAATACACGTCACATGTAACACATTATCTTAGAGCTTTTGGAAAGTACAGAAAAAGTTGACTCGTAAATATACAAGGTTACTACACAGTTATAAGTTAAGGGACTGGCAATTTCCCTTTACATCAAGTAATGACGTAACCATAATAACCATAAATTACACTGTCAATGGATTTAGATGTACTGTACAACGTAATAATGCCTAATACTCCTAGAATTTAATGTCTCTACAAATTACTATCACAAATGATTAAAGTACTTTTAAATTATTCACAACTGTAAAAAATGATTTTGAAAAATTTAATTTTTGTTTGTTTCAATTCTTACGATTAGTTTTTTATTTCTATTTCCACTCATTACAGGTTAATCATATTACAAACATTTAATTTCAGTACTATTTATAGGTGATTACATCAGTATGTATAATGTAGGATACAGTCCGCGCCACAATTCACAATATTATATCTGAAGGAATTCATGAAAATTCGAAGCCAATTATCCACACAAAACAAATATATTACAAAAACCTATTTATTTATATATTTTATATAAGTTTATATATTTTACTCATTTAAATACATTGCTTGTATTTCTACACTTTATACCAAATAAAAAATTAGCCTTAAGTACATTTACCTGGCTGCAATGATTTATCAAAGTTTGCTCATACCATTAGGCACATTAATGCAGCCTATAATTGTGAATACTAATTCCTTACTTTACCCCTTTAATAAACCCTTGTAATATCTGAACAAATCTAAAACGGCTTTAAAATTACTTCTATTTTGTTCATGCAATTACGTACATATATTTATCAGCTTTAACAAGGATTAGTCAGTAACGACGATTAGTTAAACACAAATAATTAAAAATACACTTTTTACAATGTTTACTGTGATACAATAGTAGCTGTACCAAATAGATGAAACGAAAACCATAATTATATACATGTGTGTATTTGTGTCCAACAACTTGTAAATTTAAATCCTTAGTACTGATACATTGGGAAGCAGTCCTCTTGATCTTCGATAGTGTTTACGTGACAATCTGTGAGTGCGTGAATTTCGTACCTGAGTTGTTCCTTCACATTATGTGCAGTGGCGAATCCCAAATGCCACAAAGCCTCTCGAACCCTCCACACATCCGCCTCGTCGTAAGCATTGTACGTCGACACACCGATGACTCTGTTTGCGTGCTTTGGCTCCCCCTCTGTAATTATTAATTATATCAGAATTTTAAAGATGACTAAATCAGATAAAAAATTGAATAGTTATATGAAGTACATTTGTTTTGATCAAAAATACTATAAAATATTAAAGTTTAGTTATATTTAAACGTTTTCGAAATGTTAAATTATATGTTGACAGCGGGTTAAATTTGCAAAAACAGGATTATATAAAAATAAAAATAAAAAATAAAGAATACACATTTTATATTTACGAACCATGGTATTTAGCTGTACGAACAAAAGACTCGTAACCCAGCAGCCCACTTTCTGTTGCACTTTTGACAATGTCCCACGCATGATCAACTTCGTCCACGCTTTTGAAAATCAACCAACTTCCGGAGAGCCTTCTTCCGTGCTCATCTGTCACAGGGCAACGATTGTTGAATTCCGTTTCATTGACGGCATACAACCATTTACAAATGGTGTTTTTAGATGGCGGCAAATGCATTTCGTGATCGAGCTGTAGCTGTAGATGCTTATGAAGATACCCCATATCTGGTGGGTAGTGCGGGTGAAAAATCATTCGAAATGGGGAATAGTTCATTTTTCTATATTTTGAATTTAATTCTGGAATATAAAAATTATTAATTAATTTATAAGTACCCAGCTAGCAGACCTACACCAGGATATCCCTAGACAAGGAAACAACATCCTCTGAATTTTAAGTTACCTTTTGATATTTTAAGAATATCAAAAGGGGATAGTAAAAGCCTGTGACGCTTTTAATCCCGAATAGATATCATGAGGAGATCAATAACGGATTAATTTAACACGTTTATATAATACTCAGTTTATTATTGGCAGTTCCCGTAGCAACGCAGTTCTGAAGTAAGATTTTATTGGAAATGTGTGATAAACAAACATGTATGATTTTTGAACTTCCAAAAATTATGTATTTATCATTGTACTCGTATGTTGCTCAGCTCACTAGTCATGCTTAAGTGTACGAAGTTTTCTTCTTTTACTGGTCGTGAGTAGACTGCGTTTAGTTTTGTTATTGCTGTGACTTTGTGATGTGTAACTACAAACGGTACAATTAGGTGTCCTATAGTCCAAGCTCAAACTCATTTATTTTGTTCACATTTTTAATTAATAAATTACTAAAATAATGAGCTGTCTCTGTCAGGGTAAGTTTCACTATAATATATAATCATAAAAGCAAAAGCAGACAGTGCGTTAGTTCTAAATCGATTGTTAAAATTCATTACGGCTTGATTAACAAGAATCGGAGATTTAAATTATCGGCAGGACGGGACAATATTATTATTGTTGGTTAGTTGGTGTCAACAAAAGTATGGAATTTTTGTCGTATTTTGTATTCTCTATTCTAAAATAATAATTTGTTTATGATTTGTTAATTATTTTACTATTGGAAATTACCTATACTATTTGTTTTTATTTTGGTATTATTAAACCGGATACAGCGTGGCGAGATTATTCGAACTTGTAGTTTGTGGAACTAAAAGCCGAATCTCACTGGTCAGCTTGGACTAGATTTGTCTCGGGCTTGTCTAATAACTATCGTACACAGTTACGTCAATCACCTGTGCATCTACATTTTCCCCATTCCCTTGCTTAAACTAAATCGACTATTTTACGGAATTTCTGAAACGTCCAGTGCCACTGGAATGCACTTACTTTTGTTAGTGTTTCGTTATTGTGAATTAAAGTATATAAATCAAACAAGGTATAAATTTTCAATCAGTCAGTGCATTCTTAAAATTACAAAGTTGTATATTTTGGTTTTAATAATTGGGTATTATTTGAAATTATATTCTTTATCTGAATTTTAAATAAATAAAAAAAGTATTAATATGCTGGAACTGAACTTGTTGTACCTCCATGAAACTCCTTAATGCATCCGTGTCATGTCCCTAATTGATCTAAAAATAAGTCCTTAAAACACCATATGTATATAAATCCTTAACTCATCCCAAATACCCGCAGTGTTTTTTATCGGGATGTCAGTTAGGGGTGTTTTGCGCACATCCTATTTCCGGACACAAGAAGGTCCACATGATGTTCCCATGACATCCACTCAAAACTTTAAGTATATCTGAGAGATATAATGCAATCCCCACTGTATGTCCTAATCATATTTCTACGATATCCGTCTGCTAGCTGGGTAATTGCTTTTAGTAAATATTGTCTGTGAAGAACCAAAATGACCCATATCCATGTGTAGCTAAAATCAATATCCACTATCTTCAAAAATATTGAAATATGTCTTGATGTATTTTAAATAGAACATTTTGCACTTAAAAAAAACATAAAATGAGAACATTTTACACTTTTAAATAAACATGTTAATAGAACATTTTACACTTTTCAAAAAAATGTAAATAGAACAATTTATACTTTTCAAAAACAAGTAAATATAAATTTTCACGCTTTTCAAAAACTTTTAATTGACATTTTACGCGCGTTTCTAATTTTGTTTTTATAACATAGCTCATTTTAATTTAAGCTTAACTTGGAAATGGGTCATTTAGGCTCGTTACAGACAAAATACTACGTCATAAATATTTTTTTATATATTTTAAATAAATTGTTTGAATTACAAGTTGGGATATGTAAACCTTTAAAACTGAGGTAAGCTAAACTAAGCTTTACCAATAATCAGCTGTGGTTGTATAATTTCTGGTACAAATTTGGCAGCCCCGAAGAATATAATCACTGACGTTGTTCACTTTTACTTGTTGAATTTTGCAATAATACTTAAAATTTCTTTCGAAAGTACAATCAATACAAGACCTTGAATTAATTGGATAGTCAACTATCACAATATTTTGATAAGAAATTGTTCACAGTTTTTATTATTATCCGCACAATCAATGTGAAATTCGCATTTGAATATATTTTTGAAATTCAGAATTTCACAGTCGTGAAGTCTCACTTGTGGTTGTATCTGTTTCCTTTCCTCACACGAGTTACTTTACTTACGTATCTATGCAATGTGCAGTTCTTGAAGTTTGCAGTTTAGTTGCTGAGGTTCTGAGACGTGAAATATGAATGGTAACGCACCCCACACTCCACACCACATAGCTTTGGTACATAGGAAAAAGCAAGTTCTTCACGCATTCACGCTCGTCAGCTACGCACAATGTCAGTATATAATATAGTGACGGTAGACCTAGAACCTTTAAATGCGTAGGTGCAGTTGATACAGATGCAGGTAGACTGTCGTTCGGGAACGGGAATTCCCGTTCCCGGACCGGTCGGTCCGGGTCGGGAACGGTCCGGGAAAGGATTTTTCTTTCCCCGAACTGTTCGGGGCGGTCCGGGAACGGGGCGGGAAATTAGTTTTCCCGTTTCCCGACCCGACCCGGACCGGCGGGAAATTTCCCGAAGTTAACGCTCCCTGTGTTATAGATTAAATTAAGCCGAGTGGCAGTAAACTTGTATAATTTGTGTTTGAGAAATTTTGGTTTAAACATTTTTGTCTTTATTTTAGCGCATAATTTAAAAGTTTGAGTCTGCACTTTTGAATCCTGAGTTTCAATTAGTTAGTATTTTGGTTCAATAAGTTGTAGCATTTTCATTTAGTGCTCGTAGCTTGCAATTTGGACTAGGTTGATTAGTAAATTTGTTAGTTTGGTATTGCTTTCCAACTTGCTTGCAATTTAACTGCAAATACCCATGTTGAGTTTTCATTTGTTTTTTAAAATTGTTGCGAGCTCAGACTCAAACTTTGTTACGTTTGCTTAAAAATTAAATAAAAAATATCAAAAGCACGCATTTCTGCTTATAATCACTATGCTTTGGTTGATTCTGACATCGCAATAAAAGCCTCTACTAGTTATATAAAAAAAAATCAGTTTTAGCAAACGTTTATTTTTTTGTAGCTCATGTCATGATGATGGTGGAGAGGTATCACAAAAATCAAGTCAATTAATTTTTCAAGAATGATCTATATAAAACTAGTTTGGCTCATGTTACAAAAATTATTGCACTTTTGCAAAACACATTGCTAAGCTTCGTAAGCGCAACCGCCCTAGTGTGATTTTTAAGTTTTTGAAGAAGATAATATATTGAATATAAATGGATATTCCAATTCTGCAAGATTAATTTAGTAAAAATATAACTTTGCGCTAACTGGAGATGCCCGTTTTCAGTTTTGGGAGAATTAAAACAATTCTGAGCTGTGAAATTATAAAAGGAATTTGTTTATTGGTATTTAACACTAGGACTGTCAAAATTCAAAATACTAGATTTAGTGTATATAATTATTTTTTATTGTTGAGATGATAAGCTTAAGCTTGATGAGCTTGAGCTTAAAATGAAATGGTTTTTTGTCCGTCTGGCTGTTGTTTTTGTTGTATGTCTAAAGGTCACGTTTTTATTATAATTTTTGAAAATTCAATTACGTACCTATTTGAAAAACTGTGTAAGGAAATTTTATTTTAATTTTTGTCAGATAAAAACAGACATACGATGGTCGTGGTTCTTACGTTTTACAAAACTAAGTAAGTAAAGCACGCAAAGTTCGAGTATCTGCATCTCATTTAAAAACTAAAAAATCCAAAATACGGGTTTTAGTTATAAGTGGAAAATTGTAAAAATATCTATTTTTGAAATTTGAGCGCCCTTACAACAAATTTTCTGCTTAATATTAAAAAAATTTTAAATGAGAATTTTCGGGAAATTTCCCGCCGGTCCGGGTCGGGAACGGTCTGGGTCGGGAACGGGTCGGGGAAGAGCTTTTCCCGTTTCCCGAAACTCGGGGCGGGAAAGCAATATCTTCGGGTCGGGACGGGAAATCCAATTTCCCGCCCCGACCCGGACCGAACGAAAGTCTAGATGCAGGATATATGTATTTAGCGATAAGTGAGAAGTGAGAAGGAAGCATATCTTAACATGAAAACAATCTAGATGCTTCTCGTCTGGCACAAAAAAGAAAGAAAACACCGACCACTTCTTTTTTTCTATTCCAGTAGCTTTCAGTTAAGTTGCTGCTTCTCACTGAAAACTGGAAACTATATTCAACTGTAACTGTATTCAACTCTGACGAAAGTGGTTCACTTAGTGGCTTTGAAATTGAGTGGGGTACTGTCCTGCCATAAATATGGGAACTAAAAAACATTTGTTTTACGTAAAATGAAGGCGTTAGTTTGAACCTTGCTTAAATTTAACTTCAGTTAAAATTTTACAATACCTATAGGCAACACATTAATTAAAATATGCAATTTTTAAATGAATAAATATCTTATCTGGCCTTACAACAATACATAATTGCTACTGTTACTATTAGTCCGTTTTAATATGTGTCCACTCATGTTTTGGAAAGGCAACATATTTTTAGCATATTTAACATTTATTATTCATAAATACATTACTGTTCTAGCTATAAGGATTCCAGTGAAAATAATTCGAGTTATTAAAACGATGTTTAGGTGTTTAATCCCTAATTATCATTTATCCCTAATTAATACATTCATGAAAGTTATACGCACTATGCACTATACCATAAAATAGTGTATTTACGTCAAGAATTATGCAATATATCTCTACAGATTACTATCACAAATGATTATCGCAGTTTTAAATAATTTGCAACAGTAAATATGTGGCCTTGTTGATTACTTAATTTTGTTTTGTATGAATGTTTTATTATTTATTCACATGTCCAATGCGAGCAAATCAACTCGATACACGCAAACAATCTTTCAAAAACAATCACAGATTACTGTTTGCAAGTAATCATATCATTATATACATAAGTAATTGAGAAAAGAATCCGCGATTACATTTTACATTAAAATAACCGAATAAAATCATGAATAACTCGTAGCCAATATATTAAACATTACAAATTATGTACCAAATACTATATAGATTTTTCACGCGTTAAAATACATTGATTGTATTTCTACATCAATTATAATATTTACTACATTAAACTGACTACTATAATTTCATAAATCTTTGTGTATTCTTACAAACAATTTGAAATGAAAGAAGATTCACAACTGTGCATACTGCACCAAGCTACTCGTTGTAATAATGTAAAGCGGGTTTGAGGTTATTTCTATTTTGTACATGTAATTAATTACCTAACTATTTTTATCAGTCTAAACAATGATTAGTTAGTAACGACTTGTGCGATAAAATTAAATTATGCAATTTTTAAATTAGTACCAATTCAATAATACTTACGTTAGTTATTTTTAGCAAAGGTATAGACTATAAAATTAGTATCTATGTACTACTGTTAATATTGACCGTCACAGAAACACTACTTTTTGTCAAATTCTCACCACGTACAAAACAAGTTGTATGTGAGCTTCAAATGAATTAAATTGCAAAACCAACAACATTATTTGCAACGTTCATTGTACAGTCATGGTAACTTTAAAAAATAATTAAATAAGATAAAACTATTTTAATGTACATGCGCGTAAAGCGTGTATGTATATTTGTGTTCAACAACTTGTACACCTAAATCCTTAGTACTGATACATCAGGACGCAGTTCTCTTGCTCTTCGATATTGTCGACTTGACAGACTGCGTGAATTTGGTACTTGAGTCCTTCTTTGACATTATGTGGAGTCGTAATGCCCAATTGCCACAATGCTCCACGAACTCTACACACATCCGCCTCGTCGTAAGCATTGTATGTCGACACACCGATGACTCTGTTTTCGTACTTTGGCTCCCCCTCTGTAATTAATAATTATAGTTTAAAGCCTTAGTTTAGGTTTAAAGTTTAATTAAATTAAATGGCAAATTGAGAAGGTACCTTGTGTATGTAATTATATTGATTTTAATACAAAAAATAATGACCCATTTAAATTTACTTACCATGGTATCTAGCTGTACGAACAAAGGCTTCGTATCCAAGCATGCCTCCTTCCGTTGCATTTTTGACGATGTCCCACGCATAATCGACTTCTTCCACACTTTTGAAAATTAACCAACTTCCGGACAGTCTCGTTCCATGCTCATACGTCACAGGGCAACGTTTGTGGTAATCCGTTTTATTGACGGCATACAACCATTTTAAAATTGTGTTTTTGGATGGCGGCAGATGCATTTCGTGATCGAGCTGTCGCACTAGATGATTATGAAGACATTCCATATCTGGCTGGAAGTGCGGGTGAATAGTCATTCTAATTGGTAAATCATCCATTTCTCAAAATTTTGAATTGTAATCTGGAATACAAAAATGATTAATTAAGTTATAAGCAATAACCTTTGCACACCTCGTCTGGGAAGAACTAAAATGGCCCATATCCATGTGCAGCTAAAACCAATATCCATTATCTTCAAAAATATTTAAATATGACTTGAAATCATTTAAATAGAACATTTTGCACTTTTGAAAAAAATATAACCAATAAAACATGTTAGACTCTTGAAAAACATGTAAATTGAACATTTTACACTTTTCAAAAAAAACGTAAATAGTACATTTTACACTTTTCAACAACATTTAAATTGCACATTTTACACTTAAAAAAAACGTAAATAGTACATTTTACACTTTTCAAAAACATTTAAATTGAACAGTTTACACTTTTCAAAAAACTTGTAAGTAGAACGTTTAACACTTTTCAAAAACATAAAAATATAACATTTTGCAGTTTTCAAAAACATGTTAATAGAACATTTTACGCTTTTCAAGAACTCTAAATTAACATTTGACGCATGTTTTTCATTTTGTTTCTATGACATAGCTCATTTTTATGCCAGTAAAAATTGGAAATGGGTCATTTTGATACTTTACAGACGAAAAACGACGTGTTGTGCATTTTAAATATGTACAACAAATATTTTAATCAAAAGTTATTTTTTAACATATGTTTAATAAATTGTTTAAATTCAAATAGAGATATGTACACCTTAAAAACTAAAATATGATATACTATGCTTTACCGATAGTCTGGGTTGGTTATATAATCTTTTGTAATAATTTGGCAGCCGCGACAAATATGATCACTGACACTGTTCACTTTTACTTGTAAAATTTTGCAGTAGATAATAGATCGAATTTCTTTTGAAAGTAAAATCAATACGAAACCTTGAATTAATTAGATAGTCAACTCACACAATATTAATATAAGAAATTGTTAAGTTTTTATTATTGCCCTCACAATTACGTATCATTCACATTTAAATATATTTTATAAATTCAGATATGCAGTCGTAAAGTCGCACTTGTAGTTGTATGTGTTTCCTTAAACGAGTCACGTTACGCGTTGTGCAGTTGTTAAAGTTTGCAGTTGAGTTGCTGAGGTTCTGAGTTTCTGAGATGTGGAATATCAATGGCAATGCACCCAACACAGCTTCGGTAAATAGGAGAGAGATAGTTCTTCACGCACTCACGCTCGTCAGCTGCGCACAATGTCAGTATATAATATACTGAAAATAGACATAGAAACTTTAAATGCGTAGATGCAGTTGATGCAGATGCAAGATACGCTTAACGATAAGGGAGAAGGAAGCATATCCACACATAAAAACAATCTAGATGCTTCTCGTCTGGCATGAAATAAAAGAAAACACCGACTACTTTCAGATTTTTTTTTCTTTTCCAGTTGTGTCCAGTTAAGTTACTGTTTCTCAATGGAAACTGAAAACTGGAAACTGAAAACTTCAAAGTGTGCAACAGACGTGCACATTTGACACAAAACAATGCAATTCCTTTAACAATAAAATTATAAACTATTATGTCAATGCGTAAGTACGATATAAAACATTTTGAAAGCGGTCAAGTAATATTTCTGCACAGTGTCTAGTACGGGTACACCTAAAATAGTTACTGAATGGAACTGAAAGGAACTGAACTGAATTGACAAAAATGGGCTTATTTGGACAAGTCAGTTCATAAGTTCCATTTACCGCCTCTACCATAGGTTTGTTGAGGGAAAAGGAACTGAACTGTGTGCTACAACTACAGCATTGTTCTTAAATGAAACTGAACGGACTTGCATCCCTATTATACTTGTAAATGCATATCAGTTCAGTAAGTTCAGTTTAGTTCCTTTTTCTTCAGGAATATATCTAAAAGGAACTGGGCGGAGCATCTTTGCGCATTCTTTAGACACTTTTATATTCTTATGCATACATACATTCATAATCACTAGAAGTTAGAAAGAACGGAAACTGGAGTAAGGGGATTGCATAACTTACCTTTTAATTCAATTTCATATGTAGTAATGACTAGAAATCAGTGCTGTAATCATAAATACGAACCCAAAACATTTTTTACTTCAATTTGAAATTATATTTTTAGCTTAATTTGAGAGTTTTACATGACACACAATAATTTAAAAATTGTATTACTACCTACACCGACACCTAATTATTATTTATTTAAGCAAAACCATGCCGCTCTAGCAACTGGGCAAAATTTTTTTTACGCCTGTTGGAACCTATAAAGCCATTGGAGGTAAAACTAACTAGTAAGTGTGGTAAAGTGGTAAGCCTAATTATCTATACAAAATAAGATTTTCTTATTAGTTCGTGCAGAGACTTACAATTTCCAATGCGAGCAAATCAACTCAATACACTCAATACACGCAAACATTGTTCCAAAAACAATTACTGAGACCCTTTGCAAGTAATCATAATATTATTACATATAATCTAGACTAGAGTCCGCTATGACAATGTTTATTAAGATAACCGAGTAAAATCATAAATGACTTGTAGCCAATAAAAAATATAAAAAACTTTGTTACAAATACTATATAGGTTTGTTACGCATTTAAATACAATGATTGTTTTTCTACATTAATTATAATATTTACTATATTGAAGTGACAGCTATAATTTTTTTAACTTTCATCATACATTCTCCTGTATTCTTACAATACTTTACTCATGCTAAACATGAAAAAGAGGTTCAACTTATTCACAAACTACTATCTAACTCCTCGCTAAAATGTAAAACGGCTTCAAAGTTATTTCTATTTGGTACATGTAATTCATTACTTAACTATTTTTACTAGTCTAAACAATGATTAAATAGTAACAACTTGTGAGATAAACTTAAACTATGCACTTTTTAAATTAGTAATATTGTAATTATATACCTATTTTGGTTTTTTTTAGCAGAGTAATAGACTACGACATTCGTATTTATGTACTGCTGTTCATATTGCCCGTCAAAGGAACACTACATTTTTTTCAAAGCTCAAGGCTCAACTGACAGTACTGTGTCATTGTCTGAGCTCAAAATAAATTAAATCGCAAAAACAAAAATACTATTTGCAACGTTCATTGTAAAATCATGGTAACTGTACAAAATAATTATATAAGTTAAAACTATGATAATGTACATATGCGAGTATGTATGTTTGTGTCCAACAAACTGTACAATTAATTCCTTAGTACTGATACATTGGGACACAGTCCTCTTCATCTTCGATGTTGTCAACGTGACAGTCTGTTACTGCGTGAATTTCATACTTGAGTCCTTCTTTAACATTATGTGGAGTGGTGAAGCCCAATTGCCACAATGCCCCACGAACTCTACACACATCCACCTCGTCGTAAGCATCGTACGTTGATACACCGATGACTTTGTGTTCGGGAGTTAGCTCCCCTTCTGTAATTAATAATTATATTACAATTTTAAAGAGGACTTAACGTAATGGCGAATCAAAAATGTATTTTAAATATACTTTCGATTAAAAAAAAATTGTGACACACAAAAGTTCAATTATATTTAAACGTTTAAAAAAATGTTAAAAAAGACTAAATAAAAATAATACTTTAAAACAAAATTATGACACATTTAAAATTTAAATACCCTGGTATTTAGCTGTACGAACAAAAGACTCGTATCCAAGGAGCCCATGTTCTGTTGCACTTTTGACAATGTCCCATGCATGATCAACTTCATCCAAGCTTTTAAAAATTAACCAATCTCCAGACAGTCTCGTTCCATCCTTATCCTTCACAGGGCTACGGTTGTTCTGATCCGTTTCATTGACGGCATACAACCATTTGCAAATGGTGTTTTTGGATGGTGGCAAATGCATTCCGTGATCGAGCTGTAGCTGTTCAAGGTTATGCTGAAACTCAATATCTGGAGGGTAGTGCGGGTGAATAATCATTCGAGTTTGTGAATCGTTCATTTTTGAATTGTAGTTAAAGTTCTAAAGTAAAAAATAAATAGTCGTTTTATATGCAATTATCTATGGCGCATGGGAAAATACTAGTGACAGAGACTTTACAAATTTCATGCTAAATCTATAAAAAAATTTATCTTTTTACAAAACAATGTCGCAGTAATTTATAGGTACAAGTTAAAAAGGCATGTATACACATGTATTCAACAAAAATCTTAAAAATTCAAATACTTACTTAGTCCAGAATATATTACGACGGTTTTTTTCTCTAAATATCTACAGCTGTTATCATTTTAATTAACAAAATATTTTTTTTAAGTATTTTTAAGATTATTAACATATCGTTTATGAAGAACCAAAATGACCCATATCCAAATTAGGCTAGAATCAAAATGAGCTATGTCATAAAATCAAAATGAGAAACATGCGTAAAATGTTAATTATTAAGAGTTTTTAAGAAATGTAATATGTTCTATTTACATGTTTGTGAAAAGTATAAAATGTTTTATTTACATATTTTTGAATAGTGCAAGACGTTCTATTTAAATTTTATTGAAAAGTGTATAATGTTTTATTTATATATTTTTTTAAATTGCTAAATATCCTATTTGAATGATTTTAGGACATATCTTAATATTTTTGCAGATAGTGGATATTGTCCTAAGCTACAAATGGATATGGGTCATTTTGGTTCTTCACCGATAATATTTAATTTTTTGAATTCAAAATGGTAAATGTAAACCTTCAAAATGCAGATATATGTAATATTTGAGCCAGAAGGCTGCTTTGATTCATATCTTTGGGTTAGAACTTGGCAGATCGATATGAAGACTATCGGTACTAGCACTGTTTACTTTGCCGTGTAGAATTTTGCAGTATTTAGTAGAATATCTTGTACGCTTCGACAGTTCAATTAATAAATATTTTTTAATTAACTGTGTAGTCAACTAGCACAATATTTGTATAAGAAAGTTTTCACAGTTTTAAATATTGCCCACAATTAACGTGCTACACGTATTTAAATATGTTTTCACAATTTGTACGTGCAGTAAAAAAGTTTGACTCGTAGCTGTATCTTTTTTCTCACTTTTCCCAAACGAGTCACCGTACGTAGCGAAGCAATGTGAAGTTTGCAGTTTCAGTTGTTGAGGTTCTGAGATGTAGATTATGAATGGCAATGCACTCCAAACACAGCTTCGGTATATAGCAAGGAGAAAGTAGTCCCCCACGCACTCACGCTCGTCAGCTACGCACAATGCCAGCATGTATTATAGAGAGGATAGAAATAGAACGAATAAATGCGTAGATGCACGATGATATATCTAACAGTAATAGTGGGAAGGAAAGATCACGAAACATACAATGCTATCTGGACGCTTCTCTTTTGGTACTAAAAATGTACTTCGAAAACTTCGAACACGTTTTGACTTTTCTTTCTTTATTCCAGTAGCTTCTATTTAAAGACGTGCACATGCAAAAAGCAAACACAATTGTTCTAAAATTGAATCAATAAACAATGTACAAAATGAACTATTTATGCGAATACTAGAATTTAATATAATTGATGTTTAACTTAACAATTTAAACTGTTAAACTGTTTTTCCACGTTCTTACAATTTAGACAGCAAACTATAGCGTATTGTACTATTGTGCGATGAGCATTTTTAATATTTTATTAGGTAGTTTGAAAAATTGTGTACGGAAATTAAATGTTTTTATGAGAGATATTAAATCACGCCATATAAAAATATTTAAGGCGGGCAAAAGAAAAAAGAAAAACTTGATAAAAACCCATCCAAGATTGATCCTTTATTGCTTGAACTAGACGTCGTTTATTATTGAATATTTAGATCATGTAAGGGGCCTCCGCTTACAGGTCAAAATTTCACATAGCCGGGATCTATCACACAATAAATACAACCGTTAGTTGACGTACAAATAAATTTAAATACGAAATTAAAAGTTGGAAATTTTTTATTTTATTTTGTAACTAATAGCAAAGCGAATGATTTTTAATACCAATTACAAATTTAGATTTTTTTGCAAAACTGTAGCGATGGTTTTATTTTAACAAAATACAAGATTATGTTCCACTTTATAAAGTATTTTGTCGTTCAACTGATTTAAATTGGGAAGTTCATTCTATTTATGTGGTTTCCACCTCCGGTATCACATTTGTTGCAAATATAATTTGAAGGGTAAAGTTCGGTTATTTTGAATCAAAATTCTAAACGGCCTTTAAAGCTTCAGAGATAATAAATGATATTCATTTTCCAAACCAAAGCTCGCATTTAAATTAACCTACCTGCAGCTTATTCTATATTTAAAAAAAATATGATGCCTACCTTTCAACCACCTACATGTATTTATTTATAACCTACTTACTGTGTATTTTTCTATTTCATGTATTTGTTTTTTGCTTATTTTTTTTACTTAGCTTATCTATTAACAGGCAATTTGAATTTTTTCAGTCTATAAATTACTTACAAATAATAAAATTGTTAACTATATTTATTGTATTATCTCATTATTAAGTTCTTAATTATTATTTGTGACTATTTTTGTCATGATTTTATGTTAATCTCCAAAAGCATTCGCGTTCTCTTCCATACAGATGCAATTAATGCAATGCCTGACAGACTTAAGGTCCCCATTATAATTTTTCTGCCTCAAAAGCAGTTTTTAATGCCTAAGTAGCATACCTTATATCTTTGATTTTTTTGAATGGCATCCAGAGAATTGGCAGTTTCTATTAACGAATTGACAGTGAATTATTAACTCCCTTAAAAATTGAATTAAATGGCATTTAGGAGAATTGGCGGATTCTTGCAGGCAGTTTTAAAAATGTAAAAAACAATAATTAGAAGCTGTGACTAGTAAGTATCATGACATGATTAATTCCATTATTAGTCATTAGTGTTGCTCCAGAAATTCGCAGCAGTGACAAAATGCTTTTAAAAAAAGTAATTTTGTTTTATTTTAATTGTTTATTGTTTATTTCAATTTCCAACGTGAGCAAATCAACTCACTACATTTAAACTATATTACAAAAATATAAAGAGGGACGGTTTGCCACTGAAAAACAGACCCTTGATTAATTTTTTTAGTCATAATGAAATTTAATATACTATGAAGAATTGATTTTACAGTAGGTTTTACAATATAGTCAATATCATAAAAACTCATAGCCAATTACAAAAACTTAAATATGTTACAAGTACTATAAAGGTTTGTTTTTAACGCAGTCAAATTCATTGTTTCCATATGAATTAAAATAATAATATTTACTTAAATAAATTATATTTACTTGGCTACTAGGAATTGTCAAACTTTCTTTTAAAGTTCATAGTAAAATCATAAAAACTGTAAAAAATAATAATTAGATAGGATTAAACTATAATATTATATACATGAGTAAATATTTGTGTTCAAAAACTTGTTAACTTAAATCCTTAGTCGTGATACATTGCGACGCATTCGTCTTGATCTTCGATATTGTAGACGTGACTGTCTGTGAGTGCGTGAATTTCGTACTTGAGTCCTTCTTTAACATTATGTGCAGGGGGGAAGCCCAAATGCCACAAAGCCTCCCGAACTCTCCACACATCCGCCCCGTCGTAAGCATTGTACGTCGACACAACGATGACTTTATTTTCATACTTTGGCTCCCCGGCTGTAATTATTGGGTTTCAAATATTATAAAGTGAAATTTTAGAATAAAAGATTGCACATAATAACATTTGTATGTTCAGATCATGCATACACATATCGTCTGTGAAGAATCAAAATGACCCATGTCCATTTGTAGCTAAACACAATTTTAACTATCTACAGAAAAATTAAAATATCTCTTGAAATCATTTAAATAGAACATTTTGCACGTTTAAAAAATGTAAATATGACATTTTACATTGTCAAATAACATCAAAATAGAACATTTTAGGCTTTTCAAAAACTCCTATTTAACATTTTACGCATGTTCCTCATTTTGTTTTTATGACATAGCCCATTTTGATTCTAGCTTAAATTGGATATGGGTTATTTCGTACTTCACAGACGATATTTATTATATACACAAAATTCCTGCCAGGATGATTTTATGTACATACATTGTTAATTATGTATAGGATTTACAACTGGACGTTTTAAATTTTTACATACCATGGTATTTTGCTGTACGAACAAAGGACTCATTTCCTAGGAGTCCATGTTCTGTTGCACTTTTGACAATGTCCCACGCATGGTCAACATCCTCTAAACTTTTATAAATTAACCAACTTCCGGACAGTCTTGTCCCGTCTTCATCTGTCACAGGAGTAAAATTGTTGTGATTCGTTTCATTGACTGCAAACAACCATTTTAAAACGGTGTTTTGGGATGGCGGCAAATGCATTTCATGGTCGAGCTGTAGCTGTAGAAGGTTATGCTGATACTCAATCTCGGGTGGGTAATGCGGGTGAATCATCATATGAATGGAAGAATGGTTCATTTTTGAGTTTTAGTCTAGAAAATAAAAATAATTAATAGCGTTATAGATAATTGGGTATCACACAGTTAAGGCAAATACTTCTGACAAAGACTTGAACAAGTTGAAGAATTCTATGGTAAATCCAAAATCAACAGTTTATAAAACGATTTTTAAAAAATTCGTAAAAAATAATGGTGCATTAATTTATACAATTGTAAAATCAAAGCGTTAAATTTGTAATGCTTAAAAAGAATATTTAACATAAATCTTGAACATTTAATTACAACGTCCAGAATACTCCAGAATAAAATGCGCTTTGTTTTTTGCAATTAAAAATAGGCACAACCATTATTCGTATTAATAAATTATTTTATTAAAAATGTTTCTTAACTTAATAACATACTAAAAATTGTAAATGGAGAACGTGATACCGTTTGTGAAGAACCATAATGACGCGTACCCATTTGAAGCTAAAAACAATATCTACTATCTACGAAAATATTAAAACATGTCTTGAAAACATTTAAATGAAATATTTTGCACTTTAAAAAACATGCAAATAGAAAATTTCGCACTTCAAAAATATGTAATTAGAACATTTTAAACTTTTCAAAAATATGTAATTAGAACTTTTGACATATTTAAATAGAACATTTTACACTTTTTAATAACTCTTAATGAACATCTTACACATGTTTCTCATTTTGTTTTTTGACCATAGCTCATTTTGATTCTAAATTAATTTGGATATGGGTCATTTTAGTTCTTCACAGACGATATATAAAAATGCAGGTAAGTTATATACTTGCACTGATTTAGTTACCGGCTGATTTGGTTTATGACTTGTAATAATAACTTGGCAGCTATGACGAATGTGGGCATTGGCACTATTCACTTTGCCTTGCAAAATGTGGTAGTGCTCACAGTGATAGAACGTTTTGCCCGCTAGTCAACTAACGCAATATTTATAAATAATATTGTTTACAGTTTTTAATACTTTTTACAACAAACGTGCCAATCCCAGTTGACAATGACAATTCAGGTGTGTAGTAATAAGGTATCTCTCGTAGTTTTAGTCGTTTTCTTACACTGGTCACTTCACGTAGCGATGCAATGTGCAGTTTTTGCAGTTTTCATTCCAGTTGCTGAGGTTCTGAGATGTGGATTATGAATAAGAATGCACCCTACACGTCTTAGGCAAATAGTAAGGGGGAAGTCCTCCACACGCATCCAAGCTCGTCAGCTACGCACATTGTCAGGATGTGTTATACAGATAATAGACAGCCCGATGAAATGCGTAGATATTGGATACATGGTATATCCAACAGGAGGTAATAGCGAAACTTCACGAAACTTACGAAACAGTCTGGAAGCTTCTCATCTGGCACTAAAAAAAACACAGATCACGTTTAGACTTTTTTTCTCTTTTTCCAGTAGCTTCGGGTTTATTTCCAGTTCCCCGTTGCAAGCGGGGATTAACGTGCACATGTAAAAAAATGCAATTGCCACAACAATAAGTCTGTCAATTACCGCCGTTTAAGCTGGAACCTTTAGATGATTTAAGTTTCCTTCTCAGTCAGGTCAGTATTAACAGAGCGAGAATCTATCACACGCTAAGTTCAACCGTTGAAGTACGAAACTAAATGTATCACGACATTATAGGTTTACAAAAATTGTATAGATAGGTCGATAATTTTTTTTTTGAAACTGATACTAGGCAGTTTCAATGACAAACAAAAACATGACTTTACTATTTATCACAGACATGAACATCAACAGAAGCAAAAGATAGTATGTCGTTAATAAGTGTAAAGTAAGTAAGCACAGTATTTCATTGTGCAGCTGTTCGAGATTTCTGAGCAAGATAAAGTAGGGAATCTTGTTCACACCCACCGTCAGTGTACACTGTAGCGCAAGGGTTCACAACGATCCTCGTTCAAGCTATTCTAATGAATGGCGGTATGTACACACGAGTAACTAAATGGTCGATGACGAAAATAAAAATATTAGCTATATATTTGTGAGTGGTGGCCTTCACAAGGTTTATCAAAGCACCATTGCAAATGCTGTGATTAATCAAAAAATTGCTGAGACCATTTTTTGTTTGTTTTAACCTAGCAAAATAAGTTAAATAATTGGTTAAGCGGATTGACTACGATGATATTGAATTAAAAACTCTATCTTTAAACCTATTTTCTCAATATTTTTAAATACCGCAAAATCTATTACGGTTTAATTTTTTACGCGGTTATTGCGGTTTAAGCAAAATTTAAAATTGACCGAATTTAAATTGAGCAGAATATGTTGACTGTTGAATCTGAAAATAAGTTACTACAAATACTCTGCACCTCACTAAATTCAAACTTACACTATTTGAACTGTATTTAAGTACTAACAAGGTAATTTAAAATAAATATTTTTTATTGATATAAAATGTTTTTTTTAAATAGTGTTTCAACCAAGCCATGCATTCCAGCCAACAAAAAAATTGCCTGAATAAAATTAGCACTAAAATTTTATTGTGTTAGATTTTGACAAAAATAGTTTTTCAGTAGTGTCGAGCATACAAATGAAAACAGAAAGACAGGATGGCTATTAAAACGTAAGTGTACATATTATTGTACAGCAAGATAAAAGAGATTTCCACCCAAAGTGTACTCCGTGACTGAATGGTGCAGAGCAACTCTCGTCTGAGGGTGTAGCGAACGATACTGCTCAGAGCAGTTGTAACAAATTTGGGTATGTACACATACAAAATTAACTAGCTGATGATAAAAAAAATTTGAGCTGTATAATTGTGTGTGGTTGTCTTCACAAAGTTTAACAAAGCACCACACCAAATGACATAAAAAATAGTTAAAAATACTCAGACCAATTAATTTGTTTTTAATAAACCTTTAAACTGCAAATTTGTTTCAGTATTTTGTGCATTAGCTTACAAACATTTAATTTATTATTATATTCTAAATAGAATATTTTGTTTTTAATCATGCTCCTTAATTTCAACCTTGCTTTTACAATTTAGGTATAATCAGTTTTCATCTACTTATCACGATACTTTTGAAAAGTGAGAATCATAATATTTGTCTAAATAAATATAAGTCTAAATGAATCCTACTTATTTTATAATTTAAAAATGCTAAGTCAAATTTTTCAATACTTTATTCATGTGTAATTGCGTCATTTACGGATGCTGTTATTTACCTGGCCAGTGCTGTTTGTATATTTTTGCCTGACTTGTGCGAATCTCTGTGTTGTTGCTGTTGAGACTTGTATTTACAAATTTGACAGTAAATTGAACTTATAATAATTGGAAACTGCATTTATAGTTTGTAGCAGTAATACACTTATATGACGCGTATTCTGTTAGGTGCAAAGCGACATATACAATAGTTTAGTGAAAGTGGTCTGACGTCGCTTTAATTATTTTACTTAGCGTGATTAAGATGCTTGTTCAAGGTTATGAGTTGTTGCTATAAGCATTTTGGTAGGGACTAATGAATGTTACAAACGTAGTATGTTCAATTTTTTAATGTTCAATTTTTTAATGTTTAAAATTGCAATATGAAAGCTGCACAACTAACGATAAGATTGGTAGAATTGAGATTGTGTGTACTTAAATATTGAAAGTTATTTTAAAAACACCTTCAAAGAATATAAGTAGCTATTTGCAATCCTTGCCGCTAATATTTAAAGTTAAATGCAACATCAAAAGGTTTCAGTTCTCCGTGGCTATAAATTTTTTACTTCTGAAAACCGCTCAATTTTAGTATTCGATTTCATGGCGAGTTGTGAACTTGTTTAGCATTCCAAATATTACTAACTCTTAAAATAATATCAGTTTAATTAGCATTGCTTTAGCTATGCCATACAGTTGTACGCAGGTACTACTTAAAACGTGCCTACATATATGTAATCTCAGTACTCTTTCCATAAATGTATATGCTGGAGAAAAGAAGAGCATTATTATTATTAATCACTGACATTTGAGTTTATTAAAAAGTCTAGAAACTTCCACACAGGGGCAGCTTATATGTTACATCGCCAGAAAAATTCCTAAAATTGTACACTCTAACCAAACTACGGTCTGGCAAAGTCAATGGTCCTTCTCTGATCCTGCAACAAATTCATTTACCCAGCTTGCTAACGTAGTATATGAGTAGATACAGCCCCAAATTACGCTATGTAAAATACTACGTTAATTTTTAAGGCTTGGTATTTGGATAAGTTATATATGCGTATACTCATCGTTACTTTCCTCAGATCTATATACCCGTATTATTTATTAGACTGACCTTGAGTAGCTTATGTGTGAGGGGAAAACCGGAAGACGATGAATTCTTTTGCAAGTTTCTATTTTCTACTGTAAAAAAAATGTTATTTCTAAAACAACTTGCCAATTTTTTAAGCTAACAGAATTTTCTTGGAAGCTCAATACACGTCAATAAATAATTTTAATGTATCACATCTGTAGTGATACAAGTTCAGACAATCACATATTATGGTAGGTAACCTTAATAAAATTTTTATAATAATATTTTAATAAACTAAAATAAGGGATGTGTTTTTTACACTTTTAAGAATTAGTTACTTTATTTTTATTCAACTGTATTTAACTGCG
Source organism: Dicyrtomina minuta (assembly GCA_949802685.1). Classification (NCBI taxonomy): domain Eukaryota; kingdom Metazoa; phylum Arthropoda; class Collembola; order Symphypleona; family Dicyrtomidae; genus Dicyrtomina; species Dicyrtomina minuta. The sequence goes on along the minus strand of OX461808.1, from coordinate 134,072,481 downwards.
AAAATAATTAAAAATGTGACTAGTTTTACTAGAACATATTATGTATGTGTGTGAAAATTTTGAACTTTTATTACCAGGCTTGGAGCCCAAGCACGAAAACAAAGTCATCTGCGTGTCAACATACGATGCACGGGACGAGGAAGATGTGTGGAGAGTTCGTGAGGCTTTATGGCATTTGGGCTTTACTGGAGAGTCTCAGGAGGAGAGACTCAAATACAAAACTCATGAAGCCACAGACCAGTCTATCTACTACAAGGAAGATCAAGAAGAATACGTATCCTTGTATCAGGACCAGCATTAGCCTACTAACAACAAGATTCGCAAGAACGCCCTTTTGATGAACAAATATCTAAGCTTACATTCTTTTAAGTATCGCGCAATTTCATCAATTTTTAGTAAATTCATTATTGTTACATTATATCTTGCAAACTAGTTTATTGCCTATGTTAATTGTCCATCTGTGGAAATTTGTAATGCCCGATTCATCGCCTAACTTCACCAAAATAAAATATTTTTTCATGACCTAATAAATTTCGTATGAATTTTGTAAAAATTCTATGAACAAAATTATGAAGCATAATATACAATATTTCCATATTTGAAATTGCTTTGAACTGTTTGTGGTTTATTCATCTTTTTAGGCGAGACCAAAAACGTACACAATTTTAAACTACATGTTATGCAACCTCTTATTTAAAATTTTAAGAAAAATTCAGCTGTAAAAAAGCAGTATTACTGGCGTAAAGACGTAGCTTTTTAAAACTTGGATATAAATATATAGAAAAGATCAATAGTAATACATTTCCATGTGCTGCCAAAAAAAAGTCTGGGTACTACAATTCCACTCATGTGTATCCAAACTACGCATTTATTAAAAAATAAAAGCAGGTAACAAACTTTCTTTACTTGACATCAAGATACACAGTGCAACACTGAACATATAATTACCCTCATATTATTTTTACTTTTTTTTATGTTGCTACTATCGTGTATTTAATTTATTACCAAATAACTTCGAACGGCAATCATTGATATTATTCCCTGTATAGTAACTACACATTATTCTCTATTTACGCGAAGTTCTAGCCCAGATCTAATGAAGGTTTTTATGCACATGCACTACTGTTTAACTTGTTCAGGAGTTTAAAAATATGTAGTAGGACTTCTTTGTATTTTTACCTAATTGCATACGCAAAATAATTGCCACGAATAGCTAATAATATGTGCATACTTAAATCCAATATTTATTTCAAAGCAAAGGCTCCACTGTACAACTAAATCAAGTGCAGAATTGTTAATGTTAAAGCCGCTTTAATATTTGTATTTGAAATTTCTAATCCAGTTATCTTAGAGCTACGAGGTGAAAACCAAATGTCGACTGCTACTTCGGCTATGAAAAACATGAAAAAATAAAAAGATGCTAGAAAACCTCCAGAAACGCATATTTTTAAGGGCGATATAAATTAGCTTTCGCAGTTACTGCATATTATGTTCCATTAGGTTTAAACTATATTGATTATTTTTAATCTATTTAAATCAGCTAAAATACAACAGATAATGATTTATCAACATTTCACATTGTGAGTAAATTGAAATCAATTATGAGTATGACGTTGACTGCAGATATAATTAACTAACTATATATTGAGCACAATATAATGTTAAAATATAAAACTAGTATCAGTGTATTATATTGCACGTTTCAAGTCAAGGAAAGTTTAACACCTAAAATGGTGAGTAAGGGATCTTAATTACAGAACAGGCATAAAAACTATCAAGTTATATATTTAGATAATTTTTAATTTTGCAAGCCATCGAAATTATAACTACAGAAAGCTATGTCAATCATCAAAATGACAAAATATAATTTTGGTGTTCTAATTTTGTCCAATAAGTACAATGTACAGCTTAACAAATAAATAGTGACAATATTCTAGTAGGCTTTTAAAGTCGTATGAGATTTTAATGTGTAAAAAGGATGATTCTGTGAAGAGAGATGTTTGACAATGCTACAAGTAAAATCAAGTCTCAAATGTCAATTAATTCAATGAATCAATACGCCACTTAAAAAAATGGAATAAATTCGTCAAAAATATTGAAATATCGATTGCCTAACTTCTTTGAATTTTTTATTTAGATTAGAAATTATTTACATCGAACTCATAATTAATACAAAACAAATGCTTTAAGTTACCAAAATCTAAAATACTTTTGTACATAATTGCGTTCATAACAAACAATACTTTAAGGTATTATTCCAAAACTTTTTGTTTTTACATGGCGCTGGTTCTTATAAGAAAGGTACGAAGTCAACTTTTTCCGTATTCTGAGAAGAACGCGTACTTCATACCCTTAACATGCTCTATAGTGCGTAGAATAAAAACACCCGGAATAGAATCCGGAAACCTGGTACTGGTACCGGTCCCGGTGCCGGTACCGGTACCAGAAATAGATGGATCGATACGTGCCTCTATAAATATACACACGAGCAAGTTCTCTACTATGTAGGTATAACCAACAGTTGCATGAGAGTACATTTACCCCAGACTTTGCTTGCGTAGACGCACAATGCGTTAATCTTTGAGTCAAAGTCATCTACGCACTATTCTTGGAAGAGGACAAACTGTCAAGGTTGTTGCTATTTCCCATTTCTGCTCCACAGACAGACATTGCCCCTGACCAACTGCACTACATCTAATCAACGCTACTCGCATTTTTTACATTTACAAATTTTAAAGCCTTTCTAATAAAACGTAATTAAAAATCACACTGCCGTTAAAATCACGATCGAAATCTTGACAATACGATCCTACAAACATTCAAAAATTGCTTCATACATAGAATTTGATTGTCATCGTCTCTTGTTCTTGTTACGCTGCGCTGTAAGTTTCAATTAATTTCTATTTCATTTTATTTCAAGTTTTAAGGTTTGCACATATATTTTTAAAGTAGGTATACATACATAAATATGCTTATCAATGTAGCAGACTTTTTGGGCATAAAATTGCATGTAAGTACATACTAATCTAAATTTAAAATATTTTTTTATTTATTAAATTTACACAAAACCCAGTAAAATGCACCGAAGACTTTTTGGAATCGGCCCCCGTGTCCATCACGGTCACGACCATGACCTCGGCCTTGGTCAGAATAGCAAGGGCTACAATAAAAATCTGAGTTTGGACCCGGTGCTCAAGCGTCATATGGCTGTGCCACCCTCCCGAAATACGCACATCAAATTTCTCCATGCTATCAATAACACGTCGCATAACAATATGCGACCCGCCGTGGGTTCCGACGGGACTGGACTGTCTGGCTGTTGGCTCATTTTTAAGCACGTTGACGAGCTGGACGAGGCTTGGGAGAAAGTTAAGAAGGCAACGGAGGCGGGGCAGCTCGGCTACAGGTCAAATGTCCGCACTATTAAAGATGATGGTTAAAAACAATCTTTTATTTGCTTGAATTACACGCCATTCAACTTAATAAGTGTGAATACTACAAATTCCGTGGGAGGAGGTAATTTCTAATCTAGTTATTACATTTATTTTGATAACAAATAGAAAGCTACACAAAAGTCATCTCTGTCTGCACTTACAACGCCTTCGACGTCAACGATGTTCTCAGAGTTCGTCAAGCACTCCAAAACTTGGGCTTCACAGCCGAGAATGAAGATGAAAAGCTTCAGTACAAGACACTGGCGGACACGGATGAGGAGATCTGCTATGAAGATCATGAGGGAGCCTATGTCTCCGTTCATCGGGATTATAAATTGAAATAAAAATGGGCCAATCAATGGGTTGACTGACCATTTACAGTTTTACATAATGTTTTGCAATTTTTACAATTTTTCATTCTTTACTAAAAACAAAATGTTAGTAGTCAATTTCTAGGCATAATATTACCTACTAGAATATTGGTATTCTACAATTAATACTGTTGTTACAATTTTCACTGAATAGTTGTTCTAATAGTTATTCAAATTAATAATCCTTACGATTAATAAGCACTGATATTACGCAATTTCGAAGAAGATTGTTTTTCACTGTTTTGTATGCAAAATAGAAACTAAACGGATACTGTTGATGTTGACGTTATGGTTATACGGTTACGCATAAAATGTCTTATGTGTATTATTCGCTAATGTCAAAATTATTTGTTCATGTTAGAATTTAGAATTGAGACTAAAACTCTTAATAATTGTTACATTTGAAAATTTTTAATTCATTTTAAAGAAAATTGTGGACTGCTTCTCACAGAATCTGAACTGAACTGAAAACCTTAAATTCCGAGTGATATGTAATGTGTTCACATTTTTTACATTTTTAAGATTGTTATACAAACAATTTATTATTATTACATAATATTGATTGAAAAATTTTGGGTTGTGACTGGAAATGAATGGAATAAAAAATTGATTGTTGTGAGCGAAGGTTTTGTATGGCATTGCCTCACCTATTTATTATTAGTGTCTGAGGTATAATATAATTTGCTATAATTATTAAAATTACGATGATTTTATTATTTTATTTAATTAGCTCTTTTCGTAGGCTATAGGCTCACACTTATACGTATTTCTTAAATTAACATCACAGAAACGGAAATGCATAGATCGTTTTTTCAATGTTATCATTTAGTAGGAGGTCGTCCACAAATGATGTAATAAATACACCCTAACTTCTACTACACTATCCTCCCCGTCTGACATCAGCTTAAATATTGAGTAAATGGCTCAACAAATCTTTAACTTGAAATGGCATCAGTACCGAAGCAGACACGTTAACCTTACCCGTGGCATCATTTATGGACGATCCCTAACACAGTACATACATATTAATGTATGGTATTCGTAAAGCAAAAATAACCTACTTAATCACACATTAAACGAATACGATTATTTTACGTAGTTAAACGCCATGTATTTTGTTTTTGCGGAACAATTTTAGTGTGGAGTAATGCAGATGTGAATATGGCTAATGCAATATAGTCATAAATTCAAAACAGTGTAAAGCAAAAGAAGCAGGTACCTATATACAATATAAGCGCCCATTTATTACAGGTGTTGTATGCCGACGACGAGACAGTCACGTACACCCATTTTGATACTGCATTAAATATTTCTTATCCACCCAATGAAGGCGCAAAATAGTCCACCTCCATTTTAAACTGAAAAACAGAACGGATTATCAAAATAAAAATATATTATTGTCCTAAAAACATGAGGGAAGTGCAGTTTGCACTTTTAAAAACATGAAAATAGAAACATTTTCATTTTTCAAAAATTCGTTGGTAGAACATTTTTATTTAAAAAGTATTTCAAATAACACTTTTCGCACTATAGAACACTCTGCAATATACAAATAGCAGATTTCTCACTTTTAAAAACACGTAAAAATTGTTTTACAATTTTCAAAAAACATGTAAAAAGAACATTTTGCACTTTTCAAAAACACGTAAAATGAAAATATTGCTCTTTTAAAAAATATGCAAATACGATATTTAGCACTTTCAAATAGCATACAGTTAGAACATTTTGCACATTTCAAAAACTCTCATCATTCATAATCATTCTATTTCATATAGTGTGCTCTTTAACATAATAAAGCTCATTTAAACTCCAGCTCAAATTAGAAATAGAATGTTTTTACTCTTCACAGGCGACATTGCAATTTCGTTTACAGCATAATTAAATACATCTGCTACTTTTTTCCGTGTAACTGGACTTGCCGTTGTTGTACATAGAAATTACGAACAAGTCTGGACGTCTGGACTAGTACATATCTACAAAGGTGTGGGTACTGTAAACATAATCATACAGCATATGAGTGTATAGTACATAATCTTTATTGTTTACAATTCTACGTAGGTAGATCTCCGCCTTACTAGCCCTAATGTCTAGTGTTACGTTTGTCAGTATCAAATATCAGTAGAACTTTCTTGAACCCTCAACCGTCTACTGCGTAGTACCATTCACAGTACATAACATATCTGTACGTGTAACTAGTACAAATCCTGAGACCGACCAGAAGCTTCTAGTATATCAGAATACAAATCAGTAGTAGTGTAGATAATTATATAAGGGGAATGAATTGAAGCGATAAGAACTATGCAAGCATAGCGCATCCGGCTATACATAACTACACCACAAGCTACATACAGTTTATTGCGTTTCATGCGTGAGCATGGAATGCGCCAAAGGAACAAGAAACTACGCATTTGTTTTTGAGAAGAGATGTACTGTGCTCAGTGTGCTCAGGATACCGTGTTTAGGTCTCTATACTCACCAGTCAGTATCAGATCATTCAGTCTTACTATGCTTCTACACTTATAGACATCCAGTGCTATATACTACACGCGATTAAACAGATCTTCCTACTACTTTTGGAACTGCGGTGTGACACTTTACACTCAGCAAAGATTATAAAAAAATTGCAAGTTGAGAAGTTCATAAATATCTGTTAAAAAGTTATTAAAAGAAAGACAAAGTTGATCTACATAGTTGTGATTACGAGCTAAATTATTTTATTAAAAATCAAGAACTATAAAAATCGTTCTGTCAGTTTTGATTGTTTACAATTTTTTGGCGCGTCAATCAAAGGCAAAGGCAAAAGGAAATATCTACGAAGTTTGGATTCTTCGACACATGTAAGTACCTACCTACCTAAATTTTACAAAATTTTCTAGTTACAAGTTATGCACTATAGGTTTTAGAAAGCATAGAATTTAATATATCACAAAAATAATTCTAAAAAAACGGAAGGATGTTCTTCATTACGTTGTAAAAAAATAATAATATTTTAACAGGGCAGTCCAAATACATACAGTTTTTAAAAAATCTCAAAGCTATAGTACAAGTTTAATTTACGTTATTTTACAAAAATTTAAATGTTCAAAATTTTGTATAAAAAATTAATTTTAAAATTTTATGATATTTTGTAACTACCTATTTACTTAATTAATTACATAAGTTAAATCATACTTTTTCAACTGCGTATTTTTTAAAATTGCAAAATCATTTTACTACCAATATACATAATATAACAATTTTAAAAAATTATGTACCAGTGTACTTTAATATACCTACATAATAATAATTAAATTGTGGTGATTTAACATTTAAATTTAAAACTTGTAATTTATTTTTACTTTTGATTTTTTTTTAAATATGTAACCCAGGACCTAAATACAGGACTGCCATAAAATAAAAATGAACCATACACTTTTCGGCGTGGGCCCCCGTGTTCATCACCACGATTACGACCACGATCACGAGCATGATCCCAACTATGAAAACATTCGAAATGCAAATTACAAGTTACATCTTGAACTTGAGCATCGACTGGCTGTCCCGCCTTCCTTAAATACATACTACAAATTCCTTCATGCCATTAATGGGACGACCCATAATAATATGAGACCCGCCGTGGGTAAAGATGGGACAGGTCTTGCAGGCTGCTGGTTAATTCACAAAACAATTGACGAGCTGGACGATGCGTGGAAGACTGTCAAACATGCGACGGAAGTGGGGCAGTTGGGATACCGGTCAAATGTCCGTACTGTGAAAGACAATGGTATTTAATTTTCAAAATTCTCTCTGTACATTGCTCTCTGCATACTAATTGTTGTGACATATTAGTTTGAAAATGAAATTTTTTATATTTTCTTTTTACGATATTGCAGATGACCTGATGAAAACGATCTCAGTCTGCACATATAATGCGTTCGACATTAGTGACGTTCTCAGAGTTCGGAAAGTATTAAAAAGTTTAGGCTTCACAGCTGAGGCGGAGGAGGACAAGCTCGAGTATAAGACACTGGGACAGACAGAGATGAATATTCACTACGAAGATCACCAGGGTGGCTATGTTTCCCTTCATAAAGATTTCAATATCAAATAAATATTTTTGAATTTACTTTTTTTAAGCTTGTTTATCAAATTTTCCATTATTTCATTTCCTTTTGGTTTTCTAAACTAGAATTTAAATGAAATAAAATAATATTATTAAATTATTTAAATACGTTAATTAAAATAATGAATAATGTAATAATTTTAATTATGTACGATTTACTGTCACTGTACGGTATGAAATTTTTAGCAATAATATTGAAATTAATTACAACTTAATGGTAGTAGCTCCTATGCTAAAAAGCTATTTTAAGTAATGTAAATACAAAATATTAAATGCATGTAATTCAACTGTATATTTTTTCTGTATATATCAATACTAACTTTTAAATTATTAAATTAATTGTATTAATTGAACTAATAATCTATATTTCTAGCACAAATGAAGGCATTGGTATTATGTGGATTAATTTATTCAATTGGTCTCAATAGTGTGCATTGTAATTTGTATGCAATAAAATAGGCACATGGTACACATGTATTATCTGATATAAAGCCAAGTCAAATATTAAATAGCTTACAATAAAAAAAATTGAGTGTAAACAGAATATTCCTGTGTGTTTTACAAATTTTTTACATACTGTAATTTCAGTAGTTGCATGCAATGTATCATACCTATAATTCAAGGAATATTCAAAATTCATTTAAGTCAATACCCAGTTAACACTAGATACGGGTTGACTCATACATGATTTTATCAAAATATCCCGATTTGTAGGAATTTATGATCCTCCTGTTACTGGTATAGCAATTGCACAAAGGGCTGAAAAAAATAGCTGACGTTTTTTAAAGGTTCTGTTTATTTCTAAAGATGATAATTGAAATTAGCAGCATACCTTAACGTCGGTTGTATTTTTTAAACTTCCTAGTTATACCATCAAGTCTAGGTTTCGTTGGTATTTGTAGATTCTAAAACTAAATACTGGAGTTCAATATGAAAGAAGAATAAAATTTCATTGCTACCACACAAAAGATGTTTCCAGTGCGTAATATCCCATTAATATCATGTTTTAAGTTTTCCAAAAAGAAAAAGAAATGAGACTAGAAGCTTCGACCAACCCCCAGGCCATTCCGGATTGAAAAATATGCAGTATTGTATGTAGTATAGTATTACTTTGGCATGCAGGTATATGGTTTGGTATGCATTTTCACTCTAAAAAATAAAGGTGTGCTGTGTGCTCTACACTCCACACTGCTCCAACACTGTGTGCGTGCGTGCGTACGCACAATGCGTAAATACATTAAACTTCTACGCACTGCATTGCATTGTGCTGGTAAAGAGTCAAGTAAAGAAGAGGAGCGAGAGGCGGAGATGTAACTTGAAAAGTGAGCCCTCTAATTTCAACACTGACATTTACAATCCGAACTTCTAACTTGCAAGTTGCACGGTTATATTATAAAAAACTGAAAAATATTTTTTATTTAAATTGGCTCTCTTATAAACGTAAATTTAAAAGGAATACGAAGCATCAAAGGAACTCACAATCAGTCAGGTAATTTTTACCAATCCTAAAGATTCAAATTACCTATTTTTTTGCAAATATTATAAAATAGCACGTAGTGTATATCGTCGTCGTATATGGTAGCTTTACATTTCTTATCGTAAATAAAATCTTGCAATAAATGCCGGTAGGAGGGCGTCCATCAATGACGTATACATATTAGGGATGGGGAGGGAACGGGGAAACTATATAAACTTAGCATGGGGCTACATTGTGAATGTACTAATAGCTAGTTGAGAGGGGGGGGGTGCCGGTAACAAATTTGAATTTTTCCTAAACGTCATTGACGTTTATTATGTGAAACTATGAAAAACGCTAATAGTACAATTTTTAAATTAACTTATCAACAATTTAAAATTTTAGAACCTGTTTGAATTTAATTTCGTTTTACAATTACGTTCTTCTACACTAGGAAAATCAGTTTCAGTTAAAAATACGTTATTTTACTAAATTATACAGAAACAAAATTAACTAAAAAATGCATCGAATGCTTTTTGGAGTTGGGCACTTGGGTCATCCTGGCCATGCTGAGGATCAGCGAAATCAGAATCATGATCAGGACCAGGATCAGAGCAATCGAAAATGGAACCTTCACCGGGAGTTGGAGCGTCAATTGGCTGTGCCACCTTCACAAAATTCATTCTACAAATTCCTTCATGCTATCAACAAGACAAAGCAGAATAATATGAGACCGGCAGTAGGAGAGGACGGGACCGGACTCTCTGGATGTTGGTTGATTTGCACTCCAGTGGAGGAAGTGGACGAGGCTTGGGCGAAAGTCAAAGAAGCTACAGAAACGGGGAAACTTGGCTACAAATCAAATGTTCGCACTGTAAAAGATGACAGTAAGTTATTAAAAAAATTATGCAAAAATAATGACAAGAAAATTATCATAAAATTTCATTATTAAAAAGTTTTGCATTTTTGGTTTTAGAATTGTGTACAAAAACTGTTACGAAATTGTTGTGTATTTTTTTATTGTCTGTTGTATTTTGGTTTAATACCGTGATTTATACTTAACTGCATATTTTTGCTCACTGCTCAATCGCAATGCAAAATTAGCGACACATTTAAAAAAATTTCAAAATACAATTAATTATTTCGCCCGTGAAGAATCAAAATGACCCATATTTTATTTAAGTTAGAATTAAAACAATTCAAGTCCATAAAACCGTCACTACAATTAGTATGTAAAATTTGAAATACAAGCATTCAGAAAGTGCAAAACTGTGTTTTTTCATACTTTTGAAAAGTGCAAAAACTGTCTATCTGCACAAATTTAAACAGATCTAAATTTTTCAATCTACACGCTTTTGAAAAATGCAAAATGTTTTAAATGCATGCATTAAAAAACCAAATAGGTACTGCAGAGGCAACCGAAAGTGAAGCCTGGCAAGGATAAATTTTGAATGCAAACAAATGACAGCTTTATCCTTGCTAGGCTCCACTTTCGGTTGCCTTTACAGTACTTTATTTGCATGTTTTAAAAAAATGCAAAATGCTCTAATTCCATAATTTTAAAAAATGCAAAATATTCTATTTACACATTCATGAAAACTGTAGAAATGTTTAATTTGTATATTTTTAAAAAGCACTTTCATAAAAATTGAGTTTTGTTTGCTGTATTTTACATTAGGCTAAAAATGGAAATGGCCTTATTTGATATATTATTGACTATTCTAATTCTATTAACAGGTACAGATGCAATATTCATCTCAGTCTGCACCTACAATGCATTTGACGTGGAGGATGTTCTGCGGGTTCGTCATGCACTGTACAATCTGGGATTCACAGCTGAGACTGGCGATGATAATTTAGAGTATAAGACACTCAAAGCCACGGATGAGGAAATCCATTATGAAGATCACGACGGAGCTTACGTCTCACTTCATCGGGATTTCAAATTAATATAATTAATGTCAATCAATTCGTTCACTCAATTTGTTACTTCCTTACCACGTTTTTAAATATTTAATTATTCGTTTCTACATTGTTGTTTTTTAGATGAAGTTACGAAAATATTCAATGTTCGTTAAATGTTGTCGATACGTATAGATATACGTATATACTAATACATGCAATAACTAATTTTATTTAAAGTTATCCAGTAGTACTTTTTATTAATTTTTGTACAATTAATTAGTAATAATTTTGTAAGTAATCCATTGTTGTAAATGCACAAGTGTTTTAATAATACATGTTTAATACTGCTGCTATTCAGCTGAATACGTCAGCTTTTAATGTTAATATAATTACCAACCTTTCAATTTCATATGGCATTTTTTTATTGTATTTACATTACAATTTATAAATTTATAAATTTTGTAATGCATTTAAAAGTAATAAAATTGTGTAAAAATGATTACAAATAAAATGAAAACAATAAAAATGCAAATACATTCTGTCTTTGGCAGCAATAAATATCTGTGGTAAATATGTACTACATATTTTTTTCTCGCATGTTGACAATTGAGCTAAGTACATATTTATCAGTGAGAAAAATCTACTGTAAAATATCATACAAATCAGTACCATTTAAAAATATTGAATTATATTAGCAACTATATCGTCTGTGAATTGTGAAGAACCAAAACTACCCATATTTATTTATAGCTAGAAACAAAATCCACTATCTACAAAAATAATGATATAGCAATACAGAAAGCATGCAAATAAAGCATTTTGCACTTTTATAAACATGTAAATATAACAATTTGCACTTTTTAAAAGTATGAAAAAAAATCATTTTTCACTTTTCAAAAATAGATGGATAAAACAATTTGAACTTTTGAATAACATGTAAAAAGATCAGTTTTCGCTTTTCAAAAGCATGCAAATAGAACATTTTACGCTTCTCAAAAACTCTTAATTTAACATTTTACGAAGCTTTCTCATTTCGTATTTTTTATGACATATAGCTTTTTTTTATTCTAGCCCAAACTGAATATAAGTCATTTTGGTTCTTCACAGACGATATCAAGCTTTACGTACGTAAACTATGTAGTAAAAATTTTCAGCATAGCTATATACTTGTGTATAGTTTAGTGCTATATGTGTATGTACAGTGCATTTCCTCCTACCTTCCATTGACGGAGACGGAGTATAAATTCTCTCATAGTTGCAATTTCTATTTCCGTCCACAGTACCAGCGTTTAGAGGGTTGAACGTACATATTAGTTGCAAAAATGCGTAGTACCCCAATTCTGGGAATTCAAGGAGTTCTTTGAACTTGGCAATCAACTTTTTATATATTGCGCAATGCGTACAATATTTATGCGTGACTGTCGTAGGCTCGTCGCTCGTCGGTTCGGTGGAAGCACGTGGAATTTTCACTTTCGACTTTGAGATGGAAGGATTGCGACCACTGGGGCTAAAGGAGACGACGAGAAGGTTCTCGGTTTGTCTTTTCTTTGTATGTAAGACAACATGTAAGCTGCATACTACTCACTGAAACTGCCGGTTGAACTTTCTTATACATACGCATCGAAAGTATGGTATATACTGATGAGCGAGTCTCACGGCTAAATTGAACAGTGCTTTGCTTAAACTTGAGCAAAATCCACAGTTTAAAAGCAGTGCTGTCCCATTACAGTCATTCATACGTTGACGTTTATAAAAATAAATTCTTGGGAGTCTGGGAGCGTTCCAGGAATTCAAAACATTCCAAATTATTCAAGTATCCGTAAGTATGTAAGTGTCAATATTACTAATATTTTGCAAAAGCAAGAATTTCAGCCGTTATGTGAGAGTTAGTATAAGAAGGTAGTAGGGGTTGCTAATTTTTACTTTTTGCCCTGGATTTTGAATTCGTGTAAATTTTTAAATTACAAAAAAAAAGAAATAATTATTAACAACATTGTTTAACTCTTAAAAAATACAAAAATTAATACGAACTAAAATGTCTGATCAATTCTTATAATAATTCAAAACAATAAATACCTATGTTTATACTGGGTTATTCAATCTTGTTTTAGGCAACATGTAAGTGTCAAATGACAAGAGCCAAATGTATTGTCAATTATTAGAACACCAAAAAAACTATTTTAAAAAAAAATCCCAAAACTATTAAAGTCAATAATTACGCAATCCTAATTTTTATAACCCTAAATTTGAATGGGATTAAACATTTTGTTTTCTAAAACTGTAAATTGCATGACATTTTTGATTTCGTTAGGGGATTCAATAGGTGGATAAATATTGTTGTGATGTGTGTACAGTTAGAAACAAATTATGGCGTTTTGTTTTATTTAAACAACTAAAATTATTTTTTGTGCAATTATCATACTACGTACTGTATATGTAATTATTCCATATACATGTTTTTGAAACGTGCAAAATATTCTATTGAAATGTTTTTTGAAAGTGCAAAATATTCCATTTACATGTTTTTTAAACTCGCAAAATGTTCTATTTACATGCTTTTTGGAAATTCAAAATATTCCATTCACATGTTTTTTAAACGCGTAAAATATTGTATTTACATGTTTTTTGGAAATGCAAAATATTCCATTTACATGTTTTTTAAACTCGCAAAATGTTCTATTTACATGCTTTTTGGAAATTCAAAATATTCCATTCACATGTTTTTTAAACGCGTAAAATATTGTATTTACATGTTTTTTGGAAATGCAAAATATTCCATTTACATGTTCCTTGAAAGCGCAAAATATTCCATTTACACGTTTTTGAAAGTTGGAAATTTGGAAATATTACATTTATGTATATAAATTACATTTTTTTTGTTTTAGTGAAAGCTTATCTGTGAAAATGAATCAAATAATTTTTGGGAAACAAGAAAAACCTCCTCATCTCAATATTAACCACGTTCATCCCTACCATCACATATATAGCCATAGCTACGTTAAAACAAATTATGACAGCAGGCAGGTGCATTTGGATCCAATGCTAAAACTTCAGCTAGCAGTTCCACCGTCACGCAATACATTTTTCAAATTTATTCATGCCGCCAACAAATCTTATCGAAGTAATATGCAGCCCGTTCTGCGGACGGACGGTTCTAGCATGTCAGGGAATTGGCTCATTTACATTCCTGTGAATCAAATTGACGAAGCTTGGCTGCGGGTGAAGGAAGCGACGGAATTAGGGCATCTTGGCTACAGGTCAATCGTTCGTACGGTTAAAGACGACGGTAGGTAAACAATATTGGAAAAAAAATTCAAATTTTAACTTTCAAATTTCCCGCGTTAAAAGTGCAATATATAAAAGAATTAAATTAAAATTGTTTTGTGATGTGTTTATAATAGAAAGTGACACTAAAGTCATTGCAGTCTGTACTTACAATGTATTTGATGTCAGTGATGTTCTAAGAGTTCGAATGGAACTTTATGATCTCGGTTTTACATCTGAAAGTGGAGAGGACAAAATTAAATATAAAACACACGCAGAGACAGAGGCAGAAATTTATTATGAAGATAGTGATCAAGAGTATGGCCCAATGCCCACACATTCCAACTCTCACCTTCACATGGATTAGCAGTTATGATTTAGTTGTTACATTTTTTGAAGACTTTTTTCCACCAGCTACTAGTCTCATGTTGTGATTGAATTATTATCAAATTAATGCAAACTAAAATTAGGTTACGATATCAATACCTACTGGTATGTAAATATAATTTTTGAATTGTCTTGCAGTATTTGTGTGTAAAATGAAGGTGCTCTCAAAAACATTATACCTTCAATTTTGTGAGCAAAGATGTTGTAAGTATGTAAAGTTGTAATAAAATTCTGCTAACTTTGAAGTTTAATATTGACATATACGTTTTATTTGGAAGCTCAGAAAGAATCAAGTAGTAATTTAGATTAAAATATTACAGTCTGCCATATTGATGTATAAAATAATTTAGTGGTAGTTAAGTTTTTTATTATTAATTATTCGTTAATATAAATCTCTCCTTGGTTTAATTGTTTACTCATAAAATAAAGACTTGCTCACGATCAGTTGATTTAAACTCTTTTTTTTGCAAGTTCGAATGTAACTATTTCTATGACACAATTGCAAATTGCACATGGACAAAATCTAAGCCCAAAGTTGTCAAATTATTAATTCATTAAAACATGTGTGGCGCTTCAGTTAAAATTTTACATTACTGTTGCCGAAGGAATTCCTCTAAAATGAGATAATTTCATGATAATATGCATGCAGTTAAAACATCAAATATTTAAAAATAAAAATTTATTTCCTACAAAAAACATTAAAACATTAAATTAAAATGCCATGGTCTTATTGTACAAAAATTGCAATAAATTGACAAATAGCGAAGGATGCTTTTAAAAAATAAATCTTAATTTTCCAAATCTCCTTGCGGGCTGGTTGAACAAAAATTTGTTTTTCTTTTGCTGTATTATGACTCGTGCATTCAACACGCCACTACTCTCTATTTCCTGTATATATACGAAAACCGTCGTTTTTGTAATAACTTTTTCGTATTGCATAGCTAAAATACCACAATATCAAACAAAAATATTATTATTCGCAATTTATAAAACCAAGTTATGCAACAAGAGTTGATAAAACACAAAACAGATAATGACATGAACGAACATCATAATTATAACTCCATTCAAAGAAAGTTTATTTCTGAATGTAAAAATAGTTTACGGAGATAACTTAAAAAGAAGATTAGTTTGTAAAATCTTTAAGGTTCAAAAATGATTTCTGAATTGCTCCACACTGTACTCTATAAAATTTCTTATATTTCGTTTAATTGGGAACTTATGTAATTCATTTTTTCAATGAGTTCCTCAAATATTAAAATGAAGATTAAAATTTAATGTTTCGACGCCGCTAGCATATTACACTACGTTATTGCATATGTCATACGTTAATAGATATTTGGCTTTGGTAGTAGTAGTAATTATACATGAGCAATGGAATGATAGGATGAATAAAATATTTTAAGGTAGCGTATTGTATGCCGTGTTGTAATGAATTTCCACTTTAAAAATAATACATTAAGTAATGTGTTAATTTAAGCAAAGCAAACAAATCAAAAAGCCAAAACAATCAAATCAATAAATAATAGTAAGTAGCATAATATTAAAAAGATATTTGAGCGAAAGTGCTGGTTGTTGGTTAACAAGAAACTTTTTCTATCCTTCTCTCAAGCACACACGCTAGCGAAGGGGTACAAGGTAACTCACGTCGCCTGAGTACTCGAAGGCCTTTAGGTTACTGGGTCTAGGGAACGATCCGACTGCAGCTCAGTAATTTATTACATTGTGCGTGTGTGCCTTGAGTAATAGAATGGTCGATGATTCAAGTACTTATTTAATATAAATGTTTGGCATGGTGGCCTTTACAAGGTTACTTGAAGCACCATGACAAACATAGTATGATATACGTTTATAAATATGAGACCATTTTTTTTGCCTTTTTTTCTTTCATAAATAAAAAAGTTTAGACCATTTTGTGTCACACTAGTCGCCGAAATAGTCCTCGTAAAAACAGTATGCATTTAAAAATATTATTGTACTCTTGACAGTCTCCTATGCGTCATCTTTTGAGGGTGACAATGCAACACATTTAATAGACAAAAATCAAAATCAAGCTACAAACTAAAATTATTTTTTTGCATATTTTTTGGGTATCTTTAAATAGTAAATTCAACTTTCAACGCCGCCTAATTCTTTCAAACCTATTATTATAATCAGTTTTAAGGAGATATAAAATATTAAAGTCAAGGGTTGGTAAATGTTAAAACAATTGAAGAGTTTTTGGCAAAACGGGATAAGTCCATTTTTACCAAAATAAGATAATTTGTGTTATTTATTATATTCAACTAAATACTGTTTACTGTACCTTAGAAATTCAATAATTGAATTTTGAAGGTCAAAATTCTACTAAACTAGTTTTTTAAAATAGCCCTTTTGTTTTTTGGCAAAACGGGATAAGTCCATTAAATTTTTTTGAAAAAATAGGATAAGCCTACCTATAACATGTATTTCTAATTAGAATTTGGTTTTTTAATGTTTTTGTAGTGTGCAGAAGACAATTTAGTAAGGGGAAACCCTATGCATTGTAATTGCCGTTGAAAAGTTCTAAAACAGGAAAACTGTGACGGTTGCCGTAGAAATAATATAAAATTGTAATTATTTCTACGGTAACCGTCACAATTTTGTATAATTTCTATGGTAACAGTCACAATTTTGGTGTTTTAGAACTTTACAACGACCATTACAATTCATCGGGTTTCCCCCTAGTGTGATTGTTTTTTTCGAAGAAAAGTAAGAAAGGTTTTTATTTGACTCAAAAAAATTAGGATTTCATGTCACAGACTTTTGACTCCATGTAATGGTATTGATTATTTGAAAAAACGGAATAAGTCCAGAATTTAAAATTTTCTAATACTTTTAAAAGTATTTTTAAAATTATTAAACTTCTTGAAATTTGAAATAACGCTTCATCAGCTGCAGTACTTGTTGAAAACAAAAATTATAGAAACTAAATTCGTCAACATTTATTTATTACTCTTTGTTCGTGTAAAATTTGCTTTGATGGACTTATCCTGGTTTTTCAAATAAACTCTTCATTTGTAAGATAATAAAAAAACATTACAGAGCAAAACCTGAATGCGTTTGGCCTTAAATTTCCATAGGTAATTGTTATATACGCAGCAGACATGTAACACTTAAAAATATTAAAAATCAAGACTTGGAATAACAAGTAATTCATAATTTTATTTTCAATGTTGCGTTTAACTTAAACGTAAAAAAATTAATTACAAAATGTATAAAGTGCATAAAAGCAATAACCTAATGTTGACAGAGTAAGTTATTTAGAACTCGCACATTAATTTTAATTTGCGCCTCATAATACAAATTCTATACAAATAATATATGCAAAATTTTTAAAATTTTGTAGCAGAAGCTTTTTAAGCTTGATGTTTAAAATTAAAATAAAACAGAAACATCTGACATTTGAAAAGGCAATGAAATATTAATTTTAATTGCAATTTGGATAGTTTGAGTTTACGCCACTTGTTCTGTATCGCAGTAATAAGGCAATTTCAATTCAGCAGATAGCCTTAAGTCTTTTAATTGTTACTAATTATTAATTCAAATAACGTCATAGATATCGTACGTAAAACATTATTGCTGACACGCACTGCAGAAATTGGTTCAAAAATACATACTTAAAAGGGATTTATAGGCGATTGGATTAAAATCAAAGAACAATTATTAATAATAAAGCACATTGAAATTTTTTGAGAAGCAACATTTTAACGCCCCGCATTTTGTAAGGCACCATAAATCTAATTGAAGGTATTACTAATTGTGAGAAGTAACATAGTACTGTTCAGGAGTTAGAAACATTAGCCTTTTATTTGCATGTTATATATCTATTCTATGCAATGAGACTTTTTACTTTTATAGGCTTAAATAAAATAGTAAATGAAAATAGAAAATTCCGCCTGGTCTCATTAAAATAAAACCAAAACTGCTTCACTATATTTTCTCCGCAGCCACACTAAGCAAGTACATACAAACACTTCACTGTGAAACTAGCCAACCTAAGCCAATAACCTTTTTTAAATAATTACACAATATACATATGTACGAGCATGCTATTGGATTTAAAGTATCATAAATAGTAGTTAATCAGTTATTTCATATAACAACCAATTTAGGAAAACAAAAATAATGCGTTTTGCACATTGTTCCATGCAACTATTTTCATTCGCAATTAAATACTGTGGTAATCAATAAAGTGTAGAGTTTATGAATGAGATTAGAAGTATAAGCATAAGCATAAGTATATGATTCTGCACTGTCTTGCTGTTTGTAGTGCTTACGTACCTTGGCTTGGGTTTGGGTCAAGCTGAATCCTAAATAGTTTATCTGAACTGAACATGCATGCACATGATGTGGCTACTTCAATTTCATTGCTCAGCTGTCGGGCAAGTTAATAACTTGAAAAAGCTAATTTTGTTCTCGTAATAAAATGCGCATTTGAAACAAACCGGCGTGTTACTGCAATCCAATTTTAGATGTAAGGATGGTTTCTTGCCTTTGAAACACCTATGAATATACATACTACAATTGTAACTAAGATAAAACCAAAGGTGATGCTCATCAACTGCCATTTCAGATCTCTAATCGTCTATTTCAAGTTTTGAGTAGTTGATTCACTGCACTAGTCAGGTAACGTGTATTTTAAAAATGTTTAAAGTGGGAAGGTAAAGTAAGCAATTTTTGCGCATTCAAATTATGCTAATAAAAGCTTCATTGGTAATAAGGTCTCACTATCCTCAAAGGAGTATATTAATGGATTGAATTTAATAAATGGCGAATTGAAGCAAAGTTATTAAATTTTAATAATTTTAACAAGGAAATGATGTTTAAATATTTACAGTGTCCAGCTGGTATGTTATGAAAATGATCATGAAAATGATGAAATCATTTATTTTTCAAGGTATTAAAAAATTCCATTTTAATTTCTCTATATTATTAGTAGCTACAGAAGGCCAATCTTGCAGATGGGACAAGTTTGTGTTAAACACACGTACCTAATAGAGAATGCACTTTTAAGCTTCTTTTAACTCCCGGGGGGGGGGGTTACGTCAAATTTAGCCTCAGATCCGAGTGCAAGGTAGAACATAGCCACGTACCTTGGAGTAATTTGAAATATGTGGTTCAATCAAGCAAAAAAGAATAAAAATGAAAAAGAGACCTGGCGAGTTTTTAGTGACCCAGGAGTTATTAGAGGCAACGGGATTTACTTTAAAGTTAGCCACTTGTCTGAGAGTTAAAACGAAATTAAGATTTGATTACGCATAGTAAATACAAAATAAATATAGACAAGAAATGCATTGACATTGATGGACATATCTTTGTAGTAAACACATTTTACTTACTGAGCGTGATATTAAACTTTACACATCGCGATTCTTGTTATAAATACATAAAAGATAATTAGTATTTTAAAACGCTAGCTTATAAAAAACCCAGTCTCGTCCCAAGACCCAATGTATAGATACAACTACAAGTACATGGCTATTGTTAAACATTTTAAATATTTCTCTCTGTGTTGCTTAGTGAAGTTTAACTAATTTCCCCCGAATTACAAATGTGTTAGCTCATAAACTGCGTGGCGTCAGTATCTACTCACTAATATAACAAACCGTAAATGATTACTGCAGTACAGAACAAGCGGCGTTTAAATGTTTCAAAATTTAAATCCAGACTCCAAATTGCAAGTAAAATAAATATTTCATCCCCTTTTAAAATTGGAGATGCTTTTGTTTCAACCAATAGGTTAACAAAAAATCTAAGTAACTTTTTTTTATTCATTCGTGTCACATGGCAGCTGTATGTATTCTAAATTCTAAATACGTATGTACCTACATTTAAAGCTTAATTAATTTTATTTTCGACTTTTCCTGGTCCTAATAGTGTTTTCATTTTTACCTAATGTAAAACATTTCAAATTTCTTAAGCATCTCTCAGTATGGATGAACGTTGTTGTTTATAAAAATTTAAGCGGCGTTGAAACAAGAATTTAATATTTAAATATGCACTTTTATGCTGGTGTAAGTGTAACGTAGGCATGTTAAAACACATTCACAGTAACTACATTAATAATGCAACTTATCATAAAGCAAACATAAATCTGCAAAATATCCGCAGAAAAATAATACTACATGGAATTTGAATAAATATATATTTTATTACTTTAACTTCTTGAACTTTTGTGTTTATCAAATTACATGCTTACTAAAATTACTTACTGCTTATTAAAAATAAAGTGAAAAGTTGACAAACTAGTAACAGAAATTTGCTATTACATAAATGCTTGTAAAAATATTACACAACTTTTGAAAACATTAATTACATTCTACCAATTATTTGTTGCTTCACTAATATGTTTATTAAAATATTTTCGCTGTGCTGCCCGTTATGTGGAAGGGCTGCTGCATGGTGCCAAAGTCTGCACCTACAATGCATTTGACGTCAGCAAAGTTTTCAGGGTTCGTATGGAACTTCATGATTTCGGTTTTAGGTCTGAAAGTGGAGATGACTAAATTAAATACATAACGCACGCAGAGAAAGGTGAAGAAATTTATTATGAAAATAGCGACTGAAAATATGGCCCAATGCCTACACATTCTAACTCTCACCTTCACATGGATTAGTAATTACTTTTAATTTCAGTTTTTAAATTGTTTAGACTTTATCCCTCCAGCCACTTGTCTCATGTTGTGATAGAATGAGTATCAAATTAATGCAAGTATGTAAACTAAAAGTAATTAACTTGATTGTACCATGTACCATTACTTGTGAGAAAAGATGTTGTTTTTACGCTGTATCAAACTTATATCAACTTCCAAGATTTCCTATTTAATTCCAGATTGAAACTTCTGGTGACAGTTTGGTAGCGCCTTAAAACTTACATGACGCCTAACTTAAAATATTATTTTACTGTTGTGTCATGAATTTCGTGTATAATGTTTACACGCTGACTGCGGTCACTAAAGCATTTTGTTAGATTTTAACATCAACGCTGTTGTATTATTGTATATAGCATATCAGTGTATTTACTTGTGTGATGGTGTATGTAAACACTGCATTAAAAGTATGGGAAATGCAACAAAAGAAGCGGATTAAAAAACATTTTTTGCTCTTGCCTATTCATAATGAGTGCCTAGTTGCTAAGGCGTTAAAAGAGGGAAGTTCAAAAGACTTTTTATAAATTATATTATTCACACTAAAAAATGCAAAAAACTGTCCATTTATAAATGTTCTGCAACCCTATTGAAATTTCCAGGACAGGTGTAATATGATCGCTATTGGAAGATCAATCGGATGGAAAAACCAATTGTCGACAACCAGTATTTGCTTTCATTGGCACTATTGGCAGGACGGATTAGGTTACTTATGATCCAAGAATGGATCATAGTTATTAGATCTACGCCGCTAAGGTATTACTTTTGTGTAATCAATACACTCTTACTAGGGCCACGTCATTTGAGGTACAGTGGTTGTTGCTGGTTAACTAAAAACTTTTTCTATCCTTCTCTCAGTCACACACGCTAGCGAAGGGGTGTGAAACAAGTCACTTTGCTTGAATACTCAAATGCCTTTAAGTTACTGGGTCGAGGGAACGATCCCACTCAAGCTCAGTAATTTTAAGTAATTTATTGTTAAATGTGTGGATTTATGGGTCAGTATGTTGAGTAACTAAAAAGAGTTTCGGTCAAGTTGAAGAAATCAAATTTGTCTTAACAATTAATCACGGTTAATTTTATTAAAGTCTTTTAACGCGTAATTTATTTAAAGCTAACTATACAAGTAAGTACAGTTTAAATGTTGTTAGTTTCGTAGTTGGCAAAGGAGTGACAGCTCACTTCATTACAATCCCTGAAGCAAGCTCGCAAAATGATTAATTCTCAGTGTTACATTTCATCATTCATGATTCATCTTTCATTTCACAATAATGGTCTCATGCTGTATGATCTCATCTTAAATTATTTGTTACATCGAAATCATCCTTCGCCACTTCCTCTGGCCTACATAATTAATTCTCTTAAATTAAATGTTACACTGTTATGTACCTATGACTAAATTCTAATTTAAATCTAATACATTATAAGCGATGCCTACATCGCTATACCTAATACTCTACCCATTATTTTTAGATATGTGGCCTCACATATCACCCTAATACCCCAGGTGTTAAAATATTCAAACCATAAATTAAAATAATGGTAAAAATGTATATTAAATTTAAATTTCCAAAATCCCGTTTCCATAATCCCAAATATAAATAAAATAATGACCTTAAATTTAAATAAAGTATTTATAGTTGCATTTATAATTAAGTAATTAAATAAAAATAGCATACTACATATTATTCCAAAATAAATTCACACTAACATTAAACTAACTGTAATTCGACGATCGAGTATGAAACATATACTTTGGCACTATAGGCACCATGAATCTAATTTTTCGTTGTGTAAAATGTTTCCTAGCCTGACAGTTATCACATGTAGCAAAAAAACATTTGATATTCTGCTTCATATTGGGCCAATAGTATTTTGAAGTAATTCGTTTTTCTGTCCTCAATACTCTCTGATGCGCTGCTAGATTATCTTTATGATATGCCTTTAATATGTAAACCCCTAATCCCTTGAGGATTAAAATTCTCTGCCACTTAGTATGTACTGAATGATATACTCATGCTCCGTCTGCATTTCTTTCACAGCTCCCTTTCCTTTTTGCTATGAAATTTTGTAATTCCTCATCCTCTGCTTGCCTTTTTACTAATCCTAACCCTGACGGTATGTATTGTTAATGTGCTTCCCAATCCTTCTCTTTCATAGTTATCTTAGCAATATTTACCTCAAAAATCGCGTTTCCTTGATATGCATCTATATAATTGTCTTTTTCTTCGTCCTCTGGAGTAGCCTTTGTGGTTTTGTGTCTACCTAATGCATCTACATTCGTGTGCTTTTTCCCTGGCTTACATTTGATGTCATATTCATAATCTCCTAATTTTATAAGAAACTTAGTCAACCTACACGTCTGGTCATGCTTTTGGGGCTTTAAATATTGTGATGCTGAATGGTCGGTAATTATAGTGAATTTTCTACCATATAAGTACTCCCTGAATTGTCTGCATGCGAAGACTGCTCCCAATAATTCCAGATGTCCTGCTGGGTAGTTTGCTTCTGCCTTCGTCAGCGACCTGCTTGCGTACATAATAAGTACTTCTTGTCCATCAATCTCTTGACTTAGAATGGTTTCCAATCCTTGATATGAGGCATCCGTTGATACGATACATGGTAGGTCCTCTCGAAAGTGATAAAGTACAGGTGCCGTTATTAAAGCTGTCTCAAGGGTCTGGTAAGTCTCCTCCATTTCCCGAGTCCATTCGTATTTTGCATCTTTTCTCAATAATTCAGTCAACGGCTGCGCTATTTTTGCGTAATTAGGTATGAATTTTCTGTAGTATGAGGTCAGTCGAACCAATATTCTTGTTTCGTGAACATTTTGTGGGCATAGAAAATCTCGAACTGCTTTGATTTTTTCTTCATCTGGGTAGATGCCTGTCCCGTACACAATAAATCCCAGACAACTGATCCTTTTATATGCAAAATGTGACTTCTCTGGATTTAAAGAAAGTCTGTATCGTTTAAGCCTGTTGAATAGCCATCTAAGCCTCTGCTGGTGTTCCTTAAAGGTTGGCGCGTGCACTATTATATCGTCGATGAACACCAAAACATATTTTCATTTTAAATTACATAATGCGGTGTCTATAAGGAATTGAAACCATCCAGGACAATTTTCCATACCAAACGACATCCGTTTATACCGATTAGTCCCGTTCGGAGTGATAATTGTAGTTTTGTCCCGGTCGTCCGGATGTATAAGACCTTAATGAAACCCTGCATACAAGTCAACCGGGCTGAAATATGATGCATTTCTCAGCGCGTGAATGATATTGTCAATCCTGGGTAGAGTTCAAGTGTCTGCTATCGTGACTGCATTTAATTTTTGGTAATTAGCTACCATGCGAAAGCTTTCTCCCTTCTTTTTTACCAAAAATACCGGTGATGCCGAGGGGCTGTGTGACTCTTCTGAAATGTCTCCCTCGATTAACTTGTCTACCTGCCTCGCGATCTCTTCCATTTCCTGTGGTGAACCTCTATACGGTGGGCTGCTCTGCGGTGGGTGGTCTCTAGTATTATTCCTCATTAGTGGTAGGTCGGCCGGCTTAACTTCCTTAATTGACCAAGCAAAAATATCAGAAAATTCCATACATAAATTGCGTACCTCTTGTTTTTCCGCCTCCTCCAAATCGGAATTGATATTTAATTTGTTAAGCTGTTCGTCCGTCAAGGGCTTGAAATCCTTTGGTGGTGGAATTTGTGGCTCTGCTGGTTTTCTTTGGTCAGTACTTGCTCGCTTCCATGTACAATAGTGTATCCCTCCTTGTATGTACCAACCACCATCCTTTGAAATATTTTCTTTGGTTTTTCTGATGGGTTGTAGATTAAAATTTCTGGATTGTGTCTCTTGATAATTCCTTTCGTTATGAATAGCCTCTGCTTCATGTAAACATTTTGGTTGGGTTCTAGTAATACTTCTACCTTGTCCTGATGATTATAGATCAGCTTTACCATTTTTGCCAAACGTGGGGGTAGAAATACTGTCTTTTCGATTCTTGCCTTGTTATACTCTTTATGGATGGGTACTGTGTATTTGGCGTACTTAGATGTCCCCGCTGTAAACTCAAATGGTTTGACGTCTCCATTCCTAGGGATGCATTTCTGCTTTGCTGTATCTATAATTATGTCATATTTCTCTAAAAAATTATAACCCAAAATTATACGTCGTTGTACATTTGCCAATACTTATGCCTTCATTTCGATTGTATCACCATTTTTTGTTAATATTTAATTTGTTATTCCTATCAGTGATTGCTTCACTCCCCCCAGTCCTTCTACATGAAAATCTAATAATGAGTGAATATTCTTTGGCCTAATTATTTCTTCACTAATGAGTCAGTCAGTAGCTCCCGTGTCCAGTAGTGTAGGATAGTCGATTCCCTCATAGTTCATAGTGGTGTTTGGCGTTCCTTTTCCATCCATGGACATCATAGCTTTAGTTGAAGTTGAGTTTTTTCCTCTTTTTTTAGCTCCTGCTGTGACGTCAGCGTGTCTGTGGATCGGTTTTCGTCCTTGTATTCTCTTGCCCGATCTCTACTCTTCATTCTGTGGTACTCTTTTCCTTGTTCTGCTCCCGTAAAATGTCTTGTGGAAGTCGTCCTCCATATGTTGCCAGTTGGTGACATTTTTTTGAGTTTCGTACCAGTCCACTGCCGCACCCCGCATAGTAGATCCGAATAGCTGGCACTTCTCCTTTTCGTCACGCACTTCCATGATGGCTGTGACTAGATTGAAATGATTGATATGGTCCGGCATATCTTCCAGTGCTGGATCAAAATATCGCTTCATATTCCCCTATGTAGGATCTTTTAAACTCATACTTGTATTAGTTATTAGTTACTTCCTGCCTAATTATAAATTTTAGTTATGCCTGACTTGCTAACAATATCCTGTACAATTTCTCTTCAATAGAAATGTATTTGCTAATTTATTAACCCAAGAATAAAATTCTGTTAAAATTATACCAGTTTAAAAATACATTACCTGTTTCTGTTGCTCTAGTCTACCTTGCTTGTAGATACCTACTCGTATAATGAACTTAACAATAATATAATATTGAATAAGCGAGCAACAAGGTGATTGTGTCAAAACTATACTGTTTTGATTACTTGAAAACTTTATGTAAAGTAACCCAATACCGTGAATTTTATACTAAATACCTACTCGTTTTAGAATTCCCTTCGTGACCTATCTCGTCCACAATCACCCAATTCGATCGAAAAATATAATATGTATGCTATTAAACCCTTTGTATAGTCTACATATGCTCATGAGACTTTCTAGTTAAAGCTTTTTGGATCCTAAAAATTTACATACCTCGTAAAAAGTGTATGATGGATCCAGACCCCAGTTGCCAGTAACTCTACTGTAATTTTCCGTCCTCTTTCTTGTGTGTATTTGCCAGTCTTGTTAATGTCAACTTATTTTTCGCCTAAAACTTGACTTCACTCGGTGTGTTATTATGCGTTTGCAGAATAATAACTACTGAAGCTGCTAAAATTAAGCAAGGTCGGGAAAAGAATGTGGGTAGTGTGCACTTTAAATAGCTACGGTGTTTGGGTTTTTTACACTTATCTACTGCACAATCAAGTATTTCAATCTGCACTACAAGCCTAATTATTCATCTTAACACATTAGTCCTGACCTTTCTCAAATCCTCACCACGGTGGATACCAAAGGAAAATTATTAAAAGAAAATTTACTTATTAATCTTTTATGAATAATTGATTTTACTTTTGCCGTGCTAATTGGTATCTCACCCTTTTCCTCAAGGAAGGCAGTATTAGATTTTAAAATAATTTACAAATAAAAAAAAATTAAAATTCCACAAAAATAAATAAAATATTTTTCCACAATAAATTAAATCAAAATATCTTAATTATATTTTTACTGCTACTGAAAATGATTGCGCAATACTAATACCTTTTTCCGCCTGAATCACCATGTTGAATGTGCGGATTTATGGGTCGGTATGTTGAGTAACTAAAAGGAGTTTCGGTCAAGTTGAAGAAATCAAATTTGTCTTAACAATTAAATCACGGTTAATTTTATTAAAGTCTTTTAACGCGTAATTTATTAAAAGCTAACTATACAAGTAAGAACAGTTTAAATGTTGTTGGTTTCGTAGTTGGCAAAGGAGTGGCAGCTCACTTCATTACAATCCCTGAAGCAAGCTCGCAAAATGATTAATTCTCAGTGTTACATTTCATCATTCATCTTTCATTTTACAATAATGGTCTCATGCCGTATGATCTCATCTTAAATTATTTGTTACATCGAAATCATCCTTCGCCACTTCCTCTGGCCTAAATAATTAATTCTCTTAAATTAAATGTTACATTGTTATGTACCTATAACTAAATTTTAATTTAAATCTAATACATTATGAGCGATGCCTACATTGATATACCTAATATTATTACATTGTACGTGTGTGCCTTAAGTAGTAGAATGGTCGATGATTCAAGCACATATTTGATATAAATGTTTGGCATGGTGGCCTTCACAAGGTTACTCAAATCACCATGACAAACATAATAATGATATACGTTTATAAATATAAGACCTTTTTTTGCGTTTTACTCTTTTCTAAATCAATAAATCAAAACGTTTAGACCATTTTTGTGTCACACCAGTCGCCAAAATAGTCCTCGTAAAAAAGTATTCAACTAAAAATAATATTGTTCTGCTGATAGTGTCCTATACGACATCTTTTGAGGCAGACAATGCAATACATTTAATAGACAAAAAACAAGAGACAAACTAAAATCATGCATTGCATATTTTTTCCGAATATAAACCAATGCATATAATTAAGAGAAAGTAAATGTGTTTTTACAATTGGCGAGGCCCTTACGCTTGCCATTGATACACGGTAAGAACAATAGGCGTTATTCACAAAGTTATCATAATTTTGGAGATATAAAGTATAATAGTATTTTAAATGATCAATGAAAATTAGCTTTAAAGGAAATTCATAATATGTAAATGACTGTGAGTGATTCTTGAGGGTCCATAAATAGTAGCAAAATCTGTTACAATTTCTTTAATTATTCTTGAAGGAAGGTGTATTTTTCTTACAAAACGATTAAAAATAGACTGAAATAGTATCCCTGATTCACTGGTTTCTACAAGAAGTCCAGCTATTAACTTTGGAGGAAACAAATTAGCCTTGGAATTTCGTGTTTTGCACGAGTAATTTTGGAGCGTAAATTTTGCCTAATTTTTTGTATTTGTATTTATTTGAAAATTTAAATTAAAAATTTTAAAGTTAAAATGTTTAGAAACCGAAATAGAACAACATTCTTTTCGTAATAGTGAATGGATTTCAACAACAACGATGCAATTTTATCCGAATCTGAAAACAGCGGGTGCCCGAACAATATTTGAGCATGATGTACGTACCTAGGTATGTACATTTATAGTCTATTCAATTTAAATTTCGATTTTCGATCGTCCTAAGATTTTACTAATATTTTCTTCTTCACCCGCACTGTATTACGCAGGGAAACTGCTTTCGAAGGTAAAGGTAATTGCCAATAAAAAGCCAAGCGCCGTTGAAACTTTAGTACACTATATGTTTAAAGGTTTATTTGTATGATGGTGTAAAGTAGACATGGTAAAAAAACAGTTACAGTAGCTACAATAATAATGCTACTTATCGTAGAGCAAAATTAATCTGCAAAACTTTCGCACAAAAATATTTCTACAAGGAAAGTGAAATAAATAAATAAATGTTATTGCTTTAACTTCTGAAACCCTTGGGCTTATCAAATGTCATGCTTTACCTTCACCTTAATTTACCCATTTTAAGCACGTGTGCGATACTATTACCATTTCATTGAGAATAATGTTCAAGTTTGATTAACGATCACTAGAATTTTGTTAAAACATAAATACTTGTAAAAATATCATACAACTTTTGAAAACATGAAGTATCTACATTTTGTCAATTATTTGTTATTTAATTCATGTGCGTAATCTTTTGTTTTTTGCCGTGCTATTCGTTATGTGATAGACCAACTCACTCAAACTTATACTATGACATGTATTATTACTATTGGTTGCGTTTGGCTACTTGAATATTTTCAAGCCGGTTAAAAATTAATCTAGTCTGATGGTTTTTCTCACATCGTATCAGTTGCATTTAACGTAGGTTTTATCAGCTTTAGTTTTGACAACGTAAAAACAATTTTCAAAAGAAATAGGAATTCTTTAATTTACGTCCAGTTCCTCATGGTTCAAGAAAAATGTCGTAAGGTGTAGTACAAGTTTACAAAATAGCAAGAGTATAATATTGAAGCAAATATGTTGTATTGTGGTAAAAAAAGTGAAACAAACATTAATTATAACTCAACTTAAAGAGTAGAGTTCCGTTTAATATTTGAATTTGTATTTTGTTGCATGTTTTCAATTTTTTGCTATAATTTCCTGTTAATCAGGACATACCATACTAGCAGTTAGGTAGTGTAGTAAATTTCACCCTATACATATTGAACGCCATATCTTTACCTATGACCCTGCATTTTTTGGTTTGATGTTTGTCATATTTGGATTTGCTTCCATTTATGTACATGCAAAAAACTTTATCTAAAACTGCACTCACATGATTCAGATGTACTTCAGTGGTCAGCTGGCAAAAGTTTAGCTTTCTGTTTAATCCGCATTGTGTTTTTGTATTTTCCACTTTCCACCTTTATAAAGCAGTCACGGCTGAATAGAGTTAGATAAGTACGAAGGGCCAAAACTAAATGTAAATCTAAGCGGCGTGTGACTGATGCTAATACAATTTCAGGTTATTATTGTCTTGGCTTAGAGCATATGAAAAATGTAATTCTGATGAAAATCTTAAAAGAAAAGTTACAGCGTAGTCTATAAAATTTATTATTTAATATGAGTACAGTATTATTAACTGTCGTTTTAAATAAGATAAAGTATAACTAAGGCTAACTGATGTCACAGGCCGCTCTGCTTGTGTATAATTATAATAAATTGTATTGCGAAACTTTAAAAAACCTGACAGTAAAATGCAAACTTTTAGTGTATCTCAATATAAAACAAACTATTTTTCTTAAAATGTTAAAATTCCACCTTGATTTAATTTTAATATAATTTTGAAGTAGCATCGTAATAAGTTTACTAAAGTTTGTGCAATTATGCTAAAATGAAAAAAAATGAGAAAAATGCATCCATGCAAAGTGCCTTCATGCAAAGGTTCAGAATTTTTCTATTTTTTATACATTTCTTTGCATCGAAAATACTATCGATCGAAGTTTACCAGTAATTGCTAAATATTATTTTAAGGCTACGAAGAAAGGCCGTGTCCGAGTGCTTATGTGTTATCTCACTTAAAATCTCATAATCTCATCAACACTTCAGGTACTTGTATTTGCTACTATTTGCTAAACCAACAAAGGATTTTTGCTTATTTTTATATGCACAGGTTTGTTGTTATTCTGGTAGATCCGTATAGTATAAATATTGATGGATTCGTTTTGCAAAAAAAACTCTTTATATTAAATATAACGCAAACTACGAAAATGAATTTTGTCTTAAATAAAACTTAAAACTATAAAAAGCTTTATAAGTAAGTGAAAAGTAAATGGAAAACTTAAAAGCTCCAATTAAATGTGTGCTAATTTATTTTAATAATCATGGTGTTATAGCTTAAAGTTAAACACAAGCTGATTTATATTTTATATAAAGTAATTATGCGCTTACTTCTGCCGATGCCAAAACATTTCAGTTTCAGTGATTAAAAGAAAGTCGTTATCAAATGGTTATATATATAACTTGCAGCTCTTTAATTTAATACATAAACACTGGAAATATTGATTTCTATACAACATTCCTATTTCATCTAAATACGGATATTATGTAATAATATATACTGCACATACAGAGCTATATGTATTCAATAGGAAATATATGGTTTGGAAAACTTAAACAGAAATACCGACATTGTCATAGACATGTGCAGTTTACTATAATTAGAATATTTACTAAACTAGCTCTTACCATTAACACACAATTTAACATTACAAAAACAAAAGCATGCGAGTCTCCTAATTAAATAATAGTTCTAATTGGTACTGAAATTGAAACTCTTTTTATAAACACACAAAAAATGTCTAAAATAGATAAGGAAAAAAATTTAAAAACTTTTAATTTTGATTCATGTAATGTTAATTTAATGTAAAAGTTTTACGCAACAAAATTTAAACTGATTATTATGTATAGAAAAACATTCTCCCCGCCACACTCTCTTGGCTAATTTATTTTAGTTTCAGTAAGTCATCCAGCAAGTTTAATCACATAAAAGCTATCAAACAAACCCGCCATTGAAATCATTGAGTAGGTTACCACACAGTTTTATTTTTTTATAGCGTTAAGAAGGTCTCTGGTATACGCCTT
Source organism: Dicyrtomina minuta (assembly GCA_949802685.1). Lineage (NCBI taxonomy): Eukaryota > Metazoa > Arthropoda > Collembola > Symphypleona > Dicyrtomidae > Dicyrtomina > Dicyrtomina minuta. The sequence continues at coordinate 134,040,472 of OX461808.1, read as the reverse complement.
AATAGGTTAAACTTGCTTCCTTGAGTCGATACAGAACTCAAAGTATTCTATAGACTCGTCGCTTTGTACTTCCTGTATTGAACATCTTAAAGCCTCAGTCCTATGAATTTGTTTCATAAATTTTTCGGTCATCTGAAAATCGAAGGAAAATTCAAAATATTGCTTTAAACATGGTTTCTGTGTTAGTCATCATTTAAATATTTGGCGTAGCTTGCGTAAGCATTCAGCTGGTGACAGTTACTGTTATTGTAATTTACTGCACTTGTGTTGGCTTTATTAAAGAACTAAGGTAAACGCCTGCTTTTAACTACGTGCCATTTAGCTTTAACATATTAACAACTTAAGGTAAAGTTTTAATAACTTTTTAAAATGTTACACTTTTTAAAATGTTTATTTTATTACTTCTTAAACTTTTGTGTTTATTAAATTTCATGTTTTGCCCTAATTTACCTATCTCAAAAACGTGTGTGCGTTATCATTACCATTCTATGAAAAATAAAGTCAAAACTTGACAAACCATTAACAGAAGTTTTCTACTACATAAATGCTTGTAAAAATATTACACAACTTTTAAAAACATTAAGTACATATTGCAAATTATTTATTGTTTCACTAATATGTTTAATAAAATATTTTCGCTGTGCTGCTTGTTATGTGGAAGGGCTGCTCCATGGTGCCAACGTCTGCACCTACAATGCATTTGACGTCAGTGAGGTACTCAGGGTCCGTATCAAACTTCATGATCTCGGTTTTAGGACTGAAAAAAGGAGAGTACGGAATTAAATACAAAACGCACCCAGAGAAAGGTGCAGAAATTTGCTGGTTAACAAGAAACTTTTTCGATCCTCCTCTCAAGCACACACGCTAGGGAAGGGGTGCAAAGTGACTCACTTTGCCTGAGTACTCAAAGGCATTTAAGTTACTGGGTCTTGGGAACGATCCCACTCACGATCAGTAATTTATTACATTGTGCGTGTGTGCCTTGAGTTGAGTAATAGAATGGTCGATGATTCAAGTACTTATTTGATAGACATGTTTGGCATGGTGGCCTTCACAAGGTTCCTCAAAGCACCCTGACAAACATAATAATGATACACGCTTATAAATATGAGACCATTTTTTAGCCTTTCACTCCTGCATAAATCAATAAATCTTAAAGTTGAGACCATTTAGTGTCAAACTAGTTGCCGAAATAAAGCTCGTAAAAACCATATTTATTTAAAAATATTATTGTACTCCTAATAGTCAACTATGCGACATGTTTTGAAGGAAAGAAAAAATGCATTACAATTAATAGACAAAAATCAAGCGACAAACAAAAATCATCCTTTGCATATTTTTTCCCATTAGATATCAATGCATAGAATTAGGAGAAAATAAATTTGATTTTACAACTGGCGTGACTATCACGCTTGCTATTTAGACGCAGTAAGCGCAAAAGGCATTATTAACACAGTTATTTTAATTTTTGAAATATAAAGAATAGAAATATTTTAAATGATGAATGAAATTTACGTATAAAGTAAATTTATATTAAATAAATGACTTTGAGCGATTCTGGAGAGTCCATGAATGGTAGCAAAATCTGTTACTATTTCTTGAATTATTATAGAAGGAAGGCGTTATTTTTTACAAAACGATTAAAAAAAACCGTAAATAGTACCCCTGGTTTCTACAAAAAGTCCAAGTACTAACTTGAGGGGAAACAAAGTGGTCTTGGAATTTCGTGTTCTGCAGGAACAATTTTGGAGCATGAACTTTGCTCATTTTTTGTATTTTATTTTATTTTAAAACCTAAATCCAACCTTTTGGGGTAAAAATGTTTGGAAATCGAAATAAAACAAAATTCTCTACGCAACTTAAATTTACATCCAAATATGAGAACAGGGGGTGTCTGAATAATTTTGGAGCATGATGCACCTAAGTACATATAAAGCCAATTCAATTTAAGTTTCGATGTTCGATGATCATAAGATGTTCCTAATGGTTTATGTTTACCTACATAACCCTGACCATGATAACTGTAATTAAGTTTTATTGTAATTGCGAATAAAGAGCTAAGCAGCGTTTAAACTTAAATTCACTATGCATTAAAAGATGACTTGTATGCTTGTTAACAAAAATTTACAGTTTACAGTGACTAGAATAATAATGCTACTTATCGTAAAGCAAGAACAATCCGCAAAACGTCCACACACAAATATTTCTACAAAAAAAGTGGTATAAATTAATAAATGTCATGCTTGACATGTAATAAACTTTTGTTTTGCTATGCTTTCCGGCTTTCTGTTATGTGGAAGGCCAATACCCCACTCCAACTCCTACCATAGCATGTATTAGTGGTTACGTTTGGCTCCTTAAAAATATTCACACCGGTTAAAAAATAATCTAGGCTAATGGTTTTTTGCCAAATCGTAGCAGTTGCATTTAACGCAGTTTTTATCAGGGGTAGATTTGACAACGCAAAAAGAAATTAGGTAGAGACATCCCAATTTTTAATTAAAATAGGTATGCATGATTGATAATGATATCGAATTCAAAATTACAATTTCGTAAGTAGTATTATAATTTTACAAACTATTTAGGGTACAATAGTTATTTAATTATGTTTTATTGTAGTAACAAAAGTAATACAATTGAGTTAATAAATTATCTTTCAACTTTTCTTGGTTGTTCACTAATTCTATAAGATTTGTTTTGATGGATCCATTTTGCAATAAAACTATTTATAATAAATACGACGTAAACAACGAAGACGAATTTTCTCTTTACTAAAAGTTAAAACGATTAAAAGCTTTATAAGTAAGTGAAAAGTAAATGGAAAACTTAAAAGATCTAAATTAATTTATCCTTAGGGGTAAATGTCACCCAAAAGTTTAAAGAGAAGCTACATGTCCTAATACCCTATTTTGCAAGAATTATCAAATTTGAAAGGTTTCTTCATTCCTAGCCTTACACATGGAGTGAAAGGAGGCAGTGTCTTGAAGAAATGACTAAATACGAGCGACAAACAATTCTGTGGAGACTCAACGTTATTGTTAGATTAATTTACTTGGTTCTCCTCATTGCTGGATGCACCCAAATAAGCTTCATGGACGGAGACTTACAGGCAGAAAACAATATTATGGCTATTACAAAAATTTAAATGTATTTTGGTCTCGCATTCTTCTTTTTCGTCCTGCTGGGTCACGTAAACATTGTGCTTTGACAGGAGGATATTCTTTTATATATTTTCACGTTCCTGGACTTCGTGGATAAGTTTGAAAGTAAGTAATGTTTTAATAATGATTATTGTAACATTAATTGAAAACATATTTAGTTTCATTTTAATGGTATTTTAATTATAACTAGCCTAAATCGCGTTTTGTAGATACTTTTATAAAGAAAAAAATGGAAAAACTCCGTTGTCAGTGATAATCTGCCATCTGCTTCCTGCTTTTATTTATTTTGGATGTTTTATAAACACTGCCATACTTCCAGTTTCGAACATCCTAAAGCTTCAGTTATTTCATTAATTTTATAGTCATTTGAGAATGGGAGGGAAATTCAAAATGTTCTTGTAACGAAGGTTTCTGTGTTGATCAATATTTAAATATTTGGCGTAGCTTGCGTAAGCATTCAGATGGTAACAGTTACGATTATTGTGGTTTCCTGCACTCGTGTTGCCCTTATAAAGAGCTAAGGTGAGAGCCTGCTTCACACTACGTGTCATTTAACATGTTTAAATAAATTGTTTAAACATGTTTAAACATTTACATGTTTAACTACCTCAGGTAACTTTGTAATACTTTTTTAAATGTTACACTATGTAAAATGTCTTAAGTGAAAGTGGTGGGACCTGCAGCTTCATTTCCAAATTAGGATAATTAAGACAGCCTCAAAATTTGGTGGTGATGTACTAGGCATTCATGCTTCTTTTAAAGGGTTCCAACCGAACACTGGGACTATTCATCGGTTTTGGAAAAGTGCTTATGATAACTGTGTCAGTCTTTTGCACATTTACTGCCATTAAACTATATGGAGAAATTGCACTTGCACTCGGACTCACTGGCTTGAACTGTAATGTTATTTTGGACATTGGGTTCACTTTTATTGCATCGTTTTATGAAAAGTCCACCATTATTTTAGAATGTTTAAAACAAACGCGTGGAGATCATTACGGGAGGCACACTAACACTAAGGAGGCAACTATATATAAGAAACAACTAGATTCATTGAGTAGTTTAAAAGTAGTTGTGTTATGATTTTATTTTTTAGATTTGTTGTATGTTTTGAAATTGGTTCAGTTTACATTTAAGACTACCACCAACGCTCTTGTTACTTATTATTAGTAGAATAGTTGCATTTTTTGCTAAATGGAATATTCAAATGGGGACTGCTTTTATTTATTGTTGTACAAGTAACGCATCTGCCTAAATTGAATTGTTGTATTGTCAAACCCTAACAACTAATTTGCTTATTACTAGGAGACGTAAAAGATGTAGAATGCTTAAGAGCGAGAATGCGGTTTTTTGCGCCATTATAAATAGCATAGAAACAATAGATATGACCATGCAACGTTTTTTCACATGTTGTCTAATGTCGTGTCTAGGGATTTGGCAAGCAAAATTTTGAAAAAAAAAATATTTTTCGTCACTAATTGCAATTAAAAGTTGCCTAAATTACCAAGCAATTGAATTGGAAAGATTGCATCGCAAATTATTGTATTCATGATCTATGATTTATTGCATATAATTACATGCTATCAAAGTAGTAAATGTAATTTACTAGGTCAACGCCGCTCAAAGAGTTCCGCATATAAATAAATAGCAAATTGCGGAGGTCACTTGTAATTATGGTGATAGATCAATATATGCGCAATTTTGCAAGATTAGGTATTTGGACATCTCAAACCTGCGTTCTTTTACAAGCCCAACAGTTGACCTCTGAAACTTAAAGTAGAGTTACTCTGGGCGACTGGACCTTCTCGCAACTCGTTCCCATGTGTACTTGTGACAAAGTAAGAAATCAGTACAACTGTGAACAGATTTGACAAAGTTTGGCAGAAAGTAAAGGATTTGGAGGCTACATGTCAACTTTTCGCACTGTTCAGGAAAACATTGAGTGGCAGTATTTTAAAAAAATATTTTCAAATTAAAATGTTCAGATTTCCAGCTTTACCATTCAAGCAAATAAAATAAATAAATGTAATCAACTTGTATTTTCTGGTAACTTTTTCATTCCAAAAATAAACATTACAGCCATCGCAGTCTGTACTCTTAAAGCATTAATGCAAGTTTAGAGCGCAAAATAAACACCTACACGGCACAAGCAGAGGCAAAAGCAGATATATATTATAAAGATATCGACCAAGACTCTGCTCCAATCCTATTGCACTCCAACCCCCACACCTTGCCATGTATTTTTAGTTATTTTTAAGGTTTGACTTTACTCCAGTTACGTAATTCAAAATAAAATAAGGTGCCCAGAGAAAAGGAGAAATCCAGAAAAACCTGTAAAAGTGCCTCTGTTTTGAGTGTGCATTATTCACATTCACAATTGATAAAATTTTCACTTGGTAACAGGGAACTAAGTGTAGTAAAATTTGTCATTTAGTAACCTAGTAGCCGCTGAGTAAGCATGAATGGCGGATTTTACCACACAATTAAAATCTAGTGCAAAATAATTTGCTAAATTATTTAATTATAGCAATACACGCCACTTATATGCTTTAATATAAATTAGTATCGTAAATTATCAAATAGGAGCTGAGGCTGAATTAAATCGCCTGGGTGTTATTCTCAAAAATATAGTAAGCGCTTTGTTCTACATAATTTTTAGCATACCAGGTGTATTTATTAAACAGTGTGGCAAGCTAACACCTATATAGGCCTCATTCAAAATTAGGTTGGAAAATATAAATTATTTTTTAAGGTTATAGTAAGCAAAGTATTTATATAAGTTACAAGGCATAAAAATATTTTTTAATTACTAAACATTTTACAGCATTAAATTTTTAATACCTTATGTAATTAGACTCATATATTTGGATGTACAATTGCATTTAATTCTAATTAAAACCTGCTCTGACAAAATATTGCTATAATAAATTAAATAGAGACATGCATGTACATGAATTCACGTCTTCCAACTTCCACGTATATCTGCAAACTATTTTTGTATCGGCACGGTGAAATAGCAACCGGAATATGTTGAAACTGTATTAGCACAAAACGTTACGTAAATTTGACCTCACAGTCTCAAATGTACAGTACAAAAGATTATTCGCAATGAGAAATAATCAAATAAATAAATTCAGAACGAATTCAACGTTACTAGAAACAGTTAATACTATCTAACATTATAAAACAGCTATTGTGTGAAAATTCAGGAATTTAAGTTTCCAAGAAGGGCTTTAAATAGAATAGTTCAATGGATAAACGAATAGAATTATTAATTACATGGCCAAGGGTTCAAGTGTTTCAGTAAATAATGTGTATCTAATTAAAGCAATGCGATCTGTGACTGACTAAGCTTGACTGCTTCACAGTAGCGTACTCAATTTTGGTTGAATTACAAACATTATGCAATAAGTTAGCAAAGTTTTCACTCCGTTGTAACTTTTTGACTATCTCAACTCGCGCAATGAGGTGTGACCAAAAACAAGTTTAAATCAAAACGGCGCTATATTATTACAATTCCACGTTGTTCCATGCCAATTTAAGATGCGGAGCCTATGCAAAAAGAACAATTTAACCTCTCTTAAAAATGCGTGCCTATTGAAGAGACAACTGTGTTAATAACTATCACTTGATGAAAGTCAATAAATGATGACGCTGTGCACTATCATATTTGCAAGAGATGGAATCTTTTTTCTTAGTTCTAACTGATGTTAAGCCAGCTGCATAATGTTTATGTACCATTTTTTTTACATAAAACAGCCAAAGGGATTTTAAGCTTTTTCTTTAGGAATTACTCATTTAATATAAAACAAGCTCTTACTTTGTTTTATTTTTAGTCTACTTCAAACACATTTAATAATTTTAAACTTAGAAAAATGTATGCCTAATCATGTCATGTAATATGCATCAGTTAACTACTGACAAATTTCAATAAATACCTGTGTATGTCACAGGGGAAGGAATTACATAAAATATTTAAATTAAAATGTACAAAAAAGTATGATACTACTAGCGAAAGTTAAAAATTCATTAAATAAATTGCAAGTTCATTAAGAAAAATAAAACACTTTAGACTTTGATATGGAAATGTAGGTGAATAATTTATGAATATTAACTACTGAAAATATTAAAAAACACGTGGAACAAAAGTTTAAAAAAAAAAGGTTAGGGGATGTTTTCAGTGTTAAGTATTATTTATCCTTGTTCGGGATGACGATAAAGAACAAGATTTAGATCCACTGCACGAGAAAAGTTGGAGTTCTAAGCTTTTCACTTGCCTCGGATCTCTTTTGTGAGAAAGTTGATCTTAAACGCCGGGCTCTCCACACGTGTGGTATCCTATGTCATTAAAGGCTTACTTGGCTCTGTGTTAGTACGGGGTAAGCTAGCCACACGGGGGTTCGTGATGGAAGATCTGATCAATTGATTAGAAACACCAAACCCCTCACAAATTCAGATTCTTTCGCCTTTTTGTTTAACAAATATTATGCGGCTTCACCGTATACAAAAGAAGGAATCCGCATCATTATAATCTTAATGTAAATATTAATTGGTTACATTTAGATTAGGTTCACGAAAAGACAACGATACGTTCAAAATATTAAAATTCCGCTTTTTAAATTTTTAACAAGTCAATTTATTTTTCATCCACCCACAGTACATTTTTTATTATTAAAACTTGACTTATTCATGTTGAACGAAATAATACTAAATCTCAAACCAATTTCTAATTTAAAAGATAAATCAGAGCAATAGGAACCCACAATACTAGGAATTATCTAAAATTCATACGTAAGTTATTAATAACATCGCGCTGAAAATTTCCTAATTCGTAAGCTATAAATTGCTTAAGGGGAGGACTGCACTTTTTTTTGGTAACTTATAAAACATGCAACATAACACATTACCTCTACAATGTATTAAAACCAAGCAATGTTAAATAACCAGGCGGCGTCGAAATAAATCATTATGTTTATACCTAATAAAATCTCATATTTATTGTAAACAGCAGTTTGGGGCGTTTTAGGGTTAATTACTTTGATGTTAAATACTGGTGCTATCATTTCCCCCCTCTAAGTTTTGTCTTGACAGTGTATATCCAATTGTCCATGTTTGCATTTAATGAGGAACTAAATGTATGTTTGAGTCCAACGCCGACTACGAAATATTACTAATATTTGGTGTTTGAGAAAATTGTCCATTTTCCAACTGCGCACGCAGTTTTTATCACTGCCTCATGGAGAACATAGGACTTGAAATTTTGTGTAAATTATTAGAAAATTTTGTAGCAGGTGCTTTCAAAATAAATTTTATTATACATAGCTTGAACAATTGTCTAGCGACTGTCGAAGAGTTTTTGTCAGATTTCGATATGGAAGGTATTTTATTTGGGCGTCGAAGATGAGACGTCGGGATGTCTACATATACATAAAACAAGGTTAAAAGTTTCATATTTCAAAAATCTTTAGTTTCACATTGAAAAACTTTTTTCCAGTTTTCTCTTCAACAGTCGTTAGATATTACCTTTTAGTTACTGTAAAAAAATTAAATGTATACCTATATGTCCAGGCAAAGCCTAAGAATTTACCGCTGGATGTGCAGTCCAACCCTTAAATATTTATTTGAAAACACAAAGAAATAGGTCCATAGCCGCTTGTATTTTAATGACGTCTATGAATATTACCTCATTTAAGGTATTTTCTCTTATATGACTGGTAGCTGGATAGTTGACAGTACATCAAAAATATAAGGCTGGGTAAATTGTGTCCACACAAACCATTATGTAAACTTGATCTCACAGTTTTAAATGTACCACACAATAGATTATGCGCATCAGAACGAACTCAACTTTACTAAAATATTTTACTACTATTTGAAATATCAAAACACTCCATGTTTGAAATTTTAGGGATTTAAACGTTTTTCTTGATCGAACTGCTTTCATAGACATATAAACAAAATAATTAGTGTATTTTTTGATAAGTTTGTCAAAAACCAACAAAGCTTTAAATGCTAAGAATTCTATAGTTTTATTTTACCAGACCGATACTATATTTAAATCTATACTTTCTACTTAACGAAAGTTTCTCATTGTGTACTAATTTTCCTAGTCCGCTGAAGTCTAGTATATAGCAAGTGGACAGTATTGTGATTTTGTGACTTGCCTACCTCATCAATACCCATATTAGGCACAGAGCAAATCGTCACTTTTGAGACTCAATTACAAGTAACTACCAGCAATTATTGTATTTACAATACGTTTATTAAAAAAACTATTAACTTTACTCATTGAATTCATACATATCATAATATCAAAAGACGGCGGCCCCTGTAGCAAAGTGGTTACACGATCTACACGTAACGGAAGTAGTCAAGTTTGAATCTGAGATGGAGCACATTATTTTTGTGCCCCCTCTCTCAGACGTACTCGATGAATGGCCCTCGTGCCCGCCTACGTTGGGGCCGTGCGGGGTAGAGAAGCTTGCAGAGGAGAAGGACTGGGGGAGGAGCGCGGGAGGCAGTCAGACAACGTGAGGGGATACTTTGCCTGAAACTGAAACCATACCACCCTGGGGACAGTAAGCCTGCAGACAAGTACTTTCAACCCAACCTCAAGACTCCAATAATCTGTCCCAATCGCTCACTCTACCGCATAGTTTGAATTGATAAGTTATTAGAATAGTTGCATACAATTATTAATTTGAATTTGAATTGTTAAAATTAAGAAAAGCTTGTAAGGGTCTTGTGTGGTTGTTATCTGACTATCTCGTTGAGTCGAGTAGACGGTGGCATGAACCAACTCTGTAGAACATCAGTACCTACTCTAAAACATATAAAACGAAATCCAAAGGGGAAGCGAAGGTTAGCTTAGGCTTAAACCCAAGCTGTAGATCCTGAGGTTGTGTCACTGAGAGTAGTGTAGTGGTGTGTCCAGAGTTGGGTAAGAATGCTCAATTACTTAGAAGAGATAGGAAAGATATCAACACAACACACATTTCCCAATAAAATTGCCTGTAAGAGCAATTATATTATATAATGATTATATATTATATGCCAAGGTGACCATGCGTAACTTAGGTACTAGTATGGATAAGTTATTCTAGTACAATACATTTTAATTTTTGACCCCATTTGGATAATACAAAGAAATAAATAATGTTATAACTTGTAGGTTTTAATAAATATTATAATACTTAATAGATCGGTAGTAAAAAACGATTTAAAATTTGAACCAAATAATAAATATTCAAAATCGACCGCCACCCGTTCAAAGTTGACTCGAAGTACAAGACTAAAGACCGCGTAACCCGCGCTAAAGATTACAATTTGGTTAACATATATAAGTAACACAAGGTTCACGTGAGTGTGAGTGAAACAAAGGAAAAAATAAATCTTGACTTTTAAAGCTGCAATCAACATAAATAGTGCACTGATTTGCTAGGATTTAAAATTACTGATATCACTTTTTAATTATATCGAGATATACAAAACTTCTCATGAATATTACAGAATATAATGCACATGCATGTAAAACAATCTCTGTTATTAGTTACTACTTTCAAGTACTACCAAAAAAATCTTTCTATTTGCAATTATTAGGCATTGTAGTGGATTTATGGTTTGCACCTCATGCACTGAACTCTTTACCTGAATTTGTTTGCTAATAGCTTATTAGGTATCCAGCAGATGCGGATTCGGTTCCATTTACATTTAAATGCAAATTACTTCATCTGAAAATGCACTCACATGATTTAAATAATTTAGAAGCCAGCTCGCAATAGCGTGGACCTAGATTATATTTATTCCGCTTAGTATTTCCCAAATAAACAGAAACAAAACTTGCACCATCTCCTGCGCGATCTTTATGCTATATTAATTTTAAATTAAACTGGCGTGTAACTTGCATTTGTTATACATTTTCAGGCTGTAGAAGATGTTTCAAGCCTATTCAAAATTTGATTTTGTTGGATAAGTTTAAAAGCAAATAAAACCTTGCGCAAAATAATATAAAAAACGATAGCGTCACAGTTTTTTTAACTGCTGTTTTAACTGACGATGAGATAAAAAATAATAGTGACGTCATATACCATCGGATCGTATAAGAATGTGGCTAGTAGGATTTAGGCTTTAATTTAAATTCCAGTTTTTATTATATTTTTGCTTTACTACTACTTAACTTCAACCTACGAGTAGATCAATTTTGTGAGCATAGCAGAAGCATTTATCAGACGATAAAATGAGCAGTGGACGGACAATTCTAAAATGTCAGAGAATTGGCTCATTTACACTCCTCTGTCTCAAATTGACGAAGCTTGGCTGCGGGTAAAGGAAGCAACGCAAGTAGGGCATCTTGGCTACAGGTCAATCGTCCGCACGGTTAAAGACGACGGTAAGTTAAAAATATTAAAAAAATACTTCAAATTTGAACTTTGAAATTTCCCGCGTTAAAAGTTCAATATATAAAAGAATTTAATTTTTAATTTTTTTGTAATGTGTTTATATTAGAAAGTGACACTACAGTCATTGCAGTCTGTACATACAATGCATTTGACGTCAGTAACGTTCTATGGGTTTGTATGGAACTTCATGATCTTGGTTTTACTGTTTTACATCTAAAATTAGAGAGGACAAAATTAAATACAAAACACACGCTAAGACAGAGGCAGAAATTGTAGGAATTCCGCCATAATTAGATAATTTCATGATAAGTGTACAGGTATAAAATCAAATATTTAAAATTAAAAACATTTTCCCCACCAAAAACATTAAAACAGCAAACTTAAATGCCGTATAGCTATCTTCAAAAATTGCAATACATTGACAAAACGTGAAAGGTTGTTTTTTTCAAATAAATCCTAATTTTCAAAACTTCTTGAATGTTGGTTGAGCTACAGTTTGATTTTCTTTTCTGTATTGCCTACATGAATAAAACAAACCGCTAGTGTCTATTTTATACGAAATTTGTGATTTTGGTATTAACTTTTTCTTATTGCGTAGCTGAAATACCACAATAACAAATAAAAATATTGTTATTCGCAATTTTTAAAACCAAAGTAAATAACAAGGGTTAACGAAATACACAACAAACAATGCCATGAACGAACACTATAATTATTCCTTCAATGAAAGTTTACTTTCGAATGTAAAAATTATTTATTGAGACGAAGTACATATTGGATTACTTTGTAAAAGGTTTAAGGTTTAAAAATGATTTCGGACCCAAACTATACAATATTTAATTGTTCATATTTTGTTTAATTAAGAAATCATTTAATTTAATGAGTTGCTCAAATGTTAAAATTAAGATTAAAATTCATTAGTTTTAAGCCGCCTACATATTACTTTCACGTTATTTTAGACTGACTTGTGCAGATGAAGAAATTGTGGCTTAGTGGTAGTACAATTATTAAAATGTTTTAAGGGAGCGTATTGATGCCGTGTTGTAATGAATTTCCACTTAAAACAAATAATACATTAGTTATTCTGTATATTAACGCACCGCAAAAAAAATCAAAAATCCGAAACAATCAATAAATATTATTGTGTAACATTATATTAAAAACAGTCAAGAATGTCAAATCTTCTCCCACGCTAATTCCCCATGCCCATGGGCCAATAAATTTATTTAAACTATTTAAAGTCAAAACCTCTCAACGGCAGTTCACAATCCCATGCAAACTTTTTTTAAGGTCCATCAAGCATATTGCATGATGGTTTAAATTTAAAAGAAATTCCTCTTCAATGCAATTGAAATAACTGATTCGAGCTGACACCTTCGAATCTGTTTCTCAATATCTGCATAATAAAGTTTTTAATGTAAATATCTGCATTTTTTTGAAATCCAAAATCTATATGATTCCATAATGTGGAATCTAATTTTATTACTTTGGATATATTTAGCACCTGTGAGATGGATCGTTTAACATCCTATAGGAAAAAATTAATTTTAGTAGCAACAATTACACCAAACGACCAAACACCTACCTACATAATTATTAAACACATTTTTTTTTTAAATTTTGACGCAACTCTTTCCTCTTGTAGGCATGATGACATTAAACAAAATTCAAAAATTCAAAAACTAAAACCAAATCCATAGCTGCAGAACACATGGTTACTACAAACAAAGAAATACAGTGTCACAGCTACACGTAATGCGTTCAATACATGACGTGTTTAATACTGTAGCGTCTGTAGCTATTTACAAAAACAGATATTTTAGCGGTATCAAGTAAAAGTGCTGGCTGCTGATTAACACGAAACTTTTTCTATCCTTCGCTCAGACACACACGCTAGCAAAGGGGTGCAAAGTAACTCACTTGGCCTGAATACTCAAAGGCCTTTAGGTTACTGAGTCTAGGGAACGATCCCACTGCAGCTCCGTAATTTATCACATTTTGTGTGTGTGTCTTAAGTAATAGAATGGTCGATGATTCAAGTACTTATTTGATATAAATGTTTGCCATGGCGGCCTTTACAAGGTTACTTAAAGCACCATTACAAACATAATAATGATATAATTACGCTTATAAATATGAGACCATTTTTTTGCCTTCACGCTTGCATGATCAAAAAGCCATTTTGTGTCACACTAGTTGCTAAAATAGTCCTTTTAAAAACTGCATTCATTTAAAAATAATCCTGTACTCTTAATAGTCTTCTATGCGTCATCCTTTGAGGGTGACAATGCAATAAATTTAATTGACATTAATAAACCTACAAACTAAAATCATCCTTGCATATTTTTTTTATCTTTAAAAAGTAAATACAACTTTCTACACCACTTAATTCTTTCGAACCTATTATTAAAGTCAAAATTTACAACGTATAAAAATTGAAGTCAGGGCTAGGTAAATGTTAAAACAATTAAAGAGTTTTTAGCAAATCGGGATAAGTGCATTTCTTCCCAAAATGAGATTACTTTTGTTATTTATTCTACCAACCTAAATACGTTACATTACCTTTAAAATTCAATAATTAAATTGTAAAGGTTAAAATTCTACCAACCCAATTTTTAAAAATAGCCGCAATTTTGTTTTTTGGCAAAACAGGATATGTTCATTAAATTTGTTTGAAAAAATGGGATGAGCCTACCTATAACTATAACACGTATTTCAGATTAGAATTTGGTTTTTGAATGTTTTCGTAGTATACAGAAGACAATTTGGTGCGTGAATGTTTTTTAAGTGGAAAATTTAGAAATGTTTTCATTTGACTCAAAACAATTGGGATTTCATGTCACATACTTTTGACCCCATTTGACAGAACGGTATAAGTCCAGAATTTATTTTTTTTTTGAATTTTCTAAAACATTCAAAAGTATATCTTTAATTATAAAACTTCTTGAAATAACGCTTCATCAGGTGCAGTACTTGTTGAAAACAAAATGAATTATAAAAACTAAATTCTTCACCATTTGTCCATTATTCGTTGTTCGTGTAAAATTTGCTTTGATGGACTTTTTTTGATAGAAAAACTCTTTATTTGTAGAACTATGAAAAAATAGATCGAAAACTAAATTTATTTGGCCTGTAATGTCCGCAAGTAATTAGAATATATGCAGTAGACACGTAATACTTGTTTAATCAAGACTTGTAATGAAAAGTAATCTAAAATTAGAATGTTTACTGTTGCTATCAACTTGGACTCAAAAAAATTAATTACAAAATTTCTAAAGTGCATAAAACCAATAACGTAATTTTGACAGCAGAATAAGTTATTTAGATCTCGCACATGAATTTTAATATGCGCCTCATGATACAATTTCTATACAAATAATGAATGCAACATTTTCAAAATTGTATAACAGGAGCGATGTTCAAAACAAAACAGAAACATCTGACATTTTTAAAGGCAATTAAATATTTATTTTAATTGCAATTTGGAAAGTTTGAATTTATATTTCGCAAAATTTAAACGCCACTTGTTCTGTATTGCAGTAATAGGTTAATAATTGCATGTAAGGTAGCATTTTCAGGATTTTTGAAAATTTGAAAATTTTAATTTTTTTCGAAAAAAATAGTTAAAACTCTGGTCCTCTGAAATAAGCATTTTTTGAACTTTTTCGGAAAAAATTAAAATTTTAGAATTTTCAAAAATCCTGAAATTGCTTTTTAGATAAACCTACAAAGATGTTGTATTTCAAAAATTATGAAAATTGGATGACAATTGTGGGAGCTAGAGCGCGGTGAAATTCGAAAAAATCGATATTTTTGAATTTGCGCGCGCGATTGCGGCCGAACAACGAAATTTGCAGTCGAACGACTATACGAGCAGAGGTCACTCATATGGGAAGTATACGTTCTGGGTAATTTCGTTTCATTCTGTAGTTTCAAGTAAGGTAGGTTCCCATGACAGTGCAATTTAGGTACACTCCGAATTATTATACGTTAGCTCATAAACTGCCTTGCAATTAGTTTTTACTCTCTGGTGTAACATACCGAGGATGATTACTGCAGTACAGAACAAGCGGCGTTTAAATGTTTCAAAATTTAAATCCATACTCTTTAAATTGCAAATAAAATAAATATTTCATTGCCTTTTAAAATTGCAGATGGTTCTGTTACAAACAACAAGCTACATCAAATCTAATTAACTTATTCTGCAAATATAAAGTTAAAAAATAAAATGCAAATTTAATGCTCTTGTGCAAGTTAGATATTATGCTATTCGTTTTTTTAATGTTTGAGTTAGCATTATCGTTTTAGAATGACACTAAACTAAGTTCTACAGTTGTTTTAATTTTAAATTTAATTGTTTATATCTTTTTTTGTTTTAATTTAAAAATGTGTTTACATCTTAATACATAGTTTATTCGCAAATCATTGCGCGTACAAGAGATATGCTTGAGTTTGTATATGTTTGACTGAGAGTTTATACCATTAAAAAATGTAACTATCGAATCATAGAGTATCAAAAGGAGCTAGCAGACAATTTAAAACTACAGATAATTTTAAAAACAGCAAAATAAACAATACTTTTTGTCAAAAACGAGGAGTTAAAAGTATGTAACGTGCCTCTTAAACTTTTAAAACACAAAACACGTATGCCTAATAAATTATAAAAATGACAAATAATGTTTATTACTGTTTGTGTAACTCACGATTAGTATCAGCATCAGCTGACAAAGCGCAGCAAGTTCATTTTCCTGTTGACGTTGTATTTTTATTATTTATTCGTGTCACATGTCTGCCGTGTGTATTCTAAATACCTATGTAGGTACCTACATTTAAAGCTTAATTAATTTTGTTTTCGACTTTTCCTGGTCCTAATAGTAAGGTAGTATACATGCAGTCTATAATGTACATTATGTTCTTATTACCATACATTTCCAAGTACATGTATACAGATTGGAATGCGTGGTTAGGCTAAAAAGTGCGCTTATTCTATAATGTAGCAGAAGAATAAGCACACTTGCATGGGGTGGTCTTAACTCTAAAATCTGCCATTAGCTTGGCGGGCTTGTGCAACTCCATATGAGTAAATTCTATTTTCCAGACCTCCTTGATATTTAGTACGCCTAATGTACATTTTGTGGTGTGCATGTATACGGTCGAATGATGTGTTCTAACTAGATGTGGTGTTAAATTTAAAAGCGCATTTTCTTAAAATGTACATTATGGTCTGCATGTTTACTACCTTAGTGTTGTTATTTTTACTTAATGTAATAGGTTCAAAGTATTAAGGGTATCACTGACAACTTTTAGTTGCGTTTTCGGCTATAAAAATACAAGCGGCGTTGAAACCTAAACCTAATATTTACATATGCACGTGTATGCTGGTGTAAGTGTAACGTAGGCATGTTAAAAAACATTCACAATAACTACATTATTAATGCTACCTAACGTAAAGCAAAAATAAATCTGCAAAATATCCGCAGAAAAAAATACTACATGGGAAGTTGAATAAATATACATTTTATTGCTTTAACTTCTTAAACACTTGTGTTTATTAAATTTCATGCTTTGCTCTAATTTACCAATCTGAAGCACGTGTGCGTTATCATCACCATTTCATGGAAAATAAAGTAATAACTAGACAAACCATTAACAGAAATTTGCTGTTACATAAATGCTTCTAAAAATATTAGACAACTTTTGAAAACATTAAATACATTCTGCCAATTATTTGTTGTTTCGCTAATATGTTTAATAAAATATTTTCGCTGTGCTGCCCGTTATGTGTAAGGGCTGTTTCATGCTACCACAGTCTGCGCTTACACTGCATTTGACGTCAGCAAAGTTTTTAGGGTTCGTATTGAACTTCATGATCTCGGTTTTAGGTCTGAAAGTGGAGAGGACAATATTATATACAAAACACATGCAGAGACAGAAGCAAAAATTTATTATAAAGATAGTGACCAAGAATATGGCTCAATGCCTACACATTCTAACTCTCACCTTTACATGGATTAGTAGTTACTTTTCAGTTTTTCAATTTTTTAAAGACTTTATCCCGCCAGCTACTAGTCTTATGTTGTGATAGAATCAGTATTAATTAATGCAATTATGTAAACTAAAATTAAATACCGTGATTGTACCTTGTACAATTACTTGTGAGGAAAGATGTTGTTTGTACGTATGTGTGCACAAAAGCGTATATATGTAATACAATTATCACGTCTTTAAAAGTTTTATTTTATATTATCAACTGTATCTTTGGGTGACACAATAGTAGCGCATTACAACGTATGTAACGCCTAAGTTAAAATACTATTTTACTGTTGTGTCCTGAATTCTACGCATAATGTGTACACGCAGACTGCGGTTACTAAATCTTTTGTGAAATTGTAACTTCAAATCTGTAGACGTTATTGCTTATAGCATATTGGTGTGTAAAATTGCAAAACGATGTATATAAAAACTGTATTAAAAGTAATGGATATGCAACAGAGGAAGTGGAATAAAAAACATTTTTTGAACTTGCTTACTCATAATGAATGCGTAGTTGCAAAGTAGTTAAGAAAAGGAAATCCGAAAGGGTTTTTTATAAATAACATTATTCACACTAAAAAATGCAAAAGCTGTTTATTTATAAATGTTCTACAAACCTATTGAAATTTCCAACACAGGTGTAATATGATCGCTATTGGTAAATCAATCAAATAGACAAACAAATTGTCGACAACCAGTATTTGCTTTCATTGGCAGGGCGGATTGGGTTACTTGTATTAAAAGCGTAGATAAAATTTATTAGTTCTACGCCGCTAAGGTATTACGTTGTGGTAATCGTAGCACAGAATGTACTGCTACATCATTTCGGGTACAGTGGGGGTTGCTGGTTAACAAGAAACTTTTTCTACCCTTCGCACCAGCACACACGCTAGCGAAGGGGTGCGAAGTAACTCACTTCGCCTGAGTACTCAAAGGCCTGTGGATTAATGGGTCTAGGGAACGAACCCACTCAAGCTTAGTAATTTATTACAATGTGCGTGTGTGCCTTGAGTAATAGAATGGTCGATGATTCAAAAATAATTATATTTGATATAAATGTTTGGCATGGTGGCCTTCACAAGGTTACTCAAAGCACCATGACAAACATAATCATGATAAACGTTTATAAATATGAGACCATTTTTTTTGCCTTTCACTCTTTCATTATTAAAATATTTTAGACCAGTTTGTTTTACACTAGTCACCGAAATAGTCATCGTAAAAATTATATTCATTTAAACATATTATTGTACTCATTGCTATGGGACATCTTTTAAAGGAAGGAAAAGATGCATTACAATTAAAAGACAAAAATCAAGCGACAAACTAAAATCATCCTTTGCAGATTTTTTTCGCATATAAATCAATGCATAGAATTAAGAGAAAGTGAATGTGTCTTTGAAACTGGCGTGACTATTATGCTTGCTAGTTAGACACGGTAAGCGAAAACGGCGGTATTTTGGTATTTACAAAGTTATTAAAATTTGGGAAATATAAAGTATAAAAGTATTTTAAAATATCAATAAAAATTAGCTTTAAAGTAAATTCATAATACGTAAATCACTGTGAGCGATTCTGGAGGGTCTATAAATATTAGCAAAGTCTGTTGCTATTTATTCTTAAAAAAAGGCGTTATTTTTACAAAACAATTTAAAAAAACGGAAATAGTTCCCCTGGTTTCTACAACAATCCGAACTCCTAACTTTGAAGGAAAAGATTTGGTCTTGGAATTTCGTGTTCTGCTCAAATGATTTTGTAGCGTCAATTTTGCTCGTTTTTTGTGTTTTATTTTATTTGAAATTTAAATCAAAAATTTTGAAATAAAAATGTTTTGAAATCGAAATAAAACAAAATTCTTTACGCAATAGTGTATGGATTTAACAACCATGATGCAATTTTATACTTAAATTTACATCCGAATCTGAGGACTACTTACCTTTTATTTAGGACTTGGAGACCACAGTAGATTTTTAAAGCATTGCTTCGACTTAGTTTTCGCTGGCATGATCCAAAGAATTGATTTCCATCTTGAGA
This sequence comes from Dicyrtomina minuta, assembly GCA_949802685.1. Taxonomy (NCBI): domain Eukaryota; kingdom Metazoa; phylum Arthropoda; class Collembola; order Symphypleona; family Dicyrtomidae; genus Dicyrtomina; species Dicyrtomina minuta. Next base: position 134,020,845 of record OX461808.1, on the reverse strand, counting down.
TGTTGCAAATCTAAGCCAATGTGTTGCACAATTTGAATACACCAAAATTTAAAAAAAATATAGTAGAAAAATATTAGCTAAATTAATGGATTTGTTTAATTCTAAAACAAAGTAGATAATCATGGTTGGCCAACATTTATACTGGTCTGGAAGAAGGTAAAAACTGTATCGATGATTGTTTGGCAGAATTTAAAAAAAACTGCGAATTGACATGGTGACGAGATACCAATAATTAGAAAGAGTTTCAGAGCGAGTTGACACGAATCGTCTTTCAAAGCATTTTTGCCACGAAATAAAATATCTGATATTTGAAAAAAAAACAAAAATTATTTATTTAGGATCACGTAACTTGTAACGACTCAAAAGGATGCAGTACAGTATACAAAAATTTGAACAGCTCTATACTCACCGGTGTAGTCCTGATCAAATTCAAGCAATGCATTAACAAACTTTTGAATTTCGTGTCGATTAACGAGAATGCTCCAGTAAAAGAGTATTAAAATGCTAACTCCAGAAGCATACATAAAGTCAATTGCTGTTCGAAAGACGTCTTGCTCGTTTAAGCCTTCACAAAAACTTAAAATGATAGTTGCATGTGAGACCAAAACCCATCCAAGATTGAAACTCCACAAAGCCAATTTGAACTTTCGATCCTCAACCTCTAACAACTGACGGTCAGGGTCCCAGTAAAATGGGATTCCATTCATGAACGACGCACGTTTAAAGAAACGTACGATATTTTATTATTACATATTACATAATGATTTAATGATGTAGCGCAAAAACAAATTTTCGAACCACTTATGACTTTAATTGCAACACCGTTTGTCGTATCGATAGTTTATTTTTTACTATGCAAATAAATGGGAAGACAAACGACAAGGTAAAGCTAGCTTTCCCTTGCCAGGTATGAGGACAATCATCTGCAATAATTCCCTTGGCGTAAAAAGTAAGGATTCTTACAAAACTAATTGCTTACGAACTGTTGTTTAGAATATGGTAACAATTAACAAAATAAATTAATTCATTTCGCTAACTCCACTTAATAAATTCAGTTTGTATAACAGTTTTGTAACATTTACAGATTATTTTTGCTGAAACAAAAACATAAATCATAGATTACAGCCAAGTTGAAAGAAATATAAAATCATTAGTATTGATAATTGGGAACTGGTTAATTTTCAATAGTTAGAAAATACTAAATACTCTAGCAAAAGGGTATCACAAGGAAACTTAAGTAATTATAGCTTTAGTTGAACATTCTACAAAATATAATTACTGTACGCAAAAAATTAATTACTGAGCAGGTTTAACTTAATTAAATGTGAGCATATACGAATTTTGAATTAATAACGGTTCTCATGCTCTTTGCTGTTTAACTGTACAAAACGGAAGCCCACTATGTAATTTAATTTCGAATTCTGCAAATAATAATTGTAAAAAAACAAGGGGCTTCGCCCCTTGTTTTTTAAGTGTTAGGGTAGCCTATACGTGCATATGGTATACGTTAGGTATGCATATTAGTAGTAATTTAAATATAAATTGTGACCTGTATGCGTAGAAAAGTATTAAAAGTAGTAGAAGACCGTTATTTTGAATACGTTTTGTTATAATGGAGGCTCGTTCCGTTATTTGAATTCTTCTGGTGATAAGCTTCCCAATGATATACGGCTCGATGAAATTGGTCCAGTATTGCAAAATTTTCAAAATTCCGGTGAATTATGTAGATAGGTTTAGCCCCAATCTCCTTCGGTGCTCGTTAGTGAACACTACTTAATGTATGGGCCTAGGGAATGGGACTCCGTTACTGTGGATGATGGAACGGGGGTAGGTGAAAGGTTACAAAGGCCAAGATTTCCTGACCCACATTGACTGGTTGATTTTGGTTGCATGAACCTCGGCTAAATCGACCAAAGGAAAAATTACTATTATTATTGACACTAAATTTTAACAGCTGCAATTAAAAAATTAACATCAAGTAATTACAATAGTTTTACCATACACAGCTCAGATTGCACCGTTAACTGTGGTAGTGATAAGAATACGTGACATACAAAACTAATCCTTATATGCCTCCAAAGTCGGCTCCATCTCTTACATGAATTCTGACAAAAAAACTATTTCTGCAATAGTTTTCCATGGGAAATGCAACGGTCCTTTGTTTTGGGAGATTTTATATTGTTTCTTTTTCTGTAGAGGTGACAAATAGTAGCATATTTGAGACTCAAATCATCCACCTTCCCACTTTTGTGCATAGCATTTAGACTGTAGACATTCTAAGAAATACCTATAAATAAATAACGTCAACAATATTATTTATTTACAGATTCTCAGATTCTTCTGAGGTTACAGAGGTTCAGGCCTCAACCCAAAATGTGAATTAAACCTGCAGAAATTAGGCTAGAATTTCTATGTTAATTCACTAACGATAGTTATTTGATGATAAAGAAAATAATAGAAAACAGAGGTAGAGCATTTAGTAGGCAAAAGCATTTAAAAACAGAAAATATTATTTTGTGGATTTTTCAAATATGATTTTACTGTTAGCCAAGATGCTAAGAAGCGCAAGGAGTATTTTTCCTAAATATATAGATACTTTAGCCAAGAGATGCAGTAGTTAGGTGGTAAACGGACAATTGCTACCCGGACATTTGCTACCCAAAACCCAACATAGGACATTTGCTACCCACTCCCAAACCTATGACATTTGCTACCCATGGCAAATATAAAAATAAAATGCATTGGCAATATTTTAATTTAAGAGTGTGAAAACAAAACTTACATTTAGACTCATCAGGAGTTTTATTCATTTTAGTTTATTATATTTAGGAATACGTTTTAAATTTGTTGTAATAATCTTGTAGTAATTATTGTAGCGTATCTACAATGGCTTGTTATGCTGACTGGTTCTAAAAGTTTTACACTAATCTTTTAATCTTATTTAATCGTCTTACTATGCAGAGTATAATAATTAGAAAAATTAATTGTATCATTTTAAATATCATTTTTGAACGACCATCTACAAGTACACCATCTTTTATCATTATTAACAATAATAGCATTAATAACTATTTCAACGATGTCAAGTTATCACAGTACACTAAATAAATAGCCCTGGGTAGCAAATGTCCTAGGTTGGGTTTTAGGCAGCAAATGTCCGAGTTGCAATTGTGCGGGTAGAAAATGTTCTACAAACAGTTGGGTCTAATAAGGCTGGGTGAGGTTAGGTCAGAAACAATAAATAATGCTGTGGCACATATTACAAATTTTTAGTTAAGGCCTAAACTTCTGAAAACTCAGAAAAATCTGAGAATCTGTAAATAAATAAGTTAGTAAAATAGTGAATGATAAAGTATTTCTTAGCATGTATACAGCCTAAATGCCATGCAGAAAAGTGGGTAGGTGGATAATTTGAGTTTCAAATAAGCTACTACAGAAAGAGAAACGATAATACTAGTAAGAGTCCATGTAAAAAATGCAGCCGACGTTGAAGGCATATAAGGATTAGTACCTTCAAACCATAAAACGAAATACACTAATTATATTTTTAAAAGCAAGAATAAAACCTACTAAAACTGTTAAATGCTAGTAGTGTCGCCACTAAATAAAAGAGATAGATAATGATTATTGCGGATTTTTCTTTTATTCGATTTCATTCATTTGCGGTATTTCCACGTGATATTAACTAAAAGTAAAGAACAATTAGGTATTAAATTCTACCTGCAGGTAGAATACCGATGGAAATGTTGTCGGTTACTGGCCGATTCGGTAGATTTGTTTTCAGGTAGTGCTCTGACTGGTAACCGTAAACACCCGTGCAGAGGAGACACGAAACGACAACTCACGATCAGAATCAGAAAAGACTACAGAAGGGACAGAACCAACTTTTTAAGACAGCAGCACACTTGACACACGTTGAAAGTTTGAAGGTGAAATATGCACTATTAGACCTGTTTATTCTACCTATCTACATAATTTAGGATTGAAGAAGAATGAAATTTCTTGGCGAGCGTTAGTATCGGAACGAATGCTATAATAATAATACCTTTTAGTAAATCGAATCCGTGTTAAGAATGAATTCTAAATGTATAGATATATGGCATTTAGTAATGCAAAACCCGTTGGATCGGCAGAATTTAACTAAAACGAGAATGGTATACTCCCCCGGTTTAGTGAGCGGATGGGGGGCCATTCCCGAGTTTACCTTACCTCCTCATGTTAGCGCTTGGGGATTAATCTCCCTATTTTATTTATGAAAATTATTATTCATTATTTTTACACCCATATTTTTATTTTTAATTATTATTTAGATTAGTTAGTTAATGTCAGATGGTAGATTTAGTTTATGAAGGGGGTGTCCACCACTCCAGTGTAGGCCGGAGACCTATGAAAAGGGGGAGAAGCTCAGCTGCTGCAGACTACCGAGTATCTCCAAAATGGTAATAATGATAAGTTAAGCTTATTTGATTTTAAGCCAATTAATTTTGCTCAGTTTATGTTTTCCTCACCATTTGAGGTTAATTTATATTTGTAGAATTTTCCATTATTTTATGAACGGGGCTGAGTCCCAATTATTACGTTCGGGGAGTCTCTTGGAACTACACCCGACGTCTAATTTTATATGCCAATTATTCTCATATATATATTTAATTGCAAATTAATCTTTGGTATCCCTAATTCTAAGAATGCCAAATGGATGAGAATCAAGCATATTTGCCATTTAATTGAGAACACGAACGATCACAGAGGAGAGGTAATTTTAAGGATAATTTTATATTAATTCAAAAAAGGCAAACAAAAATATAATTCAACATGAAATGATACGAATTTCTCCTTCCGGCAGAAGACCGGGAGCAAAAAGATTAATGATTCAAAATTCTTATATTAATTATTTTTGTTTTTCTTTTTCTTTAGGTTTTCGTCCACACATCAATAATGATTACAATATTTTATGATAATATCTTACGTGCACTGCCAGAGCAGTGCTTACAGTTTCCGGATCCAGGTCCAATGGTAATACAGGTAATTCACAAATATTAAATTATCTTTTTGATTTTTCTTTTACATTTTTAGCTCACGGTCTATTGACCTCAACTGATTATTCTAATAAACTTAACGCGAACTCACAGAAGAGAGCGGAGAACATGGAAACCACATGGCACAGGAAAATTATTAAATATTTTTTTTTCAACAGTAATTTTTTTTATTTTCTTTGATTTTATGAATAAACCAACAGACGTTATGGGAGCAATCCCCTTTTAATCGTCTTATATCTTTTGGTGTTTCCATGTTTTAATTTCCCTTTTGATGAGTATTCTCTATTTCAAAAACAGAATATAATTTGAGGAAAAGAAAAAAATCAAGATGAATCTAAATTCCTCTCTTCTCGAGGAGTCGATCGTGGAGTTGGGCTTGAAGAGCAAAATCGAACTTCAGTCCTGGCCGAAGTCTCCGTTCCAACTGCCCTAGCATGCTTAAGCTCTCCTTCTTCCTCGCTTCTTTTTCTTCGAGATGCATCTTTTGGTTCATCTTTTGGTTGATAGGCGTAGGATCGAAGGATCGCAAATAGTATCTTCTTTTGATTATATGTTTTGATGGGTCTCCCTCCTTTGTGTCAGATGGCCGATGCTGTTTTAAAGATCTGGAGAGAACCTGTGGGAGCGAGTGTCGTGGAATCTATTCGCTTCTTACAATCCCCTTTTATTTCTCCGTGTCCCCACGGAGGGTAGCTAAAAAGATAGAATAGAAGACACGACACGCATTTTATAGGTTTGACTTTTATTTATTGATTATAGATTACTCGACTGAGTTTAGATTTTGCTTTTTAACAAGTTTTATTTTAAAAGGATTTTTGTTAATAAAAGAACTAATTCTGGACCTGGCTTTAATTTATTTTTTGAAACCTTTGATTCTTAATGAGATTGCATCAACCAAATTCATTGCATACAGTAAAACTATAAAATTTGTTTATTCTAGGAAATATCATAAATTTTTCACCTGGACTGAGCCGTCCGTCAGAAACAGATGCACAACCGAGGTTAATAACCTAAGTCACAACCAGCGTGAACGATTTATATTTGATTCCGACAGGATTCTCTTGACCGGGTCAAAATCAGTAATCAAAAAAAATATATACCTTGAAACAAGAAAAATAATTGAGGGTCAGATTCTGAAGGAATCTGACAGAAATGTTTCTATTTTAAGTTTAACGTAAGATAGTTCATTTTTGTTCTAAACTCTGAACCCTGAACTCTCGCTAAATTCGCTTTTTTTCCTAGGAGGCTTAAAAACGGGGCAATCTCCTTAGATATGCCTAATATCCCCTTTTAATTTATGTTCTACGCGAACAGGGCATTTACTATTTTTAAACTATGTTTTTAACTTTATAGACCCCGTCACGGCAAGTTTTGGTCGCCCGTCAGCATTGCCTTCGGCGGATGAGAAACGAAGGAGCTTTTCGGGCAAAAGCGGATGCTGAAGAAAATCTCTATCGGTTACTGCGTTAAATTATTTCATGGGAATTAAACTTACATCCTGCCTAGAATTTTTAGCTAATTTTATTACATTTTATTTATTTTATTTTATTGATTTTTCCTAACATTATTTTATGGAGGGAAAGGGGAAGGAGGTTCACAGCCAAGATTCCTCATGTAAGTATTGGTTTCCCAGCTTTGGGAAACCATAAATGCTTTTCCCATCATGGTCATACCTAGATTGAAGCTAATTTGGGGAAATGATTCAGCGATCGAAGCCTCGGGAATTTTTGGTGTTCGGTGTTTATAAACATTTTTCTAGGGATTTAAGGAATTCTCGTTAATCAGGGAGCCGAATCTGCTTCAGGCGAAACCATCAGAAGCTTATTTTGTGGGATTGATTCGGTGGTAGGAGCCTGGAAAAATCAAGTCTCCGGCGTTCATAGAGATTAACCTGGGGAACACTCAAGAAATTCTTCTTGAGATTCGGGAGCTGAATGTGCTTTAAAGGTGACCATGACAGAATTAGATAGGGATCCGATACTGACACGGAAACCAAGGCGTGAATCCCCTTTTAATTCTGGGATTAAGGTTGTTTATAGTAATTATCATTATTCTGAGTCTAAGGGATTCGGATTAAAGTTGAAAATGTTCGTATGCATGTTCCCTATGCATCTTACTATTGGGATTGATTTGGAGCTATTGCGCTCACGACTTTGTTTACCTACGATAAGATAATTATTTTCTATTTAATTTAGGGAGGAGGGAGAGTTGAATAGTGCGATTGGACTATTTTCTCCACCCCATGGGATACAAGGATTATTACTTGTGTTATTCTGTAGTGTTTGTTTAACGCATGTATTTAGCTTTTTGAACTTGTGGTTTATTACGTTTATAGTTTAATTTAAATTTTGTGGGTTGGATTTAAGAGTTTTGTGGGGTTCTATTCCCCATGGATTTTATTGAATTGGGATTACTTTCCCTGACCGTGGCCGTATTTATGCCTTGAGTTTGGTTGGGGGAAGGAATGCCTTGTTGAAAAGGGTCCCTTAAGAATTCTTTAGGAATTCCCTGTGTAGGTAAATCCTGATTTATTATTCTGGTTGAGCCCTACGTTAGCTTGTGGCGTCACTTTTGACTGCTCGTTCTGGTTGCACTATTTTCTTTAATTTTATTGAGGTTTCTGAGGACGAGGCAGAGGACTGTTCTGGTTCTGAGACCTGATGTGTCTATTTTTTTGGATTTTAAAATTTTAAAATCAGACCATCCCTGACTACACCCCCAGGCGTTTTACTAAACGCCGACAATTTCAGAAAGAATGGACGCGAGGGTCCACAGGGTGAATTTGATCACGAGTTTTGGATTTAGTCTCTGTTGGACGCGTGAGTTGCGTTGCCACACCAAGACTTCAATTTCGATTCGTACGGTTGCGTAGCGTTTATTGATTGTGAGTTTTCTTGGGAATTGGCTTTAGCAATGAGTTCTAAAAAGCTTTTTAACGTAAATAAAATAATTTTCCTATTTAAACTTGTTCCTGCTCTAAATTCCGATTGGGATTCAGATGTTCTTTAATAAAATATAGATTAGTATTGTAGCAGGCTCATGCCGTGCATTTAAACGTATGGAGTAATTTTAGTATTCGAGTGTGTAATTCTGCTCGAGGCAGAAGTAGATGCATTTTGTTGCCACGAAGGCTCAATTAATATCAAAATTTACTACGAGGATGATGCTCCTCAACAAATGTACTGAATTGTTTTGTGAATTATTGCCTACTTGTGGATTTACATGGAAATAATTTAAGATCCGAGTACCCTGATCTATTATAGTCAAAATATAGTTATTACTACTGAGGGGTTATTTATAGGACCATTTGGTCGATTGAAATTCTATGACATAGACCTGTGGAGTATCAGCACATGTAAAGGTCCTATGTTTGGTCTATTTATTTTCGTGAATCTCTGGCAAGTTTCGCCATAACGGCAGACATTGAAGGTTATGCGGGGCATGTGGAAAAATCAAGAATAATTTTTCTCGATTTGAAAAATCTTGTCGTTACCTAAGTGAGATATTTGGTGGAAGTCCTGGGCTGCTTTCTTCGATAAAGGATATGGAAGTATTATAAGCCACATCGGTCCTGTGGGATCATAGTTAATCGTTTGAAAAAGTCCTTCTTAAATGAGCTGGTAATCCTTTCGAAATTTATTTTGGCCTTCGTATTATTTGCCCTATCTTTTTCTCGTGAATCAATAATTTTAAGACATTTGGGATCTCGCTTTTGGCTTGCGACTATTTCGTGATCTAAGTCAAGGGTAGCGAGGTTTGGATGAACCAGTTCCACGTCCCGAAGACTACGAATATGGACAGAGGTATCAGGTTTTGTTCCCTTCCATGCCTGAGTAGGGATATCTCTTGGTGGTCTGTTCAGACCATTAGCTATCTGGTTATTTTTGCCTTTTATGTGATAAATTTTAATGTCATATGAGCTTAATTTTAAACTCCAACGTATGAGTCTCGGATAAGTCTCCGAGGTTTTGAGTATTGATGTCAACGCAGAATGGTCATTGCAGCCGTTAATGGTTCTTCCCAACACTAATGCGTGTTGTTTGGAAAGACCACGTTTGATTTCGTAGCACTCCTCCTAGGGAGTGGGCCATGTTAACTGCGGACCGGTGAGTAGATGTGAGTTAAAGGCGAGTGGCCCTGTAAACCCATAAAATATTTTGAACGAGACAAGAACCGACGCAATAATTGCTGGCGTCTGACCAGAATTTTAATTTACCATGAGGAGCTGGAAAGGCTAATAGAGGAGCGTCAATGATAAGCTATTTTAGCCTGTACATCGATTTCGACATGCTCCGTCAAAATTGAACGGAGTGTTTTTCATAAGAATTTTGAAGAAAGGTCGAGCCACGTGAGAATACCCGTTAATCATGCGGCGAAAGAAGTTGGAAATGCCTATGAACCTCCGAATTTTGGTAGTGTTCCTGGAATATGGATACTCTGCTATGACCTTAACTATCTCACTATCTATTTCTATAACTTTGGCGCTAACCCTATGTCCAAGGAAAATAATGGAAGGATACCCAAAGAAGCATTTGGAGGATTTTAATTTTATGTTTGCTTTTAGATAAGTGTGAAGAACCTGTTCCAGCCTCTCAAGCATCTGGCTGAAGCTTAAGCCCTCGAAGCTTGTGTCATCGACAGAGGAGGCTAGAAAATCACATGAAATGGATACAAAATTTTATTTATGACTTGTTGGAAACAAGTATTAGAATTAAGATACCCATAAGGAAGTCAAAGGGGTCAAAAGACTCCTATATGGTTTATATAGGCTTAAAAATTTCGATCAGATTCACAGACTTGAATCTGCTATTAGGAATCTACCATATTTAGATTTCATGAATGAGTGCATTTAAAACAATTTTGAAAGTAAGCTATTCAAGTTAGGGTATAGGAGCTGCTATAGACTTCACCCTTTTATTTACGTCTCGATATTCTTTTACTGGATGCCAATCATTGGCTCCTTTCTTTCCACTTAAAGGTGGAATTCTGTTGAGCCCTCGCATTCCTCAATGCTTTTCCATGCCAAACCTGCCAGAGTCTCTCGTTCTATTATACATGGGAACTTTTTGAGATATGACTGTAGGATTAGGGATCATGAGCGATGTGTTTATTAGGGTTTATAATATAATATTATGCATTATTTTTCTAACTTTCCCCTTTAATGGGGTCTTCTGACGGTTTCATGAAAGCCTTTAGGCTTTTTTTATCGGGTTAAGGATTAGTACAGAACCGTAATTTATATTTGATTCCGTATCAATGCGAACTGTTCGCGTTACTAAATTATTATTGTTATTTTTATTATTATATTGGTTATATTCTTATTATGGAGTAAGGTTAGTTCATAACCTTGAGTCTCTTAGCTTTGGTTTTCCGTAAGTAGGTGGGAATTGAACTTTTTAAGTATGTGAGTGGGGGTGAGTTTTCTTCGTCGTGGTCATGAGGCATGAAGAGTATTCTACCCTTATGGCATATTATGTGTGCACGATTTTCCCTTAGGAGATCTATGCTAAAGACCAGGTGATCACTGGCTTTGTCGATAACGAAGAATATCCACCTTATCCACTTTTTAAATTCCCTTATATATATTATGAGGAATGCAAATTTCTTTATGATGTGCTTTTTCCCATCCTTAATTGATAGGATAGCCCGAATGGGCGCACATGGTCGGATTTTGGAATGAAGATCTAATTTTAGAAGAGTACTAGGACTTACTGTGCTAATGGTGGCTCATGTGTCAATGAGAGCTTCAACGTCGATATCGCATTCGTATTTATTTTTGGCTGGGAAAATCCTACGGATTTCCATTTCCCTTTTGGTAAAGGTACGTACATATTGAAGAGATCGCTCATCGGGGATCGTAAAAATGTCATTATTCGTGATGATGTCATCACTGTTGATGAATTCAAAATTGAATGCAACATCGTCGTCGGAATCATCGCTACTCAATGGATTTGGATCCACTTTGGGTGGATTTTCCTGCATGTATTGAGCAGTTTCCCTCGTTAAATCAGGGGTATTGGTTATCGTCTGAAAGGGTATTGATTCGACGAATTGATTTTGGACTTAGTCCACTCGTTCTGCGGGTAACGCAGGAGAATGAAAAGACGATTGGGAGGGTTCGAACTTGTCGAAATTTTCCCTTTTAAAGTTGAAGGAACACGATCTTTACGCTTTTTCCCTGTTTGGTTCAGAGTGTGCTACCCCGTTTTGAGGGTATGACGTTTGTGATAAATAAGAAGGCCTATGGCTCTTCCTCTGTGAGGTTTGGGTTTTCCCAAGATTTACAGATGCAAACGCAGTTCGGAACTGCTGTTGCGAGTTTGGAGCAATTGGAGAAGGTGCCCGTATTTGGCGCCGTTGTCCAGTCTCCTGTATTATTTTTGTTGGAAAAGATTCACCACAGTTGCTTGTTTCTGTGAACGCTAAATACGGTCGGAACGATTCTGGGGGATCGCTCCTTACTCGCTCCTTGGGGTAAAATTTATACCCGTGGAGAGTTAATGTAGTTTCCATTACTACGTTTTGATTATCTGAGATGTGTAAGTGATTTCTTACAGCTATGTACAAAGAATAATTATGGCTATGAGCAAACTGCAATATGCCGTTATAGAATTTATCGTCTAATGCGCTTTGCATGAGGTTGATTTGCATTTGGGGTACGAGTCGGTGTTGGTACCAGTGTCTTATGTGAGCAATAATCTGGGACCGACTCCGTGAAGTGTTGACATTGAAAGACTCCCCCTCAGGGTCAGTCTTATTTAGATCCGCTAGAGAACTTTCATTATCCCTTACTTCAGCCATTGTGATGTGGAAGTCGTGAATAGTTATTTACGGTCTTTATAAATCCTTAGATTCTTTCCTGAACTCCGGGGAGTTTTAAGGAATTTGAAGACCTAGCTAATTTATAGTTAATTGTTAAGTAAAAAGGTGGCTCGGTGAAACTGAACTTTCTCCGGTTTTCTGTTATCCCTACGGTTCATTACCTAGAGACTGGTAGTATGCTAAGTCATGATATATTTGACTGTTGTCAATTGTCATGATCTTTATTTTTACTGAATATGTCTTATATTCAGCCTTGTGAGTTTGACGGAATGAAAACCAATTTATTTTGACTCTCGCCTGTTAAGGCTTGGAAGTTTTGAATCTAGATTGGTAAGGGAGAATTAGTCCGTGAGTGTCGGATTTCTAAAGAGAATCCGTGCGCTTCGGACTGTTGTCTCCCACGGACATGCGAAAAATATACTTCCCTGAAATTTTCCGGTTGTGAGAACATATTAATGAGAATGGGTGCCTGTAGAAACACTCGCAGGCTAGTGATGAGGCCGAAGACGGCTTGTAGCTTTTTCGCGGACCTCCACCTGTTCTCACAATTGTTGGAAATGCTAATTAGTGGAAGTTTTATTTTTCAAAATTGGGTGTTTTACGTATATAGTTCTTTAAATGTTAGTAATTTATATTTCCCTGTTGGGATACCGGAATACCTGTTTAAATCTTTGGTGTCTCGGTGGCGAATTGATGAGGCGAAAAGCTCTCCTTATTTTATTCCCAAAATCCGAGATGTGCCCAAGATTTATTGAATTTCTGTATTGCCAGTTACGGGAAGAATTCGTTAACTGTGTCGAAAACGGCGAAATAAATTATGTTGACCATAAATGGGTGGTCGAGAGTGGTTATGATTCGACCTCTTTGGTAGAACTCATTTATGGCGTCAATCGCAAAAGTGTAGTACTGTTCTTTTGGTACGATTGGCATAAACTCTAAATGAAATTGACTCAAAAACAAGAAAAATTATTTTAGTTTTAACCTCTAAATATTTTAATGTTTATTAGACCTGTCTTTTTGATCTTCTGACCTACAGGTTTTTGGTACGATTCGAGTCGCGGTTTGCGTCCTGAATCCGTCTGAATGTTTCCTACGGAGACTTGTGTAGTTGAGATTCGAGAAGCCGTTCGTCTCCCGAATTTCAAAGACTGCAACTACAAAATTTTAAATACTTTATTAATGTCTTGTGAGTCAGGAACATAGGACTATTTTGGAGAGGGTCACTCTTTCAACGAAGTTGATGGTGAAGAGGTTTAAGATCCTGGGATTGACGTTTAATTCTATTCCAAATATTTTTCCAGTGAGTCCTAATAAATGCGTTTGAACGCTCCCTTCCTACGCACTGTTCCCTAATTCAATTTAGGACAAAGACTAAGAAACCGAATAACTGAAGTCGGGTTAGATATCTATATCCTTGCCTACGGTACCACAGTACTATGCTTTGAACGATTTGACGTGTAGTATGAGTTTTTCTGACCCTATACATATGGAACTGTTAAATGTTGATACTAAGCGGTAGGATCTATTAATTCTGAAGGGAACTGAAAGGGTTTAAGTTTTCTAGGGAAAGAGATGGACTCTTTATTTATGAGGTACTCCGAAAAACTCTCGGAACCTGATAAACATCCGAGTGTATTGTGTCAAATTCCAAAACTTCAATGAAGATTTGGGGTGTCTGATCTGGGGTCAATAATTGTTGACCTCAACTATTAAACCAACTCTCAACAGCTTCTTGGAAACGTGGCGTAAAGTTTTCGTAGGTATGCGGTGATTGATATTTCCTTTTGACTGGGGGATTTGGATGTCCTGTCAAACCTAACCTGACGAGGATGTATTAAATTAGCTTGTCTACCTGATGCCGTTTGAGATTCTGACGACCTACGTGTTTTTTCGAATATGTTATGCCCTTTTTGATCCGATGGTTCAATTCGGTGTTGTTTATCAACGACATTTGTCCATTAATCGGACAGATGTTTCGAAATTCGAGGTTAATAGCAATGTACTTACTTTGAACCCAATTTCTTGGTGTCTTTTGGATACTCGAGAGTTATTGGGTTTAATTTAAAATAACTAGAAGTCAGTGTTTTTAACTGATTTCCTTGCACGAAGTTGACGTATTTTCGTCCTATATGGTAATACCAACTGAGAACTGCTCGCTGATAATTTATTTCGAAGTTTGTCAAATTTAGGTATGCTGGTAGTATTGTTACTACCGGCTTTTCTATATCTTCCCTTAAACTGAATTAGACTTGTATGTAAGCAGCACACTTTCCTACCTGTTGATCAGTTAATAATTTGGGATTGATGATGTGATGCCAGTGGGTAATGGCACCGTCTATTCTATCTGCTAGAACTTGAGGAAGAATAGCAGACATATACTATGATTTATTAGTTTTATCGAAATTTGTATTCTATTGGGAGATTGGATTTTCCTCGAAATAAGCCGATGCCTGTGCTAGGAATCGGGAGATCTCTGCTGGAGTGGCGAATACTATCCCAATATATTAATGCCAGGCTTGAACAGCTTGATGAAATTCTTCTTCGAAATTTTCCCTGGTGATACTTATAGGTAAAGTAGTAATAGGAGAAATTTGAGTTTCTTTTAATTGCAACTGGACGAGTACAAACTCGATGAGGTCTTCGGGTTGTGAGTTACTCAATATTTCAGTAACTAAACTACGATGCCAAAACCTAATTACTTCTTCTACTCTCTCTGCAAAAACTTTTGGGAAAATATTGAAAGACATGCAATTTTGATTATGCGGACATTATTTCCTAATTTCCTGACTGTGCTAATGCGCTATGAAAATCGAGGATCGAACTGACAAATACTTTCAATTGACCTATGGATAGCTACAAGAAACCTACTTCTGAATGCCACTGCCTAACTATGCAGTTGAATTTTTCAGAGAAATTGTGAAATATGACTCCTATTTCTGGTAGGTTTGGGTAAAACTCAGTTACGGGACTGATATCCAGTCCGTCGCAAATATAATTAATTAGGATTGATACTTGTACCTTAAGTAACAATCTGTGACCGAGAATTTGGTACCAGTATCGTATTGATCAGTTAACTTAATGATAAATAATGGTTTGACTCTGGTCAGAAATACAGATTTTAATAATAATTATTAATTTGACCTTCTCCTATTTATTTTCACACTCTAAATGAGGTTAATGGAGGATAAAATGGAAGTGGAAGGAAGAAAGTTCTTGGACCTTACTACTTCCTTAAGAAGAATTTTAATATAATGATAATGAAATAATGCTTATTTCTATTTTTATTATAAATATTCGCTTAATTTTATAAAGCGGACCTACGATTCCGGTGGGTGTGTCCTGGAATGTGGAATCCCGGTCCGTTTTCTTTCTTCTTTTGACTTGTTAATATTTCCCTCGATAGGATGAGTTGAACGCCGAATTTTTCTAATTCCGTGGCGATTGAATTGATGAGTAGGAAGTGAATGATTGCCACTTTTCTGTCCTGTTGACTCTAATTGAAGAAGGGTCCGTCGTCTTCCCTTCTTAGTTAGGATATTTTTTCTAAGGTAATCGTGACTGTAAAAATGATGAAATTGACACAACGTTTAAATTTTTGATGCCACCTGAAGAATGGGATTTTCATCCGCCGAATTTCATCAATTTGCCAATGCCAATTTTTGTCCTGAACCGTCGCTACCCGAACGGCTTACTATCGGCATAATAGCTCTGCTTCCTAGGGACTTCATAATGCACCCGGGGGGCGAACTCCCGGCATCATACATTAGGAAATCCCGGGTACGAAAATTTTATCCCTAGGGCGTACTAAGGGCATGAAAAAATTACGTACCTGGTTTGATAAGCGTTGGACAAGGGAGGCTGATGCCTCTGCACGACACCAGATAAAAAATGCGGAAATGGAAAGTTCCCTAATTTCCCAGGTGACTCGACGGATTTTTTTTTGATATTATGAAATAATTGGGGTGCTCCCCGTTGACCTATGGCCACATGGACTATTCTTTTCTTCGTTTCTATAACGAATTACTGACTTGTGTTTACAGAGACACAGGAGTCCCAGCCTTTCTATTAAGCAATGGCTCCGCGAAATTCTTGATGTAATTTCGGGAGTTATTTATGAATTTAAGACATGAAAAATGTGAAAAATGAACTTGAGGGATGATGTTCTCCCTTATGGGTTTTTTTTTTCTTGACAAACCAAAACTTTTATAATTTTTCGAAGATTTTGCAAAATGAAATTTGCGAGCTTTGGAACTTTGCTTCTTGCAGGGCGAAAATAAACACGTAATTGGTGCGGTGTTTTATCTAGCTGCTCTGAAGTAAGCCGTGGCTATACCAGTGTCGATAAGTATGAGGGTGAACTATTTTATATGGAACTCTGTGTAAAAACACAGCTATACATATAAAACAAAATTTCATTACTGGTAATGGTTAGCCACGTTGTCAAGTTTACTTGGGCAAATAGGGACGGCTCCTTGGTTATCCCTTATTTGCTCTCCTGCAAAGAAGAAGCGTAGGCAGGTACATGTTGTAACCTATCTGACGCTTACTTTGGAAGTCTGCCACACGGAGATGCTGCTGTTGCCAATCCGTAAGGCTGGCAACATGGCAAACTTGGCCGAGTTTGCCACAGCTTCCCTGCAGAGTGCGGTCTTCATTTAGGGTCGACTTGCTTATTCTGACGGGACACGCTGTAGTCTATTTTGCTACTGTGTACTATGTTGGAACGCCTTCCGCGAATCCTAACGGGGCACGCTGTAGTCTATTCGCTACTGTGCACTATACTGGGGACACGCTGTAGTCTATTTTGCTACTGTGTACTACATTAAAAACGCCTTCCGCGAATCCTGACGGGGCACGCTGTAGTCTATTTGCTACTGTGCACTATACTTGGGACACGCTGTAGTCTCTTTGCTACTGTGTTCTATATTGGAGACGCCTTCCGCGAATCTTTACGGGGCACGCTGTAGTCCATTTGCTACTGTGCACTATACTGAAGACACGCTGTAGTCTATTTTGCTACTGTGTACTATATTGGAAACGCCTTCCGCGAATCCTGACTGGGCATGTTGTAGTCTATTCGCTACTATGCACTATGGGGCCAGGCTGTAGTCTATTTGCTACAGTGGACTATTTTGGGACGCCTTTCGCTTATTTCCCTTATCAAATAAATAGATGGCGCGACCCCTGTGTATCGATCCACAGGAGTCAGCCACGAAATTAAATTTAGAATATGGCATAGGTACGGTGAATTAGGACCAATGATGTACCTATGTTTGGATTTTTAATCTTTTTATGTTTCCAGAAAAATAGTTTCTTGACCGAATTTTTCGGTTATTTTAATTCGCAGGGTGAGAAAGGGGTATGGCTAAGCCATACCCCGCACATTGTAAAACAAGAATGGTATACTCCCCCGGTTTGGTGAGCGGATGGGAGGCCATTCCTGAGTTTATCTTACCTCCTCATGTTAATGCTTGGGGATTATTCTCCCTATTTTATTTATGAAAATTATTATTCATTATTTTAACACCCATATTTTTATTTTAAATTATTATTTAGATTAGTTAGTTAATGTCAGATGGTAGATTTAGTTTATGAAGGGGGTGTCCACCACTCCGGTGTAGGCCGGAGACCTATGAAAAGGGGGAGAAGCTCAGCTGCTGCAGACTGCCGAGTATCTTCAAAATGGTAATAATGATAAGTTAAGCTTATTTGATTTTAAGCCAATTAATTTTGCTCAGTTTATGTTTTTCTCACTATTTGAGGTTAATTTATATTTGTAGAATTTTCCATTATTTTATGAACGAATCTGAGTCCCTATTATTACGTTCGAGGAGTCTCTCGGAACTACACCCGACGTCTAATTTTATATGCCAATTATTCTCATATATATATTTAATTGCAAATTAATCTTTAGTATCCTTAATTCTAAGAATGCCAAATGGATGAGAATCAAGCATATTTGCCATTTAATTGAGAACACGAACGATCGAAGAGGAGAGGTTATTTTAAGGATAATTTTATATTAATTCGAAAAAGGCAAATGAAAATATAATTTAACATGAAATGATACGAATTTCTCCTTTCGGAAGAAGACCGGGAGCAAAAAGATTAATGATTCAAAATTCTTATATTAATTATTTTTGTTTTTCTTTTTCTTTAGGTTTTCGTCCACACATCAATAATGATTACAATATTTTATGATAATTTCTTACGTGCGCTGCCAGAGCAGTGCTTACAGTTTCCGGATCCAGGTCCAATGGTAATACAGGTAATTCACAAATATTAAATTATCTTTTTGATTTTTCTTTTACATTTTTAGCTTAAGGTCTATTGACCTCAACTGATTATTCTAATAAACTTAACGCGAACTCACAGAAGAGAGCGGAGAACATGGAAACCACATGGCACAGGAAAATTATTAAATATTTTTTTTTCAACAGTAATTTTTTTTTATTTTCTTTGATTTTATGAATAAACCAACAGACGTTATGGGAGCAATCCCGTTTTAATCGTCTTATATCTTTTGGTGTTTCCATGTTTTAATTTCCCTTCTGATGAGTATTCTCGATTTCAAAAACAGAATATAATTTGAGGAAAAGAAAAAAATCAAGATGAATCTAAATTCCTCTCTTCTCGAGGAGTCGATCGTGGAGTTGGGCTTGAAGAGCAAAATCGAACTTCAGTCCTGGCCGAAGTCTCCGTTCCAACTGCCCTAGCATGCTTGAGCTCTCCTTCTTCCTCGCTTCTTTTTCTTCGAGATGCATCTTGGCCGCATGGCAGCGTCCTTCTTTTGGTTCATCTTTTGGTTGATAGGCGTAGGATCGAAGGATCGCAAATAGTATCTTCTTTTGATTATCTGTTTTGATAGGTCTCCCTCCTTTGTGTCAGATGGCCGATGCTGTTTTAAAGATCTGAAGAGAACCTGTGGGAGCGAGTGTCGTGGAATCTATTCCCTTCCTATAACCGTCACGATAGCACCAAGTGACAACAATTATGAGCTATGACCAATTGACTGAAAACAAACTCCACAATAATTCTGATATATAACTTTTATTTAATGGCGACACTGCTACTATTTAAAAGTGTTAATTGGTTTTATTTATGGCATTTTAAAGGAATGAATGAGTGTATTTCGTGCTATGGTTTGTGAGTAAAGTATTGAAATTTTGAATACAGATAATAATGCAATATTCACTGTGTATAGTAAAAGTAACTATACTACTCAAAACTGAAAATGTAAGTAGCTAAAATGCAAATATAAAATCGTGCCTTCGATTATGTAAAGAATTATGTACGTTGAAATTGCAATGAAAATAGTGAACATGAAATATGTGATTAGATACCCACCGAACTGTGTATAAGTTAGGTCGTGGACAACTGTAACACCGATGCGAGTTCAATTCGGATCAGTGTAAGAAAAAAGTTCATAATCGTTCGTTTCGCCTCGCATGAGCTTCGTTCAGTTTTTGGGCGCGAAAAACGGACTCATGGAGCTTTCGGAGCTTAGAAACGGACTCAAGGCTCATGTGGGTCCCTGAAAGCTCATGAAAGCGCGTTTTCACCTCCCGGCCGTCTTGACGGACGGAAAATATTTTGTCTACCTGAAGAGTTTTTCCCTTTCCAACTTTCCACTCTAAAAGTACTTAAGTACCTACTACCTACTTACCCACCGCCTACCAGGGCCTGGGTTATTTGAGACGATATGAGTATGAAATGTCTAAATACTATAAATTATCAAATTGTGATGTTATATCAATGGAGTTTAATTTATTTTATGAATGTGTGTGTAATTTACTATGTACTATCAACATCCAACAACTAAAACAACAAAAAATAATTGTAGCCTTTGTTTTTTCATTTTTTAATGTTTTTTTTATTTAGGATTTTATTCAAATCAACTTATAAATTAAAAACAGTAAAAAAAGCAAAATATAGTCAAAATCATTAACCAAAAAAAATGCATTGTAAATAACTATCATTATTTAAAAAATTAAACTTTATAAATATTCAGTGATAATAAATAAAAATAGCCCATAGGTATAGTCGTATAGTATGTCGTATTATCGTTATCGTTAATATAGTAATAGTAAAGTAAAACAGTTAAGTTTATTTTTTGTCGAGATTTAACCTTTGACGTGATGAAACACTCAATCACTCAACTAAAATACATAAATATTTTAAATCAGTCTGACAACTGCTTTTATTTTCATAAGCATTAATACTATGTGGGTTCTAAGATCATAACGTGATAAAGTTTGAGGGAGGTGGGGTCTAAAAAAAAAGACACCCTATCACTAACATTAGTCATCCACAAACACAAACAGATTTATATATGATAAATGGGCTGGGCAGAATTTGAGGAAGTTCGTATGACGTTAAAGCTGTGTGACCCTTTATATTAGAGTACCTTCTATACTTAATCCTTCCTATACTGTGTTCACGATATACATACTAAAAGCTCATCGTACCTACCTACCTGTGCCAGCAGAAATTGTCAACTCGACTCCCTAATGGTAAAACGCTTCAACACCCAAAAGCGCGAGGGCTTCTTCGGGGGGCAAAACAGACTCAGAAGCTCGGCCTTCGTGCTTTTTAAGTCGAAAGCTCATGCCTTCGGAGAAAAATAGAACGGCGCCGGGTTCGCGAGGCATCGTTCAGCCGTTCGAACGAGAAAAGTCTTACACTGATTCGGATTCTAATTTCGGTAGACCGATGCTTCTCTCAACTTCTTCGACCTACTTTTGTAGCTTTCACTTGTTGTTGTGTGTGTGTATGATTGAGCTAAAGCAAATAAAAAACATATAAGTACGGTCTAACAGTTGACAGTGCTAACAGTTTATGGACTCGGTTGGCGGCATTTAAATAGCCTGTGAAAGAGTAAATTACGCTTGACATGTTAGAAAATTACACTAGCCACCCGAATCTAACTTAGTTCATGCAACACAGCAAAGTTGTGAAACTTTAGTGAGTTTCTGAGTCTGCATTCGTAAAACTAAAAGCTTTATTATTGGAGTTGACAACCACAGTGGGTTGTCACTGCACTACGTACATAGAATAGCAAAACATTAGATTAGGTAGTTACAAATAACGTTACCTGGTAAACATAATGAGTTAAAGAGTATCCTGTTGCCTGTTGAGTAAAGTTGTCTGTGGAATGGGACAAACGAACACGGCTGATTTTGATGAACTTGAATGGACTAAAAAAAACTTGATGACTTAACTAAGTGATCTAAAATGTGTGAAAGGATTATAGTAATAATTTTAAATAAAAACACATAAAATGGTTATTAGTTTGTAATAATAATGATTTGAAGTTGAAACAACAAAATTAACTACAAATGTACAGAATGTATCGGATTTTTTATTAAATGATATAAAAATGTGAAGATTACCTGTAAGTAAGAGAACTGGATGAATCGAATGACTGTGGACATGTGGATGTGTACTTGGTTAAAGTATGATCATGATCAACCATGTGGTGGAAATGAGAGAAGAGAAGGGTCGTCCATAAATGATATTATGAATAGGGTCAATATGTGTACTTCGATATTGATGAAATGTCATGTTATGTCATGTTATATATGCAATGGTTATGGTGATTACAGGGGAGTAATGGGGCTATAAATAACATTTGATATATTTGAAAGACGCAAGTTATGGACAACCCCAAAAGCATTGCAGCGTATATTGTTCCTACCTATTAGAAAAATGCTTCTGTCTATTAACTTTTTAATTTTATTTCATCATTTTTAATTTCTATGCATCTGTTTGTAACCAATAGTAGTTGGTAATACACTAACACAAACTGACATTGGACACTGTTGAATGGCACGAAACTTAAAGATACAAAAATGAAAGTGTAAATTTTAATAAAGTGAAAAGTATTACATAACATACACGATGCAATTGACGGGGTGTTAAAACTTAAATTAGGTGTGTAAATTGCAAACTACAATTTTTGAATTTCCCGCCAATAATTTAAATATTGAGTTAAAAGTGAAGATTTCGACCGGTCAGTCAATAAAATAACAGTTAAGTGATATATTTTTGGAGCGGTAACAATTAGGCAAAGGTAATGAACATAGTGTGGAAGCATGATTGTTATTACTTTTTAAATGGTTTTGAAAAAACTTAATTGCAAATTAAAAAAAGTTAACGGATTGTGTCGAGTGATATATCATTTGAAAGCTCTTCAAAAATAAGCAGACACAATTTTTTTTTGTTTTTTGATTGTGACCCATACAACACATTTTTGGCGGCACTTTAAAATTAAATGACCGGTATTTTGAAAACGTTTTGTTATAATGGAGGCTCGTTCCGTTATTTGAATTCTACTGGTGATTAGCTTTCCAATGATATATGGCTAGATGAAATTGGTTTAGTATTGCCAAATTTTCAAAATTCCCGTAAATTATGTAGATAGGTAGGAACAAACATGTAAATTGCAATCAAGCGGTGTACCGGTATTTCATTAAACTCAAAAAAAAACTCAGAAAGTGTCATGTAAAATTTGTTTTACAAAAACAGTGCCTATTTGGCATTTTTATTATAACGTTTGAATGCGTTCAACAACGTCGCATACCTTACGGTACACAGAACATTGAAATACAAATCAAATACATGCACAAGAAGCGCACGAAACGCATAAAGAATTTCAACCCAAAACAGAACCACTGATACAGTTGCCCCGACATCCAAAACAACAAAAATCATGTAAATATCTGATCCCGAAAAAGACAGGCTCGTTGGTTTTTTGCCACTTTCGTCTAATGCCATGGTTTGGTAAACGTTCGTCATGACATCTGATGTTTTTGAAAACCTGATCCTGTCCTACTTTTCCCAGTACCAATAAATCCCCGACGACAGAAGAACCTTCATTCTTTGAGGAACCCATCGATGAAAGGCATGCATACCATCTGGGAGGGTGTACATGAGCAGGCGACTGAGATAGTCATCTTTGGAGTTCATATTATGTGAAAATTTTAGATTGAGTTCTGGATATTCTTGAATGAATTTTTGAAAAATCTTCCAAAAATTGCCAAACTGATTCTTACGAAATACAAATGCCATTTTGTAGTCAATATCTTGCATATGTTTAGTAAAAGAGCCTTTTAGAAAATCTCTCAACTTTTGAGAACAAATTGGAACAAATAGTGGCATGGAGTTAAAGTCATGGAATGAAGCAACTCCTTGTGTAGGTAAGTATTTATTTAACTCTATTTGCTGTACAGAGTTGCTACCTTGGGCACTCAACCATTCGTTGAAAAATGTGCAGTCTTCATGTTGTGTAAAGCACTCCCAATTTGCAATATAGCATTTCTAAATAATGTTGGGGCCCTTGTTTATAACTGAAGATGACCTTTTTGTAATTAACTCACTGATTACATTACATTTACTCTCTCCTATAAAGTGCATCAGTTCAAACTGATTTTGAAAATCCGAAATGGACGTCCAACTTGTTTCAAAAGGTTGCGGGATTGTGAAGTCTGATTTAAGAACTCCTTTATACCCATTCATTTGACAAAATAATGCAAAGCAATAGCCAGAGTGCAATGAGCTTAGCACAGACGCTCTTCGCTCTACGTCTTTTGACACTCAATAGTACACTTTTAATTCCGCCAGATTGATCAACGAGTGTTGAACAAATTAAATGGCAGTTATGACTAAAATTAAATACAAATACGGTAAGAAGAGTTACACAAATTCGTACTGAATATTTCCTCCTATTTTTGATTTCAATTTGCAATAGTTGCCAGTTCCAGATTACAATGAATAATGACATTGCACTAACTGCAACAAATACGCATGTCCATACAGAGGACTCCAGTGGCCCTGCGAATATCTCAAAAGATGTCCTGTTTTTTCTCACATTGTGAGGGGTAATGAATTTAAAGGGACTACTGTGACCCAGTGAATAAAATACTTTGACCTCGTTCCCCATTGATTCCATAGTATATCTGCTTTCCACATAATTTCCAATTAATTCCCCATCCATCTCCTCGAATATGTCTACTTGCTTCAATTGCTTTGAAGAAAACGACAAGTTTAGACTTGAAATGAGATACGCATATGTAGCGTAGGACAAAGGTGTTGGTTCAAATCTGTAGGATGGTGACTCTGCTTTCTCAAGTTTAAGAAGAAATGGCTTAGTTTTGTATACCGGTAGGTTTGATCTCCAACTGAAAGAGCGCCCATCGTCGATGCGATATTTGTAATAGTCCATCGCAGCTGTGAAGCAGTGGTCTTGCGCAGAAGATTCTTCACATTCAAACGTTATTTGTCCACGATGAATCCAATCTGATCGGAGTCCCCACCCACTGTAAAATGGTTTGCGAAAATAGGGTTCTATGTTCATATTTGTGTAGTCATAATAACTAGCCACTGACTTTGCTTGTGGCTTTCGGTTTCCTAGAACACTGTATTCAGAATCAACGGTGATGGGCATCCGATCTTTACCTATTGCATTAAGTGCCATACTCACAATGTACTTCGCATAGGATTTCTCACGGGAGTCCCTACAGCGTTTGTTTGTGAGCAGAACATGCCACTATATATTTGAGTGGTGGTTAATAAAAAGACAAAAGAAAGGTTTTATTAGCGTGTATACATAAGTTTATTGTAAGATTAATTAAATTGGAGAAAATTTCAAGCAAACAAATTGTTTTTATTTTGCACTTACCTGGGGATATATTTTTCCGTAATTCTCACGAAATTTGTACCGTATGTTTTGAATCTTTTGAAGTTCAGGTAGAACGTAGTCGGTTGGATTGCAGTTTTCTACGACGACAAGTAGTAAGTAGCATTGGACTGAGCTGCTGCTGCTGCTTTTAAAAACATAAGAATAATTAAGATGATTCAAATTTTTTTCAGGATGATCAAAATCTCCTGTAAGAAGAGAAATCGGGTGGCTGAGATCCTTGTAGTTAATTGCATGTCCAAATGTAAATATTTGATTGAAACAGTTCTTTACGTAGTCACTGTCAATTATTTGTTGGACATTTAGGAATATTTGTGGGTTTCCTAAACTCAATAGCATTTGACTTGCTTTTACTATTAACTGGATTTGACTTGGAATTAAAACTACTAAAACTAAAATTTTCTTAAAAAAATTGAAATTCTTCATCGTTGTTGTAGTGGCACAAGCTGCCGTTACGACTCCTGTGTGTTGAGTGTATAAATTCCTTAATATGATTCTAATTTTGTTTTGCGTATGAAACGTTTTTTGTTGTTAGCGGAAATTGCAAAATAAGTTATTCTTGTCGCTTCCTCCATTTTTGTGACGGAAGATCTTTTAAAATATATCAAGTTTTGATTGCTCTGTAAATAACAAATTGTAGGAAACGAATCGTCAGTGAAAATTCCTTTATTGACGATATATTTCTGAAATAGTGGCAAGGACTATATTGAATAGTTGGACTCGAAAACCTGACAATTCTGGATAAGATTTTTTTTTTCATGAGGACAAGAGCTGGTATTTACAGGTGCTCTCCACGTCAAACTACCGCTTTGCTGTACACTATAGGTACATTCTGTAAGAGCGCACTTCTTGATAACTTCCGGACTAACTTCAATCAAATAGTTTTTTTAACGTTCTAATATCATATTCTAATCAATATTCTAATATATTATACACTTTGGGCTTTATGCTACCAATGATTTTACTTGGTCTGAATTCCAGTTCAACAAACCTGGGTCCAGGTTTTGGCCTATTTCTGGAATAAATAGTCTTTAAATATAAAATTTATTGCAGAGGTGTTCCTTATTAAATACATAAATTTTAATAAATATTCACGCGACAAGTTTACGGTAAAACTGTTCCGTGATCCGTGAGTTGGGGTAAACCTAAAACATGAACTGAAATTAACTGAAACTAACTGAACTGATTTTGCAAAATCAGCCTATTTTTGAAGTTTCAGTTAGTCAGTTCCGTTTTGGCTGATTACCTCCTCAAACTGGTAACTGAAAGTAACTGTTTTTGCGTATTTGGGGCGATCTGATGAAAACAGTTAGTGAGTTCCTATGCTATTGATGCTATGATGAAAACAGTTACTTCCAGTTAGCTTCAGTTCTTGCAGTCTCTGCTGCCTCACAAGCGGAACTCTTACTTATGTACCTAACATGACTAGCTTATGTGGGTGGGTGTTCAGTTAATAGATATACACAACTTGGGAAGATATTTGCTTCAGTTAACTGTACCATGTATTTGGTTCAAGCAGCGGACTTTAAACAAATTACTACGATAACAGTTTTTTTTCCTTTTCTTCTTCTCCTTCCCATTGCATTCTAAACTGTCGTGCTACCCTGACTATTTTTCTTTCCAGTTAATGTTAATTACTTTAAATCTGCACATAATAGTATTATAAATTAAATATGTACAAAGCATCCTGATGCTTTTAAACAATAAATTAACATACTGAAGGAAAAAGGTTTTATCATGATATCGACGCACTTGGTACAATTACAATTTACTGATTACTCAAGTTCACGGTGAGTTCAATTCGTGGGGTTTCTTTGATAAGTGCTGGCCAACTTTAGTAAGTGCTGGCCAATTCTAATTTAGTAAGTGCCGGCCAATTCCACTTGAGTAAGAACTGGCCAATTCCACTTTAGTAAGTGCTGGCCAGATTGACTTTAAAAAGTGACGGCCTACAAAAAATTCGAAAAATGAACTAAAAATACGTCCAAAACGTTGAAAACCAGTATTTTGTAACTTTGTACCCGAAGCAACACTAAATCAGGCTCCTGAAGCTGTCTGAAAACTGATAGGTTATATTTTTCCCTCCGCCTTCGGCGGCCGAGGGAAAAATATAACGTAACCATTTTCAGTCAGTTTTTCCTATCCCCCCCCCCAAACCTAACCTAACCTGAAACTGAAACATAAAAAACTTCGAAAGGTAGCAAAATGGGAATAAGGGGGTGAATAATACAAGGCATTCGAATGAAACAAAAAATAAAGTCAACCGATTAGGATTTTATTTATGTAGTAGGCAACAACAATAAGAATATAATAATGTTGCTGCTAATTTATATAAACTACACTACTGCACATGTTATCAAATATTTTACTTTCTTTACAACATTATACTTTTCGGAGGGGAAATTTTACAAGTAACCATATAAAAGATCTTTTATTTTATGTTTATATGAAACACATAAAGTAAAAACTACTTTATGTACAATATTATACATTACTACTATTTCGTACTTTTTCCCAACGTTATTGTCGTAGTTTTAGTCCATTTCTAGAATTTTTTGTTGGCCGTCACTTGCTAAGGTCAATCTGGCCAGCACTTACTAAAGTTGGCTAGCACCCATTAAAGTTAAACAGCACTTCCTGACCTGGCCAGCACTTATCAAAGAACAGCCCAATTCGTTTTTCCGAATTCAAATCACATCACTAAAATTAACTGGTTCCTTTCCAGAACATTTTTTTATTCGAGGACATTTCTACCATAAAAAGATAGATGGCATAAATGTTCCTAAAAAGCACTTTACGTTAACCTTGGTTATGTGTACTTCATACTAAAGAAAATTCACTTGGCATAAACTTAGAAGCAATATGTCTTAAAAGAAAAATGTCCGCATGGAATAATTCCTGGAAGAAATTATGTGTCCCACACCTAAAAGTATAGTAACTGAAAATGCAATTGTAGAGCTCTGATCGAGTCCAGGTGTAACTCAGACCTTTGCGTCCGAGTATGAACCCGGTTGCAATTTCATTAAACCCAAATGTTTTGATGCACTTAAGCAAAACTTGTAACTTTGTCTGGGTCCGGGTCTTGGTTTGGGTCCGACAAAAAGTCAATTTTCAAACGTCTTTCTTTAATTTGGTGTATAAAATCCGAAGCCTTACTTATTTGTTAGTTAGTTTAATTGTGTAATTAAGTGTTCAAATAGTAATTAAAGGTAATTAGTAATTAATACCAAAATTACATTAACACTGGAGTGATCAAAACCTGGCATTTTTTTCCCGTAACAACCGCTGCTACACTTTAATTGTCTCATCTTACCTAATTCACCATATAATAAATAAGTGCATCACGCTTCAGGTCTTCAGTGCATCCATTTTACACCGCATTAAGAGCTGCTAGTGCTGTTTTCGTGCTACCCGCATGTAGTGCACTTGCACCGTTGGTCCTCTCTAATTCGGTTGCTGTCCATTGGTCTTACTCGATCTCAGAACCTTTTCTCCAGGTCAAGACCCCTCTCAGACCCGTATCCTCAGGTCAGAACCACTTTGTCTGACCCGAATTAGGCTCGGTCGGTCGGTCTCAAGCTCGTATCTCGCCCGTCAAGATCAGCTCATACTCAGCTCAGTCGGTCGGTCGGTCGGTAGGTCAATCAGTATCTCGACGGTCCAGATCAGCTCATAGTCGGTCGGTAGGTACCAAGCTTATCTTACTTCTTCGTACCAGAGCATCATTAGACCCAAGGAGCAATCTTCAACAGGTTCAACCCTCATCTGGTCCCATCTCAAGCTCAAGCTCTGGTCCCATCTCAAGCTCAGGCTCTGGTCCCATCTCGAGCTCAAGATCTGGTCCCATCTCAAGCTCAAGCTCTGGTCCCATCTCAAGTTCAAGAGGTCCAAGGCTCAAGAGGTCCAAGCCTTACCTGGTCCTAGACCCAACCTCAGCTCACCTGGTCCCAGGCCTCATCTCGGCACCTGGTCCCAGACCCAACTTCAGCTCACCTGGTCCCAGGCCCCATCTCGGCACCTGGTCCCAGACCCAACTTCAGCTCACCTGGTCCCAGGCCCCATCCCAGATCCAACCTGGTCCCAGCTCCAAGCTCTGGTCCCATACCCCAACTTGGCTCTCAGCTCACCTGGTCCAAGACCTCACACCTGGTCTCAGCCGCCTCACACCTCATCCTAATCGCAACAAACCTCAATTCACCTTTCCAGCCAGCCCAACCGATCACATTCACCTACTTGGAACGCCCATTACACTACCAATCATCTTTCATCTACGTCTTCAACGTGCATCGGGATAATCCAGCCTCTTCTCCTTATTTACACAGGAGGAGGTCCAGTTTGGGTGGACGTTAAGGTGCACCAGGATTCACGACCCCAAGCTCAAGTGTGCATACCCCACTTCATCTAGTCTGGCTTCACATCACCTTCAGACCAGACCAGACCAGACTAGACCATTTCGGACCAAGAAAACTTCAAAAATAATTTACGTGAGGAATTTCACCTAAAATATTTCGCCTGTTCTCCAAAATCTAAAAATTACCTGATTAAAAAAAATTATTTTATTTGTAATACACAAATGCAAGTATACATAAATAATTCATTAAAATAGAGAAGAAAACATAATTATTTCGCTGGACTCCCTTAAGAAGTTTGCTGTTCGGACCATGGAAATCATCTGGTCTGGTCTGATCCGAAATCCCCGCACCAGACTAGACCAGACTTTCATGGTCCGGATCAGACCATTTCGATCAATAAAGTCATAGAAGACATCAATATTTCTGAAATGAACGGACAACTAATTACTATCAATTAATGTTTTAATACAACAGCTTCGATTGGGAATAATAATAGGAAGTGTCATTACGAATACCTAAATCTAATGCTTTCAAAATTAATTATATTCATCATGTTTTTAGAATACAACTTTTAAAACTATTGCAAGGGTGGTAAACTTCTTTTCAAATTTAAAACCCAAAACTGTGAGTACGATGTTGGAGCTCAAGATATTATCAAAAATACTTTTGGTAATTCCAATAAGTTAAGCGTCTTCATGAAGTTTCTCTTTTTTGAAACTTATAAAGTCGTATCTAAACACAACAATGAATCAAAGTTGTCTCAACTTTTTGTATTTTGCATGTTTATCCACAGCTTGTAGATTATATTCGACTAACTGAAATATTCACTAAACTTATTAGCAAATAATCTCGAGCATTACTTTCTGACGCGGCTACCAATTATGGAATGTGATCAAAGGACGTTATACTTCTAGGTGCGGTTACACTTAATGACAACAAGCAGAGTGTACAAAATGTGCTGATCCCCGATGAACATTTACATTCAGCACGCTAAATAAGCTCTACATCGAGAAGCATAGAATATTTAAGTATAGGATTATTTTTTATGTATGTTTGTGTACCCTGATGCTCCCTGATGCCCGATGTTGCCCGATGTTAAAATTTGCTTTTGCCGATTAGGAAACACTATGGGCCATTACTTGATTCATTTATTATTTCAGAAGCTCATCGGGGTAGATGACATTGTTTAGTGAGGCTTGGCAACAAGGGCTTGTTGGTGCCCTTAAAAGGGGTTTTCTACACATGACGGTATCATTTTTGAAGGAGAAAATCTTTTTCCTTCAGTGCTATTCCTCTAAAATCGGATATTTCGGTTTTTAATCTTTCAGAGAAACTATTTTTTACTTCAGTGCAAAATTAGGATTTACTTTTTTTTTCAGAGAAAGCTTTCAGTGAACCAAACAAAATTCTTTTAATCTTCAGTAATATTAACTTTAAATAGTATTATTTTAAATGTCAGTAAAATTTCATGCTGCTCAAATTGAGTGTTAAATATGAATAAAATATTAATTAAACAAATTAATAAATAAAATAAATAAAAATAAAATAAAATAATTCGACAATAGTAAGTGTGAACACTCATGGTTTCGAAACTTGAGAGCTACTAGACTGTGCCTCCGGTCTTGACCTCCCGACACTGACTTTTCCTGGGCATCCTCTCTTGGGTTTTCCAGCTAGTGGAGTGTCTATGGCAGCATTGGGAAACGAGTGCAGGTTATTGTGAACCGCCAGCCTGTAAATATGCGTCCAAGTCAGTTTCTCAAGGTAGCACACGCAAGTACACGAAGACATGATCCAGTCGTTGATCTTGAGATGTATTTTGTGAAAGGAGAAAAAATTTTCCTTAAAGGTTTTGAATGAGCGATATATCTTGGACTCTGTAGTAATAACGGCTGCGGAGGAAACGGGAGGGTTACCAGATGACCCAACATAAAAAAGTGTTTCGTTGCTGTCCAGCGTCTGGTGATAGAAAGATTTGATTTCATCAATCCAATGGTAAGCAGTCGTCATGATAGACAGCGGGTATGTTGGCTTGACAGAAAATTGCTTTTGTGGAGTCAACCCACTGCGGTCAGACGTCAAACAACTATAAATAGTTTTACTTTTACAAACTATGAACCTTTTGACTTATGACTACATTATTCTAAATATGTTGGTCTGAAAAAAAGGTATAAGTAACTTATTTGCCTCTACATAATTTACTGCAGGGAAAAACATGTAAATGCACTGAATGCAAATATTTATTTCTCTGAAGAAAAAAACTCAGCCGGCTCTGAAGGTAATTAGCATATATCACTGGAGCACTAAAATACCACCCTTTTTGAAGGGGTCAAACTAATTACTAACAAATGATTATTCGCAGACGACACAAGTGTGACATATAGCGGTCATTTGAAAGTTTGTAACGAATTAAATTGAAATAGCAACGTTTGTGAAGAACATTAGTGCGCAACAGTATTATTCGAGTGCTTTACCTAAAATTTATCATATTTAATTGTTGCTACAATAATATTTTGCTATTTCGTAGTAGCTTATATTTGCTAAGGGGTCAGCATCTACTTCATGCTAACAATAGACAAATCCCGCCGATTTTTTGGCGCATAAATCTTGCACCCCCCCCCCCCCCCGTCTATGCAAAAGTTCGTTCTGACGCGCCTGTTTTAATTTATTCGTATTCTATTGTAATTCAACAAATACGTCCAAAATTACCTTTCAAAATAAATTCAGACGTTACCAAAACCCAAATTTGGTTTTGGGTCCAGGTGTAGTAGGTCCAGGCCCATAATTGGATTCAGAAACGAGTCCAATTTCGGGTTCAGGTCCAGGTGAAGGTCCGGACCTGGTTTCCAGAAATGATGTACATACCAGGTGCGGAAGCACACACATTTGAACCCAGGACCGCTGGTCCAGGTCCAGGCTCGGATTCGAACATAAGCGGACATATCAAATGGTTCAGGGTTCAGGTCTACGATGTTTTGACTTAATCTGATACATATCATATAAGTGTGCGTGTCAAATATTGAATTTATTATCCAGTAAGCCATAAACTACTTATTATTCAAATTTTAATGTTTTTTAGTTACATAAATACATAAGGACTAAATACCAATTCGGTCATAGAGTAAAATCAAAGTTATGGTGAAGTAATGTTTAATTGTAATTTTAAAGAATTATCTGAAACGGAACCATGCTCAGGGATAAGCAACCTACAAAATTCCTACTGCGTCTGAGCTTTAAAGAAAAACTGTGTTGCTCCAACATTGTTTTAAATGTGCCAGGAATATAGCGCTTTTGTAGCAGATTTTCTTCTAGTATAGACAGGTTTTGCGGGATATATACCCATTCCCGTTAAATATTATATTCTCTAACAGAACCCAGTATACGTTCCTGCCTGGCATAAAATTACGGTACTGATATATCACTTATTTTATTTTGTCGTGTACAAAAACGTATGCTCAGATGATAAAGAAATGTATGCTAAAGAATCCTACAAGTTCCAAGTATTTTGAAATGATAAGTTTATTTATTAATGTGGTTGTAGGACAATACATTTACGGGTACTTGCTGCCCGGACAATTGCAATCCACACCTTTGCTACCTGGACATTTGCTAATCGAACATTTGCTGCCTGGACATGTGCTACATACACGCTTGCTTTCTGGGCATTTTCTACTCCTAAAACAAAAGGTGTTTCCTTCAGCATGTTAATTTATTGTTTAAAAGCATTAGGATGCTTTGTACATATTTAATTTATAATACTATTATGTGAAGATTTAAAGTAATTAACATTAACTGGAAAGAAAAATAGTCAGGGTAGCACGACAGTTTAGAATGCAATGGGAAGGAGAAGAAGAAAAGGAAAAAAAAACTGTTATCGTAGTAATTTGTTTAAAGTCCGCTGCTTGAACCAAATACATGGTACAGTTAACTGAAGCAAATATCTTCCCAAGTTGTGTATATCTATTAACTGAACACCCACCCACATCCCACATGAGCTAGTCATGTTAGGTACATAAGTAAGAGTTCCGCTTGTGAGGCAGCAGAGACTGCAAGAACTGAAGCTAACTGGAAGTAACTGTTTTCATCATAGCATCAATAGCATAGGAACTCACTAACTGTTTTCATCAGATCGCCCCAAATACGCAAAAACAGTTACTTTCAGTTACCAGTTTGAGGAGGTAATCAGCCAAAACGGAACTGACTAACTGAAACTTCAAAAGTAGGCTGATTTTTCAAAATCAGTTCAGTTAGTTTCAGTTAATTTCAGTTCATGTTTTAGGTTTACCCGTGAGTTGTTTAGATATTAATATAAAGGTCAATAATATTGAGTTTGAAGCCGGTGGTGTTTATTATTGATAATGCAACGGATATAAGTAACCTACTACTTTAATATACACAAATTGTTTTAACTGTTTTTACAAACCTTCTTTAACAACGTCTGTAATTTTAAAAGAGCTTTAAAATTAATTAATGCTATGATTTTTACTATTGTCAAACCCACGACTAACTGAATTTTCTGTATAATTTGTTTCACGAGGAGATAAAGCGAGGCTGTTAATGAATGCTTTTCTCAATAAAGTACGTACCGTACCGCGTTCATTTTATCACACATAGTTCTGATGTTATACTGAAAAATCTGAATATAAGGGACTCCGCGGGACTGGCTGAATCTGTCCCTTGTAACCAAAATCCGTTACAACCATTTACGGTACTTCTCTTGTAAGCGGACACATCATAAATCAGATTTATTTTTATTTTTATTTTTAGCTAAAACAAGCTCAAGATATTATGTTCAACTTTGACCATTATATACAAAATACAAATCATAAGTATTATTTAAAAAAGTCAGTTAATGTAGTTTGCTTGGTTTCTTACAGGTGCTCATAAGTTGTATACAGGTTTCTCTGATTACTTCTATTTGCTTCAGAGTCTTTAATGTTTGCAATATTTCGTAGTTATATTTAATGATCAACGAGTTCCTTTCCTCATCAGTGATATTTTGAACCGAATGAAGCATGTAAGTGTATTTAAAACTTTAGGCTCAAATTGGAAACCTTAAAAGCTTTAAAATAAATTTAATGAAATATTTTATAATCCATTAATACAGGCTGATAAAAAGAAATATTTATTATGTAGGTAATGAACTACATTATATCCCCTTCGCCACCCGCGCGCTCTCACTTGTACCTTCGCATGCAGTAGTGGTTACGTATGGATCTTTGAGAGCTTATAAGCGGGTTCAAAAATAACCTGGAATAATTTAGAGAGTTATAGTTACAACTAGCTCAGTCATAATGAGGTCGTGGCATTGTACAATTAAATTGAAAATTGATCGTAGAGTTTTTAATTGCATAAAACATGTTATGTTAAACAATATTACAATCACATGTAATTTAAGATCGGTGTCGTGAGTGGGATTAAAATTATCCACACATTTAGAGCCTAATATGTTTGTAAAATATGTTTTTTTTGTGGCAACAAAAGTAAAACCAAAATTATTTTGGCGTGTAACTGCTAATGCAATTTCAGCATATAGAATCTGTTTACAGCATGTACGAAATGCAATCACAATGAGAATCTTTAAAGCGATGTTTTAATTTAGCGCAAAATAATTTAGAGAATAATATAGTCACAGTAATAATAACTGCCGTTTTACCTGAGTTAAAGCTAAGGCTACATAATGACGCTTTGTTTAATCAGATATGCCTTTAACGGGGCAAATAGGGGTTTGAATCTTATTTCTATTAGATAACGTTTTATGTAATAGTTTAAGGGTTACCGTAGTACCAAAGCTAAAGGGTGTATGCGTGAGAGCCAAGTACATATAGACTTCGTGCCCTAACTAATGCTACTGGAAATCTATTTTGTAATTAGATCAGGCTACGCTGTAAAACGTTTATTATGTAATTATAAATATAATAAAGATAAATGTCAATGTTTACAAATTACATTGATAAACAGTGTTGATAGCTGATGAGGGCAAGGCAAAGTAACTTAAAAAATGCAAAAATACACACTGCTCAGTTTGCATACGATTAAAAAAATTAATCTAATTACTTAACTTAGGCTTCAATGCTAGACTTGCAAATTTTAAAACAATGCAAACCGTAAACACATCTGAAACAATTGTTTCACAAAATGTTCAAGTTTCAAAGTAGAGTTGTAATTTAACACAAAATTTAGCACATTAAATAGTTTGTACTTCAAATAATCAGAAACTTATATATTGTGAATTTGCAATTGCAATTTAGTCATAGTAAACCTGTTCATAAAAAGGTATGCTTATAGTATTGTATTTTACATAAACTGTAAAATTTTATTCCTGGTGCAAAGCAATACAACATCGTATTAAATTAAATTGCCATGGTCATATATGAGAAAGATAATATATTAGAAAATAGTAGAAAATTTATAATAAAAAATAGGTCATAGGTTGAGAAAATCTGGCGCTTTGCGCTGAATTAAATTAAAATTTTCGAATTTTTCAAAATCTTGAAGTTAACTTTTTAGACAAGCATACATAATTGTTGTATTTTAAATATTACGAAAATCGGACAAAAATTGTGGAAGCTAGAGCGCTCTAAAGTTCAAAAAAGTCGATATTTTTGAAATTGCCCGCGCGCTAGCAGCCGAACAACAAATTTTGCAGTCGAACCACTATGCAAGCAGAGGTCAATTAAATAGGTAGGTAACGTTGTAATAAGTAGTTTCGCTTTATTCTGTAGTTTCAAGTAAGGTAGGTTCCCACTTCCATTTATCGACCAAACATAAGAACAAACCGACACGGCGGAATATTTTTACAATTTCACCTCGTGATGCCAACTTAAAGCTCGAAGGCTATGAAAAAAGAACAATGCAACCACTCAAAAAGTGAGCCAAATGAGGAGGACACTGTTAATTACTACGATTTGATATAAATCAATAAATTATGACGCTTTGTACTAATAATTAATTATATTTTCAAGAGTAGTCTTCTTCTTTTCTTGGTTCTAACTAACGTGAAATCAACTGCATAAAGTTTCTGTAAAATTTATTTCTCTATAAAACGGCTTAAGAGATTTGATGCCTAAGAAACATTGTTAAATAATTTAGTTTACGATAATTACGACTCTTTCGCTAGTTTTACTAAATTGCAACAATAGAGATTGTTAAATCAACTCAATCTGTTTTTGTATCTTCATGCGCATTCCAAATTTGCTATATACTGTACTACGTTTTTGTTATTGATCACCCGGGTGACATTATGCCAGGTGTTTTCGACCGAGTTTATATTTAGTGAGTTTTTAATGGAGATTGAATTTTCTAAAATAATATGTTGAGGAACTTTTAAATAATTTTATGATTACTCTGGCATCAGAGAAAGTTTTTTTTTGAAGTTTTGGACTACTAAATTACAGGTTTTCAATATAATTTACAAATTTATTTTTTTATAACTAGTATTTTTACAAACAAACTATTACCAAAATTTAATGCAAATTCATAAACTTATATTCCATACTAATGCAAGTGTGTCAATACTTATTTGGATTACTGATATTAACTCATTAAAACTTGCTTAGGCCATGGCTAAATATATGCATATAATTAAATAAATTTTCAACTAATAAATACGTCTCGCACGACTTCAGTCTATTCGATAAAAACTTTTGCAAATCCGAGCTAAAATTTAAACAAAGCCCTCTTACTTAAATGGCTTGTATTTATTACTTTAGTTATATTTATTCATCTCTTTAGAAACGTGCAAAATCAATTAATGTATTGAAATTTTCGTCAATGATATAAGTTTATTTATTAAGTTTTTGATATATAAAGAAAACTTTATTTAAAAATAAACTTGACACTGTCCTCCAATGAGGATAGCCTAAAAGACTCAGTATACGTAACATAACCTATTATACACAATATTGTAATTTATGATTGATTATGTATTAGTAATTAAACAAGTTAAATGCTTCTAAATATATCGTTGATGTAGAATGAAGTTTGATCATCTCCTTATGGGGCTAAAATGAATTATGATCATCTCCATTCTGCTTTAAAATGAATTTTGATCATCTCCATTTTTCATAAAACACGGCTAATGAGATATGTTAATGATTAGTTAATATTTTAGTAATTTAAAACTAAGTACATTAAGAGTCTCTCATAAATAACGTCATCAAAATATCCCCATTTTAAGTCCCTGTGACCCCTCCTGTCATCAGAGTACCCGTTGGGTAAATGGCTATCTTTAGTATGCGATACCATGAATATCCAAGTAGGCTGCTTGACCATACCCATGACGTCATTTATGGTCGACCACTTACTTTTTTAAACTTTCAATAACGATTTATTGATGAAATAATTTAATCAAATTAATAAATTAGTACATTATTCATGAGACTAGGGATTATTTCATCAATGAGGGGTCATAAGGACTTAAAATGAGGATATTTTGATGACGTCATTTATGGGTGACCCTGAATGTACTTAGTTTTAAATTACGAAACCATTAACTAATCATTAACATATCTGATTTGGCGTATTTTATGAAAAATAAAGATGATCAAAACCAATTTGTAATCAGAATGGAGATGATCATAATTCATTTTAGCTCCAAAGGGAGATGATCAAACTTCATTCTTCATCGACGATATATTGCTTCCAACCATGCAGTATAGTTTACATTAGATTATTTAAAACCCTTTTAACCAAGATAGCATTCCAACTCAAAGTTTTATAGGCGTTCAAAACATTCATAGTGTAATATTTAAGTACGGCCCATAAGCGGCGTTAATACAGTGCAAATATTTATTTACAACTTTCAAAATTACAATTAATATAAGAAACTTACCGCATTCGTGGATTTTTAAAATTGCAAATATCACACTATTAGTGAATAAAGATACACAATGATTTTCTTAGCAACAGTGAAACTTTCATGAACAATAATTTGTGTAGGATTCATTATGAAGTATAACACTATTTACCTATGAGCAATTAAAATGTGACTTTTGTCTCGGGAAATAAAACATTGTAAAGGTTTATGCAAGATTAGATTTTTTATATTCAATTCACTGTCAAGCTTCCTTTAAAAGATGCATTGATGCAACAAAAAGAACAAAACAAGTATTAAATTAATGGGGTTCACACACGTACTATTTTTGCAACTGATGTAAAGTATCTTGACCAACATTTTAAATTATAAACCAATTCACATCAAAATTTAGTCTAATTTGAAGAATTATTTAGATTAGGCATCGAGTTGCTCGACATTCAAATGAAAGCTTTGCTAGAGTTGGGCTCTGCAGTGTGTCAAATGTAATAAAAAACACAAAAGGCTAATTTTTGTTTTAAATTCATTTTGTTTTTGGCAATACATCAATGTGATTATATTTTCGTATATTTCGGTGGTCTGATGGTCTGAGTTTAATTCCATCATATAAGCAAGGGTATGGGACAGGTGAATTTACGGCACACCAATTTAATTTGTAAAATATCAATTACATTTTCTAAACTTGTATTACAATTTAATATTGTAATTAAATGGCGTGACAATAATACAATTAGGATAACTAACATTTTAATCTCACATTGATTAGCATATACTAGTGCATACGCATATCTGCATTTCTAGAGCTACAATTTAAAACGTATTATTAGGCATGAAGTTTTATGTCTAGAACATTAACGAAAGTCAATGTCGCATATCGTTCGCTCTAAAAGTAAAAACTTGAAAACGTCCACTTTGCATTTACAGTTTTACAGTCGCGATAGTGTTCAATGTCAGAAGAAACACGCAGTTTATCCATACGCAATAAATAAAATGTTTAGTGATACGAGCAGTTTATTTTTGTAATTCATGTTTGCCTTCAAACTGGACTTGGCAATTATTTTCGGTGCTTTGTTATATTATCAGATTCTACTGTGGTAAGCAACTTTATCCACTAGCATTAGGTTATTCAAATAACATTAATATAGCGTGGGCGGCGTTGAACCAAAATTTAAATGTAGACTTGCAATTAATAGAACAATCAACTTACTGGTTCTGTAAGAGCTTAGAATTCCTGATATTTTGTTTTCGAACATCAATCGAAAAAATACTTGCTTAAAAACATTTTAAATATTACACACCATTTTTTGTACATAATTTAATATTGAACAAGCGCTGGTTCTGAAACCAATAACACTTAAACAACCTATAATTATGTGTGACCGCAACCTATCAAAATTT
This sequence comes from Dicyrtomina minuta, assembly GCA_949802685.1. Lineage (NCBI taxonomy): Eukaryota > Metazoa > Arthropoda > Collembola > Symphypleona > Dicyrtomidae > Dicyrtomina > Dicyrtomina minuta. The sequence goes on along the minus strand of OX461808.1, from coordinate 133,981,725 downwards.
AAGCTTAAAAATGTATAAATTACTTCGAAAGCTTACACACAAAAACAAAATCGTGTTAGGTTTAGGGTTCAAAATTGATTTCTAAATTGCCAAACTCTATACAGCGTTATACTTTAATTTAACCTGAGAAGTGTAGTAAGGTGTCAATTCACATTTTAGTGTAAGCCTGAAAACACCTGATCTTACGATATTATTCGGGTAATGTATTAGATAAGTATATACGAAAAAAATATGTAATGCAAATAATTAAATTAATCGCTGTAAGCATTGTATACGCAAATAAATAAAATGGCAGTGTAAATTATGCAGTTTGTAATTTGTAAACTGCTCAAATATTAAAATAAAGGTTAAATTTATTAAAGGGAACGCCGCTTAAATATTAATTTTACGTAATTTTAGTAAAAAGGCATGAGGTCTACAGCTGCCTTTCAGCAGGGGTTAATCGCATTAAATGGTTATCATTATCAGAATAATAAAAACATATAAGTTAAGGAAGCGCACACTCCGTTTGAACATTTCTACATTTAACATTAACATCATAAAATGTGTAAATAACCTATTAATTTAAAGAGTGAACTGTTTTTGATCAGTGGTAGTAATCTAAACCGAAGTGGTGCACGTCTAACCGTTAGTGAAATAAAGAAATAAATGTTTTCTTGCAGTGGACTATTAATGATTTGCATTCACGACAATCAGTGACAAATTAAAAAAATGATTTAATTTCCAGGAAAATTAGGTTAAAAAATTAATTTGATTGTCAGTGAAATTAATGCGTAAATAATTAACGAAAGCTTCAGTAAACCAAAAATTAAACTTAAAATCAAATAACGAATAATAAATTAAAATGAATATTTTATAAATTACAAAAGGTAAAAAATAAATATAGCACATGAGATAATTTGATTATTGTTTAGACTTCGAATCGTCTTGTGCAAGAACTCTTGTAAACCATTTTTTTTTCTAATACACATACTGAGCAGTCAGATGGGTAACAGGTAGTGAATTACAACATGTACAATGTAATAAATTACTTAGCTTGAGTGGGATTGTTCCATGGACCGAATAACAAAATAACTATTAAACACTTTGAGTACTCAGGGCATGAGAGTTACTTTCCACACCACGTTAGCGTGTGGGACTGACTAGTGAGGAAAGGTGAAAGAAAGTTTTTTGGTAATCAGAACTTTCACGTTATACCGATTAAATAACTCTTCTGTACATAGGTACTGTTTTAAATATAAATAGCACCTCATCCATTTAACACATTACCAGTGCATTTGACCATGCAATATTTTGTTTGTAGTTTGTCGTGTGTCCCGCAGATGTGGATTTGGTTCCATTTACATGCAAAAAAGTAGTCTAAAAGTGCACTCACATGATTTAGATACTTTAGTACTCAACTTGGAATGAATACGCTCATGATTTATACCGTGTAGCATTTTACAACAATCCTAAGGTGATAACCATCTATGCCTTACCTTCCGAAGTTAAATTCATCTTTAAATACAAGCAGCGTGTACCTGATTCGAATTATATTTCAGCCTATGGAAGATGTTTAGTCTTTACGAAATTTAATCCTGCTGTGAATCATTAAAAACATCTACAGCCAAGCGCAAAATAATTTAATAAATATAATCGTCAAAGTTAAATTAATTGCCGATTTAACCAAAACAGGGCAAGACAATCGGTCTCTTTTGAGCCCTTAATTAAAAATGACCGAGGACCGAAACGTACCTTTCTTTTTGGCCTCATTTGAGCCTCCGTATTATTTAACACAGGCCGTCCTGAAAAGTAAAGAACTGACCGGAGCTCCGGTCAGTGCAATCGGTCCTACCGGTCACCGGCTCCGTGTCTTACACTGAACTGAAACAAAAATAAATGAAGGAAGACGCATAAAAGTGTACTGTGTACAGTGCACATCGTATATTACTGTGGCTAATAAAAGTAGATATTTAATTTTTTTAAATTAAAAAAATTATTATTAAATTTAAATTAAAATTTAAAATAATTTAAAAATTTCAGCTTTTATAATTGTTTTTACTATTTAGTACTATTAATCTTCACTAACTAGGTATAAATGTTTTAAAAGCATAGCAGAAACGTTTACCAGACACTAAAACGCGCCATCACTTTGGCTTTAACCAATGACGAGCTTGCAAATTTTAAAACAATACAAACCGTGAAAATTCAAACACCTGTATAATAAAACTGTAAAAGTTCAAACCTGATTTGTGAAATACCACACAATTTAAAGAATTAGAAGATTAACATTCTGATTAATTAGAGACTCAAATACTGTAAGTGTTTTAATTAATTTTATTAGTTGTAGCAAACAAATTCTTTGAAAAAGAATGCCTATAATATGTAAGATAAACAAACTAATTCAAAATACTATAACGCAACTCATTACATTTTGAACTACACAATAAACTCGAATGGACGACAAGACCACAGTAAAATTATGTGATCCGTGAGTTGTTTACATGTTAATATAAATGTCGAAGTTAATAAGCTTGAAGCCAGTTGTATTTATTATTGAGTAATGTTATATAATTATCGCAATAGTCAGCTACTAAATTGTGAAAAAGTTTGTTTAAGGACGCGTATGCTGTGTTTCGGGCAAATAGAACTGGTATAAGAAAATGAGATATGTTCATGTAACTTTTTTCCCACGTTGTCTGACCTAGTATCTAGGCAACCAGGAAGCAATATTTCAAAAAATAATTTTATTTTGGGCAGTAATTAAATTTGAAAATCGAACATTTTAACTAGCGATTAATAGGGGGAAGTAAATCATCCCATGTTTGGCCCTTAATTGAAGCTAAACCAAACTTGAAATCCCAAATATCTCTTCCAGAGTGCCTAGCCAAATGTATGGGTTACAAAATGGCGTAACAATATTTTGATTACGTCCTACCAAAATTTCGATCTATTTGTCCAAAATTTTGTTCCTATGTTGGCATTAAAGAACTTTCAAAACCCAGTTGCGCAGACATGGCAGTGGGGCTAAGATAGAAAAGTTTGTGGCTCACAAAATGTGTAAAGCGGCGTCGAAGTATTTTATTTCTCTTCACCCATTCTTCATTACATGTGTAACAAAGAATACTAAAATTCATAAATCAATAAAAATATAATCCCTCCATTGCACTAGCGGGATTCAATAAATTAGTTTTTACTGCATTCTAAGGGTTTTGGAAAAATTATTGGTCTATGCATTGCTTATAACTACCTATAATCATGTAATAAAGTTAGTTATATGAATTATTACATTTTTGTTGTTAATTTCTAAATCTTTGGTATAATTTAGTATAATTCAAGACAACATCAAAGGTAAGCCACTTAAACCACCGTTGTACACTATTTACTTACACCAAATTAGTGTTGTTGGCATTATTAAATGTGTGGAGCAATTAGCCAAAATATCATTGTATTTTATATTGCAATTATAAATTCTAAAAGTCGATGTGCATTCAAGTTAGCTTTTAGTTTAAATAAGCGTAATTATTTGGTATTAGATGATGCACTTGTTTTTAATTAACCACGTATTCTAGTCTAGTTTAAAGCTATTTTGGAAAGCATTCATTTCTCACATTTTGTAACAATTAATTTCAGTTATTCGTTCAACATGGGAAGCATTCAGAATGGTGAAAGGGAAAGAGAAAATGCAATTCAAAATAACCAGTTCGTAAATGGAGTTCCTTGCTGTCAAGTTGTAATCGATAAATCTTGGGGCAAACGGTCGTTTGGGCATAACTTGGTGTCACTATCTGGGTGTGCTGCTATTCTTGGAGTAGCCACAGAGGAACTGCTGTATCTAGCTGTTAAGAACAAATTTTGCTGGTTTTGTCATCATCCTGATGAACAAAAAAGGAAACTTTAACATAAATGTTTCAAAAATTACACAGGATCGTCTCCGGGAATGGAAACTGAATTGTTAGTTGAAGGATTTCGACAAAGTTTGGAAGTCCACGGTATGTTTTATAATGAACTTGTGGCTGATGCGGATTCTTCAGTTTTTATTAATATTAAAACTGTAATGCAAGCTGAATTTAACGTGAACGTCACAAAAATATACTGCTCGAATCATTCCCTCAAGAATGTTAAAAAAAACTTGCATAAACTGCAAGGTAACACAAGTGTTAGTTTAGATGGGCGAAAATGGCTGAAACCAAAAATATCAAAACTTTCATCCTCAGCAAGATCTGCAATTTTGTACAACAAGCAAAATTTTAACTCCGGGGCAAAAACATGTGATTGGAAAACATTGTCAGCGGATTTTAAAAATATTCCATTGCACGCTGCGGGTAATCATCAGAATTGTCGCCCATACTTTTGCAACAAACAATTTAATCCTCCTGAGCACCACAGTTTCATGGACTGTGAATTATTCTGGCCACAGCTGCTAGGAATATTTAACCGGCTTGCTGCTCTATCACCTACTCTTATATTTAATAAAAAAAGTAATTCAGCAGAATCTTTTATGGGTTTAATTCCAAAGTACACTGGTGGAAAACGAAAAAATGTGTATCAAAGGCAAGGGTACTCTACAAGAGTTTACATGGCCGGAAATTCCCACCGTGAGGGACCTATGTGTCATTACAAAACCTATAAAAATGCATTGCAGAAAAGCCCGAATATTTACTGGAAAAAATGTTACCGAAACCTAAAAAGACGCACTCTAAAGTACACGGTGCGCAAAAAAAAATTTAGTTTTATACACGACAAAAAAAACGAAGGCTTGCAGCATTATGGGGAAAATTCTTAAGAACCTGATTATCCGCCTGAAATTTTTGATGAAGAACTGAAAGTTTTTCTTATCAACCGAAAACTTACAGATGAAAAACGAAGCAGTATTTTAAAAGAAACGCACTCTCAGCGTCTCAGTCCGGTATATTCAGTTGGTTCAGACCCCACAATGTGCCACGATATTTAAGCCTCTGTAGGAAGGTTGCATATTTTATTAATTTTTACGCGGGGTGGTTCAAACACAGCATACGCGCCCTTAACTGTGTTTTCGAACATCCAAATTTAACAATGTCTTTGATTTAAAAATAACTCAAAATTGATCATTTTTATGATTTTAAATATTGTCAAACTAACGACTTACTGAATTTTCTGTATAATTTGTTTCACAAAGAGATGTGACGAGGCTGTTAATGTATGCTACTCTCTAACAAAGTACGTACCATACTGCATTCGTTTCATCACACATAGTTCTGATATTATACTGAAAAATCCGAATAAAAGGGACTTTGATATACCACCTGAATCAGTCCCTTGTAACCAAAATCTCGTATAACGTTTTATGGTAATTCCCTCGTAAGCAGACACATCATAATTCAGATTTATTTTTATTGTTATTGTTAGCTAAAACAAGGTTTCAATATAATTATGTACAGCATTTACCATTGACCATTACATTAAATTATAATTATTATGTAAAAAATCCGGCGCTTCGCGCCGGATTTGTTCACCGTGGGCCCGAAGTAGATGCTGAGCTTACAGCAATTTTTTTTAATCATTGGAAAACTTTGTTTATACATATAGGGGCACACCTAAAATAGTGACTGAATGGAACTGAAAGGAACTGAACTGAATTCCTGATAATAGGCCTATTCTGACAATTCAGTTCACAAGTTCCATTTGGCGTCTTTGCCATAGAATTTTATGGGGAAAAGGAACTGAACTGTATGCTACAGCACACAGTAAAATGGAACTGAACTGAATTCTATTGCAATGCTTTTAAATACATACAAGTTCAGTTCAGTTCTTTTTATATCTAAAAAGGAACTGGGCGGAGCCTCTTTGCGCATGCTTTATACATACTTGCATTCGTATGTTTAAAATGCATACTTAGCAACGAAAAGGAACTGGAATTGAACTGAGGGGCATTTCATAATTTACCTGCTAAATTAAATTTCATACTATGTAGTATATGGAATGCGATGTTTTCTTTTTTAAGCGCCAAAATCATATGCACCTACACAATTATTTACTTCGAACTTGGTATTATTTATTGAAGTGTATTCCTACTTTAACTTTGATTAGTTGGTAAGGTTGTACTTTAGTGTTTAGGAATCTATCTTTAATAAGTATCTATTTTGGCATGAAATTGTGTACCATATAGGCAACCAAAACGAATTTACTGATGTAGCATCGGTTTTGTTGGGCCGTATTCTTTTCATCTTATCCAACCTTGAGGTCAATTCAACTAAATCCGTAAGAAATTCAACTGACAGTATTTATTCATGAATACTGAATATTGTTGTATTTAAGAATTATTTATAGATTTATGAACAAGTCTGAATAAAAATTCCTTTTTGCTATTTTATTATACTTCGCATATCATATCGCCTGCGAAGAACCAAAATGACTTATTTCCATTTTTAGCTCAAATCAATATGTAATATCTACAAAAATATTGATACATGCCTTGAATGCATTTAAACAAGATATTTTGCACTTTTCAAAATTATGTAAAAGAACATTTTACACTTTTTAAAGACGTTGAAATAGAGCAATTTACACTTTTTAAAAACTCATAACTAACACTTTACGCATGTTTTCTGTTTTGTTTTTATGACATAGCTCATTTTGGTTAAAGCTTAAACTGGAAATAGGTCATTTTGTTTCTTCACAGACATTATGTTTCGTACCAATCATATCAGATTATTGTGAATATTTCTCGACAGTGTGTTTAAGCTCGTCAAATTGGAGTTGCAGACCAGTTCCAGTGCGTAAAGTTTTTTCAATGTGAGGTGGATCCTTTGTTCCAATTTCAGGTTGATAGTTATTACAATAAAAGACACTACGATCAGGCACAAAACGCAAGTAATTCCACAGTTTAAAGAGATCAGTTTTCAGTTACAGAGTCGTCTACTCACATTCCAATTTAAGTTCCAATTCCAGTTACATTGGAGGTGGGAATTGCAGTAAGTAAGTGGGAAGCATCTGGAGATCGAATATTAAGTTTTCCCAAGTGTTTTAAATGGTTAAAACTACTATCTTACTACTATTTATAGGTCAATAATAAAATATTTCGTGGATTGAAAAGATTGGACCTGCTCAATTTTTGCTTAGTCTGTTATCAATGGAGCTTTTTGGTTACACCAATTTTTCAAAAACGAGCACTTTATTTTCAAAATAACAGTTTAATTGCTGGCTCTTACTGCACAATCAGAGTGCCAAGTTGAAACCTGGCAGGACTTAGTGAACTACTTTGAAGTGAACATTCCAGGGGCTCGTTTTAGTTTCCATGTACGGAACTTTATTTGAATTCTAGATATTTCGATAGCAAAAATGTAACACTGACATCATGTTTGTATGATTATGGAGTGAATGTAACAGAACTATCTTTAACCTCCAATCAAGCATGGAAACAAGTGCAAATGAATGTGTCCTCATATGGGTCAGGTTGAAAATCTACTTGTAAATCAGTTTAAGTTCTAATTCCAGTTCCAACGGAGGTGGGCATTGCGGTTAGTTTGTAGAAAGCAACCGAAGATTAAATCTAGCGAACTATTTGCCTGATGCTGATTTTCATTTGAACTAAAATGTCGTGGTCCGTGTCATCATAAGTTAGATTTAGGTTATGTTAAGAGTTATTTGTAACTATTAAAAGAGTTAAAGTATGTCTCCCTTGCTGACGGCTTGTATTTGAATCATGATCTTGACCTTAAACTGGAAACTACTTTTGCGTTTCGCATAAAAACGGTTAAAATGCCGGTCGCGCCTGCATGTCCTCGCCAATTTTAATTGTTTATTTATTTTATCAGAATTGTATAACAGGTATCACAGTTTTGTTACCAGCCATTTCACAGTCTATGGCTTATGCTGCAGTTGTTGGTCTTGCACCCGAGGTATGTACTCATGAATTACTTGTAAACATGCATTTAAAAACCTAAAGAAATAACTAAACAATTATTTTCTAAATGTATTGTTATAGTTCGGTCTATACTCTCACTTTTGGGATCGTGTCGGCAAGTGGCGATATGTCCTTCTGCAGTTGTGGAGCTCCTCACTCCTCACATATCAAACTTGTGGGGAGAATAATCCAGCTTGTGTTATCCTTATTGGACTTTGATTTTACAGTAGCATCGTTAAGCTCGTTTTTGGTCTCCTACAGTAAGGTAGAAAGTTACATATTTTTCACAGTTTATAATGTACCTATTGCTTATGTATCGTGTCTAAAGATGCAAAATTGCCGGTTCCCAGTTCTCTTTAAAAGATGCAAGGTTGCTGATCTCTACTTTTTATTGGATTTAATTGTGAAGAATTTTCTTCAGTAAGTCGAATTCAAGATCGGCAATTTTTCTACTTCAGTATCGATAATAATGTATTTTTACTAATTCCTAGAATTATTGAAAACGGATCGTTTGTGTAAAAATAAAATGGCCCATATCCATTAGTAGCTAAAAATAATATCCTCTATCTACCGTAATTTTTAAAACATGTCTTAAAAGCATTTAAATAGAACATTTTACACTTTTCAAAAAACATGTAAATAGAATATTTTGCACTTCTATAAAACACCTAAGTACAACGTTTTGACTTTTACAAAATTGCAGCTTAAATTGGATAGAAGTGATTTTAGTTCATCACTGATAATATACATCTTAAAAAATGCTAATTAAAAAATGATTACTTTAACGTCCGCAAATTCAAAATTTGCTATATAAATGCCTGCAAAATAAGGCGACTGGAATTCAAAAATGTTTGGTTTGATTTGGTGCAGGGCTGGTAATCAGTTTTAAATCGGAGCGTTGGAGCCAGTGAAAAGTGGTTTCACTGCAAGTGCGGCAAGTACGATAGCCTCAGCACAAGTGAAAAGTAATTATTCTTGGTCTCAAAGGGAAAGCTTCTCAGAGTCAATTCATTTACGCCTAGGAACATATCTTTAAGGAAATTAGGACAATTAAGTTGAGTGACACTGTCTTAGGGGTATGTTGCATCATCGTGCTTCTCATAGTGCAGGTAAATTTCTACACTAAATCGCATTAGATATTTTAGAAGTCAGAAATTATATAACATTAGCATTGTAGAAAATATATACTTATTGTTATATTGCTTTTGTTTAAACAATGCAAAAGATAGTAAACCAACAAGATTCTGTGGAAATCCTAGAAATCCAGCTCTTTGGACTAAAAGGACGAAATTAGTATTAGGGCAAAATGCTTTCGTCGTTTTGGGAGCTTCTATTGTTGCATTTGCCTGATTCAACCCTCTCTTTGCATTGACAGGAAAAGTTCAAAGTGGTTTTCTACCTGTAAAGCCACCCTCATTTAAGTTTGTTGACCACAATAAGAACTCTTTGAAGCCCATTAGCTTTACCAAAACACTTCGTTTTTTCAGATCCAGTATCCGGTCCAGTCTTGGTTGCTTTCATTGCCATCTTTCAAAATGTTGCTATTAGTAAGTCTTACAGGAGTGGACAGATGATTGACGAAACTCAGGAAATGATTGCTCTCGGGGCAACTAGCATAATAGGTATGCGAAAGGAACATAGTAGTCGAGCTAATCTTTAGGAATTTATATAATAATATCGTCTGTGAAGATCCAAAATGACATCCAATTTAATCTAAATTCAGAATGAGCTATATGTCGTAAAAAAATTAAAAACATGCGTAAAATGTTAATAAGGAGTTTTTGAAAAACGTAACATGTTCTATTTGCATGTTTTCAAGAAGGTGCAAAAATGCCTAATCCCATGTGTTTGAGAATCCAAAAATATTCTATTTTAATGGTGTCAAGACATATTTGAATATTTTTGTAGATAACTGATATTGCTTATGGCTAAACGTGCATTAATCTAACAAGCTAAATCTGTTAATTTAATACAGTAAGGGGGGAATTGAAGTACCCCCTTCGCGTGTAAGTATAATACTAACCTCCTTGATTAATTGACTCAAAATTGTTGATTTATGTGAAAATTATGATCGGGCTCAAATGAACTACAAGTAGTAACGAGAAATTTTCTTTTTCTGTTTGGATTCATTATTTTTAGATGGAGAATTACTTATTTGGATTGGAACCATCAATACAAATATTATTTTAATGTGACCGAGTAATAAGTCTTGTTGTGGCTTTTCTTCCTTTACTTGGAATTGGGATAAATACTTAAGTACAATTTTACCGAAAATATTTTGGAAAATACATGGAATCGTGACTGTAAGAAAACGAAAACGAGGTACAAGAGCAGGTACCAGAACCTACAAATCCAATTCGTTGTCAGTTAAAATATTCAACTCAAATACTGTAAACAAGAAAGAGAATAACGTAAGAATTAAATATATTCTGCCTAGTATATATTACTGTAATGTTACTTCACTAAATACTAAAAAAATAGAGAAACTAAAAATTGTAAGTTGTAATTATGACATCCTTATGTTAACAGAGACATGGGGAAACGGGATAAAAAATAATACGATTAATAATTTTACTTTGTATGAATCTGTGAGAAAGGATAAAATAGGCGGAGGTACAGCCATTTATATTAGTAATAAGTTAATTTCTACCCGCTATAATAATTTTATATACCATAATGCAAATGGATTTGAAATCACTTGTGTAATCATTAGACCACCTTACCTACCAAAAACCGTATCTGTTCTAGTACTAGTATGTGTATATATACCCCCAGCAGCAGTAATTGAGTCCCAAGTGAAATTACTCAATGCTCTTGTTGATATTTTTGAAAACTTAAATGCCAAATATGTATCACCAGGAGACTTTAATCATTGGGTCAAAGATAAAAATTTATGTCTAATAACGAACTTGAAGCAACTAGTCAATTTCCAAACCTTTTATAGTTCAAGTTGCAGTAATAATAAACCTGTTGACTTGGTATTCACAAATGTAGGAAGTTATTATAACCTACCGTTACCGACTCTGCCATTAAAAAATTGTAATTCTGGCCACATAGGGATCTCAGTAAAGTCCGTGTTGCAGTACAACAAACTTGTAAAAATTGGACCATGTATAAAAGAGCATCGTGAGTTTTCTGACATTAATAAGGGCAAGTTTATTAAATTTATGTCTGAGTGTAATTGGGAGGAATTCTATTCTACTAATGATATTAATGTAATGTGTCAAATACTAACTAAATATACCAATGATGCGTATAATAATGCATTTCCTGTACAAACTAAACCCGTAAAGCTAAGTCATAATACTTGGGTAACCAATGAAATCAAAAAAATGTCTAAGAATATATTTAAGCCTAAAAAATGTAATAGTGATTTACTAGTTGCAATGAACTATAAGTATGAAAATTTGATCAAGCAAGCTAAACAAAAATATAATACAAATATTATTAAGAAAATAAGCACTGGGACAAGCAAAGAGTTCTATAAATTAGTTTCTACCATGTGTAATATTAAACCGAAAATGTCTGTTATTGCTAAAATAATGCTAAGTAGTAATGATGTTAATACTAAGACTACTTTAGATAAAATTAACACCCATTTCTCAAAAATGAACACTGTGTATAGCCCAATAGTAAAACGTAATGGTGTTGATAGCTGTATGAGTGAACCACTTCGAATAGCTGAATTAAGTGTTGTTAAAAAATTTGATAAATTAAATACACGTAAAGCAAATATTGTATTGTATTGTATTGTATTGTCTTTATTCAACTGTCAGAGTTTACATCGAATTTAACCAATGATTTCCGAAACCGGACAGCATCAGGGATAGTAGGAGGTAGAATAATAAATAAATAGATATAAGTTTAAATAAATTTAGCACATTACATTGGCTTAACTAGTATACATTAAACACGTTATATTACTGATTGCTGTCGAAGATTTAGTAGATATGTAGATATACAGCTACGGTAGTTGGACATTTCAAGATCCCGCAGCTCATTAGGAAGGAAATTCCACATAAATCCTGTCTGGGTTGCCCCCTAAGCTACTGAAAGAATTTGGATTTTGCTTGGCTACCCCATTGTCATATATTTATAACTTTTCATATAAAAATTTTGTAATACCTATAGATTGGAAAAACGGTTACATAACCCCAATACCAAAAGATTTAAACAATATAGATATTGATAATTTAAGGGCTCTGTCACAAACTGATATTTTTAGAAAGGTAATGGAGGAATTGGTGTTTGAAAACTTGTATCGACAGTTAATATCTAAAATTAGTTTACACCAATATGAATCCCTGAAAGAGGCATCCACTACTTATTATCTTGTTAATACTATGGATTTTGTTTACAAGTCCATAGATGAATCAAATTCCTATGTTATACTAGTCCTTCTTGATCTCTTAAAGGCATTTGACTTGGTAGATCACAATATTCTAATTGGTGAGTTAAATTTGCTAAAGGTTGATATGAATTATGTAAATTGGATTGAGGAATTCCTATACCAAAGGTCTCAATGTGTAAGAGAAGCCAACATGACTTCTGATTTTCATGACTTATTTAATGGGACACCTCAAGGTACGAAATTGGCACCTTTATTATTTGTTATACTTATTAACAGGTTACTAGGTAATTTTAATGATAAATACCAAAAATCTGAAATTTGTTCAAAAAACATTTTTAATGGGTTCCTAGATGACATGACCCTTGGAGAAAAGGTCAAGTATCATGATGTTCCTCAAACTCAAAATTATTTAGATGATATTTTTCAGTGGACTAATAACTTAAAAATGAGGCTTAACCCTGATAAATGTTTAGTTATGATCTTTGACCCGTCTAAGACTAAACAATTAAGTAAAGTAAAATTAGAAATTAATGGAGTGGTGCTCCCAATTATTAATAATACTAAACTACTTGGATTAAAAATAAATAATTTAGGAAATTGGAATAATCAAGTTGATAATATTGTTCATCAAACTTCAAAAAAATTGTATATTCTACGAAAACTAAAAAATTGTGGTATGACCCAGCAACAGTTAGTACTAGTCTATAAAACATATATCAGATGTATGCTTGAATATGCATCAACTGTATACAGCCATGGGCTGCCTTAGTACTTAGTGGATAAAATCATTAGTGTAGAAAGAAGGTGTCTAGGCATTATTATGAATAGGTATGTTAGTAATAATAATTATAAAATGGTACTTAAAACATTAAAATTGCAAAGTATTAAGGAGAGGTACAATAGCTTATTAGTTGGGTTTGGCAGTAAACTAGTAAAATCAAATAGATATCATAATTGGTTAAAACCTTACATAAGGACTAATACTAGACCAAGTAGAAATAACCTTAAGTTTAAAACTATAAAGTGTAAGACCGAGAGATATCGTAATTCAACGATACCGACATTAGTAAAATTACTCAATATAAAATGAATATTATTATACCATAAGTACTTAGTTATAGAATGTGAATGTTGTATGAACTTGTATTTTACTTTAACTTAACTTCTTTTAATCGCTGCGCTTGTGTCAAGACGCGTGAACCTCTTCCTCTTTCCTTACTCTTTACCTTTAATATAATTAATGCAAAATTATATTAGACATTACCTATCTAAAAAAAATGGATTACTGTTTTCAGCATTAACGATGCATACTTGTGTTAATGTTGTGTATGTTATTCCAAATTGGCAAGAATGAATAAAAAACCTATAATAATAATAATAATAATAATAATAATAATAATAATATAGTTCATTTTGGTTCTTCACAGACGATATGTATATACATATTGTTATAATGTATATATTAATTTTCAAGGCGAATTCTTCCGTTGCATTCCAGTTTAATCGGACAGTAGTCATAGTAGTCAACGATGCCAGTGTGGTCAAGAGTCAGCTTGGTGGCGTTTTCTTGGGTTAGTAGAAAAGACTAAATATACAAGAATATTAAAAAATTTACTTCAATTTGAATGTTAGATCCTCTAAAATTTTGCTAAAATTAATTGTTTTTTTTTGTTTTATTTTAAAAATTCCTATTCTTCTTTCCCTGAAGTTTCTTGTTTCATCCTTCAAGTAATTACATACCCAAAGCTAGTTTATTAGCTGCGGTGGCAATCTGTGCTTTTATTTTAATGATTGAGTTTGACACGATGTTCCTCATCTAGAGAACGGCTGCATGCCAATCGCAGGGGGGGGGCGGCAGTTGGCAGTTAATTATGAAAAAGAGCAATAAGCGGTAGGCCTTTTGGAATAATTAGCAGTAGGGTCAATTGGCGGTAAAGGACTTCCTATTGTACTTTTATTAATTATTTTTTTAAATTAAAACAATTAGTAAGAGTAAAAATGATGCAATAATGATTAAAAATATTAGCTACTGGAAAGTGCATTGATTTTCTGCCTCCACAACATCAGCGTCGTGAGCTACCATGTATGGATCATCCTCGTTCTTTGAAATGACGTGTCGGCCAGTGCACCACTCAACGAGATCAGAAATGTAAATCATTCCACTATTTACTTTTGTTCGTTCATGCCTAATATAACGAAGTAACTTTTGCTTCATTGGAATGTCACACATTTAAAGAGTTTCTATCGCTTTTAAAATTGCATTAGGTCGACTTCTTCCTTGTTGTTTAATATCGTTCACGGCTTGTTTCTGCGAATGAAGCATTCGTGATTTACTTTTTTCGGGTATTTTACTGTGTTTTATGCCTTCCAATTCAAAGTATGATGTGGTTCCGTTAACGTCTGGAAATACAAACTGGATCTTTGCCTTACAACTTTTGCCATAAAGAAAGCAGTCAAACACTGTAGTAGTCACAACAGTTGATAAATCTAGCAATAAAGTCTTGTTACTGTATCTCTTCTTCCATTTGCCTGCGACGCTCTTTACCGCTTCTTGAATGGTTTCAAAGGATTTAATTTTCCACTTATAACCAACTCTTTTTTTTGCCGTCCCACTACTACTACAAGCTTGAGTAGACATGATGATGCTAGAAGCCACGGCAGTTAAATGACAAAAAGTTGAGAGCTCGGAACTTCAACAGTTTCAAATCAAATTTAAATTATAGATTTACATTGTCAGCAAAGCTGAGAGTAGGCAACATGCAAGTTATTGCTTTATATTTGAATCATTGCTCAAAACGTGGAAATATGCGAACAATGTTTACAACCGCCAATAGTCCCAAAATAATTCATTTTCGAATTAATATATTTGCCCTTACCGCCGATTAATTTATAAACAATTAACCGCCAATTGTTGATCCGGTACCGCTAGTTGGATTTATGAGACCGCTAATTGGATTTATGCCCTAGAGAACTTCGAGTAAGTTATTAAATCATTGTATTAAATTCCAATATGAATTAACCTGCTGGCAGCATTTAACTTAATATCTACGTATTTAATATTATGTATATCGTCTGTTAAGAACCAAAATGACCTATATCCAATTTAAGCTACAATCAAAATGAGCTATGTCATAATACCAATATAAAAAACATGCGTAAAATGTTGATTAGGAGTTTTTGAAATGTGTGAAATGTTGTATTGTTACATGTTTTTGAAAAGTTAAGAATGTTCTGAAAGTTCTTTTTAAAAGTTTTTGAAAGGCGTAAAATTTTCTCCACACATGTTTTTGAGATGTCTAAAATGTTCTATTTACATGATTTCGAAAAGTGTAGAGTGTTCGATTTACTTGTTTTTTAAAATTGCAAAATATTCTATTTAAATGCTTTCAGTACATGTTTCAATATTTTCGTAAACATTGGATATTGTTTTTAGTTACACATGAATGTGGGTCATTTTAGTTCTTCACTGACGTTATAAATAAATAATTCGACTAGTAATAATGATAATAACAATGCGATTTATTCAAGTCACGTAATAATAAACAAAGTTTTTGTTTGCCTAATGTTTTTGTATAGGTCGACTTTTAATGTTGCACGGTCAGTTGCTTGGCTAATTTGTTGTTGGGCATGGAGTACGGGATTTTGGTAGATGTTGGAGTAAGTGTCCTAATAATTCTGTTGAAAACTCTACGACCCTCGATGACACAAGAATTATGCACGGATAAAACCACTCAACTTAAATACATACTTTTGGAACCTGATCAAGTGGTGTATTTTCTAAGTGTGGACTTTATTCAGGAAACGGTCAATAAATCCGCTCGTCGCTACGTCAATTACCCTTTAGTCATCATACATTGGGACAAGTGGACAAAACAAGACTTCACAGCTGTAAGCTCCATCACTCTCTAACAGTTAAAAAACGGCTAGAAGAACGCTCATCTTCTACAAGCAGCCATCATCTTGGGTTGACGCCTTGAAATGTTTTGATGCTAAAACCACGAAATGCTGCTCCAGAAGCACTGAGCTACTTGATTATTTTCAGGAATTAAGACCGAGACCGACACAACGACTTTTTGTGTCCAATGAAAGTGATAGTTTAGCAACGTTAATGACGGCAGTGCCTATCCCCAAACGTCCCAGTAATAAATGACTCAATCTGCAGTGGCTTTATTTTCTGTTATTAACCATTATTGATATCAGGAATGATGAGATAATAAATAGACAATCCTACTCACTACTGTTACTATAGGTAATGTATATAACTAGTTATCTATTATTATCGTTATTACTTTTTATCATTCATACATCTAAATGTCAAAAAAGTTTATTTTTGTATTCTTTTGAATAAAATAATTTAATAAATAATATGACTGCGATTGTATGACCAAAATATTGAAAAAATAAAGTCCCTTCATACGTTAAAATACATCACTATAGTGAGATTATATAATATCTTCGGTGAAGAACCAACATGACCCATATCAATTTTCACACTGTCGAGAAATATTCACAATAATCTGATTTAATTGGTACGAAACATAATGTCTGTGAAGAAACAAAATGACCTATTTCCAGTTTAAGCTTTAACCAAAATGAGCTATGTCATAAAAACAAAACAGAAAACATGCGTAAAGTGTTAGTTATGAGTTTTTAAAAAGTGTAAATTGCTCTATTTCAACGTCTTTCAAAAGTGTAAAATGTTCTATTTACATAATTTTGAAAAGTGCAAAATATCTTGTTTAAATGCATTCAAGGCATGTATCAATATTTTTGTAGATATTACATATTGATTTGAGCTAAAAATGGAAATAAGTCATTTTGGTTCTTCGCAGGCGATATGATATGCGAAATATAATAAAAAAGCAAAAAGGAATTTTTATTCAGACTTGTTCATAAATCTATAAATAATTCTTAAATACAACAATATTCAGTATTCATGAATAAATACTGTCAGTTGAATTTCTTACGGATTTAGTTGAATTGACCTCAAGGTTGGATAAGATGAAAAGAATACGGCCCAACAAAACCGATGCTACATCAGTAAATTCGTTTTGGTTGCCTATATGGTACACAATTTCATGCCAAAATAGATACTTATTAAAGATAGATTCCTAAACACTAAAGTACAACCTTACCAACTAATCAAAGTTAAAGTAGGAATACACTTCAATAAATAATACCAAGTTCGAAGTAAATAATTGTGTAGGTGCATATGATTTTGGCGCTTAAAAAAGAAAACATCGCATTCCATATACTACATAGTATGAAATTTAATTTAGCAGGTAAATTATGAAATGCCCCTCAGTTCAATTCCAGT
The DNA here is from genome assembly GCA_949802685.1 of Dicyrtomina minuta. Taxonomy (NCBI): domain Eukaryota; kingdom Metazoa; phylum Arthropoda; class Collembola; order Symphypleona; family Dicyrtomidae; genus Dicyrtomina; species Dicyrtomina minuta. Next base: position 133,964,193 of record OX461808.1, on the reverse strand, counting down.
TCCTTTTCGTTGCTAAGTATGCATTTTAAACATACGAATGCAAGTATGTATAAAGCATGCGCAAAGAGGCTCCGCCCAGTTCCTTTTTAGATATAAAAAGAACTGAACTGAACTTGTATGTATTTAAAAGCATTGCAATAGAATTCAGTTCAGTTCCATTTTACTGTGTGCTGTAGCATACAGTTCAGTTCCTTTTCCCCATAAAATTCTATGGCAAAGACGCCAAATGGAACTTGTGAACTGAATTGTCAGAATAGGCCTATTATCAGGAATTCAGTTCAGTTCCTTTCAGTTCCATTCAGTCACTATTTTAGGTGTACCCTACATATACGAAGGCTAGCATAAAACCCTTGCAGTTAGTGTCCGTAAAATCAGGCTAAGTTACAATTTTTGCTTTTGAAAATAGACGGGATTTGAGTGAGGCTGGTACAAGTGAGTTTTATAACAGCACAGGTTCGAGTTAGAACGTCGGTACAAGTGTGCTAGGTTCAAACTTTGCTGGTACCATCAGGCAGTGTACCAGCGACTTGAAAGATCTTGTTGGGAATTGCGTCAGTACGAGAGACGCTGTTGCAGGGTTTAGTTAGCTGGATACGCCTAGTGCGAATGCGTGTGGGATTAGTACGAAATGCACCTTTACGAGTGGGTAAGAAAAGAAAATTGATGCATCTGGTGGAAGAGGCTCGAGTGGATTGGCTAGGTTTGTGAAAATTCTCTTATGTCTGGTCAATAGGTTAAGTTAGATATTGATGGCCCAACGATATGCCGTGAAGTTCTAAATAGAAGCGCCCAGCTTCTATTAAATATAATAAGTTTGAGCTGGAAAAATTAACATTAGCGCTTCCGGCGAAACCCCCGGTCATTATTAGAGGCTGGCCTCTATTTGAGACCCGGCTTCTATTTATAGCTCCACGGTACGTTTACCTGATACACAATTAAAGTGACGTCATTACAGGATTACCCTAATAAACGAGTGATGTGTTTTTACGTCATTTACAGATGATTCTAAAAATACAGTAATATTTTTTGTGCCGTCATCTACGGACGATTCCTATAAACGAGTGATGCCATTAACGTCATTACCGAATGTTCCCAAAAAAAACTGTAATATTTTTGTTACGTCATTTACGAACGATCCTAATAAAAAAGTGATATTTTCCGTGACGTCTTTAACGGGCGATCCCAATAAACAAATGATATTTTCTTTGACGTTATTAAAGGACGATCTCAATTGACAAGTGAAATTGTTTGTGACGTCATTTACGGATAATCCCAATAAACGATTTATTTTTTTTTGAAGTCATTTGCGGACAGTCCCAATAAAAGAGTTATTTTTGTGACGTCATTCACGAACTATCATGATAAACGAGTAATATTGTTTGTGACGTCATTTACGGACAATCCAAATAAACCGGTGATATTTTTTGTAAAGTCATTTACAGACAATACCAATAAACGAGGGATATTTTTTTTATGTCATTTACGGGCGATTCTAATAAACGTATAATATTTTTGTGACGTCTTTTGCAGACGATCTTAAGAAACAATTAACTAATGACAGTAGGGGTCCCTAAAATGGTAAGATTTGTATGACGTCATTTAAGGACGATCCATGCTAGCATACTAGTAAAATACTATATCAAAGATATATGTCAACCCAGTTTCTTACCTAATGACAGTGAGGGTTCTTAGAATGGTAAAATTTGTATGTAGTAATTCGTGGAAGCTCCCTGCATGTATTAAAGTAATATTATATGTCGAAAATATATGTCAACCAAATTTCTGAACTAATGACAGTGGGGGTCTCCAATATGGTAAAATTTGTATGACGTAATTTATGGGCGATCCCTGCATGCATTCTAGTTAAATTCTATGCTAAGGATATATTTTAAGCTAATTTTTGAACTTATAACTGTGGGGGTCCCTAAAATTGTAAAGTTTGTTTGACGTAATTTATGGACGATCCCTGGATTCCTACTAGTAAAACCCTATGTTTGTTAATCGGAAGTTTTCTATGGTACGAATATCCACTGAATGTCAGGTATATGGAACGTGCGGAGCATGTACCCACCTACTTAACTTCAGCGGCAAGTATTGAAATGGATGTAAAGTCGCCAGACACTGGTTTTTCCAGGCATTCATTTTATTTCTCAAAATTTGGTCTATTATCGTTAATTGTGAAACATTGGTTAATCCGTTTGATTCCAAAAACAATAGGGTTCTATTCCATCTTATTAACGAGCATTTAAAATTTATTTGAACAATTTAAGTTGAAAACTGTGACCTGTGGAGCACGACAAAAAAAATATCGACAGACAGACAGACGGACAGAACCATTCCTATAGATGCTCAGCATCTAAAAAGTCAGTTAATATAGTTTGCTAGGTTTCAAACAGGTTATTAAAACTCTGATTACTTCTATTTGCTTCAGAGTCTTTCACTTTTCTAATATTTCCAACTTTTTTTCAATGATGAAAGAGTTCCCTTTCCGTTTTGTTAGTAAATTGAACTGAATAAAGCATGTAAGCGTACTTTTAAAGTTAGAGCAACCTTAAAAGCTTTAAAATCTATAAATAATTTATAATTCAATCATACACGGGTTCGACAAACGCAAATATTTATTACTTAGGTAATGACAAAAATTCTGTCTTCGTCTCTAACCGCTCCCACTTCTACCTTCGCATGCAGTAGTAGTTACGTTGCGTTGGGCTCTTTGAAAGCTTATAAGCCGGTTAAATAACCTAAAATTATCAGAATAATTATTGACTTAGTTCTGTCAAAATCAGTTTATGAAAATTTTAAATCAAATCTAGAGTTGGTGATAGAATTTACAATTACATAAAGCAGGCAATGTTAAACAATAATACAATCCCTACTAATCCAAGATCAGTGCCGTGAACGGTTTTAAAATTATCCAATCATTCAAAGCCTAATACGTGCGTAAAATATGATTTTTTGTGGCAACAAAAGTAAGACACAAATTATTTAAAATTCAAATAAAATAGTAAAGTTTCGTTTAATATGTGAATTAGTATATTGTTGCTTGGTTGCAATTTTTTGTTATAAATAACATTTATGTTATTAATTAAATTAAATAAAATTTACATGACTGCTTTTGTTCCTGTGCACACAAATTACGAGAAACTAAATTGATTTATTACTTCTTTGACCAACAGTACAACTCCATCTCTTAGAAGTTAAGATATTAATGACACACGAAATAATAATAAACTAGAGGCCCTTACCTACTTTGCAAGATATTTTATAGTTATAAAGCCATGTATGGCGAGAACGAGAAGTTACCCAAAATTTTCATAACATAATATATTTCTGGAATAGTAGAAAGATTTAAGTTTCTTAAACAACCTAAAGCAAGTAAAATGAATACAATTAATATTGATAGGGACATACATAAGAATATGGTCAAATATTCATGCAAATATTTATCTAATTGAAGCCATGCAAACAGCGACGGACTGAGCTTCACTAATTTACAGTAGCGTACTCAATGTTGGTTAAAGTCAAAGTGTAAATATTTTTTAAATACTTGACATTCCCTTTACTTACACTAACACTGGAGGGATGCAGGGATGCACAACTATGGACTTAAATTCGAAGAATACTGGATATTGTTTTTTATTCATTTGAGAATTAAAATTTACAACTTACGTTCTTATCCGTAAACAAATAATTTTTTTTATGTTGTACATACATAATTATATGAAACAGTAAATTACATCGATAATTCGATGATAAGGTGCAGGGGCGTATCTGAGATGAAATTTCGGGTGGTGCTGATAATGCTAATTTTAAGTAGTTTTAAAAAATATCTGCCTAAGATGCTATTATATCTAGTGTAAATTCAAAAATTTCGGGTGGTGCTTCAGCACCCAAGCACCATAGCCAGATACGCCCCTGATACGGTGCAAGATAGCTCAAGAGAAGATTTCTAGAATGGCCCAACCCAGCAGCAGCTCCCAGTGTAAATCCCAGATAAATCTTTTCATTGTATTCTGGTCGAACGGAGAGGATAGAAAACATGACTGCATTTCCCATCGAATATCCAATCCAAGAAAGTTTCTGCAAACCCGTTATTTTTATAATGTAGTCAATATTTGCGGAAACGTCGTAATAGCCAATTTCATCAAACCTTTCAAAAAAATTATTCTAGAATTCATTTCATGAATCACAACCTGCATTACAGCATAACCTTCAATATATAGAAAAAAATAAGTTACAGGTAATGTACGTAAATCATAAAACGTAATTCTCCATTACGAAAATCTCCAGTATCTTTGTTTCGTATTCCGGAATAGTCTATGGCCTTGAGGGTAAACTGTACCGCGGTAATTCATAATCCAAACGTCTTATTTCTCATCCGCAAATCGTACAGCTTTTTACAGTGTTTATAACTGAGAGGGAAATTTTAAAAGTTACATGAACTCGTAGTAACCAATTTGGAATATAAAGAGCCCATCAGAAAACAACTGGAGCTACGGTGCTACGCAAACATTCTACACATTTGTTTTGTTGGCATAGTTTTCATACAAAAAATATGTTGTTTGTTTTTGCTTTAGTTGTCCTTTGTTACTCATAGCTCGGCGGTCACAATTAAGTAAGAATCCCCTAGAAGACATCATCAAACCGTGTAGTAGGAGTATAACTGGTTGTCCGGGAGAAGGAATTCGATGAGTCTCCAAAATATAGCCATCCTCGGCGGTGATCCTATGAGTCTCGACTTCCAAGCCATATATGTTAATTATCTCGGGCTGAAAATATAGTAAATGCGGGTATACCCCGGCACGAGTTAGAACTCGACTCGAATGTTTATCATCCTAATAACGCATCGTTAATTAATTAATTGGACCATAGTCAAGTAAAGTACACTTAAATACGTGTGCTCGGCTCTGGCCCCGGTTTTGGTGCCGGTACTTACAGTCGTAAGATGGGAGCTGCTTGCTCCAAGAAGTAAATTACACAGTCGATCAATTACTATTTTCTCATGGTGTAAAGTAGTAGTCCGTGATATTGTAGTCGTGCTACTCGTATTTTCAATAGTGGTCACTTAACACAGCAAATTGAAAAAAATGTAATAGAGTGTGAAATTTTTCGCTGGGCACAATAATTTTCTTTGAATTTTGACCATTTTTTACACTTTTTATTATCGACAGGTTCCACATATAAATACTTATTAGTAATTATTCCCGGTAACCTCCAGCAAAGCCAATAAATAATACCATGTGTGCGAGATCTTATCCAGAGTTAAACTGACAACTGAACTAATGTTAAATGCATTAACTAACTATAAAATAAAAGGTGAGTAGCACAACAGGCTCCCATTAGGGGTTGTCTATAAAGGATTTATTTGAAATATTCTTGCTTCCTTGTGCCCCCTGCTATCAGCCTAACCCTTGCATAAAAAGTTATATCTTTAAAACGTAATCATCTATAACCGACGATGTACCTGTATACTGCACTGGCCTCACCGATGGCATTATATGGAAACGATCCCTAAGGCAGGCGATGGGAAAACGGTTTACGCCACAGTGCTTTTTACCTCAACTGGGCGCTTCGAGAAAATCTGAAGTAATGTAGGTATACAGATACTAAAAATCATAAAAAATATCAAAACCTTGACCTTTCTCAGGGAGTGTGTGTAAGTGTTTCAGAATACAGCACTTAGCAATAACATGCAGGTAAGTGTATATTATTCAATCTGATTTTTTATTACATTAAGTTTACTTGAATAATAGGCGATGATATAAATGCAAGAATTGTTTGACTTTAATTATTTCGCTTATGAAAAACTGAATAATTTCATTATTTTCTCCGTCACGGTCACAGTAATTGGTTAACTGAATAATTTTTATTATTGCACACATTTCTAGATTTTTATACATCATCTCGAGTCTTGAGCTTTATCGTCACATGCTAAATGTTAAATAATGTTAAATAGTAATACCCGAGTTTTGCCTACTATAAAATGTAAATTACCTCCCAGTCCCACTGTATTGCCCTATATATGTATATGTATATAAGTGCATCCCATGATTCTTTGTATATTTTTTATAGCCGAATTTCAACGTAGAGAGATACTTCCTTCACATTTTCCTGCATTTCTGAAATTAATTTCAATAATACAATAGTTGAGTTTCGACACAATACGTACTTCTACAAAATATTGCCGTGAATACAGTCAGCAGCAGGTACTATTTACGTTGTAACGTAGAAGCAGCATCCCAGGTAACAATTATTCCAAACTGTGTTTAAAAACTATGTCGAGCATTAATTTTTAAGTTATTGTTATTTTAAATTAAACACGTTTTTCAAACTTTGTTATTCCTAAAATTACCTTCGATATCGTCTTCACTTAAATCAGCAGAATCGAACGAAAATATAATTTTTCCGTTGTGAGTTACACATTTATTTTCGTAGAGACGTGCCAATTTTGTAAGAAACAAACCGGAAAAGTTTTGGCTGCATTTTATGGTAAGTTCTGTTAAATCTGAAAGACATTAAAATTAGGCTTGTAGCATGTGATTATTTGTAATTTTATGATTCAAAATAATTTGTTTGATTAAATAAAATAAAATTAATACGGAGCTACTTACTAGTGCAGTCCCCAATGAAAGGCCGAGACCGTAAGAATTGAATTTCGTCCAGTCCGGGGATAGCTAATCCAGCTGCTGCAATGTCCATATTGTCCATAACCTTTTTGCATATGTGGTGAGCTATTCCAGTGAAGAAACTGTAGTGACCCTCTATTTCCCAACAAGGAACGAAATCATACAATGCGAATCTCTCTAATTTTGGAAATGCTGCCCAGACCCAGTTACTCATTACGTCATTAGGCAAACATTGTATTTTTAAATCAACCAAATTTGGAAATAACTTCCCCAGTCCTACGTCACTATTTGGGAAATTGGTCAGCTCTAAAGTGGTGACGCTGGACAGGATGTCTCCAGTGATAATGCTTCTATCTCCAGTTCCACAGTGTTCCAACGTGAAGAAAGCCAAAAGTTTGTGGTACGTCTTACAAGACGCCGGTTCCACATCCAGCAAGACTTGAGACAGTGCGGGAAAATAACCTGAAGGAATTCGGTTCGGATTTTGACTGTTTTCAAACCTGAACTCGTGAAGGTTATTGACCCATCGTTTAACTGGTAAATTTTCTTGAACAAGTCTTGCACGCTCTTGGATCTCTTCTCTTGGGGTAAGCTGATCCTCGATGTAGTGATAAAGTTGCCGCACTAATTTTAAACATTTCAGTTTTCTCATCGACGGGAATTGAATATCGCTAAGGGATTTTTTGGGGCTCATAAGAAGTTCTAAGTATTCCAATGTATCCTTGCTTTTTTGTAAGATCGTGTTAAGAATCCTTGTCACTTCTCTATCTAAATCATCAAATTCATCAGATTTACCGAACTGGACCATTAATTGACTCAGTTTGAAATGGGACAAGGAATTGTTAAGAGCACACTCCTTCTCTAGCCCACTGGAAAATAGCGAATGGAAGCAGAGATTGACATTTACTGACTTAATCAGATGATTTTTTTTCAGTCTAGTCAAGACTAAAAGTGCTGCTATGCCTGCATCGTGAACTTCTCTTAAATTGGGTGAACTCATTACAAGTTCTTCCAAAAGATTTATTTTACCTTCATTGTACGGTAGCTCTCTTCCCATGTAAAAAAATTCGAGTTTTAGAATATTTTTTCTGTACTCATGTAAGGGATTTGCAGACGGCGAATACATAATTTTGATTTCTTTGCTCTGTGTCACGTTTAAAATTGGACAATTTCTAAGATTCAAACAAATAACATTTGGCAAGTGGACATTAAGAAGCTTTTTAATGGTTGAAGTAGAGGTTTCCCTTAAAAAAGTGAGCTTCTTGATTTTCTTCCCGTAGAGTAAGAATAATTTCAGAATTTCATCATCTTCCCCTTCCCCTAGCTGGTGGTTCTCATTGTCTGAAGATGAACTTAGATTTAAGGGGGTTTGTTCACATCCTTCACGAAAGGTGATGCTGTTTGAGGGGAATTTTGGTGATGCAGAGATTAATCGAGTGAGTTCTGAAAGTAGGCTGTGCGGTGGCCGAGCGTTCAAATATTTAAAGATCGGCGGGTTGGGTTCGTTATAAGCGCCATAGATCCGTAACATGAATAGTTGAGTTTCAGAAATTGGAATGGGAGCATAACCAGGTGTTACTTGGTAGATTCCCAGAGCGATGTCACAAGCACATCGTTTAAGAAGAACTGAGGTAGCCACATCGCGCCAGCATCGATTCACGTAGCGAAAGTTGAGCAGATCTCTTGGAGTGAGAATTTCAAGGTTGTCCAGTATTACAGGCAGGATCTGCGTATAAGTATAAAGTATTAATCAAATAATGCATGAAGTACATTAATTTTTTTAAAATTGAAGCCCTTAATTACTCACAATCATTTAGAGTCTCAGATGCGCTTAAAGTGTAGTAAGAAAGTTATTATTATTATTTTGTAGCGAGTATTGCCAAAAATTCCATTTTAATTCCAGCTAATATTCCGGCATTCAGGTTCTCGAACACCGGCACGGCCGTTGGCCGTGGCTTGGCTGGAAGTTTTATGTCAGTTGGAGAGTAATCAGTTGTCAGTTGTTGGTAATTGTGTTTATGAAATCCTATATTTGAATTGCCAAGTGTAAATATGTTAGTTAGGACTTTTCAACGAGTTTTTGTCGGATTTTTAGCTTTACGTAATAAAGTATTCGAATTTGCACGGTTTCTCGTCGGCTCAAACCAATGGACGTACAATTTCAACATAGTTAAGAGTACCCGTGACAGTTCACAGTTTTTACGCTTACTATAAAACTACCTGTAATTAATTTAATGTGATGTAATCTGCATTAGTTTCATCGCTAGACCTACTAATTACTTCTGCTACCTTAATTAAGTATTATAATGTCATAAATCCAGTAGGGTGATCCGTATATACTAGTATATAGATATGCATATTTAATTAAATATTGCTGTTTTTTTGGAACGTCACGTCGGGGAGAAGGGGTGTGTAATCGTTAATAAAGGTCAAGATTGCAATTGTCAGCGTGCACATCTAACTAGTGGCATAACATTATTACATGTATATTACAAAATAATTAGGGTGAAAGTGGGTAATGGTGGTCAGGTTCATAAGCCCTTACCTTTTAAAGTTCATTGCTGTCGAAAAAAGGTAACACAGGATAAACTTGTTAATGTTAGTGTGTGAGTAAGCCATTCAAAATCTACAGTGGCCGCTGTTAGACAATTTTGGCAAAAATTAATTTAATTTTCAAATTTTGGTTTGTTATGTCGAAAACTCATCTTCATTTATCTGATCTTCAATCGTAAGTTTCACATACATACAAATAATTGATAATACATGAAAGTATTAGTTATACTTGTGGACTTGTGGCACTATAGGATTTTTTAGGTAAAAACTTACCTATTACTTAGTGCATTTTAATATATTATTCTTAATTATGTAAATAAATCAAAAGTTCCAAGTAAATAAAGACAAGGTCACTTTAACATAAAAAATTCAGTACTTCTAAACGCTGCGTTATGCTGTAACAATGCTGTTTAGTTTCGATTGTTTGAACAATACTAATGTGAGTTTTACTGACATATTTAGACTTTGAATATGACAGTATTAAACGATTGAAAGGTCACAGTCAACAGTCACTTCACTGTAATTTAATAATTACATCAAGGTGTATAAGAAAACTGATCGTCAGCCTGTAGTATGTCCTATTTTATATAATAATCGGTAATAACTTATTAGTATTTGATTTGAGTAACTACCTACTTTTAAATAAATAACCGTCAAAAATATTATTAATTCCCAAATATAACCTTTCACCATTAGTCATGTAAGTCAGCTACTTGAAAAACACATTCAGATTTCGCTTTACAGGATAAAAAAACTACTGAGTCACAGTATTTCTACCATGAACACAGTGCATACTACATTGTTGTCGGTGGTGATGATTACAAAATGGTTGTCACAAGTAGTCGTGCTATTCTCAGGTTAGATATTCTCACAGCCTGCTCAACAATCATGAAAGTTTTGTTTTTGTACACCGTATTTTATATCTGTTCCAAAGCAAGCCATATAAATGAGGTTCGTAAGTTGAAAAAGGCATAGGATCAATAGGTCACAAGTTAAATAGACCATAGGTTGTATCGGTCATAAGTTAAATCGGAATAGGTTGAATCGACCATTAGTTGTATGTGCCAGGTTGTGAGTGATAATTGTAGTTGTATGCAGACAATACCTATAAAGATGATATAGACAATATTAACTGATTTCGTAGAACAAATTTATTTCACTGCTAACTGAATTCAAGCGAAATCTGAATGTGTTTTTAGAGTAGCGGACTTACATGATTAATTTAATGGTGAAAGATTATATTTTTGGGAATCAATAATATTGTTGACGGTTATTTATTTTAAAAGAAAGTAATTACTCAAACCAAGTACTAATCGTAAGTTATTAAAATGCGATTATTATATAAAATAGGAAATAATACAGATAGACCATCAGTTTGCGAATACAACCACTGTATTTATTAAGTGACTGTAACATTTCAATTGTTAAATACTGTCATTTTCAAAATCCAAATAAGTCATTAAAACTCACATTAGTATTAGTTACACAAAAAAAATTAGAAAAACAGCAATTGTTACAGCATAACGCACACCGTTTTTGAAGTACTGAATTTTTTGGTAATCGGACAAATTCCCCCTGGACAAAGTCTCCCCGGACATTTTCCCCCCGGACTTTTTCCCCCTATAAGTAACAGCGGACATTTTCCTCCCAAACTCGTAAATGTTATGTGTCGTTAGATTAAGTGATTATTTATGAAATGCTGGGTTATAAGAATATGTTTTAATTTTATTCTCACTGATTGTATAATCTCACAAATTCTATGCAAAATATACTTTATTAACTCTTCGAATGCGATTTTTTCCCCACCAGACGCTGTTTTAATTATTTCTAGAACCATTGCAATTTCTACTAAAATACTAAATACTCAGAAGTAAGTATTTTAAGACAGTGACACTGCTTCGAGTTCTTGATGGACACTGATAAAATAAAACTTCAACCGAAGCGGATTTGTGTATAACCATTTCCTTGCTGGTCAGATCAGCAAACATAGTGATTAAAAGTATGTAAATGTGCGTAGGTTTGTAGATTGCAGAACATTAAAATTTACATAGTAATTATTAAGCAAATCGTGAAATAATACTCAAGACCAGCTCCTAGTCCTATAGCTTACAACATTGAGTTACTTCTCAAAGTATGCACCCTTACACAGTAGTAAAATACCACATACCAGTTGTTGTATTTTAGTACTAGGAGGAAAATGTCCGCTGTTACTTATAGGGGGAAAAAGTCCGGGGGGGAAATGTCCGGGGAGACTGTCTAGGGGGAATTTGTCCTACAACCTTAAGTGATCTTGTCTTTTTATTTACTTCCACTGAAACACAAATAAGTTATCTCCTCTTTCGTACTTATTCTCATTTAATATTACATAAGTTTGTCTTTTGAAATAAAATGGAAGGCATTAAAAGCAAATTGCATCTTATTTTTGCGTCATACGTAAAGTAGTTACTTCATACTGTTCGTATCATTAACTTGCATCTTGATGATTTCGGATTACTTGATTAACTGACACATTAGGTACTGGCTAATACTACTTTTTGCCACTGACATTGGTAAAAACTAAAATTATTATTACAAAGAATCAAAGACGTTAATTTTAAAACCCGTATATTTACTTAAAGCATGCGCACAGTGTTTTATGGGGAAGATAGGAAAATGGGCTAGGGCGGATGCTTCATGGCGATCCGAGAACAGAAGTCTGAGAACTTTAAACATGAACATGAAACAAGGGCTAAAGCCCTTGTTTCATGGCAGCCCTAACAGCAAAATTAGGCATTTTGAATTTACCGCTCAATTTTAGCTAACAATTTACAGGTTTTCAATTAAGGGAAGCAATTAGGCCGCACAATGTGTTGTTGGTTATGTTATTCATAATTAATTTCTGTAATGCAACCAAAAATTCAAAATTCCAATTTTTGAATTTCCCGCTAAAACATTAAATATTGTGTAAAATGAATATTTCGACCGGTAACTCAATAAAATTACACTAAAATGATATACCATTAGAACGGTAACAATTAGGCGAATCAAAATAACTTAAAGTGGACGATCGCGTGTTATCAAATTTGAAAAGGTTAAAAAAAAACATAAATGAAAATTTAAAAAATTTAAAGGATTTTGACGTGTAATATATCATTTGAAAGCTCTTAAAAAATAAAGAGACACCATTTTTTTTTGTTTTGAGTTTGTGGCCCATACAACACGTTTTAGGTGAAATTGAAAAATTAAAAGACCGTTATCTTGAAAACGTTTCGTTATAATGTAGGCGCATTGCGTTATTAGAATTCTACTAGTTAAAACCTTTCGAATGATATATTGTTCGATGAAATTGGTCCAGTATTGCAAAAGTTTCAAAAATCTGGTAAATTATGTAGATAGGTAGGAATTAATTATTTAATCACAGTTAAAATTTTACATATCACAGTACTTATTTTATTTTATGCATATTCAAAGTATACAATTAAATTAATGACAATAATAATTAAAAAATTACGCACATCTTCACTCATTCCAACATTAACTGTACTCCATCGCTCGTCTACAGCATCATCCATCTCCTGACGATTTACAATGGGAGACGACAAATCAGTACAGTCGTGTAATAGGCTACTACCTGCGATGACACTATTAGAGTCTGACTGAGGGTTTATTCGGGGTAAAATTCCATCCGCGTGGTTACCTTCAGTTTTCACGTTTTCATCCCCACCCACTCACACTTTTTTTTTAGGTGAAGACATTGTTGTCGTAAACTGATTTGAATTTAAGTTCTGCAGTACTTCTTTATTAATAGTTTGAGTCACATTAATTAGTTTTAGAAAATTACGCCGTGATTTTAGTAATTATTTAATTCGCTTAAAACAAAAAAATAATATAACTGTTAAAACTGTTAACTTACTCTAATGGTATTAACTCAAAAAGCTGGAGACGAAAAAGAAAAAATGCGTTTTTCAGGGCAGATTTTCCAGCCCCTTACATTGCACAGAGCCGTCAGCCGTCTAGTAGTAGTTGGTTTGAGTGAAAGAAATTGAGTCACTATAAATTACCACAAAGCATTTAATCGTAAGCAGTTGACGAGTTCATAAGCTAGTGTTTGACTTTCTATATATTTAATTATAGGCATTGTGTAAAGACAAGGAACTACCAGAAATGCATAGCTAATATTAAGTGGAATTAAACTAAACGATAGACGGATACTGGATAATGTATCCTTCTTTATATTATTGTGTTCACTCTATATCTGGGATGTATTAAAAATGTTGTTCCCTAAAAGAAATAATAATCCTGGGGTTGTTGTGAGGGTTGACGTGTTGACAGCCTCGCATTTTAGTTCAAGCTCAAAAAACTAGAACGGCTCATTAACGGTATAATATTAGATACCATAATAATATTTATTAATAAAGGCTGCTCTTTTATACAAGGGCCATTAAGGGTTGCCGTCGACCTTTAATTTTCCCTTCCAGGTAGTTAATACTTCGCAAATGGTGTATTTTTGTTTCTGGCGACCAAAGCACCACATGATATCCACATAACATATAGCATAAGTTATACATATACGATACAAGTACTACACCGAACTGAAGCCAGATAGCATACAATTGTTGGTAGGTAGAAAAACACATATTCTACGACATGGACATACAGCAGCAAAGATTTGAGTACCGTATTTCCTGTAATAGTGCACGGGCCCGTTATAGTACACGGGTCTGAGAGCTATGAGTTTAAATAGAGCACGGGTCTATTTACGACACTATTATATGGCAGTTCACGGGTCGTTATAAATACACGGGCCTGTAGTAGTATACGGGTCTGGGAGGTCGGAATTTAAATAGTACACCCCGTGTACTGTACAGGAAATACGGTTGTCTTGTATCATTTCGCCCCACTCTTGTACTTTTGAATCTGATACTGCTCATAACCTGCGTACTATTAAAGACATGCGCTTTATTATAGAATTATAGAATACACGATACTTCAAATAGGCCTCGTTAAAACATTTGAGTGTAAATTGTGATTGCAAGGAAAAGTGTCATGTTCTTTAGTAACCAATGACAGTATTCAGGGCCGGGAGAAGGAATTGCTCTTAGGAAGCAATTTATTTCCATACAAAAGCTACAATTTTGATTTTATTGATGATTTCTTTTAGTAAAGGAAAAATTTGTAGTTACTTGTTTTAGAAAAGTGAAAAATGTTCTTTTTACTTAATTCAGAAAATGGCAAAATGTTCTATTTAAATGTTTTGAGGAAAGTGAAAAATGTTTTATTTCCATGTTTATGAAATGTACAAAAAGTTTTATTTGCATGTTTTTGCAAAGTGTAAAATATTTCTTTTACACTTTTTTTGAAAATTTAGACAGCGAGGGCTGCCTGTGCTGGCCGCATTATCATTAGCTCTGACAGTATTCTCATGTCTGCTAACATACTAAAAGTAAATAGGAATTTATCCTGCTTGTGAGTTTTGCAAGAAGCAGTTCTACCTAATAGGAGCTCGAAATTGGCACTAAATAAATAACTTGCTAATTAATACCAAAACGGAATGACGAGGAGTGGGTAAGAAAGAAAAATCGGGTTCAGTGTGAACAACGAACAATGTAGCAGTAAACATTAGCGTGCTAAAAGCCTCACATGGCGAGTCATAACACACTATTTAAATGCGAATTATGCAGTTGAAACATTCATAGTCAGTCAGAGGCAATGTTAATTTCACACAAAAAAGAAACTGTTGAAAAATGTGTGCGGCGCGACTACTGTAATGCTCCTACAAAGCTGGCTGAATATAAATAAAGCGTATGACTCATCATGTGTAATTATTTTTAACGCCACTTTCTTCATCGACCAATATTTACACAATTCTGTTGAAATTATTTTCTGCTTTACGCGCTCCTCGTCACTTCGTTTTAGATTTAATTTGCGAATTACTTTGTGCCGATTTTGACTTGCTGTAAAAAAGAACCACTTCTTGAAAAATTCACACCAAGAAGCAATTTTTGTTTCTTTAGTATGTGAATTTTTATGGTTGAACTTAAATGCTTTTAATCTATTTTTAAAAAAGAAAGGCTTTTCACGTAAATCTATAATTCATTTGCTGTGGCAGGAGTACAGTAGTCGCGCTAAACACATTTTAATGGTTTTTCCTCCGCGTGAGTCGTGAGTCCTCGTGAGTGTGAGTACTGTTTTGTTAGCTGCATTTTGTTTTACATAAGAACAGTAAATCAGTGTTTCCCACCTATTGTTAGTCCCAATTTTGACAACGAAAATGTAAAAAGACAGGTATTAATTTCTGCGCTAATTTAATGTTTAAGTGTGTTTCAGTTTCACAAGTAAGATCTGGATAGCCTTTTCTATTTAAATCTGTTAGTGCAAACTGTGTCCAAGAATGTGCTTTAGCAAACAAGGACGGTATTTTCACATCCGATCACATACTCAAAAAAAGTAGATTGCACCCGCGTATTGCAAGAAGCAGTGCTCGATTTATTATTTTGATTGCAACTTAAAATTGAGACCAAATAACTTGCAAATCAGATCCAAACTATGGCGAAGAGGAGTGAAGAAAGCAGAAGCTGTTTAAGTGAGCTTTATGAGAATATTTACTGATGAAGAGTGGGACGTTTAAAATGGGCATAATAAGTCACACGGGGGGGAAACCATTTAAATGTGTTTTTGTTAGTATAATGCAATGAATAAGAAGGGCCTCCACAGACTCTTAAGGGCGCATACGGAAGAGAAGCCAGACAAACTCCAGCACTAAAGCTTTATAGCAAATATGTAGGTAGTCACAATCAAACAATCACAATAAACATAAAATTATTCCAAAAGGATTATTATTTAAGGAATGTTTTTAAATATCAGTTCAAACGCCAAAGAAACCAGTATTTTTTCTGCAATTGAGTTTTTGGAAGCATAGTGTTCTATTTGACAGCAACCCGAAATTGGCACCAAAGTAAATTGCAACGTCACTCGACAACGAAGTAAGTAGGATTGGGTAAAAAATCAGCATCGGTTTAATTTTGCTTTGTGTGAATATTCATCGATAGATAGTAGGCAGTTAAAAAGAGACATGATGATTCGTACAAAAGAGAAACCATTTGAATGTCCGTTTTGAAAGTATAAATAATTATAAAACGACAACGAAGGATAGAATCTATAAATATTTAAGGAGTCCCACTAACTATATTATGTCGCACCAGTACCAGGTCAGGTAACTTGTTGCTAGCACGTATGAATACTTGCCTGCCTTGCACTGGTATCTGGGTCATTACAATTTCACCACTGTGTTATCTAATAACTGACCTCAGCATAACAGTACAGCACATACTGAAATTATTACTTACATGTTGTATGCAGAATTTCAATAATATTAGACGGTATTGCAGAACATTGCATTATGAAAAAATAAATTGGCTAATTAAATAAATACAATCTCCAATCAAAAAGAAAATTTAATTTTAATCAACACGCAGATATTTACATGTAAGCGCGCATTAGAATATCTATACATTATATATATATATTATACACAATCAGCGCAATTAGTATTATCGCACAACCAAGAAAAAAATACAAAATAATGAAGTAATTACATTTATAAAACTGGCAAACCATTAATGGCTTGGAAATATTAATTACTGAATTTAGGATTTGTCGATACTGTTATTATTTACAAACCCTTACATGCAACATTATTCTACTTTTTAGCAAGCTCATGTATTTGTTTCTTGTGATTTTTAGGAATCCAGAACCCCTCAACTAGGCTATTTCAAGTTTCACTTAGCGTTGACCAAATTACATTCTTCGAGATGCACGTCCCTGCTGTCCTGAACCAGTACCAGAAGCTTGACTGGATCGACCTCTACCTCTGGACGTAGTCCGCAACTAAATTCATAGAAAATAAATATCTAATAAATACCAAGCTCAATAATTTACGATCAAGGAAAATTGTGCATTTTTTTTCAAACTTCAAATACAAAAACATTTGGAAAATTAGACTCACTGGATTGCGACCAAGTAAACGGAAGATCCGTGTCACATTATCCTCAAGACTTCGAATTTGGCGATTCAACCTGACGACACGAGTTCGAAGTGCGTTCATTGGCATGATTGCTGTCACATAAATGATGGATTTAAATCCTGGAAAGTTTATTACTATTCCAACATCAGCATCATTTCTAATAAGCGACTCACTACGTGGTTCTGGATTGAAACAAAAATTTGAAATGAGAGAAATTATAATTACAGCAGCATATATTTTGAATCAAAAATAGCATTTAGTTGTATAATTAGCTCCTGTGTGCTTATTACCTTCAGTCAAATACATCTTGATGCAGTCATCACTAAAAATTGAATTTGGGAAAAGAGAGCGGATCTCCGTCTCAAGTGCTGCATATGTATGCCCATTCAAATCCGTTAGACCAGTCAGCTGCACTTTACCTTCGTAATGAATCTATACACACAATTTTAAATTAGTTATTATTTGCACAATTTACTTCTTTTGACACCATTTTTCACACAACTACAAACTCGCATGCAATCCCACTAATTTTGTAGCACACTTACTTCCAGAATCTTTATGAAAGCTGGATTAATATTATCACCAAGGCCTGCTGGCTCAGCAACCAAATTAAATTCCATTGCTTACTTGTAAGACTACAAACGTAATTAGAGTCAAATTTAAGTTGTATTAAAGAGTTTATTTCTTTAACTATAAAAAAAATTACTTTTAGTGTTTATTGTATTGAATTATATTATGTCACTAATAAATACGATTTCTTTTTAGGAAATCAGGAAAAAATGGAAATTCCCTCTGAGATGTTTAAGTTATTTGGCTGGCAACTCTGAACTAAAAGTTCTACCTTGTTGTTTGAGTAGCTTTCCTTGTTGTATTAATAGCTTGTATATAAATATATAGGTACATACAATCACAACGTGTTTGTTAGTTGACTAGGTACATGTTTATAATTTTAAAGCGAAATCGGGAAGTGCAGTATTTGTGATTTACATAATGGGTCGTTGATAAATAATGTCATCAAAATATTTAGATTTTGTCAAACTCTACGGCCCACCTGTCATCAGCGTTACAAATGCATAAACGGCTAACTTTAACACAGGATGCTACCAGCTTCCAAGTTGAACCATTAGCCCTACCCCTACCATCATTTATGGACTATCTCTAATTATATCAGCTCTGAAAATTGTTAGAAAGGTGTAATCTCTTAACATACATTGCCCTGAAATGCAGCATACAGCTTTATAAAAAGGTACAGTTGTTGTTGAAGTTGCAGTATTTTGTGACTACTTACAACTTAAATATGAACAAGAACCTTGAACTCCAATTAAATAATTGAATAGCTGTAGAAGCTAGAATATGACTAATTATAAATAGGTAGTATAGATACAATGCCAAGTTTTTAGATTCGACCCTTTACGTGATATATATATAGCTTTGGCATCGATATACCTATATGCAGTAATCGTGGCGCTACTTTACAAACTTGAGGTAAATGAGAACACTGTTGAATACGAAGATAAGCTACACGCCGATTTGTATATATTTTTGATTTGTACAAGTAAATCACGTACGTTACAGTGAAGAGAATTTCAGAGTATCCAGAAATGCCACTTGAAATGTATTACTTGAGACCCACAAGCTCCAAATTCATCACCCTAGCGCTAGCCACATCATATATCGTCTGTGATAAACCAAAATGACCTAAATCCATTTTTAACTAAGTCAAATTTCAACGATGTACAAAAATAATCAAATATGTCTTGAGAGCATTTAAATGGAACTGTTCGCACTTTTAAAAAATATATACTAGATAACACATTTTGTACCTTTTCGAAAACATAGAATTAGAATATTTTGCACTTTTTCAAAAACATGGAATTAGAACATTTTGCGCCTTTTCAAAAACATGGAATTAGAACATTTTACGTTTTTCAAAACCTCCTAATCAACATTTTACGCAGGTTTCTCATTTTAGTTTTATGACATAGCTCATTTTGATTCTAGTTTAAATTGGGTATGGGTCATTTTGGTTCTTCTCTGACGATATGGTTAAGCTTATACACGTTGACGTCCTGTTGTCAAAACAGACTGGACCAACTCACCTTTTGGATTCCATCATTTACGGACAAACCCCTATCAATTGAAATGCACAATCATAATAATTGTATATATTGTATGAATTCATCATACATTAAATTATGTACGCAAATTATGTATAAGTTTAAAGTGCAAAGTATGCAATTCGTAATTTGTAAATTGCTCGAATATTACAATAAGGACTAAAATGAAATAGTTTAACGCCGCCAAAATATAACTTTCTTTAAATCGATATAACCTGTAATGACTGTTTCTTCAAGCTGTAAATGTAGCAGTATGGAACAACAGAACAGTGGTGTTAAGTTTACAAATATATCGCCAGTGAAGAAGCATTTTTGCCTAAGTCCAATCCAACGCTAAAAGCACTATTGCCCAAGTCCATGCGTTTCTTAAATGCATTTTTGCCCAAGTCCATGCAAATCTAAACTACAGCAGATGCAGGTTTGAACAGGATAGGGTTGCACTTGCACCGACTTTTACGTGCAACAACTTATTTTTTTTTTTACTTTTTACAGTTAGTTAGTGTAGTAAATTGCACCGCATGCATTAAACGAATTACTTGTACCTTTGACCCTGCACACATGTGTTTTTAATTTGTCACATTATGCCCCTCAGATGTGGGTTTGGTTACATTTACATGCAAAACACTTAATCTGAAAGTGCGACTCACATGATTAATATACTTAAGTAGTCAGCTCGCAATGGTTCAACACATGATTTATTTATGATTTAGTTGATGAATTTTGATGTATTTAGGTGTCCTTACCAGCTGTGATTTGAATCTATCAAAGTCAGTATGTTACCATGTGGCTGAACATATTTTTAAATCCAAACGGCGTGTAACTAATACCAAAACAACTTTAGCCTGCAGAAGCTGTTTGGAGCGTATGCGAAATATAATTCCTAAGGAAATATTTTAAAACAGTCAAGACTTGCTGCAAAATAATTTAATAAATGATGATATAGTCTAAGTAACATTAACTGCCAGTTTAGCTGAAATACAAATAAACAGTGATGCGGTATACCACGAGATATTTTTATTATTTTATTTTCTGTATTTTCCCTATTTACAAGAACAATAGAAAAGTGAACCCCATAGTTAATCCAGCTTTTAAAATTTTTGTATGCAATAAAATAATTTACATTGGTGTACTGCAAAATAGGGCTGTAATACTGTCAAACTAATTATAGTGAATAAAATATTGTGAAGTATTGTAAATTTAATTATTGCCATACTACTTGTAGGTGGGTTCAAAACGTGGCGATTTGCTCTATGCCTGATACTATTGCTGCAGTAGGTAAGTCAGAAAAGTTTAATAAAAATTATTTAAATTGTTTTTAAGACATATGCAAAGTAAACTTTCAAGTACCAAAAAGTAATGTCAAGAATTTATGACGCCTACAAAGCTGTGAATTAGAAGTAGTGAAAGTTAAAATTTATTCATTTAAATGACGCGATTCTTAACGCAAAATATTGCAAGATTTTATTCTGCTTAATATTATAACTTACAAAAATGAGAATGTTCGGGAACTTTCCACGTTGTCTCGGTCGGGAACGGTCCGGGTCAGGAATGGGTCACGAAGAGCTTTTCCATTTTTCCGTAACTCGCGGCAGAGAAGATATATTTTCGGATAAGGACGGAAAATCCAATTTCCCGCCCTGACCCGGACTGAACGAAAGTCCAAAAATAACCATTAGCTTTTCAAAAGTTAATTTAGAAATTATTCACAAATCAAAAGTTTGAAAAAGTTTAATTTGTAAAAAGTACAATTACACATTCAATTTAAAAGTGATTGTGGTGGATGGGAAAAAATAATTTTACCAGCTTTCTCACTTCCTCGACTTTTGAGTTTTTGACATTTGCAATAATATAATTCCTACCTATCTACATAATTTACCGGATTTTTGAGAATTCTGCAATACTGGACCGATTTCATTGAGCCATATATCATTGGAAAGCTAATTGCCAGTAGAATTCAAATTTAGGAACCCGCCTCCATTATAACAAAAAGTTTTCAAAATAACGGTCTTTTAATTTTTAAATGCCGCCAAAAATGTGTTGCGTGGGTCACAATCAAAAAACGAAAAAAAGTTCCTTGCTTATTTTTGAAGAGCTTTCCAATGATATATCACTCGACACAATCCGTTAAATTTTTTTAATTTGCAATTATGTTATTTCGAAACCATTTAAAAACTAATAACAATCGTGCGTGCACACCATGTTCATTATCTTTGGCTAATTGTTACCGTTCTAAAAATATATCACTTTAGGGTTATTTTATTGACTGACCGGTCGAAATCTTGAATTAACGCAATATTAAATTTATTAGCGGGAAATTCAAAAATTGGAATTTTGAATTTTTGATATTGTATTACAGAAGTTGATGATAAATAAGGTAGATAAAATAACCAAAAACACATTGTGCGGCTTAATTGCTTCTTTTAATTTAAAACATGTAAATTGAAGCTAAAATTTGGCGGCAAATTCAAAATGATTAATTTTGCTGTTAAGGCTATTAAGTTATTTACATTTAATTAATTACACTCGCTCCACGCCGTCCACTGCATACCGATTTTAGCATTAAAGAGTAATACCCCATATTACTGTTAAGGCTACCAAAAAACAAGGGCTTTAGCCCTTGTTTTGGCCCTTATATATTAGCCTTTCAGCTTCCTTTATACGCTCCTGTCAAATTAAGACTCGTTTATTAAATATTTTGGGGATAATTCTGGCATCCTTTGAGATTAGCAAACCTATTACATATTTTGCAAACCGATCACCGATTCAAACTGTAACATCGCTGAAACTCAACAGGTTAGTCTCGACCATAAAATACCAAAACAAGTGACGTTGAAATAAAAACAAATAATGTTTATCAACAACCAACGTCAATAATTTATTGCTCGATGCTTACATTTGCTATCAAGCTAAAAATTACTTTTAAAGAATTATAGAGATTTTAAAAATTTTATTATTTGTTAAATATAATTTTGCATGCATGTTCGCGCCAATAGGACATCATTAGAAGGATTCTTAAAATTTGGTAAAATTAAATAAGAACAAAGAAATTAAATTAATGTTTTATAGTTGAGATACTGATATTCAGTTATACTCACTTTTCAAAGTTAAGTTTAGGTTTGATTTTAGTGAATTATACAAAAACTGTACCACAAAATGTAAAGCTTTAATGTTTCAAAATAAATGTGCAATTATTTAACTTCAGTTCTATAATTGATAATTTTTTTTGGTTGAATTTCTTGTTGTAGCAAGGATACCGGTTACTCATCGCGTAATTTCGCGTAAATTCTTTTGCATAAGTTATTCATCGCGTACGTTTGTTTGCGACATACGTAGGCATTTTGTTTAAATCTTTTTGTCAAAAACGGCTCCAGGAGTAATAAAATCAAAAATTTATTCAGTCGAACAACTTTTTAAATGTTATTTTACACCTGTGAGAGCATGTAAGAAAACGTTTAGACTAAAATTGCAAATTTTAGGAATTTCCAAATTTTGAGTTTGACAATTATTTTTGGCGCCATGTTTTTAAACGTTCCAAAAGTTTTGAAAAGCACCTTAATATTTTTGTTTGGTCTTTTCTTAAAAAACTTTTTGCTTGAATCGAATTATATTTCAGGAAAACACATTTGGCGGAACTTGCCTCCAAATGCAAATTTTTGCACCTTTCCCTCTACTTTGACCCCTGTCGGGGGGAAATTGAAAATATAATATTTAACACCCAACTCGAGTATCATTTTTTATGGTCTTTAATAATCGAAATTAAAAATACAAAATTTTTTTCATCGCCAAAGTTGAGGTCGGTTAATGAGATACAACCTCATAAGGTGTATTAAATATACGATGAGTAAAGTAAACATAAGGGTCATTTAAATAAATTATTTAACTAGATAAGGTTCATATCCTAGATTAAAAAAATATTTTATTGTGCTAACACACATGCAACACGTACATCGGTAGACTCGATTCTATACGAAATTGGTTTTTTTCATAATAAATTTCTTGTATTGCGCAGTTAAAACACTTAAATTTCAGCTAGGAATATTATTACTCGCAACTCTTAATACGAGCTTAATTATTTTTCCTAAATTGTATACGCATTGTATAGTAAAAATTAATAAAATTGCAGCGCAACTTATGCAGTTAGTAATTTGTAAATTGCTCACATATTAAGATAAAGATTAAATTTAAATACATAGTTTAACGCCGCCAATATATTAAATTTGTAAAATGTCAGCTACCCACGGAATATGTCAAGGCCACTGTCACGTGGTAAAAGCTAACAAGAAGACATTTGTTTTACTGATGTCAAAATGTTTTGGTTAGCGAACTGCACGCAACGATCAATCATTTACGTATTTAAATCATGAACCCTTTAATATATTAGTTTGACTTTACCACTCAGGCAATGTTAGCTTCAAAAAGTACCCAACGGCAGCAGAATTTGTAAGCTATTTTTAATGGGGAGTATTTAGTAGTATGTATTGGTTTAAAAAAAAAAACTTCATACTTGGATTGTGGAGTACAATTACTTGACTCATAGATTTCAGAATCAACTAAATTACTCGCGAAATAATCCTTTCATTTATTTGTGAGAAGCAAAATAAATGAAAAAGACGAAACAAATAAAATAGTCCAAAGTTGTGGGAAAATTTGCACCACAAATTGAAAAAAAGACCAAACTCATAGTAAGGTACCCCATCCTAATGAAAATAAAAACAGATTTTTAAAATACCAAGCATTTTAAAAACGAATTAAATACATAACTAGTTAAACGTATTAACACTGCGAAAAACTTAAAATTACTAGATACGAGATACAATACCACCAATTACCCGGGTGACTAACTATTAGTGTTAGTTGTTCTTTAAAGTGCTACATATGCAATAAGGCGTACTAATTTGTGTACGTTTTAAATTATATTTTGTGTCAACTACCAAGAAAGACGCATTAAACTTTATTTCAATCCAGATTTATGAATTATTTCATCTACACAATATCAACGTAGTAAACTGGGTTTACTTTTTCGACGCCGCTCAAAGATTTGCTTAATTATAATACATTACATGACCCTTAAGATGGAATATGGAATGTACCGTTTGTACTAAACAAAGCAGAAAATATAGGCTGTAAGTACACGCGCAGCACCAGCACTGTAGAATTATGTTAATATATAAAAATATTGCAATATAAAGTCAGAAGTATTTTAACTGTTGTAGACCGACGATAATGTCAACAAAAATATAATCTTTAACTATTCCACTATGCTATTTATTCTGCTATTATTGTAAATTAATTTCTGCACTTCAGCTACTTTTTACAAAACAATCCGTTTGTAAAACTTAGACTTTGTGGAGTTCTAGGCAAAACATACACATTGGGACAAAATGTCACAAATAAATAACACACAGGTAACAACTTTGCCATTAAACATAATTATGAAAGTAATAATGTATAAGTTATCATATAACGTAAAAATTTAACAATTTATTACCAATAAGTGCAAATGGAAAATGCTACAGTTTTTTCACGCTCGCTATAAAATAATTTTAATTTTGTTATACGAGACAAGTACCTAATAGGAAAATCTTATTGTGGGAAGTTGGAAGAAATGAGGGAACTAACAGGAAATTTAAAACTTAAAATATCTTTTGAATACAAACAAATGATATTAAGCAGGAAAATTAACACATTTAATTGGCAGACGTATTAATTAAAAATAATTTGGCAACTAAAACACCATGTCAATAGTTTGTCTATTCTTTATTGTTTGATGGATTCCCTGATATTTAAAACATAATTAGGTTTGTGACTTGCTGTTGTAGTATACTGCCACTGAAACTCTTAAGCATCCCACATATTTGATGTATTTCGGTGTCCTAACCAAGTTGAATCAGCAAAACAGACCTAGCTATATGACAATATGCTAAATGCAGTTTCAAATCCAAACGGCGTGTAACTAATTTAAAACCATTTTATTAGCCTAAATAAGTTGTTTGGATCCTATACGAAATTTAATTCCAAAGGAAATATTTAAAAATAATCAAGAATAAGCGCAAAATAATTTAAAAAATGGCGTAGTCAAAGTACCATTGACCTTCGATTTAGCTGACATACGAATAAATTATCTTTACAAGATCTTCTTATCTATGTAATTTCTCAATTTTCTTTTCACACAAAAACAATAGGAAGTTGAACCCCATAACGTATCCAGCTTTCAAAATTCTTGTATGCAATCAAATAATCTGCATTGGTGTAATGCAATACAGTGCTATATTATTGTAAAACTTATATAAAATAAAATAGTGTAAATTATTGTAAATACAAAAATTGCGATACCACTTCTAGGCGTTTTAGGTTGGCCAAAAAGTGAAGATTCTAATTAATATATGACTAATTTAGATAATGCTTGGTTAGGTAAGTTAGAAAATTTTAAAAGAGATACTGTAAATATTTTCCAAGTGAAGCATGGTATAGTTTAATGTACTAAAAATTAATACCAGGAATTCTTAAGGCCTACAAAGCTGTAAATAATAGATGGTGAAAACAAGTTAAAAGGTATTTATTTAATTGACGTGGTTTTTAACGCAGAAAATTGTGATTTACAACATTTATTCATTAAATTCTTTAAATAAAGATAAGATAAGTAATTGGTTAAACGATTGTGATTAGCAGATTTAAATAAGTGGTACAATTTAAATTTAACAATTATATGAAGTACACACAAGATCACTGCCAACCAAATTGTGAAACATATGGCAAATACAACTGAAGTCAGAAATTGTGTTAAAATCACACTGGGAAAGTATTTTGCAAGACGTTAGGTTTCTGACCTTTTTATGACTACCTCAATAAATTAGAATACCCTTTAAAGTATTTAAATTATTATTTGTTGAATTGTATTGTTTGAAAAGCAGCGGAGTCCTTTCAGAACCTGCAAACGAAAGAAATGCCTAACTTTGTAGTACGCACTTTAGCACCAATAATAATACTTTAGTGCTAACATCCCTATTAGTTATTTACCCTTGCGGTTCATCTTAAAATAGTAAGTATTCGGGTATTGTTTTAACGCAAAATTTAAGAAAAGGACGGATGTAGAAATGCTTGGTTATGCTGATGGAGGATTGACATAATTGACAAGCTATATACGCAACATAATGCGTCATTAATTTGTGTTATAATCATGTTGCGTAGATGAGGTGTCAAATGCTCTTCATAAAATAGCTGCAGTATTTTTGTCGTTAGTCATTTTGTATGCAATAAGTTTGTATTATTTGCATTCCTTTACCATTTATATTCAACCATATGTAACAGAATTGGTGGATGAAGATAATCTAAAGATGACTTTCTCTTAATCATTCAAGCAACATACAATAAGCGGCGTTAGAAAAGTGCAGTTTAATTGGATTCTGTCAAAATTGCAACAAAAAATTATATTGAATTGCCTTTGCCAGCTATTGTCAGCTTTTAAAATTTAAAAGTTACGTTGTGGTACGAATGGACCATTATATTTTTTTGAACAGTGTGAATGTTATAAACAAAAGCTTGTGTAGAATTGATTACAAAATATTGTATTATGTACCGTAAAGCTTCTCATAACCCCTGGTGTTTTTTAACTCTCATCCCAGGTCTCCAATAACTTTTTAGTCTTTCGTTAAGTTTTTAAAATTTCATGGGGTCTGTTATAATTCTGGGTCTATTGCTAAGTTTCATGCTATTCTTGCTGGAAGTCATTAGAAGCTTTAAGGTTCCGATAGCAGTAATACTAATAGAGCTCGAGAATATAGCACGAACATTGTCTTAAAAGATAATGAAAATCCTGTGTCGTTTAGGTTAATTTTCGCATTTCCCTAATACACGCAGACTAGTAGCTAAAGTATTTTGTAATATTTAATATTTTGTAACTGTTGGTTTTTCCACACATAATTAGCAACCACTCCGTAGACCAAGCGTGTACAGCATAGCATTTATTGCCAAACCGTAATTATGTATGCTTGCACGTTAGTTTTTCGTTGCATGAAATACATGAACAAGAAGAAATAATCCAGTCATATTTCTTTTTGTAGTTAATTACTTTGGTAAAGTGTACCTCATGAACGCATTACATATGACCCTAAATTGCCATGCATCCAGTTTGTGTTTGTAGTATGTAGCTGAAATTTTAAAATACATGCAAAACATCTTATCCAAACCTGTGGTGTACTCTAATCATAAGAATAATAAATTACGGCAAATATATGCAAGCGTTTATGGCTTATGGCTCATAGTGTTTAGAAAGTAGCCAGAAACTACATTTATGTTGGAATAAATTAGTTTTCCAGATGGTTTTAAATTAAAATTTATAATTCAATGTAAAAAATCAAGCTAGTAAAGATAAACATATTTTCTAGACAAAACACCCCAAACATCAAATTACTATGCAGTGGTTGTGCACGAAAAAATTAATAAATTGAAAATCAGTAAGAGAGCTTTGTTACAATTAAATCATAAGTTTGTGTAATCCCTTACACGTTAGCTAAACTATAATTTGCTATTTTATATTTTAATGTAATATCACACATGCAACACTCACATCCCTAGACTCAATTCTATACAAAATTGGTTTTTTTCATATTAACTTTATCGTATTCCATTAAAATTCAAGAATGTTAAATAGGAATTTTATTATTTGAAATTCTAAATACTGTGTACAATAACCATGATTAACAAAAATAAAATCAAGAATGAGGCATGAGGCAGCCCGCATTAGCTTTAATCAAAAGTTAAGCATTCTTTGGACACAATTTGCAAATCTAGAATTAAAACAAGAATAATTCGTGAATGGCTTAAGATTTAAGAATAATTTTCAAATTGCTATAAAATGTACAGCCTTAGATTGTTTAAAATTCTCTCAATCGGATACTTATGTATTTGAACGTTCTGTTGCATTTAAGCCGTGGCAAGAAGCTAAACCTACTCTCACGAAAATTGGTCTGTTGTCCATTACATAGGATTATATTTAAAAGTCTATAACACAAATAATCGAATTCATCATACATAAAACTATATACGCATATTATAGATATGATTGCAGCGCAAATTACATACGCAGTTCATATTTCGTGAATTGCACTATTAAAATGAAGATCAAAAACCATTTTGACGCCGCCCATATATTACTATTTTAAAATAAAGGATCAGATAGTATTTGACTTCGGAAATCAACCTAGTTGACTTGAGTTAGCTCCTAAATATTTTATATATTTTGGAGATAAGTTCTGAAAAAGGTGTGATATGCAAAATATTACACACCCATATCAGATCAGCTCATCACCCGTTACAACATTACCAGCGCCAAATTTTAAAATTTGGGACAACTATAAAAGGAACACAAGATTTGTCGTAATAAGACAAAGGAACAGTTAAATGTTGGCTTTTCAGATTGCAATCATCCTAAATAGAGCACTGCTTTGTAAGAAATTAAACTTGCTTAAGTTTTTGTTTTGTTACATAATGCTAAAAATACTTTCACAAAATATTAAAAATATTACACATCAATATTTGTAGAAACTAACTGGTTATGTATATTCGTGCTAAGTGGACATTATTATTAGGATTTTAATAATTTAGCTCGAAAATATCAAATTAGAATTGAAAAGTTAAAAAAAAAAGATTTTAGTTACAAGGGAACCACGCCACATGTACTCTCTTGATTTTGAAAACAATACCCACAAAGAATTTGGCCGCATTTTGTTTGGAGTTAGTCACATTGCTCTTTAGATATGGATTTAGTTACATTTTTATGCAAAACACTTTATCTGAAAGCTTGACTCACATGATTGATTTACTACAGTAGTCAACATAGCTGGCAACGGGTAGGAACATGATTCTTTTATGCTTTAGTTGATATAATATGATGATGCATTTAGGTATCCTCACCAAAAAAAATTTTGTCTACCAATTCTATTACGAAATGAGTGGCTAAATACAGTTTTTAATCCAAGCGGCGTGTAACTAATACCAAAATCAGTTGAGGAAGTAGAAGCTGTTTTGAGCCTATGCGAAACCTATTTCCACAGAGAATATTTAAAAACAATCAAGAGTTAGCGAAAAATAATTAATTAGTTGATACGGTCAAAGTATCAGTGATCGCCAGTTTAACTGTCATACATATAAAAAATGGCACTGCATACCACGACATCTTTTTATTTAACTATTATCTGTATTTGTCTTACTTACAAGAACAATAGCAGGATGAACCCCATATCTCATCTAGCTGTTAAAACTGTTGTATAAAATCAAATAATTTACATTGGTGTACTGCAAAATAGTATTATAACATTGTAAAACGAATTATAGTAAATAAAATCTCGTAAAGTATTGTTATTACAATAATTGCCGTACTACTTAAAGGTAAGTCCAAAAGTGACAATTTGCTGTGTAAAACACACCCTCAGCTTTGGTAAAATGAATCTAAAAAGGGAAATCAAATATCAAAATACAATTTTGCTTTTATGAAATACGACTTTTTTAAACTTGGTAATTATACTTTAAATAAATGACACAAACAGCTAGTATTGGTACAGTCAAGTCTATACGAAAAACGTCATTTACATAGTATTGAGAGTGCTGAACCTAAACCAACGTACATAACGTAATTCCATGGAAAAAATCAAGCGCCGTTGACGTTTACAATTATTTAAAAAATCACCTGTATGTGTGCAAAAAATAGGCGTCTCTACCAACATTCACACTATTTACAATAATACTACTACTTATCATACAGCGTTCAAAATTCGCATAAAGTGTTTAAATACGGATAATTCTACATGGAAAGTGGAATAAATAAATGGTTATATGTCAGCTTCTCAAATACCTGGGTTATTAGTTAAATGTGCTGGTTTACCTTTTAAAGTTATATTTGCGTTAACATTACCATTACCATTCAATTTGATGAGATCAAAAATTTGAAAAAGGATCTCTTGGACCTTATTATGCTTATAAAAAAATATTACACAATCTTTCAAAACATTAAAAACATTCTGCCAAATGTTATTTATCTTAATAATAATAATTAGTTAAATATAGTTGATATACAGCCCGTTATGCGGACAAGCGGTTTGAGAATGTCTAATCGTAAGAATTGGTTCATCAAGAATCAAGACAACTGTAAAGAGTTTCAAAGTAGTGGGAATACGCTGAAAGGATTTGGGGCAACAAGTTAATTGCTTGCTCTGTTTAGGAGTTTAGGACGACAGTAGGTAGCAGTATTTGGAAAACATTCAAAATTAGAATTTTAAGACTTTTCGAGTAAACAATACAATAAATAATATAATTATGTTTATGTAACTTCATTGTTCTGATAAAAATCATAAAATGTTTATAACAGAGATAGACACTACAGTAATCGCAGTCTTTACCTGCAATGCAATTTACGTCAATGATGCTCTCATGGCTTATCACGTTTAATAATTTGGGCTTTACATCTGAACGTGTAGAAAACAAATTAAACAAAAACACAAATACACAATCATAGGTTTATTATAAATATAGGGACGAAGATTATGTCGGCATCCACATGCACTACAACTCCCAACTTTACATGGGTTTGTAGTAAGTAGTTTTACATGTTTACTTTCACGCCAGTTAATAAATTATACGATTTAGTGTTAGTTTCAATCACTTCAGTTTGAAATTCATGTGAACATAGGAGAAACAACGACATTGTGACAAATAGTGTAGTTGATTGTCTATTTTCCATTTTTTTCCAAATACGTTATGCCAAACAATGTACAGTCACTACTTATTCAAGATTTGTGGTTTCAGTTATCCTGCAATTTTGAAATTTAGGGTTTTCTATTCATTTTAATGTGTAATGTAGGTAAATGTGCGACCAGTGACTCATATAAGTTCCGGATAATTGTTCGTAATGAACGGTTGTACTCAAAAGTTGTTGGACAGAAGTCTGCAAATAGTACACAAATTATTTTTAAAGAATTGAGGTTTTACGAGGACTGCTCAAACATCCGTTATTGTTAGATATTGTAGGTAATAGTATCTCATTCATTGAAAGCATTACGTGGTACCGTGACCCTTTTTTCGTGCGCTTGCAATTTGTGGTTTGTCTTGCAGATGTAAATTTAGTTTCTTTAACATGCAAAACATTTTTTCGCAGAAGATGGTGACAAGCTAAATTTAATTTTAAAAAAAACGGCGTGTAACTGGCGCTAATACAATTTTAACCTTTGTTAGCTTTTTGGAGCCTTTGCTTAATTTACTCTCGATGAGGACGTTAAAAAAAATTACAACTTAGCGCAAAATCTTGCATTGAATTGTATGGATACTGTTTTAACAACAGCTGTTTTAACTGCAATAAGATTAACTGATGACGCCGTATACCATCAGATCTGCCTACAATAGTTAAGATAAAAATTTTGAAAATCTCTTAATTCTAATTCTGGCTCCTCATTTGTTACATCCTCGTCAACTCTGTCAACTTCTTTATTATCTTCACGATCCTCACTATCTCCAGTTTTGCGTGGTTCTACTGTGTCAACATTACTGTTTTCCTTTTTCCTCACTCTATTTAAATTTGTGTGAGTTCTTTTAGTTAGCCACCGCTCAGATATTCATATTACTTTAAGGTGTTAATTACGTAATAGATAGTTTATACCAACTATATTCCTCTAAAGGAGTGACGGCATTTACCATAGAAAGAGTCATAGAAATGTAACAGGCAACTATTTTTAAATAGTAATTATTCCAGTCGGCAGACACATTCGCAACTTTATAATTTCTTTGCATTCATTTACTGAACATTATAGCACTACATTATGAATCCGCATTCAAGAGTGAGTTATGCGGTTTTACATACAGATACATATTGGCTTCAGCATTACACAATTGGAATGAAGCTTCATTTTCTCCTATTAAGAATGAAGACATTAAGATACTGCAAAGAATTTGTTCGTAAAATGTTTATTTTTGTTTCATATTTGAGAATGCGCGGCGCAACCCAAATGCAGTTCATCTAAGCGGGACAAAGAAATACCTTACCGTCGTCGTCGTCAACTGTACTGTGCTTACTACAAATATGCACCTGTTAAAAATAAGATACTATTCAAATTTTGTACATTGTAAAATATTTTACGGTCTACAGGACTAAAAACGCCGTTTCTTAAATTAGAGCGTGGCAGCCAATGAAATAAAAATATTATGCCTTATTTGCAGCCAAGCTATATTATTATCTTAGCATCTTCAATCATCGGTATAATTGTTTCCAGTAAATGATGTTTTTTGATCTAACGTAAAATTCAGTTACACCTTTAATTTTGTGCATTGAATTTCACAAATCAAAGATCTGTGGTGAAAATAAAACAATTTATATTGCAATATATGCACATTATATTATGCAAATAATTGATAAGACTGCAGGCCAAATTATCCAGTTTTTATAAGTAAATTGCTCATGTATTGAAATCTAGATTAAAAGATTTTAGCTTAATGCCGCATTTATATTTCGTTTGTGTAAATCTAACTTTAGCGAAGTAAGTATGATTTATTCCATCCTAAAATCACAACTAATAATAGAAACGTGTAGTAAAGGTAATTTAATACTTTGTTTAAAAAAGTGCATGTTATGTTTAAGCATTTCCACATTCAAAATCAGAAAAGGTATAACTGATAAACCTAACTGTACGACAGTGACAACAACGTATTCACACCACAGAAAAGTACCCAGCTGCGTCAATCTTTGAAAGCTATTTTTACTGTAATAGGGAGTATTTTGTAATATTGGTTTTCCTAAAAAAGAGATATGTGAACTAACCTACGTCGCTAATAAAGGTTAAACAATCACTTAAGTCACTGACAAAATAAAATTTTTACTTTCAAAAAGCCAAAAAATGAAAGAGATGAAACAAATGTAGGTATTTATACAATAATTACATTTTTCTGTTAATAATGGCTTTTTAATAAGTATTAAATGTCTCCTCCTTATATTTTAATTACGTCTGTGCATTTTAAACCGACTAACTAAATTGATTCTTTCAATGCGAATTATTGCTTATGTTTGTATCGTACATATGTTTTCGTATCCAACAAACCTATGGTTGCAACAAGTTATATGTTATACATAAAAGTGTAGCATTTCTTTACTATTAAAGCGCCTGAATTAGGGATACAGGTCAATTCTTCGCACTGTAAAAGGCAATATTAGGTAGCAGGTATTTAAAAAAACATTTCAAATTACGATCTTAAGACTTTTAGCGTTAAAATTACAACAAACTGATGAATTTGTTGGTTTTAACTTATTTCTTCTGATAGCTTGTTCACAACATAAATTGACATCAAAATTATCGCAGTCTGTTAATTGGATGGATTTGGCGTCAATTATGTTGTCATGGTTCGTATAGCGCTTCCTAATTAGGGCTTTACATCTGAGAGTTGAGAGAAAGAAATTTAATTCGATATACAAGCAGCCACAGAGGTAAACATTTACTATATAGATAACGACAAAAATTAGGGTCCAATCCCCACAAACTCTTACGCCAACCTTTACATGGGCCTGCATTATATATTGGCTTAATATAATGGCTATTTATAAAATTCAGAACATTGCCAGGTTTTCCTAAGTAACGCAGAGAAGTGTAAATTTAATGAGTAGAACGCAATTTCGATGGCAGGACTAAAACTTGCTTTGATTTGCAGTTTACAGTTTGTCGTGTATTCCTTGAACTTGGTTCAAGCTAAGCGCAAACCCGTTTATTTGAAATTTCATACTCATGATTTGGGTACTTTAGTAAGGTGTCGTTCATAAATGACGTTATCGAAATATCGTAATTTCAAGTACGTTCCCTCAGCCATCAGCTCAACCATTGCGTAAATGGATATCTTTAACATGGGATGTCATCACTATTCAAGCACACCTAATGACTCTAACCGTGGTGTCATTTTTGGACGATATCTAATCGGCTTTTGCGCATGAATACCAAAATATTAAATGGATCAGAAAAGTTGAAGGCACCAATATACAAATTTAAAAAAAATCATAAATGAGATGGTAAAAGTATGCACACCTTCTTTAAATTTCTTCTTTTATTATTTGAGTTTTTAATATGCATCTACAAATATTGAAAAATATGTAGATTAAACAAAATTTGTCGTTTAGGAATTCAGGATGGGACAAGGCGGGGTTTGGGTTTTCCGTCCCGTCCCGAATGTTTCGGGACGAGGTTTTTGGGATTCGTACGGGACCACGTGGTTTGTCCTGTACCGTCCCGAGGCGTATAAAGATTTCAGCAAATGGTAGTCAGAAACTTATTTAAGTAATCGTAACATTGATTTTTAGTCCAAGTGAATAATACGGTTTTTACAAAAGTGTTTATTTATTTTTTTAGATAGGTAATTAAACTCCCATAAGCATATGTATAACATTATTTTATTAATGTATTGTACCTGCAGAAACAAGCTGCGGTTGTGGATAAGACTGTTGCCCAAGCCATGTAATTTTTTATTTATGAGTGGTACGAGCATTACATTCAAAAATAATTTATTGAGTTAAAAGCCGTCCATATTTTAATTGTATAAAAAGCGGCACTGCACTGGGTTTTTGCATGAATGGTGATCCAATTTGATCATCAAAGTAATAAGATGCTAGTAAAATTAAAATTACAATTTAATAACAAAACCGATTAACGTTGTGTATTAATAGTATATTTACACGGAGACAAATTTAACAATGCACTTAATTTAAACAGCGCTCTAAAATTCCTTATTGTAGTTACAAATGCTAATACAGTAATTTAATTTAATAAATTATTTCATCTTGAAGTAACTATGACTATGACATTCCTATAGACTAGTGCAGCAATATAAAATGGACAAGGAAATTGCTACTCCTTTTGTCACATTAAGGGCTCATGAATTACTCAAATCTAATCTAAAAACTCTAAATGAATGTAGCAAAATAGATTTTACCAGCCGGACAAAAAGTTAACTCTACTAAAATATTCTAATACTATTTAAAACAGTTAAACATCTCTTGGGTTAACATTTAATCATTTAAATTTATTTGTTTATTCAATGTGTATGATACTATGATCTGTTCCTTTAAGTTGATTTATATGTTATAAGTTGTATTTTTATTTTTAAGGGAAAATCCTAAATTCAAAGATTAGGTAAAATACATACATTGTTTATGGTTCACAAAGGCATGGGGTCAAGGGCGAGAAAGTTTTAAATCAAAAAACCTTATTGGGGCATTTAATTACTTAGCCTTGGCATTCCCATAACGTACAAAATTAGGAACTACAACTACTCACACAATTCCGAAGAACTTAAATATGCTTGCACATCTCTACGACTTAAAATGAATTGCATTATTTAAATTACCAGTGTAAATTCATTATAAAGTACATATCTAGAAATTTAAAGCAATTGCATTATATTTTAAAACCTATTGCCTCTGAATTACTAGAACGTTTGCAGTGTCAAATAATATTGTAATTAATTATATTTCATGAGCTTTTGGACATTCCACCTACAATAGCAGTGGCAATTGAAAATGCCTAGTATATCACTGCTTGAGTTTTCTTTTCATGGGCCGCGGGAGCTATTGCCATAGTTAAATATCCACATTTGCGGTTCGAAGCAAGGAATATGTGCTGAGCATTACATAACGCACTAATGAAAAGAATCACATTAAATAATCTCCTTTTTCCGTAGTTAGTAAGCCTTGACTGCAAGAACCTAAATGCTAAAGAATAAATACTAATTAGTTATTTCAAAAGACATAATATTGTTCTTAAGAAAACTGAAGAGAAACTAATTGAAATTAATTATATTTTACTGTTGAGTAATAAGCACCTCAGAGAAACCTCAAAATTGTACCATTAATTTTGTATGCCATTTAATAAGATTATGATTTTTAAAAAACAAGGACTGCAAAACTTATTAGTTTATTTCTGCCATTTAAATCCCTTAGCATATGTTACTTTATATAGGAAAATACAAATTAAATTAAAAAAAATGAAAACAAGCATATTAATCATTTTACTCACAGGTGTGGTTAAACTGAGTTCATGCCGTGTCCAAAAATATTTAAATTATTTTAAAAAACATACTAAGCAAAGACAAATGATACTAAAGCATTTTGTGATACTCCGGATATGCAAGTCAATTTTTATCTCCGATTGCCTATGTGTGTACTATTAAAAATTTTAATCTTATCGTTAGCGTATTTTCACCGTTGCACTTTCCACGTAACAATGTGTTGTACCAATTCGTTCAATTTATCTGCAAACAATTAAATTAAAATGTCCCGCATCCCATCCTAAACAATTTTAAATTTTAAATTTTACTTCTCTGTGTAACCCATTTATATTTTAATGTAGCTGCATAACATGAGTCGTAGAACATTTCGTGAAAAATTTGCTCCACTATTTGTCTGCTGTAGTGTTGCATGTTTCATCTAACTTACTTCCGTAATCGCAATACCTAATTTATACACGCAACTACCGATGGATTATTTAATTATTTATATTTATATTATTTTGCACTTTTAAACGATATACTTGTGTGCTGATTCAACATGTTGTAGGTTGAAAATAAATAAATTAAGTTATTCGATGTTTACAATATACTTTATGCGAATATATTCTATGTTAATTTTATAGTAAAACACATTAAAGATACGAGAAATCCATTAAATAATGCTCAATAAAAATTAATTTGACGATAAGTTCGGTGAATTAAGTTTTAAATAAAATGCAAATTAATCTTAAATACCGCTTTGTACTTTATA
This sequence comes from Dicyrtomina minuta, assembly GCA_949802685.1. NCBI lineage: Eukaryota > Metazoa > Arthropoda > Collembola > Symphypleona > Dicyrtomidae > Dicyrtomina > Dicyrtomina minuta. The sequence continues at coordinate 133,927,119 of OX461808.1, read as the reverse complement.
GGATATCTAACGGCACTGGCCTGAACTCAAAATGGTTTGCTGTGTCACTATATAATGTGAGCTTCGCTTCCAAAAGCGGACAAGAAAAAAAGGTGAATTATAAATAATGCAAAATTATTGAGTAAGCAGCTCCCGACTGAGCTGGCAAGCTGTTAGAATGTCTTAACCCACTTTAATTTTAATCCGGTCGCTTACAATAGTTTTCAAGTATATTTTATGCAATGGTTTCACTATTTTTTGCAAGTGTGGTATTAGTTTTTTAATTATTGCTTAATATTTTTAGTTTTTAATTCTTTAGTTCTGGTATCTGTATAAAGTTTAAGTTTAAAATGTAAATACATAATTGTTAGCATTATTGTCAATTTACGAGTTCTGGACTAATCATCGACAAACCAGCTTCTAAAATACATTTTTACATTTAATTCGCACTTCTTTTGTTTTCTTTGTTTAATTCCGTGCACTCTAATAGTTAAGCTGTTTCAGTAAAGCTTGGACCCAGAGAACGCAGACCCAACTGAACGGAATCTAATCAAGTAAATACATTTAAAGCGGGGTATGAAATTATTTACTTTCACACTACTCACAGTGTTTAATGAATAGAATGTAGCCATAATGCTAACAATTTATTTTTCAAAAATGTTCAGACAGGAAACTTGAGCTATTTTAGTAAAACTCCTCACCGACAACAGTAGACCTAGGGAAATAGGATCTAACCAAATACATACTACTTTTAAAGCAAAGTATTAAATAACTTAGTTTGACACCGCTCATATTGTTCTACAATGTAAAACCATCGATACACGAATAAGTTGGATCGAACATGTTAAGCTTCGGTTTGAGTAATGATGGCAGGTAGAAAAGTTATTTTATGTAAGAATCCAAATTTGAAGTAAATAATGTTTGCCAAAAAATGTAACATCGCGTTCGGTGTAACCCAAACTCTTTAATGTCCAAGTTTTCTTACTCTTTTAGTAATATTAAATGCAAACAGAACTACTAGGAGCTTCCAAAAATTTATTTCTGCAAGAAGTGACTATGATATGAAATTTTATTACATTACACAGCACATTACATTACCTTGTACAGACGGCATATGGAAAAAAACAAACTCAATTGATTCGAATGACTTTTCAAGTTTAATAATTAATAATAATTCTACTCCACATCATCCAAACGTCAGACCAGCTCGTGCCGGAAATTTTACAAATGTAGTAGTCGAGTTAAACCTATTATAATGTACTTGGCATTAAAACCTAAATTTTTCTGAAATCCAAAGTATGTGAGCGGAAGCGTGAACTGCCGATTTAAATTTAAAGTAGGTATATTAAAACCCTGTCTACGTCAAAATTGCCACAGCAGAATTCACAACCACGTACTTGTGTCTTAAGTCTTGTGTGTTTACATATCATACATGAATAATCGGAGTTAAAATGGAAGTGTACGTGAGACAAACATACATGAGTAAACGTACATCCGAGAAGCAAATTAAGTCTAATATGTACCCTCTGAAACTCTGAACTTCACATTCTGTATCATTTCTGAATTAAAAAAAAACATACAATAGGGCTGGATTTTAATTGTTTAATATACTTCAAATTACTAACTCTTATATTATTTATTTTAGGAAAAATCTGTAAAGCAAATTCAGAATTAATGGTAAATATATTTTAAATATAAATGGATTCAAAGTTACTTATTACATTTTGTGGTTAGTTGCTGTACAGGGATTAATGGACGACTAAATTCACAAGAAATTAAATTTCACGCCCCAAATGCAAAACGATGTTTAGATATAAGTGAAAAATAAAACAAAATCACGAAAGTCCCCCAATCCCTTAAGTTACGGCATTAGAAACGCGAATATCTTGTCTTATTCTATTATAATTTAAAATCCATTGGAATATTGAGTGCTGTGCTTCAGTATCGTTTAACATAATAAATATATGACACTACTGACATATAAAAATTTACAACCAGTGATTACTTGTGATCAAAATAAATATGTCTTGAGTTTCGTACCAAAGTAAAGTAACATAAATACATCTTAAGTATTACAAATAGGTGCTTAAGAAATTCAAATGACAAAAATCACATATTTAAACCAAAAATAATAGGTGCCTTGACATGATTTAATAACAATTTGTATTTAAACTATCGAATCCGAGAAATACATATACCTACTACTAAAAATTATTTTTGGAAATATAATTTACAGTTTTTTAAATGCAAGGACAAATTAAAAATTTGCAAAAGATTTCATAATGTACTTATCTTTGCGTTTTATAAAAAATACAACCAGTTCCAAAGCATAAGGAGTTCATGCATCGGATGAAGACGAACTTAAAAATAAAAATATTCAATGAAATAAATAATATATTAGGTAAGCTGAAACAAAACTTTGTTGTACAATTGTTGTTGATACATACAATGCCAATACATTATATAGCCCCTCTGCAAACGTTAAGCTTTCTATTTATGATACAGGGAATAATTAGTTATTTAATTTGTTTAAAAAAAACAATCAGTGGCAGTTTTATTTGTTGCAAAAATTCAGAATTCATCAAATTACAGTAAGTTAATTTTTTTTGGGAGTACGGAAAGTTAAAGGCGAAACTGGCAGAAAATAAACGCAATAAATTTACCAATGGATTTAATTTTACCTTTAAATTGTAATAAATAATTCAACACAAACTTGGCGGTTTACCCATTGTTAGCAAAATTAAGTTTTTAGGCATACGACGAGATTCAACAATATTTTCAGATTTTTTTGCATTCCTTTATTTTAACTTTTTTACACTGATTATGCATATGTGCACTGTCCAATATTACACATAATATGCATGTATACTTAGAAAAGTTTTATCCTTCTTACATACAGGTTTTGTAAACCAAAATCTAAAGTTCAAATAATTGTGAAATTTTAGAATGTTTGAACAGAGAGTGAAAATAAAAATTTTCTTTTTGCTGAATACTAATATCAACTAATAATAATACATTTGGTAGGAAAATCGATAAATTACAAACTAAACAAAAACGTTAGATTTGTTCGTAACTAGTGAAATATAGTTATTTGGCTACAAAGCGCTATATACTCAATCGAAATTAAGGTTTAATTACAAGATATATTAATTCAAAACATTACAACAGCAATGCGACACAACTTTTAGTAAGTAGAAACTTCCGTATATTATCTCATGATGTGCTTTACGTACTATCTAAATTTAATATTCTTACCCACATGGTTAATTAAAGACCTGCCTATATAACACCAATTATTCCTACTGCTGCTGCTGCTGCTGCTGCTGTGCATTAAAGTGCATTAGAATTAGGATGGTTTGGGTATTGTGCGACGCATATTATAAAGAAAGATAGATTCTCTCCGATTATATTTGTTAGGTAAACTGTTAACAGAAAGTACAGAAATTAAAAGTGCAATCAATTTAAAATATGTAATAGAAAACAGTGGTATTAATCTTGATTGACTTGGTATAATTGACTTTATACTACAATACATTCAATAGGTTTAAATTATGGAAGATTAAATATCTGCATTTCATTTGCGTAGAAAATTACTATTTTACATTCATAAACGACAGTTAAGAATGATGGTAGAAAAAGCACTAATTTCAATTCATAATTAGGAAGCACTTTACAAAAACTTGTAAAAAAATACAGAAGGTCCCTGTGAAAACGCAAACGGAATTTATAAAAGAAAATATAATCCAATCAGGAACAATGCACTATGTGAATTTGAAAAATAAATTCTTAGTGCAAAAAACAAAATCAAAATGTAAAATACTTTACTGTATATTTAAGGGCGCCGAATTTAAAATAGGATCAATTGAATTTGTTACGCACACAACAAGACCGTATGGTTGATGTGACTGTTCATTAGATTTGTTTTAATATTGAATATTTTAAGATATTGCACATTAAATTTATTTAAAATAAAGTTCTTGTGATATTTAGTTTTGCTTTAGACAGTGTTGTAGCAGCTAGATGTAAACAATTTTAGAAATTGGACGATTTTAGGTCTGAATATTACGTCTATTTACCGTAATCTACATTGTGTTAGCGACGGAAAGGGAGCACCAGGTTTTTTGTACTTTGAAATACATCATGGTTTTTTTTTAAATTCATATGGCGTTTAAATATTACATGAATTTTTCCTGTTTTTGTCCATGCAATTAGTTACCAAGGTTGTGGGACATTTACTATTCAGCTAAATTAACCTTAATTATAAGCATTTAATTTTAGTGGGTTGAGGAATATTGCAATGCGCTTCAAAACGAAATTCTGAATTCCGCATTACTAATAGAACACCATTTAAAGTGTTGAACTAACATGTAAGTTAGCTAGTTCAAGGCCACTCATTGTTTCATTACTTTTAAAGTACACACAGATGTGCGAGACATAATTCCCGCATCGTTTGTGACATAAGTTAAAAGGGAAAGTAATAGAATATAATTAAACGTAATTGCCAATGGAATTATTTCAAACTTTAAATGGTAGTAAATAATTTCAAACAAAGTAAGGAGTTTTTCAACTGTGAGAAAATTTTTTGTTTGCACATTTGTGTATTAGACAATCTACGATTTATAAAACTATTTAATTATATCTTTTTTCACATTTGATTATTTAGAATAAATTACTTTGATTAAGATTATAGGCACAGCTCAATATTAAAGAAGGTATTTTAAGGTATATTTAGAAAAAATAAATTCTTTAAAAGCATGTAAGGGCATGTGAACTAAATTATTTACTGAAAATACAAATAACTATGAAATTTAATAAAATCATTATACAGTATATTCTGTTAAAGTAATATATAATTAAATGTATATATTAAATTTTAATATTGACGTGCGCTTCATTGTTACAGTTGACTTTAAACGAAAAAAATCTTCAATTCAATTTTTATGATTAAATGCATTACAAATATGAGAAATACAACAAATTTTGTGGAATTAAAATTGATTTAACAATGAATTTAAGCAAGTAGTAGATTCGTTACGAATTGATCTCATACCACGACGTATTTTTTAGGATGTCTTACGGTACTGAAATTTATGAAGGATTGCTGTGGTACTATCAACTGAGCTAACAGTCTATTAACAAGGTTCTCACCTACTTTTAATTTAATCCTGTTGCTTACAACAGTTGTCAAAAATTATTCTTCGAGCAATGGTTGCAGTATTTTAAAATACAGATTATGTCCTACGTACTATGTAACGTTTTTTGTATATTTTCCCTATTTTCCTTATCACATAAGTCTAACATTTTAAGGACCGGCAATTATCTGCAGAGGCTGCAGACCCTACAAGTTAAATAGGTAAAGTAAGGCCTGAAAAATGGTTTTAAAACAAACGGAAATTGGGTTGGAAAGTTCCAACTTCCAACATGTCAATAAATATAATTTATTCACTGAAACAGGAAGAAATATGCCTAACACACTTAAAGCGCGGTATGAAATTATTTAGTTTGATACTATATTTTCCAATGATATAAGATTGTCATATTTTAGTGAAGGTAATCCTTCAAAATCAAATTTTTAGTATTAATTGCAGCTAATGTCAAATTTTATGAAAGAAATTAATTTTTACAGTATTTTTTGCTTCCAAATGTAGTAGTTAGAAGTGTATTTGATGTAACACACACTGTTTTTCTTTGCACGTTTTTTATGCACCTTTAGTTAATACAGGGGATGTTAATACTATTTTAATACGTAAAAAAACATATGTGTGAAGGTTAAGTTCAGTATTTATATTACATATTAATATATATTCGATTGTTTGAGAAAGTTTAACTTATAAGAACATAAAGAACTAGAGGCAATTTTATTTGTAGGGAAAATCCTTGATTCCAAATTTCACACCTTCCTAAGTAATAAGAGAAGTTGACTTTGTTAACGCCGCTCATAGTTTAATTGTTGTTGGAATGTGGTGCTCCCAGGGATTAGATAGTTTTTTCTTGCAGTGCCTGAAATATAATGTGTAAGTGACAAAAATAAACGTATAAAACAATGGAAATGGAACTACTTACAACTTTAAATTGCAGTAAATATTTCCTGAAAAAGTACGCAGTTTACTAATAGTTAGAAAAGTGCATGAACATTCATTTGTAAGGCAAACGACAAGATTTAAAATCACTTAGCAAGGACGCGCCTAATGGTGATCGGGTTCATTCTTGTTCAAGTTTGAAAATCTGTAACTTCTTTTGTACGTCCACCAGAGCAAAGCTTTATGTTTCAAAATAATCAAAACTTTATGAGCTGTCAAATTTGTTGAATCCCTACTTGGAATTGTTTGAAGTCACTTAGGATTGTATGCAGCAAGCTCTAAAATTCTAAAAGTCCACGAAATGTCTTATAGGTGATCATATGATTCCAAATGGTGATCATGCAAAAATAACATTGATATCATAGGGATAGTTGGTGCCCTTTAAGGTGATCACTTGCTTCCTATATGTGATCGGGTTATTTAGCAATATTGTCGTAGATAGTGTTCACGTCGTCTCGTGACTTAGGGGTAAGAAATTGCTCTCCAGATATTTCATTAACACTTTTTCACATTACAGCGCCCAAAAAATTATTCGCAGCAAACTGCCTGACCCATAAATCAAATTCAATGGAAATTCGTATGTATGACCTTTTTGACCTTTGAAGGTCACACACATTGACAAATTTTAAATGATTGTTATAAATATAGCTGTGTGCTGTTATTGTTACCTATTGCAAGTCAAAATTATGCCGCTATGATGTGTTTTAAGGATTTAACTGGTGATCACATATATGCCTACTGAGCTGATCACCATTATTAAGGCTGCAATCTAAGAAATTTGTACTTTTTGATTTTATTTATTTTTAGCGGGCCTGAAGGAGGACTAAATTGAACAAGGACCTATTTTTATTGCCAATGACTGTGGTTAACAGTACATGTGCACATTTCAAACTAAAACCCTAATTCACCTAGAATTTTAAAATTTCAAGTTACCAAATTAAACTTTTGGTACCAATTTTTTTGAACTTACTTGGAGCTTTAATATAATTCATTCCTCTAAGAAATGACACCACCATAGAAAGCTATTACGTTACAAAGAACACTACATTGCAGCATACGAATAGAAAACTGGAATATGGAAAGCACACAAAATTGATTTGTAACACCTTTTCTTTGATCATTATTGTTTATTCGACATTTCAGCTGGTGCTGTAAGCTTGCCATGGTGGTTAAATTTATCATTAATTAAAAAAAACGACGTTAAATCTTTACTTTATTATTTTCTGCACTGCACGGAAGCACGCAAGTGTCCTAAGTTTTTCATAGCGTTTGCCTCCTACTTGTGTCGGTTGTAAAGTAAAAGTAATTTAATACAAATGTTCCCCTTATTGAAAGTACTCGCCACTTTGGCCAAACTAAAAATATGTTACTAATCAGAATTTATCATTTTTTTGTTATTGCATAAACATTACAGCATTGAAACCAACTATTTACTACGCAAGTTGGAATACCTGCTTTAGAAGCTGTATTTTAGTAATGTATAACAAATTATTGACATATAGAGAAATGAGTGCAAGAATTACAAGTAAAATGTTACGATTGAATTACACAATTCGTCCTTGAATGTTGTTGAACAAAGGGATAACTTAATTTAATTTATAAAACTTCTTACTTCACTTAATTAAGGAATTCAAATTGCGAATATCACACACAAACTTTAAACTTTAATATAATCTTTATTAATGGCGGAATTAAATCACATGTTAGATAGCAAAAACATCACATCATTTTATTTAAACAATCTTATCTAAAACGTTTAATGCATTACATTATTATATTGAAATATATCTTAAAATTAAAATATTTTCTTACACCTGGAATTTATTTTTATATGGACTCCAAATTACAACATATTTTATTTTAAAGTTGTCTTGTTAAGCGCTGCTTATATTGTAGTTGGGTTTAAACTTGTCTTTAGACGAAATGGTTAAAAATTCCCCTAACAAATGAGGTGAGAACAAGTTAAAAAGATGGCAAGACGAGCGAAATCAATTATGGAATTATTCATGAAGTGTAGATAGTTTTGACACCAAGTAAACAATTTACTTATTTCTTGGCAAATGCTTTCACTTGCATGTTATTTATAATATCAATAATGAAAATTATTGATACGACTGCAGTGCAAATTTTTGTCATTCGTGATTTATACATTTTGTAAATACTAAAATGAAAAATAATGTTATTGAATTACACGCCACTCTAATTTTATTAACTGCTTGTATTGTCCACAGAAGAATCGATTTTGCTGATTGTAATTATTGTTTTAGTATTAAAATATAGCAGCAAAGTATTGATACAATGTTATAAAGTTTTGTTTACATTGCGTTTAGTAGGTACGATCCAAGTCGAAATCACGTAATGCAAAGGCAAAAACACAAAACTTTAATTGAAATTATCTGATCTGAAAATAAAGTACTTGCTGCCAGGGCAGAATAGTATCATGGTATGTAGTGTGTTGACCTACAATTTAAACTTAATAATAAACCCTTACTAACACAATAAGTAAAAGTGGTAGAAAATACGAGCTTGCCATGGTGGTACTTTTGTTTGAGTTTTTACTCCTAATTACAACCTTTATGGAATTCGTAAACAAAGGTGGCTTGTTCAACGCCGGACATATAACTATCGATGGTAAATTTAACCCTTGTATTGTATTGTTTTTGAAGGGATCTTGCATAGTATAATACTATGCAAAATGCCGCTCAGGCCACTAATAGGCCCATTGCAGACTACCCTTATACTATAGCTTTAATTTAGGCATTACGCAAAACGACCTGTTGCCATAGAATAGGACAACAAGTCTCTTGGTGTAGCCAGTAGTAGTTGATCAGTTGTTAAGATGCATGCACCTAGATAAATATTCCTGACCATGATATATATCGGACACTCAGCTAGAAAGTGACGTGCTGTTTTCTGCTCTAGTCCACAATGTGAACACAGAGGTGAATTGGCTAGTCTCATCCTGTGCATGTGTGCCTGGAATCTTCCATGACCAGTGGGTATTTCCACCAGCCATTTTAAGTGCGTGCGCGAGAATCTTGTGAGCGAGTGATTTCCATACCAAGGTTTGTCAATCCATCGTTTTGACTGCGCGCAGGTAGATGTTTTAGTCCACCTCTCTGTGTGTGCTTTCCTTCCTCTAGAGCGGATAGCCATGTTAACCACAGATGTTGCAATAGGAATAGAATGCATTGCCTCCTGTGCGGGAGCAATGTTCTCATACGATGCTTTGGCAAGGCGATCTGCCTCTTCATTGCCTCGGTAGCCAGTGTGACTTGGAATCCATGAAAGTCTAACTACGTTGCATGTGGCCAGACGGTTCAAACTTTCGTGACACGCAAGCACTAGCGTAGACACAGTGGTATCTTTTACCAGCGCATTTAGTGAACTTAGACTGTCGCTAAAGATGTGTATTGTTTAACCTTCACAGCCCATCCCCAACAGCCAATTTGCCGTGTGTAGGATTGCAAAGATCTCACACTGAAATACAGTAGCGTACTTGCCTAGGTAGATGGATTCTGAATGCAGTGTTTCTCTGGTGTTGGATTGACACAGCTCAATGAGGACACCGCTTCCTGAGAGAGGCCCATTTCTGGATCCGTCTGTGAAGCAAACTTACCCATGTGCTAGCTCCGATAGATCACTGTCCCAGGCATTTCTGGGTTGATTTTCTACTAAGTAGTAGATACTATCCTTTGGAGTAAGGATGCTACAGTCAGTGCCTATTTGGAGGATGGGTTCATTGTTAACCCATTCATCCCAAAGGCGTGTGTGACTGCGATGGTCAAGTACTTGTGGGTTGCCATGCCACAGACCCCTAGCTCTCAATCTATGCATTGTACGAACTGCTATTCCAGTTAGATGTATATCCAAAGGAGTCAGTCCGACCAAGCATTCGATTGCGGACGTGGGTGTGGTCTGCATTGCCCCTGTTATCAAAAGACAAGCGTGTCTTTGAACTTTTGTGAGAACTTTAACAGCTTTTTGAGTACGAATAGCGGGATGCCATACAGCAACTGCGTAGTCTAGGACTGGACGAACCATTGCTGTGTACATCCAACTTACGACTCTAGGCTGAAGTCCCCATGATTTCCCAACCATCCGCTTGCATCTTGCAAGGGTGGTCGATGCTTTTTTCCCAATAGATTCACAATGTGGAATCCATGTGAGCCTCTTATCCAGGATCACACCAAGGTATTTAACCGTGTCTGATTTGGGTAGGAGGATACCCTGATAGTATACAGGTCTCCCTTTAAAACGGGGGTTTCTAGTAAAATCCATTATATAGGTCTTGTCAGGCTTCAACCTAAGTCCATTATTAGAGCACCAGGCATCCGTCAGGCGTAAACCCGCTTGGATCCTGCTCACAATGGCGTTGAAGTCTCGACCGCTTTGTACCATGGCTGCATCGTCTGCGAAACCTTGGGATAGCATTGATGGTACTTTGGCCTTCAGAGTGGCAAGTAACTCATCCATTACTAGGTTCCAAAGAAGTGGTGAAAGAACACCCCCCTGTGGGCATCCTCTCTCTACACTCCTTGTCCTAGTTTCTTGTTGCAGTTTAGAGTGTACTTGGCGATTGCAGAGCATGCGAAATATCCACCTTCTGAGGAAGGGAGATATTTCCAGACGCTCCATTGCTCGCTGTACAGCACTGAATAATAGATTGCTAAATGCTCCTTCAATGTCGGCAAAGACAGCAAGGACTAGCTCTTTCCTTTGCAAAGCTTTTTCTACATGTGTGACTAGCCTATGTAGAGCAGCTTCGGTAGGTACTCCTTCTAGGTAAGCAAATTGGTTATTGGAGCGCAACAAGGCTTCTAATTTAGGAGTCCTTATGTGCCTATCCGTTAACCTCTCAAGTGTTTTTAACAGAAAGTTAGATAGTGAGATCGGACGCCACGATGTGGGTTCGCTATAATCTTTCTTTCCTGGTTTAGGTAAGAATACGACCTTTGCATTACGCCAAATTGTCGGTGTGTAGCCCAATGTTAGGCATCCTTTAAATAGAAATTGCAGATGTTCAGTGAGTACAGGTAAGCTGTGCTGTAGTACAGCCGGAGCTATACCGTCTGGGCCTGGTGCCTTATACGGCATAAAGCTGTTCACTGCCCATTTCAGCTTTTCTGGAGTTATAATAATATCCAGCTCCGGCACGTTCATAGGAGTAAAATCCATAGCTGGAATAACCAGCTGTGGATCACTAGGAAAGTGGTGAGCTAGAAGAATATCTAGAATTTCAGCCTTGTCCTGGGTGAGATTATCCGTACCAGGTATCTTAAGGCTAGTAGGAACTTTGCGTTTTTCATTTCCAAGTGCTTTGCTAACCCGTGCAGCTACTAGTGGACTCTCAATCTCTGAACAGTAGTTGCTCCATGCTATACGCTGGGCTTTTCGCAAAACATTTTTGTAGTTGTTTCTTGATATTAAGTATTCCTTCCATTTGGCAGGGTCTCTTTCTGATTTAGAGCCGGCCTGCCGAAAGAGATCCCTAGTTCTCTTGCGAAGAATTGTTAGTTCAGGTGACCACCACGGAGCTGCTTTGCTTCTCCAGGTGACATATGTTTCTGGACAGGCTTTCTGAAAACTCTCCTGTAAAAACAAGGTAATGCTGTTAGCTTGATCCTCCAGACCAAAAGGTGTGAGGTCACAGCTGCTATCTACATCCTTTAACTTGCCCCTCAGTGTGTTTTGAAAGATTGCCCAGTTTGTTTTCCTTACATTTCGCACTTTAATTGGCGGTGGTTTAGCGCTTGTGACTTTAAATCTTATGTACCGGTGGTCTGAATTTGACTCTTCGTCAGAAACATGCCATAGCCGAATAAGATTTTGTGCATAGCTGTTTGTTATAGTTATATCAAGAACTTCTTCTCGATTTTTTACTATAAATGTAGGTTTGATGCCCTGATTTTCCACATCCAGGTTACTGGCTAGTAGAAACTCAAGCAGTTTATCACCCCTCTCATTTATGTTTGTGCTGCCCCACACTGAATGATGTGCGTTTGCATCAGCACCAATCACCAGTGGTAGCTTATGCGTGTCACAGTAGGATACTAGTTTTCTCATATGTTCAGACGGAACATCCAGTGTGTCACCAGGCATATAGACCGATGCAAACACTATAGTTCGCTTCCCCCAATGAGTTAGTATTGCTACCGTATCTTTATCACAGAATTGCAGCAATACCGTTGCTTTGACATTTCTGGATGCTAATATACATGACCGCGGTATTTCATTTGTGTCAGCCACAAATAGCTGGTCTTTGTTCCCGAGCCCTCGTATCACACCATGAATGTGGTAAGGCTCTTGAATTAGAAATATAAAGGAGTGGGAGTGGGGTGGGGTGTGAGCACCAGTGGGGTGCGTTAGACGTGCTTGTCGCACTAACATGGCGTCGCGACAACCTCTGAGTGAGGAAGCCACTGCACGCGCATGGTGCATGTTAATTTGGGTTATGTCAACATGGGGCGGAGTCATGTCTTTGGCTCCTTCCACGTGACCCAACCCGGGTGTTCGTGGCACGCTTAGATTCTAAGCCCCCTCATTGGAGCTCTCCCCCTCCTTCCCCCCACTACCTTTAGATGCTGAGACTACCTCTATGAATCGGATTTGTCCAATACCATAGTAAAGTAGATGTTTGCAGTTCGCGAGGCAAGAGACAGTAAAAGGATCAACAGCTATGATCTTTGTGTGCCCTTTAATGACACCACCTATCTCGCTCGGTATATCTGCATAGTTGATCCATTGTGTGGTGTTGAGCATTGGGTTCTGACTTCTTAATTTTTTACAAAAGTTGGGAAATGTAACCTTGGCTCCTCCCACCTAAACTCTGAATCTTTTGCTTTTAACCACTACGGGTGTTGGGGCCATCGTATGCTTCCATCCAATAAAGGTGAGGTCCGTTTCATTAGGCCCCTCCCACTTTATGTCATACGTGTTGGTGATGACCCAGTCCATTGAGTAGGCATTGTTGCAATCTACTCTAATTTGTCCTTTAGAAGACAGAAAAGGAGTGGTGATCTGAAGTATGTCTTATGGTCCTGCAATCCTTTCTGCTTCTCGGGCTGACAATGCAATTATGTAGTGCGCCAGTGCCAGTCCTGGGACTTTGTCGGTTTTATTATCCCCCGCAAAGGTGACAATGACCGTAAAGTCCGTGCATGGCGTTTCGACTGACACATACTTTATTGGTGGTTTTCTCTCTCCCTTGGTTTCAGGTTTAGTCAAAGGTGGCTTTTGCCCTGCTTTTCCCGGTAGGTCGGGTCTCCCCTTCCCCCCTGATTTCAAGTTTGAGGGTGTGTCAGAGGTAGAAGGATCTCCTCTGCTCTTCTTTCTCTCCCTCCCTGTGGTGCCTGTGCTCAATCCTGGTGACGGAGAAGCAAGAGACCTCTTTTGTCCACCGGATGGTTTTGACTCCGGAAGTGGAGTTCCAGACTCGATTGCTTGTTTGACTTGTTCGGCTCTTTCAGCTTTCAATTGCTTACTTCGGAGTCGAACGGCTTTCCAGTCCCTTTTCTTTTTGGGCTGGGTGTTTTTCCCCTCATTTTTTCCAGCAGCCTTACCATCATCACCGGTGGTTGAGGTTTCCCCCTTACCTTCGGTGTTGGGTGTGCTTCTGTTATTAACAGGGTGTAAATCGTCTTCCTGGAGAAGTTGAGCAACCACGGTTGCAGGCACGTCAACCTCCATGTCCTCTTTAGTAAGAGGACTAAGTACATCTGCACTGTCAAAGTCTGCAACAGAAGACAGTGTTAGCTGTACGTGGTTGTGCCATAGTTTTTTTTTTATTTCAGTAATGTTTTCATAAATAGGTAATACACACTGTACACATACTATGTGAAAAGTACTTTTCCTAATATATGTGTGCAGTGTGTAAAATACATCAATTTTGGCAAAACTACCGAACTTACAACTTAAAATTAAAGTTGTAGTGTGTTGATTTTGTCGAAAAATAATGTTTCGTATGTGCAGCAAACTCTGTCGGTGCCATTCAGTGAATATTTGGCTGTCAGCCAGTTCCTTGCATGCATACGCCGTTAGCAGAGTTGCTGGTTTAATTTCCATCTGTACAGAAACTGTTTGTGCGACACTCCTGTTGCCTCTGTGCGACCGCCAGCCATCGCTAATAGCACGAAGGAGTGCTGGCACCTAAGTTTCTGTACATTTGGAATTTCCAACTTTAACAAATTGGAAAGTATTTACGAAAATATGAAAAATATCACTTACCTTTACCGGTTCCGGTGCTTCCTGGTAGGTTCGCCATCTTCTACCGGTGAGGTTGTTATTTTTCTTTTCGGTTTTTGAGTAGAAAATTAGAATTTTCAGAATTGCTTTTTAGGCACTATTTTATCCACGTCTGTCTTTTTGAACGGCGCGCGGGAATTTTCAATTTAACCCTTACATGACAGATTGCTACAGCATCTGTTTGTTCGATGAAGTATAAATGAAAATAGCAGAGAGTAAGCACAGTTACTAATGATATGTTTATAAACTTTACAGAGTGCAGTAAATTCCGGTTAGAAGGGACGCCGCCGGACTTGTAAAATCAATCCCTTAGAGCCGGATTCCATATTAACAATAACAGGGATTTTTAGAAAAAATTAGTTTTAGTAAAAACAAGGTCAATGAATATAAAGTTATGTTCAATAGATACAAATTATAACAAATTGTTTGAAATAATCAGTTACTGTAGTTTGTTTTGTGTCTTTGTTAGTTCAGTTCTGACAAACATGTAAGATTCTGGTGTTTAGATTTTATTTTATCCTTTGTATTGAAAATTCGTTTATACGTGACCTAAAATACCAAAAAATAGTCTAAAGTTCGTCCCTTAGAACCGGATTATTCCTTATACCGGTTCGCCTAAATCCAGATATTTTTAACACATAAAGCATAGCGCAGCAGGCCTTCCAAATATTTAGAAAGCGTAATAAATATTTCTACCTTAAGTAAACAATTCACTAATTATTGGAAAAGTTTTATCGTATTTAATACTTGCAATTCTTATATACAAAAACAAATAGTCCATAAATAGTTCAAGCTTAAACATTGATTCGCAAATAACCACCCATTTAGTCTATGTATAAAAACTAAATTTGAATCTAATGCACGTGTACAATAAAGCTTTATTAAATAAATGGGTAAGACTGATGTGCAAAATATGTAATTCCTAATTTAGAAATTTATTAAACTTCAAAGTGAAAAATCAAGTGAGTAAGTTAAAAGCCGCTAAAATTTTGACACTGTGAAATGTAAATGCGCATGCAAAGATAATCTGCAGTCAATATTGGAAGCAGTAGAAAGATACAAGTACAACGTAGTGATAAATTAATTCCACCTAATATTTAAATTCTAATTGTAGTTTAAATAGAGGCAAACGTAAGAACGCATTTGATTTTAAAATTACCTTAAAATTCTTTATTCGTATTACAAAGGTGAAGCGCGTAATTGTTTTTATGAAAAAATGACACTATCAAAGCATGCTACACTACAATAAAATACGCAAAATAAATAGTGCTATATTCAACACAATAAAATAATTCATATACTAAGCAACACTATTGTATAAACTCTAATTGTATTAATTTTTACACACTTGTAAGGCTTAAACTTAAACTATGTTGCAATTTTAAAATATTTTAATCATACAATAATTTTACGTGATTAAGTGGACGCACTAGAATACAAAAATGATGTACGCATATTTGAGCAGATTTCTAAAGTACAGAAACTACTATATCTTTAATTAATGTTGACGGCAGACATTGGCTTTTCATAAAATTCAAAAACATTTCGGGATTGATCTTCGCGCTCCTATGTAAATTCCTATCACTTTTATTTAATCAAGACCTAATTTTTGTTCAAAGCAAGGAATGCAAGGGTCATAAATTGCTTTCTTCTCATCATTACATTTTACTTTGTACCTACGTAAAGACAGGCTGAATTGATTTCACCTTTATTTTGGAAATTTGATCTTGACATGCATTTGACAGAAGTTGAGTTACCTGTAGAATGATTGAATCTCTAAATTTCTATTAAATTTAAGCATACGACGCTAAAAATAAACTATTAATGAAATGTATAATTAATTTTGCGTATGACGTGTGTACTGAGTCTGGTTACTTACCGTATTTCCTGTTATAAACCACGGGTCTGTAATTTTACACGGGCCCGTATTAGTACACGGGTCTGAGAGGTATGAGTTTGAATAGTACACGGGTCTGTTTAACACTGTCTTATATGGTAGTGCACGGGTCTGTAATAATACACGGGCCTGTATTAGTACACATGTCTATGAGGTCTGAATTTGAATAGTACACGGGTTGTACTATACCAAGAAATACGGTACGTATTTCGTGAATTTTGTAGTGCCTACACAATGTTATCAACTACATTGTATTAAATTACACGAGCTATTAAATAGAAATACAAGTAAGAATTTATGAAGACTACATTATCAAAACAGCAAATACTGCGGAATAATTGCATTTAAGTGTTAGATTTATTTTCAAATCAATCTCCTACCATCTTTTAGTTAACAAATTTTTTACGCCACTGGAATCCATAAAAACCTTCTGTTTTTAGATGCTGAGCAAGCATCTATTGGTCTGGTGTCTGCTGTCTGTCTGTCTGTCTGTCTGTCTGTCTGTCTGTCTGTCTGTCTGTCTGTCTGTCTGTCTGTCTGTCTGTCTGTCTGTCTGTCTGTCTGTCTGTCTGTCTGTCCGCATGGCTGTTGGTCGCACGCTATAGGTCGCATTTTTGAAGATTTTAAATTGAAACATTTTTTAGTCGCCCAGAAAAGCGAGGGAGAAGTGCTGTATAGTTTTTGGTTATTGATGAAGTTATAGTTTCTTCGCAATTAGCAGTTAAACCGACCAAGAATAAAATCCATGTTTCAAGATAAAAAAAAAGGCGAAAAATACATTGAAGGTACATATGGAGCTGAGAGCTTGTCAAGTTTCGCCGTTACAAATACACATGGAAAATTTTCACCAATATCCATTACAAGTAAATGTACTGCTGACATATGCACGTTCACATGCCAGTCTAGTGTAGTGGTCGTGGTACTGGGACTGCGACATGGAGGTGCAAAATATCCACGCTCATCACTGGTGTCCACACATCGAGCACCAGTTTAGCTATTCTCCTTCCTCGACATACACACCTAATGTATAAACGAGGTTATACTGATTATTAACCATGTGGGGCTCAATATTAAAAACTAAGCAACAACTTCAGTATATTTTTTTTATGAAACCTACCAACCTAAAACGGAATTTTACAAAAACCATTTGAATTTGGAATGCTAGTTTGGCGGCAAACATTTTTTGAATTTACGGAGTTAGCATTGCGTAAACGGAGAAACGCATCTTTTTCAAATCCCCAGCCGGATGCCAGTGTTTAATAAAATTACAAATAGTAATGCTTGTTACATAGAGAAAAAGATGCTCTTTCTGGAACAGTCTCCGAAATTTTTTTTAAACAACATTTACGCTTTCCACACATTTTTAAACTATGACAAAATATCGTTTAGGATAATATAGAAAACTAATCAATTCTACTGAAACATCAAATACTTATACTTTGAAGTATTATACGACATAACGTCACATTTTATTAAAATTGTAATGAAATTAGTTAATTAAAGCAGTATTTATTGCAGGAAACTAAAATAGCTAACGCAAATCAAACTGTCTTAGAATAATGTCTGATTTCCTTTGTATTTTTTATATTTCTTCTGAAAATGTGAGCGAAGCCTAGAAACTACGTTTACAATTTCCTTTTTTTTCGTGTCATTTACAATTATTTTTAATTTGGTTACGACCAAATCAGCTGCTTTTTCATCGCATACGTTTTTGCTGTAGGCAAAGTCGTGAGAATGAAGAAGAAATTTTTTTACTATTTCTTGCTTCGTTACATCTGTAATGCAGTAATCAGTGTGTTGGATAGTAGCCATTTTCTCCGAGAAATATGATACAAAATATGCTTTTTACAAAATATATATATGTAAAAATTAATTAAAAGGCAGTATTATGATACGAACATGCAAAGAAAGAAATACATATATCTACTTTAGGGATACCTATGCCCTATCTTTTGCACTAAAAATTGTCGCTCTATAAATACAAAAAAACATCTATTGTCATATAAAAATCAGAATTCCACATGTTGGGTTTTCCAGTTATTTCCAAAAAACTTACAATGCACATTTAAGGGTTTGAAAATCAACAGGAAAGCGAAGAACACTATAAGACACGTTTTAGCAACTTTTAGATTAAGCAGTATGCGCATGTAATTTGTGATAGTACTAAAAAATATAATGCGCTAAAGTAATAGGTTAAGACACGCTGTGAAACAGTAAAACGTTTTAACTAGAAAAAGTAATAAGTTTAATACTGCTTACCTGTGGGCAACGTCGCACACTTCACTTTATAATTACTAAATTCTGGTTTTCTCACTGTTATAGTCAATTTTAAAGCGAAAACTTTAATTACAAGTTTTAAAATAAATTTACCTGAATGCCCCACGGTAGGGCTATCCAGTAAATTAAAAAAAACTGCACTGGTGCACGTATGTTCCGAAAAAAACCGAAGAAAACGGAGACGGATTTATTTATTATGCTATTGCTAAATATATGAAAAAAGAAACTAAAACGACACAAGCATAGATGGTATAAAATTGGCGCGAAGAGAAACTTTTGAGCGTACTTCCGCGTAATTACGAGTGAAAATAAATAAAATTTTTAAGAGTTTGCAAATTCGTAGGAAGCGTAAATGTTGTTTTAAGAAACTTTCGGAGACTGTTCCAGAAAGAGCATCTTTTTCTGTATGTAACAAGCATTACAATTTGAAATTTGATTAAAAACTGGCATCCGGCTGGGGATTTAAAAAAGGTGTGTTTCTCCGTTTACGCAATGCTAACTCTGTAAATTAAAAAAATTGTTGCTGCCAAACTAGCATTCCAAATTCAAATGTTTTTTGTCAACTTCCGTTTTAGGTTGTTAGGTTTTATAAAAAAAATATACTGAAGTTGCTGCTTGGTTTTTAATATTTAGCCCCACATAGTTAATAATCAGTATAACGTCGTTTATACATTAGGTGATACATAGGTATGTAAGTTATTAATATTTGGGGATCGTCAATAATGGTGTCCTTTGAAAAACAAAATATTTTTTACTACCCCCATTTCCGTTTCAGAAATTTTTTCCAACCTATTTAATTACATGCCATAAACATACACAGGTATATAGATTATTAATGTTCAGGGGTCGTCCACAATGACGTCCTTGGACAAAATAAACATACAAAGGTATATAGGTTATTAATGTTCAGGGGTCGTCCACAATGACGTCCTTGGACAAAATAAACATACATAGGTATATAGGTTATTAATGTTCAGGGGTCGTCCACAATAACGTCCTTCGACAAAATAATCATACATAGGTATATAGGTTATTAGGGTTTGGGGGTCGTCCACAATGACGTCCTTGGACAAAATAAACATACACAGGTATATAGGTTATTAATGTTCGGGGGTCATCCACAATGACGTCCTTGGCCAAAATAAACATACATAGATATATTGGTTAATTATGTTCGGGGGTCGTCCACAATGACGTTCTTGGACAAAATAAACATACATAGGTATATAGGTTATAAATGTTCGGGGGTCGTCCACAATAACGTCGTTGGACAAAATAAACATACATAGGTATATAGGTTATAAGGAACCCGGCTCGGCGGCCCAGTGGTTTAACTACTGAGCTGCTGGGTCGGGGGAGTCGGTGGCGCTCTGGATTGGAGTCGGTGTTGGTGATAGAGCTTGGAATGTCGGTGGGGAGTTGAGCTGGGGTGGGAGTGAGAGTTTAAGGGAGTTGGGTGCAGGCTGAAAAAATCCATGGTAGTTATCTACCTGAGACGGAGTTTCAGTGCTGCTTAATAGTAGGTACCTACTTTGCCTGACTTCTTACATTCAAATGTATAAACTCAAGATTTTCTCCTCGAAGCACTTCTCTCCTAAAATATACTGCAAGCGTCGCCACCCGATGACATTCGATAGAGTTGCTCGCTGATGGGTTGGCATGGCAGAGCGTATTGGAGTCGTGGGGAGCGTGAGAACGTCATCTCGATTCTATAAGATACTCTGTTGTGTTTTTCCTCCGAAAGGGAAATATAGGCTTTAACTGTCTGGTGCAAACCAGCCTAAATATATGCATGCTAACTGGTCTACAGGAACACGTAACTAAAACCAAATACTACAAGTGTAGGTAATTAAGGAAAAAACTGGGAAGATTCAAAAACAGACTACTCACATGGGTAGTTCTGTCGAATCAATCCAAACAGTAAAGTGCAGTGTATCATACCCTATGGGTGAATATTACAAGACTGCTATAATAATAATA
This sequence comes from Dicyrtomina minuta, assembly GCA_949802685.1. Taxonomy (NCBI): domain Eukaryota; kingdom Metazoa; phylum Arthropoda; class Collembola; order Symphypleona; family Dicyrtomidae; genus Dicyrtomina; species Dicyrtomina minuta. The sequence goes on along the minus strand of OX461808.1, from coordinate 133,906,662 downwards.
ATAATAGGTTATTAGGGTTTGGGGGTCGTCCACAATGACGTCCTTGGACAAAATAAAACATACACAGGTATATAGGTTATTAATGTTCGGGGGTCGTCCACAATAACGTCGCCGGACGAAATTACCATACATAGGTATATAGTTTATTATTATTGGGGGGTTTTTATTATTATATTTATTAATATTTCCAACCTTTTTTTTTTAACTGCTTGCCACGTAAATTTGTATATTTCCTATTGATAGTAGGGGAGGCTCCATAAATGACGTCATTCGGAAATCATACAATTTTCAAAAATATTTTAGCTTTTTTCAACTACATGCCACGTACTTCCATATATGGCTTAATGATGGCAGGGAAGCCTCCATAAATGACGTCATTTGTGAATAATGCAATTTATAAATATTCTTTAGCAATATTTAACTACATGCTACGTACATTTGTTTATAGCGTATTAATGGTAAAGGAGCTTCCACAAATCTTATGTCGTGTTTTAGCGTAACCGAAATTGTCTTGCGCCTTTGTGAAAGCTCAGCATCTACTTCGGGCCCGCCCTGGGTCGACAAATCCGGCGCGAAGCGCCGGATTTTTTATCTGCTGTTTTGTATGTGTTGTATATTTGGCTTTGGAAAGCAAAAAATAAAAATAAATGGAAGTAAAACAAACATAATTATCGAATAAGCAGCTGACAACCGATCTGAAACACTTGTTTACAATACAATGCCTTTACCTAATTTCAGTTTATTCCGGTTCGCACTACGTTTAATTTTCCATACATTTTACTGATTTGGTTCGTCAATGTGCATGACAATTGAATCAGCATGAGTTAGCTATTATTACCCTAATAATAGCTGAACTCAAAGTAAGGCTTTACAAGTAGTGTTAAAACGGAGGAAAATTTGATTGAAAACTTTTCATAATGCAAATAAGTAAAATAATTAATTTACTGCCTTCGTAAATTTTTAAAGTTAAAAATATAACTTGTTAGTACACCAAGAAACAAGTTGCCGGATTTTTAACAGTTAAAAATATTACTGAAATTTCTTTGCGTAGAATGGATAACGGTGACTGTATTGCAATTAAACATAAAGATGTGTGCATTTACCCCAGCATAACGTTTCATTTGCAAGCAACTACTTCGTTTTTCTAAAGCTCCAGTTCACAAAGAACGCTTATTTTTATTTATAGTATCATTAAGGAAGTAATTCCTGTTTCCACAATAGGCTGTCTTAAATTAAGGAAACAGTTTTATACGATATATACCCTGCAGCGTTATACGTAATTGTAGCAGTGTAGGCAATTTATAATGAGTACACCAAAAATAGATTTTTTTCTTAAATAATGTAAATTTTATATAGTTATGCGATCGGGACCTAACTCAAGTTTTACAAATGGCAGACCGGCACTTCTTTAGACCGGACAAATATTTTAGCTTCCAAAGATCACGGAAAAAATCAAACTGATAATCAAATGTTTTTAGGCTGATACCCAAATTACCGCACTATTTCAAACTTTGGAGCACTAAATAGTTTAATTAAATTCATGTAAGTGCAGATTCGTATAATTAGGGGTATTGATTAATCCCGGTTGAGCCCCCAATGTTAACGACGGTAAATTACAGTTGTCGTCACTGAAGTAATTTTTAAATATTACACAGACGTAATATTTACATATAATTATAATCTCTTTGTTTATTCACTAATTTTCACTTTTCATCAGTATTTTCACAATATCATGAGAATCTCAGGTCGGAGGAAAATCAATGACGTCTGCCACTTTCCAAGTATCAATGAGATCTAATTATTTTCTGTCGTTCAATCTATAGTTCAGTGATATTTCCTCCTTCCGTATGCTTTAGCATTATAGTTCATCAGATTTTACATTAAAATTCACTATTCATCATAAATTTACTTTATAATTTGTTAATTTTTAATTATTAAAATTAAACAATAAATTTTAATAATTCCTCACTCGTTTCTCTTCGTAACAACTGATTCAATTCGTAACAAGGGGTTTAATTGAATCTTAGACAGAGCAAAACTGACTTTTTCTCAAATGTGTCTATTTTATTTCAACTTAAAGGAATTAAAATGCCTAAATTATAATAAATTTTATATTTTAAACCTGAAAACCAAAACGCTCTAGTAATGCAATGGAATATATAAGAATATTGCAATGCAACATGATTCGTTAATAATTTTTAAAATGTTAAATAATTAAAATAAAATAAAACTTTTTTTCAAATTTAACGCCACTCATAATATGGCGCTATTTCATTAAAAGTCGAAGGTTCTAGATATCTGAGCCGTCTATTTGGTGCAATAAAAATCAGAAATACGAGAGCAATGTAGAATGTTCTCTACGTTTTAAGTAATCACTAAAGCGAAACCAACAATCAACTTCAATTTCAGAATAATTTGTTTTCTGAAGAGCTGACGCTGCCTACGCATGCTGCTCTCTAATAACGCAATAAGGAAGGTAAAATATTACATTGTATTCTTCATTACATGTACAGTACAAGCCCAGTCAGATGCAACTTAGCAACATAAGCCCAAATTACTCTAAATTGTATTTTCTTAAAACTTAAAACTTGTTTTATTCTTTCATTAAACTGTTCAGAAGTTATGCAAACTTACTTTCTCAATTTTAAATCGAACATTGAATGAACTGAACTAATTATGACCTGGTAAATTTGTATGCAGTTTGCAGACTAGTATCTATCAACCATTAATAATCAAAATTTACAGAATTCATTAGATTCAACCATCAAGATCATATAGAGTCAACTAAATATTTATTAATTGCGGAATTAAATCGCATATCGGAGCGCAAAAATATTACATGATTTTTATTCAAACTATCTAATGTAAATAATATGTATTTACAAGTAATGTAGTACATTATAGATAGACATAAAATTTGAAATTAATAATATTGTCTTACACCTGGGAATCTGTCTTTTATCTGGGCTCCAAATTACAACCTATTTTATTTTGCAGGTGTGTTGTTCAACACCGCTTATATTTGAGTTAGGGATTATTAGGCTATAACTGACGGAGATTCTGAGTGGTTCCTGTGGGTAGTTGAAACAAAGCTGACAAGATGACAGAAGACAGAATACGAAGACAATCAATGTTGGAATGAATATGTAAAGTAAATAGTAATTACTGTTACGTTACAACACAAGATAAACAATTTACAAATGGCTTAGTAAATGCGTACACTATTATGTTGTATGAGAAACGGTCGATGAGATTTGAAACTAACTCCAGCATCTTAACATTATTTCGAAGATATGACCTAAAATTCTCTTAAGTTGTTTAAACACTTTTGAAAGGTATTTCATCTTTACATGCATAATTATAGACGTAACGTACTTTTAGTTAAACTGTTAAAAGTTGTACTTGTTCGATGGAGTGTAATTTGATTTAGTTTCCTAGTCAGCGTGTTTAAATTTGTGTTTTAATAAAAGAATTATATTGGAGCTAACTTGACTATATAAACTAATTTTATTTGTTTAGGATTATTTTTAAAATATTATTAAATGATTTTCTTTAAATTTAGGTCACTGTCAATTCTATAAAATAATTGTTAAGCAAAATACTAAAATACTCATTGAACTAAGGCTTTTTTTTACTCTTTAGTCAGAACTAATAGCCCTGAAGCCACTTTAATTAAATAAGCTCTTCGGTCTGTCTTTTACCATTCGTGGCATTATTATTTTGAATTTCATTTTGTAACGTGCTCTTAAAGTCATCTTTAAATGTTTAGGACGATATGGTCAATTATCGCTAAGAATTGAATTTATTTTAACTTTGTGACATATTATACTGAAATTATTGACACGACTGCTGTGCAAATTTTGTTATTCGTAATTTATGAATTTTGTCAATACTAAAATGAAAATTTAAAAGTTCCTAATTGAACGCCGCTCATATTTTAATATCTGCTTTTTTAAATCGTGAACACATAGATAATGCAGTTACCTTTGTCTAGTAGCATTAAGATACAGCATTAAACGATCCAGACAATAGTTTAAAGTAATTTAAGTTGCATGTAGGTGCATAGAGATAAACTTAACAATGTAAAACATTTTTTTTAAAAAGAAATTTACAAAATCCTGTATTCTTGGTAATTTCGTATCGCTCAAACCGAACTGAGCTTTCTAAATAACTTGTTTTACGAAAAAGTTAATGCGTTCTGCCGTATAATATACGAAATGTAAATACTACTACTTTTGTCATATAAATAGTTCAGATGTTGTGCAAACTTGGTATGTCAATTCTAAATGCCTATAATTACAGATTCTAGGAGGCGGATCAAAGTCCGTTTTGCCAGAACGTAATATTACTGAATTATGAAGTAAAACTTAAGCTGCATTAAAATTAAGACATCTAACGATAAGCTCATACTTTTTGTATTCAATATATATGACACTATTTTCAGTATGTCATCTAAATTTTGTACATAATTAAAAGTAATTAGTGGCATTCTAATTTAATAGGGGATCCCCTTTTATTGTAATGAAAGCATATAATGAAAATATTGCTAAAAGTGATAAGGGGACACCTGTAAAGACGGGCACATTGAAAAATAATTAGAGACATATATACAAGTTTTAATTTTAATTATTATTTTGAAAGGTGCATCTTACATACTAAAGTGAAAACCTGCAACACGTGTGACAAAGATATAAGTGATTCGCTAAGTCAAAGAATATTATATCTTAACTAGAATAGGCGTCTTTATATAGACGTTGTGAATTTAAGCAGATGTTTTTCCAAGAGAAACCATGCAACTTTTATACCTTACTCTTATATAAAAGGTTAGCCATTTGTTTTGGTTTTAATTCGAATTGTTATACATCAATACTTATGATCCCAGTGCAGTTTCATATACTATACTACAGTAACATTTTAGACCCTTTGTTTGGTATTTCAATCATGTATGGTAATAATATGATTTCTTGAAAAGTATAAATTGTAAAGGCCCTTTAGTCCTTTTGAAATAAGGCATTATTGAGACACAATTGCAATTTTTGTATTTTCCAAATTCCAGAAATTACTTTTTGGCAAATATTGTAACGATCATAAAACTTCAAATTTTATCGAAATCGGTAGAGAAATGTATCCTGAAGAAAAATGCTGGTAGCATACCAAAAGGGCCGCTCTGAAATATTATGTAGGCTACTCCACTTTTTTTTAAATGCTCTTTTCAGAAAAAAATAGTTTAGCTGGTTTTGCGTCGTCCGGATGTGACTATGCCGTCGTCAGTGTATAAAAGAGGCGGAGTTGAATTGTTTTATGGTTCACCTCAAGCGATGGTATAGATATAAAAAGTAGAAAAATATTGTTAAATGACTCAAATTCCCAAGTAAGCTATTTTAGCTTCTGAAGTGTCACGTGTTATTTAAATTGTAAAATCATGAGTAAATAGAAATCAACGAATGATCTCATGCATACGTAGAAATTTCAAAAATATTTGACTAATTTTGCTGACCATGCCGTAGTCACAGTGTGAAACGATGGTAATTAGGCCTCTTAATTAGAACTTTCGTTCGCAAAATCATAGGCGGCGTTTTAAGTCTACACAAAATGAAGTTGACGTTTATTATTCAAAATTGTTAATACATGTTTCCATCTTTGTAAATCTCTTCGGAAACTTTGATAATATTTTTAAATTTGTGTAACTCAACTCACACGTCTGCCTGCCAGACGGTAGGAGACATGTAACTACGACCTGAAATTCGCTAATAGCATCATCTTTATGGATTTTTAAAGTTAAATAAATTAAAAAATTATTGTGACTAAACATGAAGAGAATACGCTCAATTTAGTCTAGTTTTATTTGCGAGCAAGTAGAAATTTGTTTTTCTAATGTCACAATTTTCAAATTTGAGCAATTATTTTAGTTTATAGCATTATAAAGGAAGTAGCTGAGGTTTGTAATGTCCGTAAACTGTAAACGCAATTACACAATATTTATCATACATAGTAATAGGTAATTATGGCAATGTAAAAAATTTACAATTGGCATAATGAAATGATTCACTTGCATCTCCTGAAATACCGTAAATGATAGAATAAGTGCTAATTGACATATTTATTCACTGTGACACAAGCATTTTTTACAACTTTGCTGTCGGCGTAATATTACTTGCTTTATTGTGTTATTGACGCTTTTATATTTCAGAGTTTTGAAACCACAGCGTCTAATAGAAATACTTAAAATTACTTGTAATTCTCAATATTATCATGCTATATTATAATACAAATTAACAAAACAAACAATATAACGGCTGGCGACCTTAGCCATGAAAGCCATGTAAGTTTTCTTTACAGAAAAATTTAGGAACGTAAAAGTACAAAACGTATTTCCAAAAATGTTTGGTTCTCGAATTGATTATTAAATTACTACAGCATTTAAAATTTTAAAGTACGAAATTATGTTTCATGTAAGTAAAGATTCATATCTTCAAATATTGAATTGTATTTTAGAAGGAGCGAAACATACTTTCACCCAAATGTGTCACTTTTACTCAAGGTATTTAAAAAAAAGAATACAAATGTCTGTATTACAATTTATTCATTGTAATATATCTAACAATCACATTAAATTTGTAGACAAAATTGTTGCAAGGCTAATTATTTAATTGGTAAGTGTAAAATGTAGAACTACTTAAATCAAACCCAAAATTTTGTTCAGGTTGAAGCCAGCTCAGGTTTTCCAGCTACGTAATCGAAATAAAATTCTCAAAGGTTTTGCAAGTTACAAGGATCAGCTTCTGTATGGAAAAGTAAATATACGAGGGTATTGTATACAAGTTCAGTCGTTTTATCTTTACTTCAATAAAACTCGGTAATGCAAAACAAACAACCAGCTGCACTTTCTGAATACTTTGTATCACAAGGAAATGACGCTGTTTATGTAGAATGTTCTCAAATAAATTAATTAGGCAGGTATTTTATAATATGGTGTTTTTTATTGCATGTACAATACAAGGCCAGTCGCATAGAACTCAGCAGCATTATTAGCCTTAAAGTCCAAAGTGTGCAATTTAAGATTAAGATTGTGTTATCTTATGACTTAAAACTTGTTTTACTACACAGTTTTAGATGTTATGCAAACTTGATCCCATAATTTTAAATCTACCATTAAATCAACTGTACTATTAATTAACTGTCACAAAAACGGCAGGTTGTTATTCAATTTTAAGAGTGTAATATGCTTACGAGTGAATTGATTTAAAAAATGGGCTTTTATCATCAGAATAGATTAAGACGAATGAAAACATTTTACCTATTATGCTTTTTTGTAACCTGCCCAAGAATCCTTTTATTGCCGACATGGATCTTAAGAGATTAAAATGATTGGATGTAGTGGTGTGAGTGGGAGAGAGGTGCTTTCGGGTGGAAGGTAACTAGTAATACCCGACATCAAGCAGTTCGCTTCTCAATTGCTGAAGCGAAGCAAAATGTTTAGAAGAAGTGTTCTTATTTTTAAAAAGGTAATATTCTTATTTCATCGCAATGCATAAAAATCCGGCGCCTCGCGCCGGATTTGTCGACCGGGGGCGGGCCCGAAGTAGATGCTGAGCTACAACAAAGGCACAAGATAATTTATATTACGCTAAAAGATGATATAAGATTTATGGAAGCTCCTCTATAATCAATAAGACATATACCAATGTTCGTAGCATGTAATTTATTATAGCTGAATTTTTTTTATAAATTGCACCAATCACAAATAACGTCATTATAGACAATCCCTGAATATCTGTTACGCTTATAGGTAAGTACGTGACCTGTAGTTAAAATAGGATGAAAAAAAATTTAGCGTTGGGACTTGGGATACTAGAAACTATGGTATTTGAAGGACGTTATTAGGGACGATAAATGAACATGTGTAACACATGTAGGTCAGTCCGTGACATGTAGAAGAAATTTTTACGTGATATCATTTGCGCAACACCCTCAACCTGCTTACCTAATAAGAATGCGATTCCATCTGGGTGGGGGTGTCTAAAAGAAATTTTTGCCTGACGTCAGTTGCGCGTCACCTCTAACCTGCTTACCTTATGGTAATGCGATTCCATCTGGGTGGGGGTGTCTAGAAGAAATTTTCACGTGACGTCATTTGCGCGTCACCCCTAACATGCTTACCTAATGTGAATGCAAAAGCAGCTGGGTGGAGCTGTGTAACATAAATTTTCACGTGACGTCCTTTGCGCGTCACCCCTAGCCTGCTTACCAAATGTTAATGCGATAGCAGCTGGGTGGGGCTGTCTAACATACATTTTCACGTGACGTCATTTGCGCGTCACCTCTAGCCTGCTCACCTAATGTTAATGCGATAGCAGCTGGGTGGAGCTGTCTAACATAAATTTTCACGTGACGTCATTTGCGCGTGACCTCTAGCCTGCTTACCTAATGTTAATGCGATAACAGCTGGGTGGGGGTGTCTAGAAGAAATTTTCACGTGACGTTATTTGCGCGTCACCCCTGGCCTGCTAACCAAATGTGAATGCAATAGCAGCTGGGTGGGGGTGTTTAAAAGAAAATTTCACTTGAACATGGCTGGAAATGGTGCTATGTATTTTGTTTCATAGCTGGGCATATGTCTTGCGCTCAGCTATGTTTATCGCTACCCCCGTTTTTATGGTGCTTACTTCTAAATTTCTTGACCTTGGTCAGTTCAACATTTAATTGCTAAGCAATGGTCAGTTCGATTACAGTAAAAAAACAATACAGACCAGCCGGCTCGCTTTTGTGATTGTTTTAAAAAAGTTCTAAGACAATAGTGTAAATGGTTTGACCTGTAGCGTGGGGCCAACAGACGGACGGACGGACGGACAGACGGACATGAACATTTCATTAGATGCTTGCTCAGCATCTAAAAATGGAGAAAGTATAAAGACGAGTTTGATAAATAATTTTTTCTAAAACAATTATATAGAGAGCGCTAGAAATGTGTCAGCTATTAGAAAAATTGACTTTCAAATTATTGTAATATGTATTATGTGTACATTATTACATCTGTGATTAAAGTGGCAAATTAAAATATCAATAACTTGTTTTTAATAGTCCTATTGCCTGCAAGAGTTATCAATCTTTTGTATTTGTCAGCAGTGATGTTGTATGTAGAATAGTAGAATGTACAATTTTTATATCGCTTACAAATTTTGAGTATCAACGATTCCCATTGTTACCTACAGAATTAATTAGCTATGGATTTTGACATCATTGCACATACACATACAACTAGACAATGCAGTTACTTTGACTGAATGAGTTGTGTTAACGTAAAATTAAAACTTAATGTAAACGGCGTGTAACTGTTACTAAACCAATTTTAACTGGTGAAAGCTCTTTTACGCCTCTGCAATGTACAATACTCACGGCAGACTGCAGGCTTAATGACGTAGTGTAAAACAGATAAATGAAGTAGTCACTGTGTCAACTGCATTATAGATATTTGGGTAAACTTTTTGGCACTATGTGATTACTCTGAACTGGATATGATACTACTCTAAGCCTTCAGTGAATTATTTTTTTTGAGCAGTACTTGTATTAGCGGTAGAATCATTTATTTTATTTTGCAATGATGGCTTTCAGTGACCCAAACAAAAAAGTATTTTAATTTGCAATGACATTTACTTCTCAGAATATTCTGTTAAATAGCAATGATTTTATAAGTCGTAGAGACATTTTAATTAACAATGAAATTTGGAGAGCAATGAGAATTAAATCTAGTAAAACATGTAAATATTTTTACAATGTATGTATTGCGTAAGCAATCATGGTTTGATGATTTGAGAAGTAGAATTACCTTTAGCTTTTGACCTTTCGACACTTACTTTTGCGGGTCTCCCTGGTTTGCGATTAACTGTTAAAGGAATGTCAATTATTGCCTTATTCAGAAACGAATGAAGTTTGTTGTGAACAGCCAAACCGTATATGTGTTTGCATGAAAGTTTTTCGTTGTATGAAATGCATGAACAAAAAGACATTGTCATCATGGCCAATTTGAGCAATAATTTGGTTGTCAAAAAAATACGCAAATGCGAATCGTTCTTGCTCTGCGGTAGTATGCGGTAGTATTCACATCATAGGGAGTATTTTCTTTTTTTGGAATCATGGAATTCTCCTTAACCTAATCTTTAAGGGGGAGTCAGAAGCTAAGTAGCTGCTTTCTATAAAAACTGAAGCGGGTCCCTATTCCAATGATACACGTTTTAATCTTTATAAAGTATAAAAGTCACACGGCGTTAAAGCTGCCTGAATAATATCAACAAATAATAACTGATTATTTTGTCAGATCATGAGTTTTCTGATTAATTAACTAATCGTATATTAAGCCCTTACTTATAAAAACATTAAACAGTCAGTTTTAGCAACAAGGGTGACGTCAGAAATATTGTTACTCATTCAAAAATCATATAATTGTTTTGGCACGACGCCACTCATATGATTTTGTTAACTGCGATAATGCCGCTGCCTAGATATACCACTGCTGTATGTATGCAGGTTTTGACACTGCCTCATGGTGCATCATAGGATGAAATTTCGAGCTATTTCACAGCCAATTTGACAAAATTTTGAAACACTTTTTTGGTGTAAGTACCCACCTTAACCATTTATGTAGGCAACCTCGAAGAGTTTGTTTCGATTTATGTCTTGCAAGTATTTTTTGTAAGCGCTCAAAGTTGGCGCGTTTCAAAATCACAAAAGACTCAAGGTTAAAAAATTTGATCTTTAAATAATTCTAACTCGTAACAGGAACAAAAATTTTGAAATTTTCCTTCGAGGTTTCCTAGATATTGCCCATAAGATGTGAGAAAAAATAAAACTTAACCTGTTCCACGTCCCTACTGCCGTATCTTAGAGCGCAAAGATCCTATGTCTCCCCCTTAAGATCTCCTATACTTATCCCACTTTCTTCGTATTTCATCTTGTGCATTGCAACAAAATTACTGACTTAACACAATAGTACGTTTTCTGCTCTGCTCAAAATGATGCATTTTAATACTCTCACTTCCAATTATCTCCAACGGCTTCCAACGCTCCTTTTAAAGCGTGAAATTTTTTATTTACCCGTTCCAACGGCTGTCGATAACCTCCATTTCCGTTTGTACGCTTACACGGGGGCTGGTCCTCTTCTCTAGTAGCAGGCAAGACCCGTTTACTCACAGCAACAACTCTACTACTTATGCTTCTTCCTTGAGGTAACAACATTTTTTTAAACAACGCTATTTGTCAAGACTCACAAGTCAGCTGAAAGTTGTCGGGAAGATGAACTGGAACGTAGAGCTTACCTTATCAGTGCGTGACGTCAATCACAAATATAAATAGTTTTTTATTTCCTTAACACTGCCCTCAAACTCATAGCTGCATTATTTTAATTTTTAGGATAAAGAAAATATAAACGAATAAATTAGGTCTAAATGACTGATTGCATAAAAAAATATTTACATGCAAGTACTTTCCACTGCAACTAAATTAATGACGTCATTGCAAAAAAAATTAGACCACTATTCCAAATTTGAATAATTCTCACTGAAGCACTAAAGTACCACTCTAGATATTTTAAATTTAATTTTTTAATTTTTTCCAACCTTTGTTTTTACTGTTTGTCACGTACATTTGTATATGGCCTATTGATTGTATTGTAAGGGAGGCTCCATAAATGACGTCGTTTGTGAATCATGCAATTCTCTAAAATATTATAGCTTTTTTTGTTTACTAGATGCCACGTACATCCATACATGGCTTATTGATGGTAGAGGAGCTTCCATAAATAACGGCATTTGTGAATGGTGCAATTTATAAAAGTTTGGCAGATACATTAATCTACATGCTACGCACATTTGTATATGGCTCATTCATGGTAGGGGAGCTTCCATAAATCTAATGTCATCTTTTAGCGTAACATAAATTATCTTGTGCCTTTGTTGTAGCTCAACATCTACTTCGGGCCCGCCCCCGGTCGACAAATCTGGCGCGAAGCGCCGAATTTTTATTACTGAACTACTCTGCATTTTGGAGAAATATTAGTAAACAAAGTTACCATACCATGAAGTACAGTGGATTTGCCAAAAGCATTAATTTAATTTATTAAAATTTATAGCTCTCTTTTTATTCTACAATTCTTTGGTTCTAGTATCTGTAACAAGTATAAATTAAAAATAAAATTATATGCAGGTGCGTTCTACTTGTTAAAACTGGCATTTAAATTTATGACCTTACTGGTTGTTGTAATATATGGTTTACAATAATTTCTACGTTGTGCAATATTTTTAACTAATTGTGAGCCGAAGCATTGAGGCTTTTTGGTAAAACTTGGATCAGGCTGACGCTATCCAAAGGAACAGGATGTAAATATGAAACTATTATAGCTTTGTATAAAATTATTCATAATTAGTTTGACACCGCGTATATTTTTCTACAACTAAAGCCTGCAGCTGGTATACCAGGTTACTAGCATGGACCACAGTTTTTGTAAGAAAAAATTATGGGAGTTGCAGCAGCGCATTGAAATAACATCATATTCCTACGTTTGAGTTTACTTTAATCAGTCAGTTGTTTTCTGCTTATTTAAAATTAAAATTATTTACAGATACAATGAGCACACAAGAAATGGTATACTTAAACTTCAATGAAAAAGCCTAGTTATGTTTAAATGCTAAATTAATAGCTCAAGGCTTAATCTTTTGTTGCTCAAATATAACTTCCATTTGTATACTTTCCTTATTTTCAATACGGAGGTTTAACATTGTTAATAGGGCAACAGCAATAGTTCTTTTGATAATTTGTTTATAATATTTAGCAATATTTTGAAGATATATAACGATTGTTATTGACAAAAATCTAGATTTATTATAATCACAAAAGCAATTCAAAAGTGTTAATTATAGCACACCTATTTTCCAGTACTTACTAATGTTTAACATTTAATTCATTGCCTTCAAAGATTTTTAAAATTAATAAAGTTGGTCATTTTGATTGAAATTAAACTTAACGTTACATAAATTTAACGCAGCTCAAGATTATAAGTTTTCACAGAAGCAAATGGAAATTTTAAAATTTACAAAGCCACATTTTTAGCAATAGTAGTAATTTATAAATATAAGTAAGCATTGAGTTTTATGCCGTATTGAGTACTATGAAGAATGCCCCTGTTAAAAGTACGGTTGTATTTAGCCAATATACCGCTGTTTATATAGTTCATGAAGTACTCCATAATATAGTTATTAGGTAATGTAGGTGCCTTACAAAATGCGTAAGGTCCATTTTCTCAATTCCATATTTTCGGACTATATTTTTTGACATTCCTAAAACCTAATGACTGAACAATGAATACCCTTCAATTATTTATTACGAAAACCTCTACTACTAAATTATTACCTACCAGGGCTGAAATCTAAGCTGTTTTTACGACCAAACTCGATTCGTAGTAAAATATGCTTTGCCCTAAAAGTACGTAAAAGTAAAAAATCCCTAAAATTGGTTTAAACCTTATTATACACTTTTAATTAATCATGAAAGAAAAGTTTCACTAAATCGAATGTTTTTTGCAAAATTATTTACCAAAAATAACAACAATAAGCTTATTATAGGCCGACAATAAATTTTCTGCAATAAACAGAACTGGACAAACAGAGGTCAGATCAAAAACATGACCTCTGTTTTGTCTACCAATGGTAAGGACGACATTTCTCACTATTTTGACTTTGTATCCTGAAAATACCTGTCTGTTTATTCTGTATCCACTTTAAAATATTCGGTAACTTAAATGAAAGTTTGGAAGGAACACAGGCACTTGTCAAGTCATTGTTAGAAAAAAGTTAGAAAAATCTTAAAATCCTAATTTCCTTAAAAGGGGATTAGTTTGTTGAAAAAACATTGACATCATAGTAAAAGTTGCGTATTTTATGTGATTTAGTTTGAAAAAGTGATAAAAACTTTTTTAATTTGAAAAAGCTAGTTTTTTAAGAAACGAAGCTGAAAGTACAAGTATATGTAGTTAAGATTAAAAGCTAGATAATTTTTGCTGAAACACATTTTTAAAGGCAGTAGTTTCATATAATCAATGTGGTCCACATAAACTAGCTACCACTGCGTCTTTAAAACTAATAATTATGTGCCTTTGTGTACGCATTCTATAGATAGTCGATAGACTCTGCATTATTTCAGTTATTTACTCGGTGGTAGCTGATCTCCTGCTTTGTCAGCATCGGGTGTAAACACAACACCATTGTTCATATTTATTATTTTATGTAGTGACACAGTTTAAATTCGCAACCACCGCCGTAAAGATCGTCAACTTAAATAGGAGCATGACAGTGAAGGCACAACTCATCATCAGCGCTTGACGTCATACATGAATATAAATAGCTTTCCATTTCCAAATACGACCATTGAACTCGTTAGTAAATTATTTTAGCATTTTGGTGGATCTGATAAAAAAGTAAGTGCGCCTTAATATAGCTGTAAATATGTAATTACAGGAAAAACTATTTAAATATCACAGAATACAAATAAATATAATTATCGTTGCAATCGATAAAAATACTTGTCAGTTTGACGCCCCTTTTACGTTTTTGTTACTTAAAGCTTATAAACGGTGGTGGAGGTAATGGTCTGAAATTGTTGTTGAAAAAGTGACGCCAATTAATTAGCACTACTACGTATTGACGTAATTACCTTACCATCCTTTTGAAGTAATGAATTCTTAATTCTTTGTCACCATGTGACGCCTACAACTTTTGTCAAATTATTAAAAAATTGTAGTTTTGTAATTTGCAGAACATTATCTAAACATTGATCTTTTCGTTTTGGAAATGCAAACAATTTAATTGTTTTCAAATCAGACAAAAATTTTAAGAGCTAGAAAGTGCTAAATACTAAATACTTCAGATTTACAAATTACTTATTTTTAGTCCTAAATACTCAATTAGGTAACGATTAGGCTAGTTAAAACCCAATTATGTGATTTATGGGATTTTAAAATTTGTTTTTTGTACTTTTATTGTATTAAAAAGGTACCAAAATCCTAAAAATACGGCAACCACTATGTTGGAATTCATCACGTTTTCTGTGTGTTTTATGTAATTTGGTCGCCTTAAGTATGTCAAAATATATCAAAATATTATTATATCACTTTCAAAGTACATTTTCAAACTATAAGCTACAATCATATTCTAATTATATTTAAATCTATGTGGAGTCGAAATACTTTTTTAGTTTTACTGTAAGTCTGTAAGTAGTGTTGCTTGCTGTACAGAAATATCTGGCTGACGAGTCTGCCAACAAATTTTACATGTCAGTTAACTTAAAAAACTAAAATATTGCAAAACTTAAGTGAACAAAATTTAAAAAATAACCAAGGTCATACTGTATCCCAAATTAGGCAAGCAGCGCTGTGGATTCGATGCTCTATTTTATTACAAGCTAAAATCAATACTGTGAATTAGAATGCTGTATTTTTGTATGGTCTACCAAATTACTAACATGGGAAAAATTAATTGCGAAAATAACAAGCAAAATGTCACGATTAAATTATATGATTATTTGTTGAGTGTTGTAAAAAAGTATCAATAACATTATTTAATTTTTAAAACGTCTTACTGTACATAATTGAAAAACTCGAATCACTAATATTCCAAACTAAAACTTTATCAAATATAGCTACATTATTTGCGGATTAAAATCACGTTCTACGACACAAAATTATATAACTTTTATTAAAGCTATCTGATCTGAAAAACCGTATTCATAATCAATGAAGTGCAGTACTAGGGTAAATAAAAATAAAAATAATTATTGAAGTCAAAATATTTAATTACATCTGGGAATTATATTTGTGTGGACTACAAATTACAACTAATTTTAAATTCTCAAATAAGGTTGGCTTGTTTAACGCCGCTCATAGGTATATTACTGGTAATCGAGTCAGCATGCCAATGCAGCTGACGAGCAAACGGCAAGACCTTATTCTCTGAGATTTGAACCAAATGTAGTTAGTCAAATTAAGCATCGTTAGTATAGTCTAGGAAACCCCAAACTTGATTCGCATATGAATGTTTACTATTTAAAAAAAATTTTAAACAAAATTTAAAAAACCTCGAAATTAAAAAACTGATTTTTCTTATGGCCTTTAACATGGCAATTTTTAAAAAACACGGGTTACAGTATGGATTTTTTTTGCATTTGCCCAAAAAATAGGAATATAGTTTTTGTAATATTATTTCATTACCCACATGCGTAAAAATATTTTACATTACTTTGAATGCAAACGGTACTATCTACAGTTCATTTGCATCATTTTTAGTTTTAAAATTACCTTTTTTGTTTAAAATTTTTAATGAACAGTTTTTCAAACATTGGATCGGCACGCTTCAAAAAACTCTCAATTCAATTCCTGTAAAGCTATGTTAACTGTGGTAACGTTAATTGCAACTGATTTAACTGTTAATTTCAAAATTTGGGAAATTTGGGAATCCGAAAATCCCATCTAATAGTAGCCTTTCTTTAGTAGCCTCAATTTCCAACAGCTGTTGGTGTTGCTTTAATAACAGTAAGAATAGCTGTGGATTTTCTAACTGTAGCATCATTTTTAGTTGTTTACCAAGCGAGTAAAATGTTTAATAGCGTGAGAGAGAGAGAGAGAGAGATTTACGTAGGTACTTCCCACCTACTTCTGCATCAAATTTTTTAAGTGACCAAGGCGCTTTGAAGCTTGGTGGAGCTTCAACGAGCCTTTGAGAGGGCAGCCTTCCTCTTTTACAAATCAGGAGCCTGGACATTCGAGACTCTGGGTAACAAAGCTCCCTTATAGAACGAAAACGCGATCGTAAACGGTAGTTTTTCTAACACTGTTTAGGGTGAGTCGCTTTGAAAAAAATGGCCAACCCATTTTAAATATTCTATTTACGCAATACCTAAAAAATGACACGGTGGGTGGGTGGGACCTAGCACTAGCGCCTAGCACAATTTAGGTGGGATGGGGCGCCATTTTTGTTCGGCCCCTACCTACTCCCGTAATTTAGCCTGTAAATGACAATAGAAAAATACAACAGAAACCACATAATATGCTTAAAAATTGGGTATATATATTTGTGTATGACTAAGTGCGTTACGGTGACGTCGATTAGAGGCCGCAGACATCAAAATTAGGAAATCCATCTTGAAAGAAAGACACCGTACGCGTAAACCAACCCACCCACTTTTCATCACATTAAAATTAATAAAACGGCTTAGGGGTTTAGCATAAATGATGTCACGTAAATTATTTTTTAGAAACCACCCACCAACCTATCATTGCATTTACATTGAAAAAGCGGCGTATAGGTTTATAATTGGTGACTTTACGTCCTCCTTGAGGTGCACCCACTTACAAGTAGTGGGAAAGGGTGGCGGGAGTTTTAAATCGAAACAAATATTAATGGAATTGCAAAATTCTTTCTGGCATCTCTCGTGCCGGCGATATTTTTACAAAGTCCAATAGCATCAGATTCTTTCCGATTGACCCCACTGTATAAGACACTGACCAGTCAAACACATCCAACCTGATCCCTTGTTTCAAACCTAATGTAACCGAGCCTACTCGTACCAGAAATACTCGTATCCCGCCCAATTCTATCATCATTACTCGTACTTATATCCCACTCGAAACTGAAGCACTCGTATCCTATAATGCGGGCAACCGAGAGTGATATCTGGCAAGGATAAAGCTGCCGTTTGTTTGCATGTAAAATGTATCCTTGCCAGATATCACTCTCGGTTGCCCGAACAATACCTTTTGGTACATGCGGTGCTTGCAGCACTTGTACATAAATTGTACCGGTGCTTTTGTTGCCAATCCATTCATACCTTGCCCACAAGTAAAAAAATGTCGTACCTAACCCACTCTCACTGGCGCTATTTTTACCAAGCCCACTCGTAACGTCATCACTCGTAACCAGCCATCTTGAACTTGTGCCGCTGTTACCGAGCCAACAGGTACTATCATCATTCATATCCCACCCGCTGGTATTACAAAAACTTGTATCGAACCAACTCGTACCGTCGCTATTCTTTCTATATCCAGACGTACCCTAGCACTGTTTATAGCCCACCCACTGATTTCACTAAACATGGTACCTAGCACACACGTACCGGCGCTGTTCTTCCCAAGTATATTCGCAACTCAACCAATTGTACTAGAAAACCAGTACCTAGCTCACATTTGCCGGTGCTAACTGCGAGAAATTTATGTTTGCTTTGCTAAAAAATTATTGTTTTTCAGTAATCAAACCAATTTACTGCAAGCTAAGCATCTATCTGGTGCCTACGGTGCGGTGAACCAGTTCGGCGCTATTATACATTTTACTCACTTGGTAAACAACTAAAAATGATGCTACAGTTAGAAAATCCACAGCTATTCTTACTGTTATTAAAGCAACACCAACAGCTGTTGGAAATTGAGGCTACTAAAGAAAGGCTACTATTAGGTGGGATTTTCGGATTCCCAAATTTCCCAAATTTTGAAATTAACAGTTAAATCAGTTGCAATTAACGTTACCACAGTTAACATAGCTTTACAGGAATTGAATTGAGAGTTTTTTGAAGCGTGCCGATCCAATGTTTGAAAAACTGTTCATTAAAAATTTTAAACAAAAAAGGTAATTTTAAAACTAAAAATGATGCAAATGAACTGTAGATAGTACCGTTTGCATTCAAAGTAATGTAAAATATTTTTACGCATGTGGGTAATGAAATAATATTACAAAAACTATATTCCTATTTTTTGGGCAAATGCAAAAAAAATCTATACTGTGACCCGTGTTTTTTAAAAATTGCCATGTTAAAGGCCATAAGAAAAATCAGTTTTTTAATTTCGAGGTTTTTTAAATTTTGTTTAAAATTTTTTTTAAATAGTAAACATTCATATGCGAATCAAGTTTGGGGTTTCCTAGACTATACTAACGATGCTTAATTTGACTAACTACATTTGGTTCAAATCTCAGAGAATAAGGTCTTGCCGTTTGCTCGTGAGACATTTTACTTGCATGCAACAGAACTATAGTTGAAAAGGCGACAGAATTTAAACTTCACGAATGATGGAAGAAGTATAAAGTTTAAATAGTAATACATATTTCCACACAAAGTAAACAATTTACAAATTTTCAGGAAAATTCCTGCACTTTAATTTTTGAAGTAAAACTGACGATGATATTTAAAATCAACTTAAGCTTCCTAACAATATTTAGAAAACATGACATCGATTATTCATACTGCTCAGTATTGACAACTGTGCAATATAAAAATAGTTAACCAATAAAATATCTGATTTTAAAAATATTTTACTGAAATACAAATAATACTTTTGAAATTCTTAAAAGTTTAAAAATAATAAATTGGATATTTTATTTTTTTGGTGACTACTAAATCGACCAGTTAATTATTTAGTAAGAAAAGCAATAAATTACATAAAGCAAGACTTTTAAATTTTCAAGATTATAGGAAGAATAAATAGAAAAATTGAAATGTTGACTGTTTATTGGGAAATATTAAATTATGTGTTAAAAACTATATTTCAAAAATAGAGAATTTGAAGGGAATTCAGGAATTTGGTTCGTGTATTAGTCGCACCCGGAAAAGTCAAAACCACATTACTCCCACCCGTCGTATGCGCACACTGATATTAGTCTCCCGCTCTCAATTCGCGCCCCAACATTACTCGCACCCGTCATATTCGCTCCCGTGAAGTATGCAAATATTCATTCTTATGTGAACAGCCTGTCCAGGTGTTAACCGTTGTCAGTTTTTTGTATGCGTGTTGATAAAATGATAAAAAGGAATGAAACAAAAATTATGAAATTCTCAAATCTCCACAAACTCTGCTATATATCCTAACTTTAATGTACATATTTATTTTACTTTTGCCTCTGACTTTACATTGTAAACTCTTTCTTCGACTTCCGGATTTTCCTAAACATATACCCTATTATGTATTATATAATATATTTCACAAACATGCATCATGCACAATAAATAATATGATTATTTGTGTTTCCCTTTCCCTATATAAACTGGAAGCTCCTTCTTAAATAACCAGTGTACAACTAACCTTTAACATTAAAAGTCACTCGTGACTTACTCTGCTGTTGTACTACTCACCATTCGACATTTATCTTTAATAAACTCTTTCCTACCTGAGTCTAAACCCAACACCCAACCAAAACTCCTAGAGTCATTAATTATACATATGAAGCGTGAACTCGGACTTGCCATTATAAAAATTCCCGTGTGTGGATGTGCATAACAATATTGAATAAAATGGTATTACAATTGTATTGAGTATAAATATTACCTGGCATATGCAAATGGAAGTGTCCAAGACACTTTAATTAAATAAAAATACAAAAATTACAAAACAGCAAGCAGAATAAAAATTACTATAACTCTATGAATGTAATTATTGCATAAAATACTAATCAAACAGTGGCAAGGCCACTTTGTACTTCATGAGATTGTTTAGAACGCACATGACGGAAAAACGCCAAGTCTTAAATATGCGTCTGGCAGCCAATCCAATTCAACAAATTTAATTAGACATGTTGCCCTTATTCGAACATTCATGGTATTCGAATTTTGAATTCCATTTTGTTCATACAGAAAAACACTCTGGAAGAAGACTGCCAATAATATTTAATAACAATGAATTATTATAAAAGCTTGTAACGCAATTAATTGAACCTATTTTGCTTGTGTGAAATATTATACGGAAATTATTGGTAGGACTGCTGTAGAAAATAATACTTCATTCGTAATTTATAAATTATTTAAATACCTCATTGAAAAATAAAATTATTAGGTTAAAAGCCGCTTATATTTTAATAATGGTTAGTATTATATTCATAGTAATACTTATTTTCCATTCTACATTTTAAAGTATAAGGATGCAACAACAAACTACCAATAAACTGATAGAACGCTTTGCTTAAACCGGATTTAGGTACATAAAGAAAAAATTACAATTGCAGAAAATTTTAAAGGACCTTGCAAATCCTTTATTCTTGTTAATATTTTGATATTGTGTAGCTAATAACCAACGACATTTTCTGAATAATTTGCTTTACGAAGAAGTGATGCAATTAATGCATTCTGTTGTATAACAAAATAAGGAAGGTAATTACTACACGTTCTAGCGCTTGAATAGTTCAGACGTTATGCACACTTGATCTGAAAATTTTAAAAGTACCCAGACAAGATTATGTGAGCCGGAACAAAGTCAACTTTGCTAAAATATATTAGAACTGTTTTATAGTGTAAGTGTTTCCAAATGCTCAGATTGTTTTAGATTAATTCAACTTGCCCGTGTGACTAAATTACAAACAACGTAATAATGTGCATTAACTATGGTAAATTTTAATTCGTTTTATGTGTTAATTACTGGAAACATTGCAGTGTCAGTTGTTGTACTTATTATTTATAAATTATTCCAGCTACCAATAAGGTGGTAAATGACATGTAATAGTTTAAAACCGCTCAAGTCTAATACAAGTGAGAATTACTGTGAAGAGGGTAAAAATATTCACTGTAGGGAATGCAGCAAGATAACAAAAATATTAATGTAAATTGTAATAATGATAAATATAACTTCACTGTCACTTTGTTCATTAAAAAAAGTATTACTACACTTTAGTTGTAAGGTTTCCGGATTCATAATGGCTTGTAACAAGTGTATGCGTAAGCAAACCATATATATATAACAGTTGGCAAATAATCACTGCTATCTAAAATTTGGTTTTATTAGGTATACAAATATCAAACAACTTTTAAACAATTTTAAAACTGTATTCACAATCTTATTAGGTGGAATAAAGTGTAATACAACAATACAAGGGCACTGAATATGGCGACCATTTCAATTCTGAGATTGATCGATTTATTTAGTGCCAGCCCAAACCCAAACGACTAAATTCCAAATGTTATTTAATAAAAAGGAATTATTATTCATTATTAATTGTGCCATATTTCCTTCTATTGGTAATAATGGACAATTCAAATTTTTTAAATTTCGGCAGTAAGCAATTCATTAACAAATATAAATGATGCGGCATTAAAAGCTTACTTGAGTTTTTTCCCACTTCGTTACGTGTAATTGGCAATGCAAGAACCTAAATAGGAATTTTCATAAGAATATGCACCGTAACGGATTAGAAACGGCAGTGTGCCAAGTATATGTACTGTTGTATGTAGCAATGAAAATCCAATATTTACGCTAAGTAAATCTATATCTACTTTTTCAAGCAAAGTAGATATATAGGTAGAAATGTAGGTATGTATGTAGGTAGTTATAAACGAATGAGCAATTTTTTATAGTACACACTATGGTAAAACAATTTTGATAAATTCTTAGTTAATGATTTTACTAGTCACTAGTATTTATTGGCTCTATTGCTTATGTGGCATTAGAACAAATAGGTCCGTTCAGGCATTTGGCTATTTTCTAATACAATGTTTGGCGACTTAACAATTAACAAGTTACTAGAATGGTAGCCGTGCTTATTCTTTTTATCTATCTACAATACTAATTCACATAATTTAGCAAGCGTTTGAATTTCTAAACGAAAGTATACATGCAGTATATAATGTTAAAGCTCTTTAAACATTAAAAATATAATTGTATTTTGAAATCAAAAATTATTCTATTTGTTTTATTTTGAAATTACAATTACTGCCTAGTTGTCTGAGCGAACTTTTAAAACATTGCATATAATAATGTTGTCAGGGACCGCGAACTGGTTTTTATAGATCCTCTTGTTGTATTTTAAATCAGTTAAAGTTGATTTGCGCTACTTTTACCGCCATATTACATTGAACAATGCTTTTCTTTGATGCTAGGCAAAAAATATACAATAACTTTATATGATAATTTTGAGCCGACGATTTCTTCTATTCCAAGTGGTTAAAAGTTACAATCTACCTCTTCGTTGCTGACATAAATGTTTAACTGCTTATTTTTCCGAATATAATAGCATTTATTTAATTTTCTCTGGTTGTGCTTTTTATCTTTTACTTAATGCTGAATCTTGCCATAATACCGAACAACATGAAAGCTGTAGAGAGTTTAAATTTTCGATTGCATGCTGGACTATTCCAGAAATAAGAATTAGGCGCCTTTCAATTAGCGCAAAATTTAAATGCAGAAATTGTGAATGTCTATCAACATAAGCAGCGGCGGATCCATAAATTTTTTCTTAGTGGGGGGAGGGCCGAACAATTTTATGTCACCAAATTAAAAATGACCGCTTGCATCTCTGCAATGTTAAAAAATTACCTTCTTGGAGGTGGGCTATAACCACCTAGCCCCTCCCCCTTTGAATCCATGGCTGAACATAGGTAAATAACTGTTTTGTAAACTTCTAAAATTGCCAATTTGAGTACTCGGTGCAATAAAAAAAAATCTAGAATCAAAGATCTACGATAGTAGCAAATTTTTTTAGTAATATGAAATTTTAGAAAAAATTATTATAAATATTGGAAATTTGAATACAATATTACAATATATAAAAATACATTTTTTATGATTAAATGTGCAATTTTGATTCAGTATTGTTAAACAACGCATGGACTGTGTTTTACAGTATTTTAAAATTTAAAAAAAAATGCTTGTGTATGACGAAAGTAATTATACACCTAATATTTAGCAGAATGGCATTGAATTTTGAACACTGAACACAAATTATCTTAAGGAGCATTAAATCATTACAAAAATTTGTTATGCTGTAACGCTTTATTATATTTTTTTTTCGTTACTAGTTTTAATGTTTTGGCATACCACCGTTTGAACCTATGCTCACGTAAATAAAATTAACAATTTCCCTAAAATTTTAAAATTGACATATTTATTTATTTCGTTGTTACTCTGATCCAGGCGTACTTTTAAAATATGAAAAAATGTATGTACGTACACGCATAGAAGTGTTGTTTTAATGTTTTATGTACAACGCAGTATTTGTATTTACACGCGTATTGACATAGTACCTCTATTTCATAATACATACAAGTAATGGCAAAAGTATTAGTCTTCACTATTATTATGAATACTTCGATTAAGTTAACATCACTATAAAGAACAAATTGGGACTGTCATACGTTAAACCTGCGTTTCAAGCTCAACGAGGTTGTAACTACGGAAACTATTTGCGACGTTAAAATACGCAGAATATTTTTTAACACGCTCAAAATTGTTTTTTTTAATTACTATACAATTCACATATAAATAACATTATATGGGTTCATATTTTCATACATATAATTATATGTCTAAAAACCAGTATATTGGAATTTACAATTAAACTGTTGCCGGGTCAAAACTTAGCCTTAAAAAAGTATGCCATGCCAATTTAAATTTAAATATCTTAAATGCCAACAATATATTGTATGATATTTTTACAAAACAATACTTATAACATACTCAAATTTCTAATAAGACTTCTGTGCAAAATATTTTTTTCAGAATGTATAAATTATTATCGTTATTGTACATATGTGTTTTCTACATTCACTTATTAATACACGTATTTTTATTTCTTTTTTTATTGTTATTTTTAATGCTAAAAGGACATGCCAAATTACTAATAAAAGGTTTAACACCGCTAACGGTTTACTGTATGTAAACCTTAACTATTTTCGAAAGATAAATTGCAGTAAACACCATTTTATGTATGGATTTTAAAAATTGTACAACAAAATAGAAAATCGGTAGTAAATATTATTATTTTCTTTTAATTTAATTTCAAGAAAAAATGCTGCATCCGTTTTACTTTATCGTGAAGAACTTACACTAGTTATCCTTACTATTGTTTAATAAAATAATAAAGTACCTGCCTGTAAAGTACGTGCACGCAGGAATGTAATAAAATATTTTTTGGTTACTGCGTGCAGTAGAAAAAAGTTAGAAGTCAGCAATATAAGCCCAGAGTGTACCGTACCATGATCATATAATAAAGAGATGCGTACATTCCGATGCATCTATAAGGTACGGGATATGCACATATAGACAACTCGATACATCTGACACGTTTTACAGCACAACCCTGACACTGAGTGGTGCGTAGTGCGTACGCACTATGCGTAAATGTTATAAATCTACAACGCACTTTATTTGGTCCTAGGCATGAGGTTCATTTCCTTTCACTTTCTCATACGTATTTTGCAAGTGTTCCATGCAAGAGTGCTGATTTTTGTCTAAGGAAAAAAGTTTAAATAAAACGCAGATTTTCTTATAAATTGTTAATCTGAATCTTACAATATTTTGTGAATGCAAACTAAATTTATTATTATAAAAAGTGTGAAAAAGTTAAGACTATCTGTAAATATTACATACTTGGATGAACCAGGATAGTGAGTTGTTTACTGTCTAGTTCAAGGTAGTTACGCATTTTAGTGTATTCAGTGGTACATTTTAAGTGTTAAATATAACGTCAGTGGTATCATTTTAAAATATCTACAATTCTTGTAAGTTAAAAATTACTAAAATAATAATTGGGCACGTAATGATTGCCAAGGGTTTTTTTTAAATTGGCTTTTCAATTCATGTGTGTGTATAGTTAAAGATAAAAATGTAATAAATTAATTTAAATTACAATTATCAGTTAAATTTAAATTTCTTTGGTTTATACTAATTTACTATTCAAACCACAATGTCAACTGAAAACTTAACACAGTTGTGCCGTTCTAATATCAATTTTCCTGCTTTATATATTTAATTTACAATCTGTGTATTTTGTTTAATAGAAACTCAACTATTTAAAATGAAGCGAATGCTCCTGGGAATTGACCCTTGCATCAACGAGTCTATTAGTGAGGATTGCAAAAAATGGAAATTTAATTTTGATTCAGATCGTCTACAGGCAATTCCTCCGTCTCAGAATACATTTTACAAGTTTTTGCACGCAATTAACAAAACAAACCAGAACAACATGCTCCCAGCAGTAAGTACAGAGGGGGAAAGACTGTCCGGCTGTTGGTTGATATTTAAGCCACTTCGTGAGGTTGACAAGGCATGGGAGACAGTGAAAAAAGCGACTGAAGCGGGTCAACTGGGCTACATGTCCAATGTCCGCACTATAAAGGATCATGGTAAGCAACAACAAAAATTGCATTCATATATATTATATTAATTAATTTTGCTATTATAACTAAAGGTATTTCATATAACCAATGCGGACAAAAAATGAACCATATCCATTTTTAGCTAACACAAATTTTGGCAAAATAATAATAAAATATCGTGAATCTGCAAGAATATCAACAAAATTTTTCGCTCCTTTTAGAAACATACAAATAAGTTATTTTGCACTTTTCAAAAACACTTAAAATAATTTACACCTCTCAAAAATACACAAATAAAACCATTTGCACTTCTCAAAAACGTGATAATAAAATATAATGTACCTTTTAAAAACATGCAAGTATAAAACTTTGCACTTATCAAAAATATGCAATTAAAGAGTTTCACATTTGTCAAAAACAAGTAAACACAAAATTTTGCATTTATAGAAAAGTCGTATTTTCTTACATATCCGTATCCATCCTACTTTTAATTTTTTTAACATAGCTTGTTTTAATACTACATTAAATGGGATATGGATAATTTTGATACTTTACTCACTGTATGTAATGCAAACTTGTATTACATTTTAATAACTGATGATTAAAATATTACGTATTTTCAGGTTGCAATATCACACCACAAAACAAGGCAAATGTAATCTCAGTATGTACATACAATGCATTTGAAGTTGACGATGTGATGAGAGTCCGCGCAGCACTCCAACGCTTGGGCTTTACATCCACGAAAGGAAAACTTGAGTATAAAACACTTGGAGCCACACACGAGGAAATTCACTATGAAGATCATGACAGTGAACATGTGTCAATCCGCCGGGATTTTAGATTAGTCAAAGCTGTGTAGTTTTATTTTATTTATTTCATTTTTGCTTCTATAGCAAAAACGCACCAAAAAATTAATTTGTGTTTTTATTAAATTGACATGTAATTACATAAGTACATAGTTTTTGTAACATTTAACACATGTAAATGTATGTTTTCTGGATTATGAATTCAATTTCATAAACAAATTTTGATCTTGTAAATAAAACAAAAACTGGTTGCCAGTCAACGAAGCGAACAATATGAATTTTTAATTTTAATTTATAGTGAATGTTATAAAAAACATTTTGTAAAAATTAGTTAACTCATGTTTAATTTAATTCCAGAATTTTAAATATTATTTGAGCTTGGCGATTGTTTTTGGTATTGTGGTACAATCAAATTATAAGATTGCTTACGTATGTAAAAATTTAAAAAGTTAAGTATGTACAGTAACACGAATTTCCTCATAAATTGTATAATAAGCTTACTCTAAAATGGCCTGATGGAATCAACTACTTAATAACTGTTATTATTGATTTTAAATTATTTCATTGTAAGTGCTAAACTCTCAAAATTGCTTTTTGTAACGATGTACGCAACTTTAATTCAACAACAAGGTTATGAATTAACAACATACATCGATTAAAATAATAAAAACTTGTAAAACTTTTAAAGTACTTGATTAATTTTTCACGACAAGTTTTAATTTTCAATTATTTCCCTTTTTTCACATCTCGAAGTCTTGTAAATAGAACATTTTGCACAGCTGCAGAATTTATAAAAAATATAATATTTTACAATTTTCAAAAACACATAAATAGGACATTTTGATATTAAAAAAAAGTCGTATGTAATATTTTACGCATATATTTTACTGTCAGTGATTTTTTGATATTAGATATTGTCTGCTCATTTTAATTCAAGCCAAAATTGGATACAAGCAATTTTGATTCTTCGTTTGCACCATTTTTTATTTCAACGCTACTTTTGTTCTTAATGTCCATATTTGCCCACACATGATGTCTAGGTGTCCCAAATTTAATGAAGGAAGCAAGAAGAAAGTGATTTACAAAATAATCATACAAACGCTTCATCTCATTTTCTACATTTTTCATTTTGCAACAGTCCATGATACATTTAAAAACAAACAGAACAACATGTTAATATTGTAATTTATTTATTGACACTATTTCCGTAAACAGAAAGCCGCCGCAATTTACAGTTATTTGTGGGCTATAATTAAATAATTACTGTAATAGAAAAAAGAAGCACGGAGACGGTACAGAATATTGCGATGATTTAAAAGGCAAGAAATGCGTAGTTTCGCAAGTTCAGCCTTCACCTTCTTACTATAAAAGTCCAATGCTATATGAAAGCTACTATGCCAGTGTTAGAGATAAAATGCGCTTTGAGTTTTCGTACTGCGTAATACATGTCTACGTGCACATGCCCATGTACCGGTCTTTGCCCTGAACTCCTAATAAGAGTATAGAAATATCGAGAAGGAAAGGATAATATCAGACATTGTATCGTAGAGTAATGCGTAGGTATGTTTATACTCACGGAAGCATATATTATGCACTAATACTACTACCACCACGAGCCTTCTCTACTGCGTAGAAAAAGTAAAACTGTTCTCTCTCTTTGGAAACTACGCACTTCTTTGAGAGGAACGTAAACACTGTCTTTTTCACTGCCTCCTCGCTTTGCGTTGCACTGATCGTAGGTAGCCAGTTCACAATAGGAAGAAGAGAATGACACACGAGAAGGAAATAGCTCTGTGCAAAAATCTTGTATCTGGGTTTGTTTACATTCTACGAAACAAAAACAACAACATTATTAACAGGAGGAAGAAATCCGCTCGCAATAAAATAAAAAATAATTTTCAATAATACCTTTTTTAATCCTACGAAGTCACACGCTAGTATCATAATTCGCTCAGGAAGCGGGTTCGAATATTTATTAATGAATAATATTGTGTCATTTAACCGGTAGAAATATACAGTCACATAAGCGTTTGAAAATATCTTGTTGAGATAATTTATTACAGATTGAAGTAAGTGATTTAAAATTTAAAAAAAAATCTTTGTAAGCTGTGTGCGTTATCATAGGTTAGATAGTTTATATTGATTGTTTTATTTTGTTTTCAATATGTAGATAGAATGTTTTTAATTATTTTAAATTATTTTATACTGAAATAATTTACAGTGCAAAAATAAATTAAATGTATTAATTTTTTAATATGTAGAAACTAAATATGGAAGTCCAAACAAATCACTTTGGTCATCCCCACCACCATCACCACCATCATCACCGTGGCAACAATAGAAGCGACACACAAAGTTGGAATTTTCATGAGGAACTAGCCAAACAGCTTGCTGTGCCCCCTTCACAAAATACATTTTACAAATTTCTGCATGCCTACAATGGAACTAATCGCAATAACGAGCGGCCGGCAATAACGGATGATGGAACTGGGCTGTCAGGATGTTGGCTTATTTTTAAACCTCTCCAAGAATTAGATGCAACTTGGGAAACTGTGAAAACTGCCACAGAAGAAGGCCAACTGGGATACAGGTCCAATGTACGTACTATGAAACGTGAAGGTAAAAAAAATAATTAATATTTAATTAATTTTGAATACATTATACAGGTGTCAGATTAATTATCAGATTTTATTATAGTGGTATATGTAGCTTTCAGAGACAATTTCTAAAAACAAATTTTTCCACAACCACACTCACAGGTGCAGGTGTTGATAGTGACAAAAAAGTAATTTCCGTCTGCACGTACAATGCGCTCGACGTCAATGATGTGGTACGGGTTCGAAAGGCTCTGGAGAATTTAGGAGTTTTGACTGAGGGTGAAATTCCAGATTATAAAACATTTGAAGACATCAGTGATGACATCCCATGCATAGGTCAAGAGGGCCATGGCTCGTTCCCTTCTGTGTAGTGTAATTAATTACCGCGTGTTATAAAATACTGATTTATAATTTTTGATTTCAGTTTCAAACTTGCATTTAATTACTATACATAGTTATTGTAATAACAATTACTGTTAATAATTCTGTTGCAAGACTGTAGTACTGACTAGATTTAAAATTTTATACTTACAATTTAGTACTGTTAATTAATTTTAATTGTACTGTTATAATCGATTGTAACTCTATGTATTAACAAGATAGGCAAGCCTATCACATGTCATAATACAAGTCGGTTTTTAATTCTAGCTCATAATTTAGAGCGCAAATACATACTATCGTGAAATTTAACAATTTTAAAGAGCTAATATAATATATAGTGTAAACGTGCAGGCGTCAAATTGTGAATGAATAAAATATGTATTATAAACTTAATTATTATTTGGATGATGAGTTCATGCAGTAATTTTGTTTGCATACAGCTGGCACAACATATTACTAGCAATGTAATTCCGTATGTAATAGTTTTAGCATAATGCGTCAATTCAATAATAATATGCAACTGTGTCTTAACTGACGATGAGAGCAGAAACAATTATTTTGGAGATAGTTTAAAATCGTGTTTCTTAGGTTATTTAGATTAAGGTATACGCCACTCAGTTTTAACAACTTGTATTACTTGTGCAAATACCGAATGTTAGGCTTTAGGGAAACACAGGGTAAAAACAATGCCGACTAGTGGAACTATAATGAGCAGAGTGAACGATTTTATCGGCATTATATTGGTTTGGGGCACTACAGTTCGTTGTGCTACCTAAACGCATGCTAAAGCTTTACCATACAAGCACTAATATTTTCTTACTAGATTAAATGCAGAGGTTTTTGACAAAACGTGTAAAGTTGATCGAAGTGAATTTTTACAATAACAACGAATTTCAAATAAAATTTACAGGATGATTTTTTAAGTCCAATATTTTCTACATAAAATGTTAAGACTAAAGCACTGTTACAAGTAGTAGCTAGCTCTATTAATCTAGACATAATTTTTAATTTTTTATAAAAATATTTAAACATGGATATTTTGTTAAATTGACCAGTTTCTCCAACAAAAACACAATTACTTAACATGTGTTAAAAAGTCTGTGATACAAATCCTTGTCATACTAACACACTCAAAAATCAAAATTAAATCAGAAATGAGTGTTTAAGGTTGACTTATGACATTTGCCTTTCAAAAAAGCTTTATATTTAGAGCTGTTTTTTTTACTTTGACTTTTACTATGCGAAACGGTAACTAACCTGTTTGAATTGTACAAGTTACAAAAATAACCTTATTTAAAAGAAATTACATCGAAACAAAACCTAATATAATTGTTGGTTTCTGCTAAGTGAATTCATTTTGCCAGTATAAGCGATTAAACATTTTTTAGCACAGTTTTCAGCTTTTTAGTGTTGAATCGACAGCATCACAATTGTTAGTTTTATTTATAATGTATACTAATTTACTCGTATCTGTATTTTTAAAAGTTAAACAATGTAAGGGAAAGTTTTGTTATTGGACTGCGAGCTTTTAATATTAACATCTAGGTAGTTAACTTATTGCTATTTATTTTAATTTTCATTGTGTGCGTGTGATTTAAAACAGTGCTGTAAAACACATTTTTTGCATTATTTAAAAACATGCATTAAAGGTAAACTCTAAATATATTTGCAACATATCTTAAAATCAAAATTGAATAAAATCATAAGCACTTTATATTTTAATTTAATTTCACCAACTAAAGTTATTAAGAACCTAATACTTTCAAAGTAACATGAACATGCACTAATTATTATTCTGAATTTTACGTCAAACCTTTTGTGTTATTTAAATGCCACCCATTGCCTATTTTTGGAGTGACCTTCCCGTTACGGAGTTGCGAATGCATAATTACATGCGTTGGTTTCAGAGTAAATTCTGTGTGATTAATTATATTCACTAAAATGAAGTTACTTTATTAATAGTCATTTACGGACATGCAGTTTTCCGTTAGATGGTCAAAATGGTATTATTTGCAGATTAATAAATGTCTGCGGTTTGGAAAGCTTACAGAAGTAAAAACTGTTATGTCGAAATCAACTTTGAATGTCCGCTTCCGCTTCTCAGTTAGACTTTATTTTAGCGCCGACTGTCTTTGTATTTCTGGAATAAAACTTACATAACCCAGTTATAACTATTATGCTGTTGCTGTTGCTGCAATGGTTTACATTTTAAGAATGAAACGCTAACACTTGAATCATGAAGATATAAATATCCAAAATACAAACTATTGCGTTTTTTCAGTTTTTTTCACATCTAGCCTATGACTCTTAAAATAGACCCATATTATCCATATCTTATATTTTTTAAGAGTTTAAGTTGTAAAAGATTATGTTCTCTAGGTTTTTAAACACTGTGTGTAAGTTAATAAAAGTCTTACTTAAGCAATTCCAGAATTTCCAGAATGCTGTTAAATTTTATTTTTTATGTTAAGTATAAACATTAGCTAATTTTTATTAAATAATTTCATTTTTGCGAATACAAATTTTCACTTTCAGCGGAGAATTTCCCTGTGTTTAAGGAAACAAAAATAAACCATAACAGTTCATGATATTGCATTGTGAACGCCATTTACTTACATAATAATCCCTCAGTTGAGCAATTAATAATTCAGTACAGGTATGTTTTTGTGGCACATAAAGCAAATCATAAGTATTACATCAATCAGATACGATTAGATAGTTGTGGTTTGTAAGTCTTCTGCCAGGAAAGCAGACGTTGCTACCGTTACGGCGTTATACATATTATGCATTGTTAAAGCACAGTATAAATAAGTAAATAAGGCCCAAAAAAGTCAATGGTGTAAAATGCAGTGTAGTCAAGGTTTATTCAGACTTCATACAACTACAACGAACACGGACAGGCCTGGATTCAGGGGGTGGGCAACAGGGCAGGTGCACACTCTAGAATAAATTTTAGGACAAGGTAGCATAGCTATATTTATATCAAAATGTACTGCCCACTTCAAAATGTTTTCCTAAACCCGTCCCTGAACATAAAAAATGCTTCCGAATCCGACTAAATTGTAAAATACGAAGTAATGTCTGGAATCAAAATCAAAATTCACAATTTAATCGATGCCATGACTATTTAATTATTCAATAATATTTAAAATTCAATTTTACTTTATCATACACATTGTACTAAAAATATAACACGCCTGAACTACATATACCTACAAAAATAAATAGCATTAACCTAAGTAAAGTCTTTTGCGGCTTTAAATTATACATTTACATACATTCATATATCATCTAGTAGCGTTTTTACACTCCTATGAAAATTGTATAATTATACCGTATTTAAAAATGGAATAATAAATGTAAGTTATGATGATAATGAGTGGTTGAATATTTATTCCATAATTAATAAAAAAATATATAACGTTATCTGGTTATTGTTTTCGTAAAAACTAATTACAATAACAACATTGCGATTGCGAGTAATATCAGTGGGCAGTGGGATAATTTATATGATTCGACTGTAAAACAAATAACACTTAATTCTGCATAAACAATTCGTAACAAATTCGTGGATGTTAAATGGTGCGGAAATTTGGTGTACTAGGTAATTTTTAAGCACTAATAGGCTAAGCATGTTTGTACTTATGCATTGTTTAAGGCTATGTAATTCCATATTTGACGTACAACAAGCACTGTTAACTAGTATTAAGGTAAAAATAATAACTGCTTAACAAGTTCTTTAAAAAACAAAATCTTCCTATAATTCAAGCTGTGGACTATTAGCCGGTACTAGCTGAAGAGCATTTTCAAATGTTATTTTTGATACGTTTTAGTTTAATTTATTGCAACGATTGCGTATTCTTCAACACAACTTTTAAATTAACATAAATTTTAGTTAGAAGCAGTTTGGGTTTAATCTTGATTAATAAAACATACAGCGATTTTAAGATTGGGTTTACAGTATGTATTAAACAAAAATACCAATTTAAGCATAATTTATTTATCAAAATATTTTTTTGTATTTAAATTATATTGCCACTCAATAAACACCTATAGACATTTTTTTTACTATTTTTGCATTTCGAAAGAATTTGAGAGCTGCAATTTTGAATTAACAGAACCAAACTGTTTCCGTGGTGTCAATCTGCCATCTGCTTGCACATATTTTGCTTTCAAGTTCGAATTCCATTATTTTATTGACGTCATTGGGAACTGGAAATACACGTTTCCTACATATCAATTTGTAAATGAGTCAGTAAACAAGGTAATCAATAGTTGCAATGCTTCAGTGATATGATTCATTAAAGTTAAAACCACTTAATTGGTATTGTATTGGGTTTGGGTTAGCAGCTACACACAGTGCATACTGATAAGATCTGCAAATCAGTATTTCACCTGCTTATGCTTATGCTATTCATTGGAATTGAATTTGAATTTGTATGTGTAAATCGCAAAAATAAATTGTGAATTGGATTCCGTTGCATATATAAAGTCAATGTTGTATTTGATTTACTAAAGTGACAGAACCAGCACAGACTCAAGAGAGTTCCTACCTATGCTATGGTCTGATTGTACAAGTTTATTTAGTTATAGTTCATTCAATTGGCACACTTTTTCACTCATTAATTGCGTACTTAAAGTTTTAATTTGTATTCTGAATTCTGTTTTTGGGTTTCGAAGTAGTTCTAAAAATTAAAACCTTTCTTGTAAACAGAAGTATTTTCTGGCAAACAGTAAAATTAATTGACACATCAGCCCCTACAGAATGTCTCAGGTACAGTCAAAAGTTTATTGAAATATTTTTTAATGTTGATTTACCATCCTTTGTAAAGAGTCAAAATCACACAATTTCATTTTTAGCTAAAAATAAGATGCACTATCCACAAAAAAAAACTCGTAAAAGTAAGTAAATAAGTAAATATGAATTAAACACCACCAAAATATTTACCGTTAAGCTTCTGATAACTTCTATGGGGAGTTACGTCGAACTTTGCTGTAGATCTGGGACTTAATAAAAAATACAAAAGCTTCCATATTTGATGCAATGCTAAAGCCCCCGGACTTACAAGAGGCCCCCCTTTAAGCTACGAGAGACCTCTTGGAATTATTATTGTCCCGGGATATATAATGGACATAGGAGTTATTAGAAGCTTTACGGTAGTTAAAAAAACGTATTGAACTTTTAAAAAATATGCAAACAGAACAGTTTTGTAATTTTACATAACTTGGCGAATAAATATTTTGCATTTTTAAAAAACATGCAAATTGAAAGTGTTGCACTTTCCAAAAGTACGTAAATATAACATTTTCCAATTTTCAAAAACTTGACAATCAAAATTTTTGCAATTTGTAAAAGTATGCAAATATACAATTTTGCAATTTACAAAAACTTGCTACTTACAAATTTTATTGAAATTTTCCACATTCCAAAAGTATGTAAATATAATTAATATTTCGCACTAATCAAAAATATGAAAATTAAATTTTTTAGAAACCATTTCATTACAGCCTTACTCATTTTAAAAATTCGCAATTAATATTTTAAGCAGATATCCCAGAGTTTTTTTAAATATTAAATTTTAATTGTAGCTTATATAGAATATGAAAGGTGATGAACCTAGTTGACAGTACATTTCAAGTTCAAATCCACGCATTTAATGGAGTGCATTGATAATTATTCAAGCAAAAATAGGACTGCGGTGAGAAATAGGAAATGCAATTCTTAGAGCGACTTTACCCTATGCCAGGCATCTGATATTTAAATTTTGAATCCTGTATTTTCTTTCTTTCTAACAATGCTAATTATAGGCAGGATCCATAGAAATAGAGAGCAGTACTGACTCTGGGCGATCGTCTATTGGATCAATAACGCTAACGCATTCCGTAAACACATATGAAGAAGACGGTGACGGTCAAGGTTACTCTGCACGATCGTCGAATGCAATTACAACGAATACCTATGCCCAGGACATAGCCGTAGAAGCTGGTCAAAGTTGGATAAACGAAGCCATGATATTACAACAACGAATGTACCGTTTGTATAAAGATCCGGAATGGGATTCAATTGAGAACAATAACTTAGAAGTCACACTTGGAAAACACATCTTCGGCCCACCCAGTCAAATCCTAGACGAAAATAACATTAGTGATCTTGGCTACGCTAAACATCAGATAAAAGTCATTAAAAAAACGTGCAGTAAGTTTAGAAAGCAGATCAAAAACTTTCAGGACCACACTTTTAGTTTAGCTCCAATTTTTGTTTGCACCGAGCACGGGGAGTTCTACACAGTTTTCAGACTTTTGAAACAAGATGGAACCATTGTATTTATTGACACAGTGTCTAGGGTCTACATAGACTGGACTGACTTTGAAAAGAATAACAAACTACCAAAAGGCCTGTGCTGCTACCCTGTTGGAGGAAAATACACTGGCTTAGGTGGCATGGCTCAAGTGGACGTCAGCCCCACACCGGCCTCAAAATTTTCAAGCATTTTCTTTCGATTTTGTTATATTCTAGGTGGAATAATTCAAATATTGAACGCTTTTGTTTACTTGTCTGTATCTCTCAGTGAAACCGATTATGAATATGATGACACTGTTTTTGCAATTGTGAACGTGGTTTTAGTGATGTGTCAATTTGGGATAATAATTAGGGAACTGTATGACAAATATCGTCACTATTAAAATTGTAAAATTTTTCAGTGTTAGTCTTCTGGATTTTAAGAATATTTATGTGGGCAGTAGAAAAATTATACCAAAACCCATGACGTACAGAATCATTGTCTAATGCGTATTATGGAAATATTTATTTTTGAAATTTACGGGTTTTGACTTTGTAATACTCACTTTAATTTCATAATTGTTCTTGGCTTGAAAATTTAAAAACTCTGAAATTATTCATAAATGGCTAGCTGTGTTGTTATTAGGAAATTATGTATGTGTAAGAAATTTAAAGGAAATATCCAGCTATATACTTTTACTAAATATAATTATAGATTGATGTCATGTAAATTGAACTCTACGTTTAACCTATTGTCTTGGAAAATTAAAAATTATTAGTCAGTAATTATACGGTTACCACTAAAATTATTAGTTGCTGCAGGGCCGGCTAACGCGGTTTACGCAGGCAGCCCCCGCTGCTGGAGGCTGGAAGTTTCAAACAACATGTAAATGTAACATTTTGCAGTTTTTAAAAATTTGTAAAACAGAATTTTGTGCTTCTCAAAAACATGCAAATAATATATTCGATAATTTTTAAAAACATGCAAATCAAATATTTAACACCTTTCTCAAAACATGTCAATACAACGTTTTTCACTTTCCTTAATCAAGTAAATAGAACATTTTAAACTTTTCAAAAAAATGTAAATAAAAAATTTTGCATTACCAAAGAAAACCATCAGTAAATTCAAAATAGTGGTTTTTGTATGGGAACATATTGCTATTGCTGCCTAAAATTAGAACTAATTCCTTAGTCCGACCCTGTTTTGGCTTTGGACATGTACGTATTTTAAATGCCTGAAAATTAGAATTTGTATAAAGAATTTTGCTTATTATTTATCATCTCAAATAAAATAATTTTATTGTCATTCTGTCAGGAATCGACATGTACTTCATGTCACAGCCACATAACTTTTATATTTGTTTTTAATTTCTGTACATTTATTAACCGTTTTTCAAGTTTATCGTAAACCAAATTAAACCGGTCACTAAACTTTTAGCCTGGTTAGGTTCGAAAACAAACTCTGACGACCATTAGGGCTAGCAGTAACAAAAGCATCAGTCCTAAAAAAGATATGAAAAATATTAAGCATTTTTCTAAAATGTTCTGTAATACATTGAACAATAACAATAACAATGACAAAGTTTAAAACAATCTCACAATTTACAGTTAAGGCTCAGTCCATAGCAACACAGTCCAAATCCAAACCACTTCGTGTTTTTAAAGTTCAAAGCTACAAATTCGTCAAACGCTGGCTTTCCCTTTGTTCTACGCTTAAATTAGTCCCGTACGAAACAGCTCAAGAAAATGAGCCCGACAAATTCCAACTATTCCGTAAGAAATGGCAGAGTAAAGTATTTAATAGTATTCTTTGGTTACTTGGGGCTATCAGCATAGTCAACTTATGCAGCTGCATCCAGTACTTGAATAACAATGGTATTGATGGAAGCTTTATCATCAGCGTCTATTTCATTCAAGGACCTATCATAGCAGCAATGTTTTTCCTTGCTAACAGGAATAATCCTCAAGAATGTGTCAAAATTCTTAACGAATCTTCAATACTCCTAAAAGAAGATGTTAGAAATGACTTTACATCTCAAACAACGCTAGGAAAAAATGTGGAGCTGGGCTGCTTTAAAGATTTGGTGCACAGTTTTATGTGCTTGCAAATGGCCGGGTGTTGGTTTGGATATATCTTCTGCTTTTTAGGCATTTTCGTTTTCTTGGAGGACGCTCCAATGTTTTTCTGGGGTCTATTTGAATTTCAGAAACAAGATTACAGCGTGACAGCGTGGATCCTTTTAAAAACTGGATTCGTTTTCATTGAGCTGATTCACATTTCCATCCCACTCAACGTCTGTTTAAATGTACCTTGTACATTTATGACTGGATACACGACGACTAAATTAGTCTTGAAGAAAATGTATGGAATCTAACAAATTTTTTATTTTGTATTTTGTTGTAATTTAAAATTGTTTTCAATAATTTATTACAATTATTATTAAAAACACAGGCAACTTGAAGCAGACAATATAACAAACTTGTCCGTCCTTATCTCCAAATACCGACGCCTGGAAGTTTACAACAAAATCTGTAACAGTTGGTGGCGCTCTCATTTTCAGCCATCATTAGTTTTGGTGGTTTACGTTGTGCTCACGTATAGTGCATACATCAGCATAATTTGCCCAGAGAGCCTACCTACACTCGTCTACTTGATGTTTCCAAACGTCACATTTTTTCTTGTCATCGTGATTCTCACCGTGTATTCGGAATTGGCTGAAGTTTACAAAATCTCTGAAGAAATACGTGGCAAAATACTATTAACAGCTAGAGCTAATGTTACTGCTACATTAGTTACAGCCCAAGGACAGGCACACAATTATCTAAAATTTCAAAACTACAGATTGCTTGTAGAATTAAAACGAGCCATGTCACTCCATCCTTTGTCAATACAAATTGGATTCTACGGAAAGTTCACTACAGAAACCGCTTGGTGCACTATTCAAGAGTCTATAAATTCAATTCTTACTTTGTTAAGCTTTTAATTACAGGTACATGTAACTTACTGCAAGTATAGGGACCCATTTCTTACATTGAAATGTACACTTTTCCCCTGGAAGTATATAATACCGACACATATAACTAATTCCTACCTAATAACTAATTATAGTAAGATAAATTGAAACGTAAAGCTAGTTAATAAACAAACGTATTTGCAACTATAGTTTAAATTAAATTCTTATAGTAATGATTTCAATAAAAGTTTAACATTTCCGTGTCTCATGCTCATGCACAAAATTCAACATACGTTTATTTAGTAACAGACTTAAATTATTTACGAAAGTATGAACATTAAAAATAAGTTATTAAAAGTACAAAAAAACCGGTCACCATGCGGAGTTGTCAAAACAGTAAGAATTACAAAAATTTGACTGTTTTTCAGGAAGATATTTTGCAATTTTGCATTTATGAAAACAATTTATGTAGAGTATTTCTAAATGTCTTAAACCATTATTTAAATTGTGTTGATTTGCAAAATAATAAGACGCAATTTGTTTGAACCATTTGCTTTAAGCTGTTTTCAACATTATTAACGCTGTTTGACAAATTCACGTAACCCGGTTAGTATGTATACGCTGTTAAGACGATTGTTTCGTATCACTTTTTTTGGTGTATCATTTTAGTCCGTTTCATAGCATAATTCAAAATGAGGTTATTTAATCTTTAAAAACAAATTAGGTGCGTTACGTATCTGAAACAAAATTGGTCACAAGGAAAAATTGCTCCTTTTCTCAAGAATCATAATAACTTGTATGTAATAAAAAACACTTCTTTTTTCATGACTTTGATGTAAATAAAAATATTAACTTCAATTATGCATAACTATGTAATTATGATATACTAAAAAGGAAAATGCCCTATACGGTTAAAAGGATTCCGGTTATGAGGGACATATCATGCCGATTCCGCAAAGTTCTAATAAACAAAATTTAGATTTTCGTATTGCATTATTAAAGCAATTTTTTTAGGTGTAGAATATTATTATGCATTAGTTAAAAGTCGGTTATTGATTTACGCTGTCAATTGGATGCGTTAATTATGTAGATTTGTTTTGGCCTGTGCATCGTATATAAATATAAAAGTACGTCTTACAGATTTCATGAAAAACATAAATATATTATTCAATGGCTAAATTTAAAAATCAACAAAAAACGCATTTACTTCTTGCTGCTATGTAGAATTCAAGATTGTTGTTCAATTTGAATTGTAATGTCCTATACCAATCAACATTAGGGACTCGCATGGTTCAATACATAATTGTGTAGATTAATTTTTGTACTAGAAATTATCTTAGTATTAATTACAATATAAAATATATACATTACAAATTTTCGTATGACATTTCAAAACAATTTGTGTTAACCAAAAAAATGTAACTACCCCCCCCCCCTCCTTGCCTTAGGAGAATAAAATTATAAAATAGTAAAAACAGCACTTAAATGCATTGAAAGAAGCTTAACGCCAATTTGGATAATTTTTCCAGGAACTTCTTAGTTCTAAGTAAACATGTACATATGTAGCAATATATGTGATTTAAAGAACACTTAACAATATTGTGTACTAATTGCATAATTTGCGTGAAGAACTTTATTGTTCCTCAGGATCTGTGGAACGTTGGTTATTTATTTATGCCGTCGAATACAGCCATAATTTGAATTAGATTTGCTTTAAAAAATATATTGCAAGCTATGAAAACACCTACGAATTAAAGATTGTAAAGACAACACAATTATACAATCATAAATATATAAACACAAAATCAATAATAGCTAAATGCTAAAATAAAAAACGCAATTACTTATTGTTGTAGTAGATAGAATTTAAGATTGTAGTTTTATTTAAAATTGAATTGCATATCACCATATATATTATTGATTAGCAAGCTGTAAAAATACTTAATTGTGAAAACTATGACGCCACTAATTCCTATCCATAAACAACTCTATACACAAATATCACAAATAACAAAATTGCATGTTTTTATTCAGGTTGCAGTTTGCAGTTATTAGAATATTTGTATAGGTTATAAATGCCGCTTCATTTGCACTTAGGTTTTCCAATAACTGTGAATTAAGGTAAAGATGATGAGGGTGACAAGTTTTTTGGTAAAATGAGGTTTCGCTCTCAAATTGTATAAAGCAATTTTATAAGATTCTACATTACTTCCAATGCTAGACGTTGCTTTATATTTCCAACTTCCAACTAATTATCCACACTGCGCATGCACGCTGAAGTATTGCTTCCTAAATGAAGCAGTAATTATATAGTGTATTTTTTTTAGATGTTGTACTGATCAAATCATGGTTTTAATTTTGCATACCTACTTTATTTTAATTCAACATATTTCAGAAAGGTATTTACAAAAACTGACACAAAGGATTTTATTTTATATGCAACGTCCTAATTTGTTTCATTTTTAATATTTCGGGTTTCTTATTTCTTCTAATACTAAAGCAGGCTTACATTACCTACTGTGGTCTACGGCCTGGGCCTGGGTCGAAGTTTGAAGTTATAATCTGTCACTAAATTTTATACTTTTGTTCCGTGACGTGGTTAAAATTTGTGCTTTTCTTGATGCGTGAAATGAGAAATGGCAAGATATATGATATTGAGATAAATACCCTCTATATAAAGCGAGTTATTTGACCCCTAAAATACGTCAAGTAAATAGATTTGGTTTACTTTAATTACACGTTGTCGTATTTTAAACTAGATTTTAATAAATTTTCAATTTAATACATTCAATTTTAATGTGAGGCTATGTATTTACTTAGGTTGGCTTAGATCAATTAACTTGTTGCTTGTCATTTGTGAACCATAGTTCTTTCTGTAGAATTACCTAAACGTCGTTTAATTTTTAATTTAATTTTTGGTTGGTAAGTCCACACAATGCCGCTTTAAGCAAACTAACATGTGACATATGCTTTCATCTATTTTTCTGTGTAATCATCGATCATGCTGATTGCAAGGCAATAATAAAATTGACACACGTTTCCAGTAGGTTTTTAAAAATTTTGTTACGTATTATAGTACAATAATGCAGACTATGCAGCCTAAAACTATGCAAATAAACTTTAAGTTTTCTACAACACTGCTATATGTAAATATTATTCTGCAACTAAATAAATTCGATTATAAAATATTTCTTAAAACAATAAAATCAGCATTTTAATCACTTGTAACAAAATATAATATCATGATTTTTATTTTTACAAGAACTTTAGTTAGACTTGTGTTCGACAAAATATTTCCCGTGTAGCCAGAATATCGTTTATACATTCATCAATTTTTCTAGCAAACCGACATTTGCTTTATAGAATTTAAGATTTTAGTGAAGATACTAAAAATTTAACACTGCAATTTCAGGACTGTTGGTTATTATTATTATTTAGTTAAATTTTTTCTATGCCACTGGTTTTCTCAAGACTTTATGTGAGTAGGAGTAGAGCATGATGCTTTTTAAGTTTGAGTGTGCAAACTAAATTGCCTGCCAATATTTTTCTGCTTTACTTTTACAATTACGTGAATCGGTCGGATTTTGATTTCGAATTATTTTTTAGTATGCCACTAAGTACCTATAAACAATATTGTGAGAGCATAAAATGCAATAATTAGTTTTAACAAACTGTTATTCAAATATTTCAAGAAAAAGGACAGAATTTAAAAATTATTGCTAATTTTATAAAAAAAATCAATGTTGTTTTCACCACCGTTTTTAATTTTGTGTCATACAAGTCACAGCACTGACTTGTGGTTTTAGAACCTCCCTTGTGTTCGTTTGACATACAGAACTTTGTAAGCAAACAGCGCCAACTATTTCATAACTACACTTACACATCGAAGCTTTGCATGGCTAAGCATAATAACATCACGAGAGTAAGAATTTACAGATTAAGTAGATTAATTTTATGCAAACCCATTATTACAAAATATTGAAATTTTTCATTGTCAAGTTTATTTTAATGAAGTCTTTCTCTCATAAGGTTGATTTACCCGAAGTTCATACAACCAGTCTTATTACTCTTTGTATGGCGGGAGGTATACGAGTCTACCGGATGGTTTGACTCGATCATATTCCCTGTTCACCTTTTCCCGTCACCTTTTTTGCAGGGATGTGTCTTTTCTCTAGGAAATCACAGCAAGTGAGAGTCACTAAAGATCACCACATTGTAAACTCTCTAATGACCTGTACCGTACTAGTACTGAGCCATACAGGGTTGATAGACAATCTTCTTATACCCATGCAGGAAGATAATTGAGCTAAGCGGCACTTAATTTTGTCGTTTTCACGTTCGTTTAACCATTTATACCGTTTATACCTTCTTTCATCCATAAATACATTGCTATGCTTCTCGTTCATGACAGATTTGATATTCTATTGGCAAGGAACTCATGGAGCAGATAAATACTAGTGATAATTATTCAAGCCTATAAATAAACGAATGGTTATGCATGTAATTAAATTAATAGTAAAATATTTCCAGTATGCGACGTTTGCCAGCATGTATATTACACATAACTGGACTTGGCAGACTTACCATTTATGAATATTATTTTAGTATGTTATCATATTTAAAACGTATTAAGTATACATAACGATCATTTCCCGATTGCAATAGCTTTCAAATTTTAAAATTAATTTTTACTAACGCCGTTTAATAAATAAAGGAAATGAAGCCAATGAAAATTATTTAAATATAATCTGTATCCGTGTAGAATCTTTCAGTTAAAATCAAAGGTAGTTTAAAACTAGAAAAACAAACACAACCGTCTTCTATAGCTCAACAAATATGCACGTGAGTAGCAAGTTAATTTGTAAAATTTAGGTTGTGAATTTTAATTATTTACAATGTTAATTTCATCTAAATTAGTATTACTTCTGAAGGACATCGACTAAAAAAGTGTTAATTCAATAATTGTGATGGTTTTTATGGAAATCAGTAACTACATATATGGTATTTCGCCAAGGGCGGATCCAAGGGGGGGGGGGGGCTAAGGTGCTTTAGCCCCCTCCATGAGGAGCTTTTTTAACATGGCGGAGATAGGAGCGGCCATTTTCCAAGATGGCCGCTTAACATTGTAAGCCCCCCCCCCCATGACCCAATCCTGGATCCGCCCCTGTATTTCGCTTTAAGTCTTCGTATCATTTAAAATTACTAAATATGTTACCACAAATACCCGTTCTAAAATTGTACGGTCATGATCGGGACGTCCCAAGTGTTCCAGCACAGCTATTCCCCAATGTCTGAGAGGGCTTAGAAATAATGTAATATATCTCAGATTTGACCCCAAATACATCCCTTTA
Organism: Dicyrtomina minuta; assembly: GCA_949802685.1. NCBI lineage: Eukaryota > Metazoa > Arthropoda > Collembola > Symphypleona > Dicyrtomidae > Dicyrtomina > Dicyrtomina minuta. Next base: position 133,862,184 of record OX461808.1, on the reverse strand, counting down.
CTTGCAGATCGTATAATCACTTTACTCCAGGGCCCACCTTTAAACAAATTAGGCTGATTTTAACAGAATATAGCTATAAGAGTAACAGTTTTTGACAAATTTAACGATTAAGATTTAGGTATCACTACGCAGACATTCTTGTGTGCACATAAGCCCCATAGCCAGAATTAAGTGTAATCATTTATTATTTTTACTAGTATACGGACATTTGCTTTATAGAATTTAAAATTTTAGTAAAGATACTGAAAATTGAAAACTGCAACCTTAGGACTGTTAGTTATTATTCAGCTACATGTTTTCTACGTCACTCCTTTTCTTAAGAATTTATGTGATTGGAGCATGGCACTTCAAGAGTTTTAGTTTACTAACTAAATTTCCTGCCCATTATTGTCTGCTTTGTTCTTACGGACACGTGAATTGGTCAAATTTCAAATTATTTTCTAGCTATGCTACTACGTACCTTTAAATGATATAGCTCAAAGATACAATTCAGTAATTAGTTTCAAAAACTGTTATTTAAGTATTTGAAGAAGATAAATAGGACAGAATTTAATCATTATTGCTAATTTTATAAACAAATACAAGCAATGTTCTTTTCAACGCCGTTAATTATTTTATGTGAGACAATTCCTATCAATTTTTGCCCAGTTGGCTTATTGTCCACGCTTCACAGACCGAAGTTAATAAGCAAACAGTTACCATTAATTGAAAATAACTAAACTTACACATCAAAGCTTTGCTTGGCTAAGTATAATAATATCACGCACGAGAGTAAGAATTTCAGATTAGTTCGATTAATTCTATGAAAACCAATTTTTAAAAAATATTAAAATTATTCAGTGTCAAGTTTATTTTAATTTTCTTTCTCTCAAACGGTTGATTCAAGATTTAACCGAAGTTTATACAACCAGTCTTATTGTTGTTTGTGTGGCGGGAGTAAGGTTTTAGGCTACTGAATGATTTGAAATGACCATAATTCCTGTTCACCTTCCCCTTCTATCTTTCCCAAACCAAAGGGATGAGTCCTCTCTCTAGGAAATCACAGTAAATGGAAGTCACTAAAGGGCATCACAGAATAATCTCTCTAATGACCTGTACTGTACTAGCACCTAGCCAAACAGGATAGACAGACAGTACTCAAATACGCATGCAGCGAGATAATTGGGCTAAGAGGTGCCTAACTTTGTCGCATGAAATTCGCCGTTTAACCCTAGCAACAGATACCTACTTTAAATCTATTGTTGTACATCCCAATGACAGATTTAATACTCTACTCGTAAGGCACTCATGGAGCAGATAATTGAATAGTAGCATTAATTAATCGCGCCTGTAAATAAACGAGTGGTTGCGTAAGTAACAACAGTAATAGTCAAATAATTTCCGTTATGCAACGTTTCATTATCATGGTTTAACGCAGTAATGTAAAATGTAGGTACGCAATTGGTAGGAAAAGTTAACCTATTTAGATTTGGTTTTAAATTACTTTGGCAAAAGTTTGGAACTGGTACAGAACTAATTTTAACTGCTAAAATATTGATTTAATTGGCAAACATAAAATTCGTAATTCTTAGACTGTCGTTCGGTCCGGGTCGGGGCGGGAAATCGCATTTCCCGTCCCGACCCGAACATATTTCTTTCCCGCCCCGAGTTTCGGGAAACGGGAAAAGCTCTTCCCCGACCCGTTCCCGCCCCGGACCGTTCCCGACCCGGACCGCCGGGAAATTTCCCGAAAATTCTAACATTTTTAACTTTTCCTATTATTGTTTTTAAATTAGAACAAAAATGTTTTTAAGCGCGTTAAGAGTTTAAAAAATTAGGATGTCTATAATTTTACTTTGAAAACTAAAAATCATATTTTTGATTTTTTAGTTTTCAGACGAGCTTATTAGATATTAGAATTTTGCATGCTTGACTTACTTACCGTTAGTCTTGTAATACTTAAGAAGCATATATAAGCACATTATGTCCGTTTTAATTTCACAAAAATTAAAATTAAATTTTCCCATTTGGTATTTCAAGCAGGCATTTGTACTTTGAAATTTTAGAAAAAAAACGCAACATTTAGATATACGTGCAACAAAATAAAAAAGACAACACGACGGAAAAATTCATTTTATTAGAAGCTTAAGCTTAGCATTCAAACAAACAAAAAAACACTGAATCTAGTATTTTAAATTTTTTTTAGTGTGGGATTGAAATGATAATAAACGAATTCCTAATATAATTTCACTGTTCATAATTGTGTAAACTTTTCTAAAACAGGCATCTTCAATTAGCTATAAAAGTTTTTCTACGATTAAATATGTCCTAAATAATTGGTATTATCTCGTTGGAAAACTGAAAAATCACACCCCAGCAGTTGCTCGTAGGAAGCTATTAAACAATAATTATGTTATGCAGAAGTGCAAACATTTTTGCAACATGAGGTCAACACTTTACACATAGCTCCTAATTGCATATAACTTATTGACTTGATTATTCTGATTACTCATTAAGTTTATGCCGAGAGTTACAAAAATATAAACGCTTGCTAAAGCTAAAATCGAAAATTTATTATATATGTATGGTTAAGGCTTTCACTTTTAGGTTCAACCTAAGCATAGTGTTCTGAAGCAAGAGTGCGATGCTTTTGATATCTTTTTATTTTAATGTTAAGCAGTTGTAATAAAGTTTAAGCTCGTAAAAATTTGAAAAAAAGAAGAATTAACGTTTGATATACCTGCAGTTAAATTGCAAGCAAGTTGAATAGTAATACCAAACTAAGTAATCTACTTATCACATTGATGCAAATTACAAGCTACTAAATAAAAATACTACAACTTATTGAACCAAGATACTAACAAATTCAAAAACTGGATTCAAAGGTTTATACTTGCACTTCAAAATTAAGCGTTAAAACAACGAAAAACTTGTATAAATAAAATTTCCTCAAAGATCAACTGTTCAAGTTAAACGCCACTCTGCTTAAAATGTCTAAGAATAAGCACTTCGATAACTTCGGGAAATTTCCCGCCGGTCCGGGTCGGGTCGGGAAACCACTTTCCCGCCCCGTTCCCGGACCGCCCCGTTCAGTTCGGGGAAAGAAAAATCCTTTCCCGGACCGTTCCCGACCCGGACCGATCGGTCCGGGAACGGGAATTCCCGTTCCCGAACGACAGTCTAGTAATTCTATTTATTTAAATGAATTACCAGCATGTACACACACATAACTGGATCCGGCTAACTTACTATTTCTGAATTGTTTTTGTAGTATGCAATTTTCTTTAAAACGTAGTGACTATACCCTAACAATTATTTTCCGATTGCAGCTTTCCAATTTCGAAATTATTGTAAACTAACGCCGTTTAGTAAATAAAGGAAAATGAATTTTATAAAAACTGTATAATTTATATGTGGATAGAAGAAGAAAAGAAAGATCGGGATTTAAAAGTTTCAAGATAGACGACTCTACATGCAAACTAAAAGTTGGAAGAGAATGTACAGCCAAATATAGTTCTCTAATTTAGAAATTTTGAACTACGATTTTAGTAATTATTGTTATACTATCATGGGTTATAACAGATTAGTGTAAAAATCAATCCTAACTTTAAGTAGTGAAAAACATCTCTCACTATACGGGTCACGCCAAAATTTTCCTCGAATTCTCCCTACCAACCCTATGCATGACAGTCATCGTAGGCGATGCCATGGATGCTGTCACTGTGTAGGTCTGTCAGCTTGAGTTTTTCATTAATTACTATATACAGTGGAAATTTTAATTAATTGCAACTTACAGTGGGACGTGACTTATGACGGACCTACAGTGGGACACTGATAACACGGAGTCTCAGGCGATTTCCTTATTTTACCAATACTACAGTGTGACCCAGATAATTTGGCAACCATAGTACGACAAAATCAACTAGTACACTACAGTAGGACACATATACCACGGACGCGGATAAAGAACTTACTAGACGGAAATGGAGCAAGGGTTGATGCGAATGCACGCCTAAGCACCAGCTAATACGCATAGTCAAATAACTAGTACACTTTAGTACGACACGAATAAAACGGACGTGGATAAAGAATTGACTAGACGAGGAAAGGACAAGGGTTGATGCGAATGCGCGCCTAATGTTTTACGGCCACCATAAGAAGACACAAACAACTCGTACGCTACAGTAGGACACATGTATGACGGACGCGGATAAAGAATTGACCAGACAGGGAAGGAGCAAGGGCTGATGCGATTGCACGCCTGAGCACCAACTAATACGCGGGGTCAAATAAAACAGAAACCAACCGTAAAGTGAAACTATTGAATGTTGCGAAATAACATCCTACTTCCTACGTCCAACTTTCTCCGTAATATCCTCCTATGCCGAACATAATCCAAGACGGTAACCAAATAAACCGAACCCTCCCTTCTCACAAAAAACTGAAATCACCGACAGACATTAAGGACAACAAAAAGCGTAAGCTATCATTTGAGGACATCAAAGAAAGCAAAAAAGCAAAACCCCAAGAACTGACTGTAGACGATTTGCTGGAATTGGACGAATTTGAGCAAAAGGACGTTGCTTACAGCAAAACAATGGGTTTGGAGCAAGTACTTGAAGCCATAGCGCAGGGAAACCTAGAGGTTACAACCAACTTATCACGTAAAATAGCAGCGACAGAAACGAGCATCCAAGAAAGGCTTGACTCAATTGAACACTCACCTAATGGCAAGGTTGAGGAGCTAACGTCGCGAATCCAAATCCTTGAAGAAGAGAACGAGCAATTAAAAGCAAGAATAATTACGTTAGAGCAGCACCTAAAAGGCTCCACAACCAACAACGAACTGAAAAAGACTCCTTCGGATGGAACTAGAGGCTAAGAAACTGAACCTTATCTTTACTGGTATTAAAGTCCAAAAAGAAGAAAATCAGGATATACTAAGAACCCTAGTCACTAGCTTCATCCACGACACTCTGAATCTTAAGACTATAAACTTAGCCACTGTCATGAGAATAAGAAAAAAAGGAAGCATTCCGCTGGAAAAAGTCTGCGTCACTTTCAGTTCCCTTGAGGACCGCAACACTGTAATGGGACCAAAAAAGAAGCTCAAAGAGACAAAAGACTCTAGATACTTTATCAATTCTGACTTACCGGCGGCGATGGCTAAAGCAAAATACGAGGAGCGCAAAGCTAAGAATATGGCGAGACCACAAGGCGACAACGTGGTAACAGACATGCACGTTTTATAAGATACAGGCAGGCCCATACACATCAAACATACACAAAATAAACGTTCTGTAAATAGAATCTTATACTGGAATGTAAATGGACTAATGAAAGACAAACAAGAAAAAGCGACAATAATTGTACAAAATGACGTGGATATTTTTTGCTTATCCAAAACCTGGATTTCAGAACTTAATGACGACTTTAAGAGAATTTTTAATGACTACACCATTATCTTGACTCCTGCCATAGGAGAACGAGGCAGAAAGAGCGGAAGACTCATTGTGGGAACGCGAAATAGTATCACTCAGCTGTGTAAACTTGTGCACCAAGACCGCTACAAAACCACAATTGAATATAAATGTCAAGGAAAACCCACTCTCATCTGCTTTGCATACATACCGCCAACATCACAGTATGACGATGAAATTGATAACATTTTTATAGACTTCTCTTAACTCCACAGGCAATAGTGCATCCTAATGGGGGACTACAATAGTAGGACTGGTAGCTTTGAGAACCCTTCAGAGGCCACGCAGCATTTTAGCAGAACTAGAGAATCTTCAGACCTGATTACTAACAAAAGAGGAAAAACGTTAATAGAGCTCATCACAGAACACGAACTAATCATACTAAATGGAAGAACCCCGTCTGACCAGCACGGCCACCCCACTTACGTAGGACACAATGGTAGCAGCCTCATTGACTTATGTCTATGCAACGAAAACACGATAGACTACGTCGAAGATTTCTCAGTAATCGAATGCTTGGAATCGGACCACCTGCCAATCCTAATTAAGATGGCACATACCTGGCAAAAACAAGCCTGTGCTCTGAATGCAGTAGAGAACAAAATACAATGGAACAAAGAGAAGGCCATGGACTTTCAAAACCAACTCAAAGCAGACAGCACAGATTTGAACATTAACCGATGCGACTTCAAAACCCTTGAAAATTTATTCTACTAAGCAGCAAGCAAAACTGGAATGCGTACTAAGACCAGTGCTGACTTGAGGAAGAATCATGGCCCCAAGTGGTTCGATAAAGAGTGCAGCCTTGCCAAACGAAATTCCCTCTCTCTTGCACAAGTATAGGAATGACACACTACGTAATCGAACAACTAATAACATACTGGACAACCTGATACAAGCCAAAAAAGAATACCGCAAGCTTTGCCAGGAGAAAAAGAAAGCATTCTTTGACACAGTTCAAACAGAAATCCATCACAGTAAAGATTCGGCAGGATACTGGAAGGCAGTGAACATGCTTAGAGACGAAAAGTATAGTTTCAAAACTAACAATATTGAAAAATTACAATGGGATTTACATTTTCGATCTGTCTTTGAGACCTCAGACACCGACATCGTGGAAGTGTGCACACCCCTTGCTCAAGCTCTACTTGATGACCCTGCCCTACTTGATGCTGAAATCACACTGTCAGAACTTTTTAAAGCAATCAAGAACCTTGCCAACAACAAATCGCCGGGAGCAGATGGCATACCCAACGAAGTATGGAAAAATTTGGACTCAACATCGTACGACTACCTACTTCAGCTGCCTAACAAAGCCAAAGCCGAACAAATACTAATTGGCTGGGCCAAAATCATAACAGCACCGATTTTTAAGAAAGGCGACGCAGAACTGCCCAGTAATTATAGGCCTATTGCCTCAATATATACAGTCACCAAGCTATACACCTGTATAATGTCCAACAGGCTTAACTCGTTCTGCTTTGCAAACAACACAATATCAGAGAACCAAGCAGCCTACAGACAAGGGAGAGGATGCACAGATCATAAATTCGCACTCTACTCCTGCATTTTGAGACAGCTAAATAGACCAGCCCTAAAGAAGGAAGGAAGACTGTATGCGTTGTTTGTTGACCTAAGCCAGGCATTCGACTCCATTAAAAGAAACAAACTGTGGTGTAGATTGAAAGAAGCGGGTCTGAGTGACCAGTTTATAGCTAAAATCAAAGAACTATATGATTTAGCTAAAACCAAAGTAAGGTGCAAGGAGAGTTACACAGACTTAATAAAAGTGATGGGGGGAGTCTTACAGGGTAAAACGCTGTCGCCAACTCTCTTCACCATATACATAGAAAAAATTACTGAAATACTCCGAGCAAGTAACATACAGGGAATACAGATGTTCACCTTTGAATTACTCATCCTCCTATACGCAGATGACATCATCCTTCTTGCATCTAACGAACTAGACCTACAAAGGCAAATAAACACGCTCAGCAGCTTCTTCAAGGATAACGACGTAACAGTAAACCTGTCTAAAACAAAAGTCATGATCTTCCGCAAAGGCAACAAAATCAGTAACTCTATTAAGTTCAAATGGGAAAGTGAGCCACTAGAAATTTTTAAAAAGTACGTCTATCTTGGCGTCCCCTTCTCGCATAGCGGAATCTTCAATAGAGCGAAAGAACATCTTTTCGGCAAAGCAAGATTAGCGCAAACAAAGCTGTTTGAACTTTTTTACAGAGCAAAACTTAAGGACATGAATATACATGTGGGGCTATTCAAATCTCTTGTCAGCTCGATCTTAATGTACGCAGCACCTGTCTGGGGACTACGCTACAGCAAAGAACTAGAAACCTTTCAAACTATGTTTCTAAGAAGGCTTACGGGAACATCCAACTCGACACCAGGATACTATCTTAGACTGGAAACAGGAGCGCAAAACATCAAAATGCAATTGTTTAAAGCACTTCTGATGTTTCTCTAGAAAACTATGAACTCTAAGGAAGACGGCATAACCAGAAATTGTTATAAAAAGCTATCACAGATACAAGGAACAGACCACAGATACAACTGGATCTTGCAAGTGAAAAAGATCTTTGCCGATGCATGAATGAAAGGAACGTTCCAGAATCTTAACAGCGAGTATTTAAAGCTGCATAAATCTGAAATCTTAGAGAAGTATCGACTAACCTGTGTTAATATGGACGTACAAAGAATGCAAAGCTGCAACACACTTAAATACTATAGCTGCCTAAAGACCCACGCCCTAAGATCGGAATATTTTGAAATGGGATTAGCATGGAACATTGTGAAGTTCATACTGAATCTAAGATCTGGTCTGCCTAGAATTGTCCTTAGGGGAAACGTCACCAACCTTAACGGAATGAACAGACTATGAAAGCGAGCAGGGACCCCTGACTGCGACCTGTGTGGGGGGGAAGAGAAAGACACCTTCCATGTAATGCTCAACTGTCCACATTACGCATACCCAAGAATCAAATTCCTCAGAAAACAAAGCGACGCAAGACCAGGCAGGAAAAGCCTTATGGAACACATCTATAACAAATACCACAACGCCGAGGGATTTAAACTACTTTTTAATTTCTGGGATACAGCCATCAGGACTCGAAATGTTTACTACGAATGCATCGGAGAGGCCTGACTCCCCTTTCCTTCCCCCCCTTCATCAAACTACAGATGACTCCCTTCCTCCTTTTTCTATCAAGACACCGAGAGAAAAAGAAAACAATACTCTGATACACATTCACAATATATTATATTTATAACATGACTAAGAATGACTATATTATACTGTGTAAGAATAATTAGTAACATGCCTTTTTTTTCACCTAAGAAAAAACTCTAATTACATATACTAAATCAAACATATTTATTATCATATCAAACCAGGAATCAATTACCTCTGTAAAGCTAAAAATGTAAATACCCAATGTTGTATGGGCTGCGGCCAAATCGACTCAATGAATAAATTATTATTATTATCAATAATATGTGCATCGGTCTCAAATTTTCAAGTTAAAATTAAAGGTAGTTGAAAATTAGAAGAACAAAAACAATCATCTTTTAGCGAAGAATATATGTACGTCAGTAGGTATATAAATTATACCACGCTACCCACCACAATGAGTCGCTCCTACCCTGGTAGTGTTAATTATGAACCCCGGTCATGGTAGTTACATACGGATTTAGTTCATGTACATACCAATGCAGGGATTTAAAAAGCCAGATGTTTTTTTGAGAGTGCACAACGCGCCTCCGCTGTGCAAATACATACAGCACAGTCATCCAGACACAGTCCACCACGAACCTCACCCGCATTATATAATGTATATACACACATTAAAATGTATATAAAAATGATGCACATGGGACGTCTAGACAAAAAAAAATCGCCAACCCTATACGCCATTACAGGCAGAAGTGCCCCAAAAAACGGAACCGGAGATTCTACCAACTGCTCGGACCGTCCTACTCTGTGGTACTTGCCTTGCATGGTATCCTTTCCGATTCCAATACTGCCAACCTCCGGCGACTCCTCTACACAATGTACTCTCGTTTCGAACCGAGAGCTGGGTCTTGAACTCGAGATCGTCATCCCGAGCCCTTAACCACTTCAGCATGAATAAGAAATAAGGAAGAAAGAAAAAAAACTTGTACTAGTAATGAAACTTTTGTCTCAAGAGCCTTAAGGAATGAAAAAGGGACAACATGTAAATGAATGGGATGCATACATTATAAGGGAGTACATGTTATTTCATAGAGACTCTGCACAAATCACCTATGACAGGGTGGGTACCGATTAAGGTGGGAGTGGTACATTAAATATGTATATTTAGGGATCCCATTGCTACTATATGATGTCCTGCACGGCGGGTAATGTTAAAGGCGGGCGGGTGGGTACAACGTACATAAATGACGTCCCGCAGACCGGGTGGGGTGGATAACAGTAAAGGCGGGAAAGGAGCATTAAATATGTACATTTAAGGGCCACATTGGTGCTATATAATAACCCGCACGGCGGGTAATGTTAAAAACGGAAAAACCGTGCATAAATGACGTCTTAGCAGGGTTGGTAATATTCAAATGCAAATAGGCAGCTAACATTATTCTGAGTTGGCGGGAAAAATTTAAATGAGTGACTTCCCGCCGGGCGGGTTGGCGGGTAAATTTTTGCATAAATAACTTGAAAATTTGCCATTAAAAATATTATTACTTTTCAAAAATGTTTATTAATTATTAAAGTAATATATAGAAAATCCCTTAGCACTTCATATCAGAACTTGTATTTTTACATTATAACCTTAACTTAGTTACAAAAAAAAAACACTGACTATTATAATTTATGTTTTCCTTGTGTATTTGACACTTTACAAGTACTGAAATACTAGACTGGGAGTAGAATTTAACAAATTTCTCTGAGAACATCAAGTTTAAAAGGACTTGTAATATTTAACACGACTGTGGCCAGCTGTTGTTGCGTGAAATAGTTGTAGTCACAGATCATTGAGCTTAAAATAATTAAAACTAATACTTTAAACGCGTATAATTCATGACTGTGTGACACTTGTAATTGTCTCACCATTCTTAAGTTACTTTAAAGTTAGCAAAACTCAATCCCTCCTTCTCAGCCATAGATGATTACAAAGAACAAACTGTACGTACTATACGTATCCCCCGTCTGAAAATGTGGGTAATATTACGACACTCGACAGGAAGAGCGCAGAGAGTAAGGAGTAAAGTTCAACTGAAAGTGGGATAAGCAAAAATTCGAAAATGATCAACATTGAAGAAGTGATCAAAGAGTTTAAATACTTTGATTTGTGGACGTGCAAATACCCCACTAGAAATCACCTTACAAAGAAAGGTGTTTTCCTACCTTGCGACTGCAGAATTGAAAAGAAGCATTTGTCACACCATGTGGAGACAATACACAGAGATAACTACAATTCGTCGACGTGGCAAGCACGTGAAGCTTTTTTGAAGTTGTACCGTTATGAACCGTACTACCAATGCAGGAACTGTGGACAGTGTGAAGTTACACAAGAGGGTGCATATCAACACTGCAAAGAAATCCATCCAAGAAAATTCGTAGGTACGTTTATGCGTGGAATTAATATTGAAGATTTGGAAGACGACTAACAGTTTAGCGTGAAGGAGCAGGAGGACAATTTGGAAGCAGTTTCTCAAGTTAAACTATCTCTAAAGAGTAAAAGCAGTGTAGTGCCAAGTGCTAATGAACCCATGACGAAAAGAATAAAACCAAAAGACGGGTTTTTGGAGGAGGATGATGAGTTGAATTTTTATTCACAAGTTCCATGTGCTGCAGTAGCACCTCTAAGTGTACCGCCTACAGCAGGACCAAGTGGTATTAACACTGCGATACAACTGTGTCCATCTACACATGGTCCAAACCAGTATCTTATGGATCCATTGAATTTTGCAGCAATTCAAAAATTGCTCCAAGACTTAGGTAATTTTATTTTGAAATTAAATGGTCATTTGATAATTTTGAAAGTGAAAATAAAAGTGAAAAAATGTCAACAGTGGTATACGCTAGGTAAAATATACGTAGTACTAATACCGTTTTTGTTTATTCTGTTGATTTATATATATAAAAATAAACACAGATATCTTAAAAAAATTCAAATCGAGTGCATGTGACAACGTCGTAAATTTGGAAGAGATTCAAAATATAGAGGCAATTCTAGACGACGTGAAAGAAAATGTTGAAATAATTACTCTGAGTTCAGACGATGACGATGATGGTGATGACCTAGTGCCACCACAAATTAAGTTACCAAAGCCTGGCAAAAATATAGAAAAAAGAAAACAATGGCTCTCACCTCAATGGTCCAAGCGATTTAAGGGAGACGGTTTTCGTAATCATATTGAAGGCACGTTCATGATTTATTATTGAATTATTATCAATAGGGTTGTAGCTTTTCAAAAAATTATTATTATTATTATTATTGTTTTATTTCAAGACATTTAAGCGAGAAAAAGACTTGAGACAGGAGAAAACGTAGGTTACAATTTTTAACAAAATTAGAAAGTGTAGAATTTTTTCACTATATAGATAGAATTTATTTACTGCTATATTATTCTTATGTTGTTTAAAACTTTGTTAATTGTAGCGAGTGATGAACGACTACTCAGTGTTTATCGAGAGGGCAGTCTGCAACGGCAGAACATTGCAGAAGAGGAACGCAATTCCAATAATGTATGCAGAGGAACCAGAAAGTTTGAACGTGACAGACACCAAGCCGCCACCTCTTGTGAAAAAGTGCAAAGTCAAGATGAATCGATTGCGATATACGATAGTGGCAAAAAATTACAATCTACTGATTCACAGCGACGACGAGATAGAGATTTACAAAAAGAAAAAGGACAAAGTAATGGAATCGGACACGGATTCAGAGCCAGAGCAGGAGAAAAAGGAAACGGACCAGGAGGAGGAGATGAGAGACGAGACTCAACAAGAGACAAACGAGAGAGTAGCGACAGAGGGGGCATGAGCAACAAGACTCTGGAGGTGACAGAGAAGGAGACTTAACAAATAGAGACGAAGGAGGTGACGGAAGTAGAGACAGAGCTTCTGTACTCCAGCTCAACAATACGAGAGACAAACAAAGCAGAAGCAACAGCAGCAGCACTAAGCGAAGACGAGGAGGAAGACGAGCTTGGGAAAGTGAAAAAGAACAAGGCTCAGGTCGCGTACAGCAGCGAGGGAGAACAAGTCTCTACGACAATGGAAGACTCTCAGGATCAAATCCAGGACATGCCGAAATTGATAGAGGAAGCGTTCATAGGCATAACTACAGAGGTAAATAAAATGTGTTTTCTTTATTTCTTTTTACAATTACAGTTTTTTTGATTATTTACTTTGTACTTGATACTTGTACTGTGTTACATGTGTTTTTTTACTTTGAATTTTAGCAAACCGTCTACAGTGGACAGGGATTATTTGACACAGAGGCCGAGGAGGTGAACGGGTCAGAAATTACCGATGCTACCAATTTGGAGGAGGAAGAGGAGGACGAGGAGTGGCCAGACGATGTGGACGAGGAGAATAGCCACCAAGAAGAAGGCTACGAAAGCGATCAGAATTCTGGGAGAGAGCAAAACAAAGAGAAACAAGTAGTAGTAGTAGCAGTAACGGAGGCAAAGGTACGTTTTATTGTTTTTTAAAGTAAAGTTTATTTTTTAAGAATATAATGAAAGTATTTATTTTAACCTTTTTGGTTTGTTCTCTTTTATTGTAGGAGAGCGAGAAAGAAGAGAACAACCAGTAACTCCATTATCAACAAAAGAACATGACGAGGAAAATGGTAGTGTACATAGTGTTAATGAAAGCAATGATGTTAATCAAAGTAATGAAGACAATAATCAAAATTTAAATAATACACAAAATAATATTAATAATTTAGAAAATGATGATAATCAAAAAATTTATAATTTTTGTCACATTTGTATAATAAGATTTTATAAGGATGGCATGTATGACACACACATGTTTGAAAATCATAGAGATTTAATAACAAAAAATAATAATTCTAATATTAGTAGTAGTAGTAGTGGTATCGGTCATGCTGAAAATAATAATCCTAATACTAGTAGTAGTAGTAGTAGTAGACCTATCGGTCATGATATTTCTAAAAATAATCAACATGGTAAACGCTTAACACCGACACTGAGATTAGTATTTACTTCTCTAGAAGGGCTAACTAGAATATTTGAGGCGAATGTAGATGGAGTGGAATTTTTATTAATACCTAGTTCAATAAATACTTTAAAAAGTGAAATACATCGTATTCTAGAGCAATAATTGTCAACACACAAATCATTTAAATTTAACATAAATGTTACAATACAAATGTCGAGGCCTTGTCAGGAAACTGGTAAAACACTGTTTCAAGATTGTTTTTTCCTAAGTAATCTTAGGTCTATTTATCATATAAGTATGTTTGATTATTTATTAAATTCAATAGTCTAAATACTTGAGCATCAGTTGCTACAAGCTCTTGAGGCAGGAAGTGGATGGAGTGTAGAAAAAATAAAACTATTTAGGCTTGATTTGTACGAATTTCAGCCTCTAGGTTGCAGGGCAAGCTCTACTTACTTGGAAACTCCAAGTAAAATTAGTTTAAAGCACGCAATAGTAAATATCTTCAATCCAGAAGACTGCATGTGTTTTATTTGGTCAATTGCGGGTGAAATACAGAATAAGTATACGAAAAATAAAAGAGCACATGAATTAACTAGAGGACTGCGTGAAACTGCTAAAACAAAATTAAAATATCACTGTCTTGTATTTCCAGTAACAATTAAACAAATTCCAAAGTTTTTAAAATGTAATCAAAATATTAATATTAACGTTTTTGGGTACAAGAAGTCCCAAGTTGCTTTCACTGATTCAAAAAGACGTAAAAATGAGGCTGACATATTCCTACTACTTGTAACCATGGAAAATAGGAAGTCACAATTCGATTTGCTCTTGTTAATAAGTGATGATGGATGTCATTTCACTCTGTTAAAAAAATCACATGACAATCCTTCATTTGGTTTAAGTAGACTCCTAGGTTGTAGTGGTAAATATGCTAAAAAGTACTGTCATTTCTGTTTACAAGGTTTTGGTACACTATTTCTTTTAAATAAACATAAAGAAACCTGCTTATTATTAGGTTTACAAAGAGTAACATATCCTAATCCTAGTGAAAAGATTGAATTTGTTTCTTGTTTAAAGACGCAACCCACCGAATTTTTGGTTGTAGCTGATTTTGAATCAATTCTTGTAAAACCAACCTCTAATTGTCCTTATAGGGATGAATGTCAAAGTATTTCTTTTTCATTGCATCCAATAGGTAATAATATGACGACGCATATTGCTTGTGGCTATGCGTTCGTTATTGTAGATCTTAATGGTGACTTAATCACCCATAGGGTTTATAGAAGGGAACAAGCAGAGAAAGCTTTTTTAATAGATTTAATTGACAAAACTAAACTACTTTTTGACAAACTTTATACTAATATACCGTCTAGAAAGTTGACTTAAGAAGAGCTAGCATCAAAGTCGACAGTAGAAAACTGTAAAATTTGTAAAAAAGTATTTGAACCTAATGCTTTTAAAGTTAGGCATCATCACCATATGAGTGGTCACTTTTTATGTTGGGCACATGCTGTTTGTAATACTTCTGCAAGGGTGAAGAAGTACATCCCTGTCGTTTTTTACAATTTAAAATCGTACGATTCTCATTTTTTGCTACAAGGGATAGACAATGACCTAATAAAAGATGTTTCTGGAATTGCATTAAGTAGTGAAAAATTTATGTCTTTGACATTCAAAACAAAAGATGAAAATAATTTAAAATTTATTAATTCTCTTCAATTTCTTAATACAAGTTTAGATACGCTAGTAAAAAATGCAAAAGAAAAGGAAGAAAAAGAATTAGATTGTAATATTTTCAAATTAACTAGACAGCTGTTAGCACATAAAGGCAATGCTGCTTTACTTTTAAAGAAAGGAATATATCCTTATTGTTAAATGTTATCGTTTGAAAAGTTTAACGAAACTAGTTTCCCACCAATAGAATCGTTTAGATCAGATTTAACAGGAGAAGATATTAGTACCGAGGACTACACATTTGCATGTAGTGTATGGAATTCATTTAATTTTCGTACCGTCAGAGACTATCATAACTTGTATGTATTATTAGATGTTTTGTTGCTTTGCGATTGTTTTCAAGAGTTTAGAAAAAAAATTTTGAGGGTTTTGGACGTGAAGCTACATGTTAAGTGTCGTTACCAGGTCTCGGGTTCGACTCCGCTCTATTATATTCGGGTGTTGTTTTAGATCATATTACAGGGGAAGGTATGTATAATTTTGTTGAGCGCGGGATTAGAGAAGGAGTCTGTAATGTAGGTTCTAGTCGTCAAGCTACAGCTAATACCCAGTACATGGGTGACAAATACAACCCAGATCTTCCCACTTCATATATTATTTGCCTTGACGCAAATAACCTTTACGGTGTTGGTTTAAGAAGTAACCTACCAACACATGGCTACAGATGGGCAGAAAAAGATGTAGAATGGTCTAGATCTGTAAAAGAAGTTGAAACGTTTATATTATCATTAGGACCTGACAATACAACTGGTTATATACTAATAGTTGACTAAGAATATCCGTCAAAACTACATAACGAACACAAAGATTACCCATGCTGCCCTTACTATGTTAGTGTGAAATTTGAGGATCTGTCGGTATTTCAAAAGAACCAATTTCTTGAGTTAGAGCTGACAAACAGTACCCTCATAGGTAGAAAACTAATGTGTGATTTAGAACATAAATATGAGTATGTAGTACATTATATGATATTACAAACATACTTAAAATTAGGTTTGAAAATAAATAAAGTACATCAAGTATTAGCTTTTCAACAACGTAAATAGTTAAAACCTTTTGTAGATATGTGTACAAATAAGCGGAAGGAAGCTAAAACACAGTTTCATATTAATCATTATAGGCAGATTTTCTGTTGTTGCTATGGAAAATTAGGTGAAAATCTAAGAAAATATCAAATTTGTAACTTTGGATTTACCAAAGAAAAATGTCAAAAGATTTTACGAAAGCCGACAGTTCAGAGTGTACACCACATACATAATTGTGAAGCACTTGTATATCTAATTAAAAGATTGACAGTCCGTTTAGATAAGAATGTAGCAGGAGCCCAAGCTTGCTTGGATAAGGCTAAAGATATAATGTATAAATATCATTATGGTTATATTAGAAGAGTATATGAAAATAATGCCCCTTTAATTAATACTGACACTGACTCGCTAAACTATCACATTATCTATAGCAGCCCAGACGGTGATATATACAAAGATATGCAGCGCGACCAAAAGTTATTTTATGACATGTCTGACTATTCTCCAGATGATAATATAAAGCCAGGACTTTATGACGCGACTAACAAGAAAGCAATTGGAAAATTTAAAGACCAGTATGCGCGATACTTACCACTAAGAATGGTAGCACTAAAACCTAAATTATATGCAATAGTGTTATTAGATTGTATGAATTATACACTTTCCGAGTTAAGAAAAGCCAAGGGTATTTCAAAAACTGTTGTAAAAAATAAACTAAAGTATGATGATTATGTACGTGTTTTAGAGAATAATATAAACATTGATGTACAAATGACCACCATAAGAAGTGGACATCATGAATTAACGACCCAAACTATAACGAAAAAGCTCTAAATTCTTTTGACTCAAAGCGGTATTATATTAATTCTCATAATTCTTTGCCCTATGGACATGTTGATTTATTTCATTTTGAATAAGTAGTAAATTTGTGTTAATAATAATATAGTGTGTAAATGTGTGTGTGTGTGTGAAAAATAAAAAAAGTTTGAAAAAAAAAGATTTGGGTTTTTTGGTTTCTTGAGCTATTAATTATTTCAACATCTGTTTATTTATTTTTGGCAACACATGTAATTCATAAAAATACAGTCGTGGGAAAAAATAAAAAGCATCTGTTTTTGAAATTTTTTGCTTAGTACTGTATAATTTATTGCTTCATCTACAAGCAACAGATGGTTAGTCACCATGAGTGGTGTTGTTGATAACCAATACTTACTGAGTCACCTGAGTAATATAATAGTAGCTGGTTTTACGCAATGTGGTAAGTCTCATCTCATTGCTGACATGATAAGAAGAAGGCAAGATATATTCCATCCTGTACCGACAAGAATAATTTATTGTTATTACGAATACCAAGAGCAGCTGTTTAATAGTTTAAAATCTTGCACAGCTGGTATTGAATTTATCCGTGGTATTGAATTTGACATCCCAGAGAATAACAAAGTTCCCACAATGGTAGTGCTTGACGACCTTATGGATTTAATATCCAAGGATGATCGTATTACAAATATATTTACAAGAGGCAGTCATCATCGCTCTTTAACTATAATACTTGCTGTACAAAACTTTTTCTACAAACATATGCGTACCATAAGTTTAAATGCAAAGTATCTTATACTATTTAAAAACCCGCGTGATAGTACAGCTGTAAAACTAATTAAAAGACAGATGAACCAAGGGGAAAAAAATGCCCTATTTGAGTATGCTTACACTCATTCAACAAGTCAACTAAATGGTTATTTACTCGTAGACTTAAATCAAAGCCAGAATGATTTACTGTGTTTTCGTTCGTCAGTCTTCCCAGACTCTAGTTGTATTGTATATACTATACGTGAGTAAAAAAAATTAAAAACGTTTTTTTAAAAACCTGCCGCCGCCGCCGCTGCCTCCTGCTTTTAGGGTTAGGATGGGAAAGGAAAGGAAAGGAAAGTTTATTTCTCACGCTTTGTCAGCAGAAAAACCTAAAAACCCTAAAAACCTAAAACCCTAAAAATCCTTTCGTCCTCACCTCAATATTATCAAATGCTTAAATAAAACAAAATTTCTTTGATATAAAATTTCTTTTATTAATATTGTTTCCATTTTAAAGTACTATTTTTAGATCTTGTTTTACGTATTGCAGGTAGCAATTCTTGTGAATTTAAATTATTTATTACATGTTTCGAAAATGCCATTGTAGGAATATCGGTAGTACGTAGTATACTAGCAACTTGCTTATACCCAGTTACATTACATGCCTAATGCTTAGCATTCGTTAAACATTTTACAATTTTAATAATATTAGATGCAGGAACAAGTTTTTTACGTTTATATATTTCCCTATCGTTATTCTATTTAATTCGTTGTGATTGTAAAAAGTCTAGTATTTTTGCCGCCTTTTTTGATGGTACTGAAGACAAAATTGTTTCACGTGTGACTCCATCTATTGAAAGTGGCTCAATGATATTTGTTTGTTGTGTTGTACTATTAACATTATTACTAGGGATTTGTGGTACTGTATTTGAAAAAATATTTGAATCCACAGATTTTACAAGTAGAGGCTTATTAGCTGCAAGTGTGTTTTTAATATGAATTCTACGTTGCACATCCTGATATAAAATTGTTTGTAAATCATCTGGCATCAAATTAGAATTTAGAATATCAGTCTTTTCATTTTCTAATACTGTTTCAGAGTTTTCAAATTTTTCAACTCCATTTTTATTTTTTTGAAACCTAATGAATTCTTCATAAACGCTTTCATTAAATAGCTTTAACTCACGAAACATGTTATTCAGATGCTAATAAATTTATTATATGCGGTAATACAGTTGCTAGTAACACAGGAATAATTGCACCACCCTTTTAATTTAAAATTTTCTTTTTAGAATTCAAACCAAGTTTTTTATTCATAGCAATTTTAAATAGTTGTTTTTTAAATGGATACAACAACTTGTATTTTTCCTTTTTTATTGGTACGTTACCATTAACTAAATTTAGGGCACACTCACAAATTGAATTTATTTCACTTTTACAACCATTTTTTATTAGAAACTTTCTTACGCTAGAAGGACAAGCTTTTAAATAACCTAAAAAGTGACAGTTTTTAGCTGCTGTACACTTTATGTTGCATCATTGCAAAGGATAAACATGGAATGAGAACAAAAATTAATAACATTACAAATTAAATGTTTAAACCTGAACACCGTCTTCCATTTCTTCATCGTACTCGTCTTCCATTGCTTCAATCAACTGTTGAGAACCTTTTAATGCACTCTGTAGCAAAGTTATTTGATAATTTGAAACAATGTTATAGTAAGAAAGTCGTTGAATTAACCACGGAATACGACAAACATCAAAATTTACAGTTTTATCTAGACGTTTGACATACACAAAAAACTTTGTTGCTCCATTAAATGCAATTTGGTTATAAAAGCAGGGTAATTTCTTTCTTTCCAACTCAGAAGCTTTTGCATTCACACTAACTTCAATGTCCTCACACTTGTCTGCAAAACCGCGTACCACAATTATTCCATCTTCATCCTTTAGTTCTTCATTATCTTTGTCATGCTTCGTTTTATCATCATCATCAACATCCTTGTCTAACAGCACATAACTACGCTTGACACGCTTAACATTATTGTCACCTTTGCCTTATAAGAACAATTCCTTCTTCTTTAAAAATTAAGTCACTTTTGTTTCTGCAACTTCCTGATTCAGTGCTGCATACGCGTCCGAAATCGCAATTTTATCCACAATACTATTTCCTAAGTAAGCACACGCAGTTCCTTTTTAGTATCAAACTTATTAGATTACTGTAATGAGACACTTGGTTTGTATATAAATAAAATTGTTAATGCTTACGTATTTTTTTCTTCACGTCATCAGGACTAATTTCCACATTTTCAGGTAAAGGTGGCAAACGCAAGGGTGACAGTTTGTCAGCAATAACATTTCCTGTGGGCAAAAAATTTTAGTCAAAAACATTACACGCAATTTAATTAATTAGCACTAATAATTCTGCATATTTTATTTTAGACTGCAAACTTTTCGCTCACGTATTTTATTATGTAGTTATTCGTTTTGTTTGGTTGGCTGTGGTTGAAATATTTTGAGGAGGAGGTGTAAATGGTCTTTTAAAGTCATGTTCACTTTTATCTATAGTATTTACTACATTATCAATATCGATATCTACTACAGTAATTAGTTTAGCAACTTCTTTTCTAGTTTGCGACATTTTTAACTTTAAAGTATTAAATCAATAAGAATAAAGAGAAAAAAACAATTGTTTGAATTGTAAAATCTAAGAGAAGACTGACAGATTTATTTTTCGATATATTCACCCAGTGCCATGAACAGACACAAAATCATATCTTCAGGGAAAGATGCTCCTTCACCAATTCCAGTCATTGGATTTAAAGCACGAATATTAAGATACCCTTTTTCGTTTTGTTCACCTCCTTTACCACCCATATACATTACAAAATCGTGATCAAGAAAAATTTCTGGGTACGCCTTTAGTTTTGTACCAATTTTTTTTCCTATTTCTAAAGCCAATGGGGTGCGGTCAAATTGTGCTGTAGTAGCAGTATGTAAATTTGATTTGGACGTGTTAGTTGCTTTATGTATTGACTTTTTTGTAGCTTTTAATTTCTTTAGATCCTTGTCTTCAAGAATAAAATCCACTTGTGCATGCGCCATGCTATCTTGTATAACTGTACACAGAATATACTCGCAGTTCCAAATATTTGTACACTTGTTGGGTTGAAAACAATCGAGTAAAAAAGATTTTAAACAATAAAAATACTTTCTAAAATTTGCCAGCAATCTACTTGACATAACTAGTACAAGTCTTAATAACAACTAACTAATTTTTTGTAATTCTTCCTGATAAGCACCGCCAAATATTTTTTTTTCATTTTTATCTTTTAAATAGTACATGCGCGGTCGAGTGCTTGCCATTTTATAAATTGTAAATCGTTCAGGATTAAATGAATTAGAATAGCCTTTTGAAAATGGATTTTTATCTTTTGTGAGAAGTACAACATCTCCAATTTTAAATTTTGATTTTGCGAGAGGTAAACTATTTTTGTCATCGCCATAAAGTTTTAAATATACTGCAGTTTCATTTGACTTGTTCACTTCAAAAGGTGAACGACCTATACTTCTGTGAAACGAATTATTGTGATCATTTACAATACGATCTAAAACTTTTGTATAATTTGTAGTATTTTTAAGAGTCATGTAGCGTGCTAAGCGTTGCATCAATGTTCTATGAAATCTTGTAATGATGCAGGCTTTCATATTAAAACCAGTAAAAAAGTATTTAATGTTTTGTGATTTTAAAAACGTTTGAAAGTCTTCATTTATAAATTCAGTTCCTTGGTCACTTTGACAATACTTTGGGACTGTACCATACTTTCTTAAAATTTTTTTAAATGCTTTTAAAACCGTTGGTCCCTCTTTGTTTTGAATTTGAACCACATGTCCGAATTTCGTAAATCCGTCAATACATGTAAGTAAAAACTGTGTGTTGTTATTAGTCTTGGCATATTAACTCAAGTCTAACAAGTCTATTAAATATTGATTCCCTATACTAGGAATATATACTCGTCGTCTCATCAATATTTTTCTTACTGGTTTATGTAAGTAATATGCTGGCACTTGTGATAGTGCTGTATCTATTGCTTTAGCACTATATTTAGTTTTTGTATTTTTTTTAAACCCACTTTTTCCTGTAAAACTTGCTTTAAGTTTGTGATTTACATACTGCCTCTTAATACTTCTAGTCGACATTCTTTGTTTCAGTCTTCTTTGTTTCAATACTATATTACCAAACAGTCGATACGAAATGAGTTTATTTACTGTTTGTCACTGGACAAAACCACTTGTCTCTCCTGCTCAAGAAAGCGTCAATTTTGCCGTTTTTATTTTTGTGTTGAGTTGCTTTACTCTGTGTGTTTGTGTGTACGAGTATTTCAAAGTTATACGCTGCAATAGAAGACGTGGCAACAGCTGAAGTTCTAATTCAACAAGCTCTGGAACATTCTGAAAATGTCAAAAATCTAATTAAAACATTTTCTGACAAGTTTAATTTATCTGATCATAACATTGAGGAACTGACTGAAATTGCAGACGAGTTAACTCTTGCTACAACAACTGGTGTTATTGAAACTGATCTATATGCACCTTCAGCACCTTCATACGAGGAATTGGATTCTAATATGGAAGATGAAATTACAGCTTTGGAAAATCTAAGCAAGGACATGGAAAGTGAAGGTGGTGGCATTGACAACCACAATTTTGTTCCCAGTCCAGTTGACACTGTCAACAATAACAATGAGTACGAACAGGGAGAGATGCAAATGCAGCCAGAATTGGTCGACATTGAAGATTTGATTAATGTCTACAAGAAACCACCACAAAGTCTTGCTACTCCGAATTCGGATTTAATTAAGCCACCACCTTTTGACGTGTACAATAATAATTTGCCTAAACATATTCGCCATAATGTTTCTGATAGCGATATTGACGAAGGATGGAGTGAAAGTAGTGAGAACAGATATAACCGACGTCGCAGTGCAAATGATTTATTTATGATGAAAGTGGAACAAAGACTAACTTTTTTTGAAAAACAGGCTCAAGATGTTTTGCGAGCACTCAAAAAGATGAAGTTGGAAGCAAAATCTCAGTCTAAAGCTGTTACTACTTTGCAGAACATGGTAAGTAAAATTTTTAATTAATTCTGGTTTTAGTTTAGGTAGTGCAAAAGTAACCAAGATTTTTAAAAATCATTCTTGGTTTTTATTATTCATAGAAACCATGGCGTGCTGGATTTTTTGCAGCTGTACGTATGGAAATGTGTCCAACTGAAATGATGCAATGGCGTGACGTATGGGCAACAAACCTTTTGCAAAAGGTACTGATTCTTTTCCGTGGTAAATTTATAACAGCTGAAATATATCTCCGTGAACCTGTCGAACATAAACAGCATGGACTTTTGGTCATGATGAGGCTGTCTTACGTTCTAAGTTTATGCCAAGTGCGCCGTGAATTGGGAAATTTGAAAATATTTGTAGAGATTGTCGAATTTAATCCAAATTTTACTCCTCTAGAATGTTTACATTATTATCAGGTTTTGTATGATGCAAAAAAGGGAGTTGAGGATCGTGAAGAAGATCATTGCAATTATTAATTTTTTGCATGCCAATCAATTGTAATATATTGAGAACCTATTATTTCTGTGTAAAAATTACAACATTTAAAAGAAAATACAACATTGATTCTTTTTAATAATCAACAGAGTGAATTTACAATTTTTGTGAAAAAAATGATTTCTACATGTTACAAATTTACGCACTTTGGAATCATAACTTTTAGTATCATTGCTTATATTACAATAAACTGACATTAGGCAACATCCTTTGTACATTTTGTACAAAAAATAAATAAAATACTGCCCACATACATTTGAATTGATACTTTGTAGCCGTTTTTTATTTTCGATTACATTTAATCCTAGTTTAAGAGTAAAGTCTATGAAATGTATAGTATAAAAGTTTAAACCTAACTCATAAGAACAAAAGAAATTTATTGGTGACTGACGATTTTTAATATACATACCGCACCAATGCCTTCCACTTGATGTACTAGGCGAGTCATTGACACATATAAATATTGGAAATTTTTTAATATTCACAGTATCTAGCATATCGCATGGCAAAACATAAACATTTGAACGAAAATCTCTTAGCATGTTATATAAAAAAGTACAAATATTTATTGTATCCATTTTTTACTATTCTGCATTTAAATCATAATCTTTAAAGTATATATTTTTATTGCTGTCAATCTTTTTTTCAGAAGGATATTCAGCGTAAATCAAACAAGTGATTGCTTTAACTGTAGGCTGTGAAAACGTAAGCTCAATTTTGCAATTTCCAAATGATGGTGGCGTAAATCCTTCTTTTATCTGAGCTAAATTATATATATACAATGCACAAAAGTTTTTAAACTGATCCTGAGTTATATCAAGTCCACAATCTTCTATTAAAATACCCAATCCAGTAAAGAGATTGTATTAGGCTTGAATAAAAAGATCATTAGTATAATCTAAATAAAGTAGGACGGTTGATACTGCATTTCCATTTTTCAATAAACTAATATATTTAAGTCCAAAATTTTCAAATTTGAACGGTGACGTCTAGTTAGATTCTAGTCAGTTCATATTAGATCGTCGTAGGAGAAGGTTAAGGGATCAGACGTACAAATTTTTAGCTCCAGTCGGACAGAAACCGTCGCCACTTTGACGCATTTTTAGTGACAATTAGTGAGGATTGCCCTAGTTGTGAGGTTACAAAATTAGTTTAGAGAAGTTTTAGGGCGGAGTTAGAGATTTAAATTAAATTAGTTTACTAAGTTTGAAAAATAAAATTCTTTTACATAATTTAATCTTATAAACAAATTGTTGTTTGAGTTTAGAACATTTTTACTATTTTGTTTGAATTTTCCTCGGTAATTTGCATGATGGCAAGATCGAAGAAAAAAAGAAAAACACTAGAAATTGCTGGCATTTCTAACAATTCTGCTTCTACAATGATGTCAACCACTTTCAATGATCCAAATTTAGAACAATGCCTCATCTGCAGTAAATTTTATAAGGGTCTCAAAATTCATATTAGTAAGTCTCATTCCCTTAAATATAAAGGGATGATTGTCGATTCCTATCAACATGCTGAAGAAGATGATATTGAAGATGCGCTTGGGTTTGGGGAATGTGACGAAGTGAAGGAAATACGTTCAAGCATTGCAACTATTGATGAAAAATTGAAGTTGATAGTTATCTCAAGGCCTAGTGAATTGAAATTTTCCGACACTGTTGCCGATTTTGCTTTAATTTTAAAAAACTCCAAAGATACACTTCCAGGCCCAAAGCATCCTGCCAGGAAGCAGTTTGAAGCCAGAAAAAGACGTGAAACGTTTGCAAGCTCTCAAAACTAAATATCTGTGACATCTAATCCTAAAAGGTCATCAAAGCGAGATCGAGAAAAACGAAAACAGAAATATAATTTTAAACTTCTTCAGCATTTATACAAATATTCAATTTCCGTGTTTAAATCTTTGTCGATTAGCGTTTTTTAATTTTTTTAATTATCTTATTTAACCTTTTTTTTGGTTGCTTTGAGCTTCTTTTTTCAATTTTTTTTTCTTTTTAATTTTTCTAGACGTCTTCTTCCTTCTTCTTCTTCCACTACCTGTCTGATTCAAATAATCTCTGCCTATGCCTTTTGAGGCTTGTAATGAATTTTCTTTAAGAGAATCTTTTATTGATGTTTCACCAGTTACAAAATCACTTGCTACTTTTTTTAATGAATTTGTTATATTTGGTACAATATATTTTTGTGCAAATGGTAAGAATTTTTTTGCCAATGCTCCAAATATTGCTCCAAGTCCTACATGGATCATTTAATACTCTAAACAAGTTGGTTGCATTTATATACAACATTTACAAGTATAAAATTAATGTTTTTGTTTACCTGCTTCTTTCTGTCTTTGTGTACCTATAAAATATTGGTGTTGTTGCATTGAACCACCGTATTGTGGAACTGCTCTAAAGTATTCATTTATATTTTTATTACATGTGTACGGTACAGTATCCATTATAACTATCGATATTTCTTTTCTCTAAATTTTAGAGTAAGAGAGAAACAAGGAAATTCAAAGGGTACTGGTTCTTCTTTTTCAGTTTTGATGTAAATATGTATATTATCAAATTCTTGAACTGACGTGTCAACAAAGTGAGGATGCTTGAAAGAATGAGAAAACTGATTGCGGTACGTGCCTTCATATGTAACTACACGAAGGCATGGCACTAGGCAGTCTGCTACGTACTGTGGTTTTATTAAATTACAATATATAAACAATCTTGTTCTTTCCACATTTGGAAATACAGGAAATGTACCTTGTATTTTGATTTTATCTTTGTTAGTCGTTAATTTAATACTTTTCGGTAATATAACGTTTGGTATATTCACATTCTGCATGTCTAATTGAAATTCCACTATTGGCGTCATGTACATTGTTTTTGCTGACTGCATGTTTAATAGTGATTCCATCATTGGTGACAAGTATGTTGTTTTTTCTAATCCAAGAATATCTCTTACTTTTTCCGAAAATATATACTTTCTAAAGCCTTCGACTTGTAATTCACATTGAAATATAAAATTATCTACTCTTACACTTTGACATAAAAGCTCATGTTTAATTAATTGTGTAAATTCTTCAATTGTACGCACGTCTCGTTTAATTTTATACTTTATCGTACTTGCGGGTGTCAGAACTCCATTTTTTTCAGCATATATAATTTGCGTAGCTAATGGTTCACCTTTTTGTAAAAAGGCGTTACCAAAAGTATAGCTACATTCTGTTAGTGCAACCTGCTACTCACCACTTCCCAAGCTTATACCATTACTTTATCTGTTTTTAAAATTTGACACAGTATTTTTTGGAAATATATCCATGCACGCATTGCTTTGCAAAAAAATTATAAATTCACTCATGTTTTTAGCAAAACTTAGAAGAGTCTTTCCCAACCACCCAGGTACATATGTGATGCGAATGTTACGTAACCAACTATATTAAGGTATAAGCGTATTACTTAACCCATGTGATCCCCGCTTAGTTCGTTTTTGTATTTACAATATTTACAGTATTTACAATTACTTTTATGAAAGGCCCACGCTACGTAGTTTAGAACCTAGGATTCGCTGCTTTACGCGCACTCTGTATTCCTACCCGGCCACAAGTACTCTTCCTAAAAATACTACACTTTTCACAGACTTTTATTTCGAGTTCAGTCATATGATTTACTATAAGTGTACATGTTACGTATTTTAACCGTTCTTTTCGGTACGTCAGTATTTTATTTATACCGTTATATGTATAGCAGCAACTTTGTGTCATTGTACTGTATTACATGTATTTTTTTGTACCTACCCTTCAATTTTTTCTTACGTCATTTATTCGTACCTTCCCATGTGTACTATAATGTACAGTTATTTTAATTTACTATATGCACGCCATTTACGACTACCATTACTTGGGGCTGGTGGTGGACACTGGAATCTGAATAGTAGTGGGCGTCCCTGGCTTGTTTGTTTGTGTCTATGTATTACAACAGCGGAGGCACGTAGTGGACTCTGTGTGTCTGGCTAGTTTGTATGTGTGTATGTATCGCCACGGCAGAGGCGCGTAGTGCACTCTGAAAAAAACATCTGGCTTTTTGAATCCCAGCCTTGGTATCTACATGAACCAATTCCGTATGTAACTACCTTGGCCGGGGTTCATTATCAACACTACCAGGGTAGGAGCGACTCATTGTGGTGGGTAGCGTGGTATAATTTATATACCTACTTACGTCAATGGCAAGTCAATTCATATAGTTAGTAAATTTTAAATATTTTCAATGTTAATTCATTAAAACTAGTATTACTCCTCAAGGACATCTATTAAAAACAAACAGAGTAAAAATAATTGTAATCATTATATAAAAATCAGTTATTACTTCATGTGGCTGTAGAAGTCTTCTTAAAATATCAGGAGTTATAACACAAAGCACCGTCGTCCTGAAACTGTACTGTCCATATCGGCACGTCCTAAATATTTTAGAACATCCATTACTGGTTAATGTTGCGTGGAGCTAAGACTTTTAAAATATTTTAAATTTCGTTTTAGTATAATTAAGTGTTTGTAACAAAGTAAATAAAACCTAAATATATAATCTAGAATGATATTTTATTGTATGTTACCACAGTTTAAACAGCGGTTTGACTAATGTTAAAAAAATTGTATACTTTAGATTCGTGCTTTAGGCGAAATTTGCGATTTTCTACTTTTCTTTGTGAGTGAGAAGAGAGATGGCAAAATAGAACTACTTCACGGGTTACTTGATAGTGAGAGAAATAAACGCTAAATTTGGCAAACTGAGTTATTTGACTCTCATAATAGTGAATAGATTTAATTTGTTTTAACTGCACGCTGTTGTATTTTAAACTTGATTTATTCAAAATTCCATTAAATACACATGATTTTAACTTAAGGCTATGTATCTACTTTTTATTGTAGAACAATTTTTGAGACAGCGAAATTATTTTGTAGAACAATTGAATTTTGCTTGTCATGTGTAAAATACAGTGTACTCTGTAGAATTGCTTTTAGTTTAACTGCACGACAATAAGTTTTGAATTTGATTTTTTGGAAGTAAAGTGATTGTAATTCCTGATGTCGCTTTATGCAAAATAACATTTGACACAAACTAGCATTCATTGTGTCAATGTGATCGACGATGATACGGACTTCAACTCAATAATAAAATTGACACTTGTATTAAGTGCGTTTGTTTTTATTTTTGTCACAGTACAATAATGCAGACTATGGAGCCTAAAAACAAATTAACTAAACACTATACATTACATATGATTGAACTAAAATGCTGCTACAAATAAATATAGCCTTTATGTAATTTATTTTTTTTAAATAAATAAAATTCAAGTATTAAATAATTATTTTGTTATAATTATAAATATTTCTTAGATGTTCTTTTCAACGCCGTTAATGATTTTGTGTTAGGTAATTAATATTAACTTGTTCCCAACTTCTCTTATTCGCTTGACCGACCGAATTTAATAAGCAAACAGAGACGAATGGTTTTCGCTAAGTTTAGTTATTACCAATTAATGGTGTCATAACAATAATTTGTAATAACTTATTTTACATATCTAAACTTTGCTTGGCTAATCGTTAGTAATATAATATCTTAAGAGTAAGAAGTTACAGGATAAGTCGATTAATTTTACAAAAAACCCATTATCACAAAATATTAAAATTATTTAGCGCCAGGTTTATTTTAATCAAGTATTTCTCTCACGAAGTTGATTTAACTGAAGTTGATTCAACCAGTCTTATTATTCTTTTTGTGGCAGGCGGGAGGTATGAGGGTTCCGGATGATTTGGCACAATAATATTTCCTGTTCAACTTTTTTTAAATTTTATGAAGTCGTCATTTGTGTTCGACCCTCAATCTTTCTCTTTTATTGATTGTTTTCTATGACTTTACACCTGAAAATATTTAAACAGTAACCCTTTGCATAGGATACTACAAATATGCATATGGGGATCGTCCGCAAATGAGGTTATTAAAAAATTACCATTTTAGAGGTCCCCTTTGTCATAAGCTCAAGAATTAGGTAAAAGGATATCATCAATATGCAAGCTTACTAGTATGCATATGGGAATCGTCCGCAAATTACGTTATTAAAAAATTACAATTTTACAGGTCCCCTTTGTCATTAGCTCAAGAATTAATTAAACGGATATCATTGATATGCCAGCTTACTAGTATGCATATAGGTATCGTCTGCAAATTACGTTATTAAAAATTACCATTTTACCGGTCCCCTTTGTCATTAGCTCAAGAATTAATTAAACAAATATCATTATTATGCAAGCTTACTAGTATGCATATGCAGATCGTCCGCCAATGACGTTATTAAAAAATTATGTAACTGATGTAAATTATGTAGCCACGTACTTCTATATATGGCTCATTGATGGTAAGAAAGCCTCCATAAATGATGTTATTTGTAAATGGTACAATTTATGAACAATTTTGAGCTATAATTAGCTACATGCTACGCACATTTGTATATGTCTAATTGTTTGTAGTAGAGCTTCCATAAATCGTATAATATCTTTTAGCGTAACATAAATTGTCTTGCACCTTTGTTATAGCTCAGCATCTACTTCGGGCCCGCCCCTGGTTAACAAATCCGGCGCGAAGCGTCGCATTTTTAACTTTTTCGCTATTACCTTGCAGTTTAACTCAATTACCGGATACATACTTTGAATCCATTGTTGTGCTTTCTATTGACAGATTTGATACTTTTCTGACAAAGAACTCATTTATAAGACCGTTGAATAGTAGCGTTAACTTTTTGAGCTTATAAATAAACAAGGAGTTACTTATGTAAGTGAAAAGTAAAATAATTTCAGGTATGCTAAGTTTTATTTATTATGGTTTAGCGCCGTAAGGTAAGATGAGAGTAGACAATCTCTGAGAAATGTGCGTAGAATTGTTTTAAGTGACTTAGTCAAAAGTTTGAAACTTACCTACGCCAAATCAATCCAACTACAAAGCGCAATATTTTTCGTGCACGGTTCCCACACAGTTAATTAGTCACACCAATTGCAGATTTTCTACATTATAACTATAGGTATGTGTATACAATGGTACATACGTATTTTAGTGTTTTTTACTTGCTGCTGTTAAATACTCATATTAATCGACTTAATTTTTGTAGTGCTTGTGTATAGTGTTATTTCACCTTACATTACGAGAATTAATATAGGGGAATTATATCCTCACTGTCAGTAAAGGGAGTACATAGTGCAAAGCTATGGAGCTTTGTGCTACTTTCGTGCTTACGAAATACCACCAGCAGCTTTATTTAGAACTATAGTAAACAGACAAACTTATAGAAACCTGCAAAAACACACCATAGCACATATAGGAGCAACCAATTGTAAATGATGTCACTTCGGATTCTCAAATTAAGACAATTTTTTCCTCATTTAAAAGTAATGAGGAAAGACGCAACATTTGAAGAACAAAAATCAACAAAATTTAACGTTGAAAGCCTCTCCATTGTGTTGAATCCTCCAACTTTAATTCCAATGTTTGGAATCGATCTCACTATCCGCGAGGTCTTAAGGACATTGCAGTTTTTTGCTGGAACTACGCTTTGAGCCCACCGATTCTGAAAGCCAACGCCCGAATTTACCGCAATAATTACCTTAAAAGTTGAAAAAGAAGCTGTGGTCTTAGTGGGTCTGCGAAAACGACAACTATTGCCAAGGGGTATGCTATCAAGAGCAAAACAGGGAGAACAATAAGTATGAGTTATTGACATAATTGACATGATAATTTTGATTGTGATTTTGAATTTCGCTTGTTGCTTTGAACTTTCCTTGAGAGTTCATTCCGTACAACTGATAGAACTCCAGCCTATTTCTTGCAGTTGAAGGCAAAGAGTCTCTCAAACGGATATCCAATCAGGCACAAAAAATGAATTCAAAAATGGTTAGAGTTAAAAGTTCCGTCAGTTGCTGTGTTGTGGACACGTGTGCCGAATCATGCCGAATGTAAGCGCTATGTGTGAAGCGTAGACCCACAAAAGTATGAAGTAAGAATTGTAAATAATTCTTTTTAACATGGATGTTGTTTTCTTTATTTCTCCAGTTTTAGGATTAAAATCAAAAAGGATGATGCAGAGTTTGGAAAGGAATATAAATGCAATCCCATTTGCTTAGCTTTCACGTTTATACAACATTTTGTTGTAGTGTTTTAAGGCTGAAAAGAAAAGAAAATGAATAGGTAGTTTTAAGGGAACTGGTGATGATTTTTTTCCAGCGAAAATATTCGTTAACAAAAGGGTTTTAAATTTAAGCGTAACTGCATCAATACTACACTAAACCGAACCTCAAATTAGTCAAATCTTTAGTTACGATAAAGTAGGACATTAGCCAGCCAAAATGACGTAAATCTTAGCACCTTTAAAAACTACGAGGCGGCCCTTTTCTAACTTTAGTAAGCCGCAGGTCCATAAGAATTACATCGACTGTGCCAAGTGGTTTCAAGATTTCATGTTTTCAAAGGTCAGTCAGGGATAGTCAACAATTAGTGCTATGTGTCAACTTGGCATGGGCTAAATCACATTACAAACTTAAATAATTACATTAAAATGATATTTCACAATTATTTTTGAGTGGCTGAAGGAAAAACCTTAAGAAATCAGTACAGCTGCTTTTAGTTAATTACGTAAATAAATTATTATCACAACGTATGAAGCTGCCTTGTGATGGTGAATCCCATTTGACATTTGTTATGCAACTTACAAAATTCCTTTTTTTTTCGATATACTCACTAAACAAAAAGTGTCATGTGTCTATGTGGCTTGGCCTAAATTACATTGAATACTTTACTTGTTTTGAAATACGAAAATATTGATCCTTTGTTTGTAACAATGGTCCTTAATAATGTAAAAAAGATCCTATTCTTCAAATATTTGATTTTTCGACTGTTTTAAAAGTATTTAACAACTGCTTAAATCTATTTGAAACTGAAAAGCTAAAGTCCATAATTTGAAAGACGATTTTTATGGTTTTAATTTCACAATTTTCGATGAATAAGCATGAGATATCGTATATTTCGTAACAATGCGCGGGTCTGAAATAGTACGTGGTGCGCAATATTAGAAAATAGAAAAATACAGGTAAAGGATCATACAATAATACATCAAATTAAATTTTTCGCTTAAGGCAAGTCTACCTACTTTTAAGTTTTACATTTAACTAGAACAATTTATTTGATTTAAAAAGTCGGTGGAAAAAGAAACATAGTTGTTTTTCAAAAAAAAATGGAAGGATACGGGTTTGATACTTCTCCTTTTTAATTTTAAGCCTTTTTAAAGATCTAGGCTGTAAAAGATAAGGCTGAGAATGGCTTTTCAAGCCATTTACAGCACTCCAGTTTCATTTTAATGCTAACAATATATAGAATTTTAATGTATTTTAGGTAGATACATATGACACCTGGTTTCTACAAGAGCTGCATTTAGAATGAAACGCTAGCTTTAAAACAGCGACAAACTCAGCTGGACTGGACTGGTCATGCAATAAAATTAGCTTTTAACCTTATGAGCCCTGGCGTTTGCTTACTGTGTCTGCTTTGTATTCCTATTATAATTTTATTGATTTATTCATTATTAACTGCATTCTGTTGCTTAGTGCAACTCCACCATATTTAACTTATAATAAATAAAAAACTTACTGTAGCCCAACTTATTTATTGTAATTTTTGGGGTAAGGTGAAACACATTATATTTATTTGCAACAGTATACATAACTATAAATAATAACAAAGTAGAAATAATATGCTCGGTAATAAGTAAAAGTAGAAGTAAGTCCACACTCCAGTTATTTTTTTTTCGACGGTAGAGTGCGGACTGTGTGGTATATTTCGAAGCAACTCTTGGTGACTGGTACAGCTGAATCAGCTCCTTTTTCCTTTATGATGGGCTTAACACACATAGGTACTTGGCGAGTGTTGCACTTGAACTGTGATAAGCGTCTGTTTCGCTTGGCCTTACACAGATAGCACTCCAGCCTGCGCACTTCACCATTTTCATTAAATTAAAGAGCTGGTGCATGAGACCCTTTAAGCCGAATCTCGTCAGGGTTAGGGAAAATAACTGGACGTCCAATCTTTGATCTAGGAACTGAATATTTCTGCAGAATTTCCGAGATCAACTCTTGCAAAAATGGTTTATACTCCATTTTAATGCCACCCCTTATATACTTGTAGGTGATAAAAGCGTTGTAAACGCAAATTTCAAGGAGATGAAAGGCGACTTTCCGGTACCATTTAGTTGTTTTTCGCTCAGTAGTGTACAGTTAGATTTGCCTGTCGACATCGTCAACCCCACCCATTGTACTATTGTACAACAAAACTGACGAAGGTTTTTGTTTTGACGGTGCGTTACTGCCATCCTTGCAGACATATCGCTCTCATAGCACATCCTTTATCTCATGAGTCAGAAAATTACTGATCATCTGCACGATTCTACGATCGCACCACCTAATTGTATTGCGTTATATTTTAAATTATACCTTTAGATTAAATAAAATAATATTATAGTTTTAATATTATAATTTTACAACCTCGACCTCAGACCATTGAGCACACAAACCGCGAACATCTAAATTTTTAAGTAGTTCTCAAGTATTTCATAAATTTTATTTTACTTTTCAATTTTGAACAGTTAAATAACAGTTTTTGTCTGATTTCAACTCGTAATTGAATACTTAAGTACGTCAGCAAGTATAATTCGATAATTTATTGTTGGTGTGAAACACTTTAACGTCCCCTTTCTTCAATTTTGTCGTCATTTTAGGCATTTCTTTTTTGTGCGCTCTCACTGTTCCTAGCAAGTACGTTTTCCGTAAAAGTAAATAATCTGCAAGAACAGGAGACGCAAAAAAGTTGTCGACAACAACTTTTCGATTCTCATTCATATACGGTTCCATAAGGGTACTTACTATGGTACCTTCATATCCTAACTGCTATACTACTGTGCGTTTCACCAAAGTACAAACCGAAGGCTGTCCGCATCTCTCGCGTCATCTCTAGCCAGCGATGCGACTTTCGGCTAACACTGTGGGTCGAAGGTTTTTAAACAGTGGTGGCGGGTAAACAAGAATTACAGAAACATTTATGTCAAATATTAGACAGATACAGAGTACCTGGCCACAAATTCATATTTGTTTTTTTTTCCAAATTGGCAATTTTGGTCATTACAAACTTTAACGTAGTGTGAATTTTCTAGTCATTGTCAAGTCGTATAAGTCTTAGTAGTAGTTTAGTAGTAGTTTAGTAGTAGTTAGTAGATACTTTTATTGGGATTGATATATTTAATTGGCGGTTGTAGAAGTAGGTGAATTTTAGACTTTATTATTCACATACTACTACAACCAACTTTGGTATCTAGCTGTAGATTGCGAGTGTTCGATCTTGTCATTTGTTGTTGTGTAGTTGCTGTTGTTGTTGTGTAGTTACTGTTGTTGTTGTGCAGTTACTGCTGTTGTTGTGTAGTTACTATTGTTGCTGTTGTGTAGTTACTGCTGTTGTTGTGTAGTTACTGTTGCTGTTGGGTTGTTACTACTTCAAATGGATGCAATGGAAGACTGTTCAAGTGAATTGTTGATGGATGTAAATGTGTATCGAAAGAATGCTGCTAATGAAAATGATATTGGGGAAGAAAATGTGTATGTGTATGGTTGCAATGATGAAAACGAAAGAAACTGTAATGATGAGTGGGAAAATGAAAGTAATTGTAGTGAAATTAGTAGCGACGGAAGTTATTGTAGTGATGAGGACATTGTGAATAAAAATAATGATAAGGATGGTTCGACGGATGATAAAAGTGATGCAGATGAGGATAGCTGGGATGGAACTGATGATGAAGGAGGAAATGACGATGGTTTAAGTGATAATGAGGGAAATGAGATACCTGAAGCGAATAACAAATTAAGGAAAGATAAAAAAATTATCACATATGAGCAAAAAATTATCGTGCAAAAACTACGTGAATTTTTGGGGGATCTGAAAAAAGACATTGAAGTACAATTAGGAAACAACCTGATATGAAAAAAGTACGGAAATTTATTGAAAACTTGCGCATCAGTGTGTGGCATTTCCAAAGCGTCGGTAGCAAAAATTATAAAAACAACTGATCTCTTGCCTAAAACAAGAAAACCCAGGGCTCCAAAGCATGTGTGTACTGATGGTAATATCAGTACAATAAGGCGTGTTGTCCTTGACTTCTATGCCGAAAAAACCTACCCTAACCTAAGTAAAATTTTAGTTTCGTGCAAAGAAGTCCAAGAGTTCCCACAAATAAGTCGGACTACCCTCTGGAGGTGGATGAAACACAACTGCAACATTGAATTCAAAAAAATAGGGAAAAAAACCGTGTTTCTAGAGAGAGAAGACATCAAGCAACAGCGAAAGTTTTATTTAAAAGCAATTAAAACTTACAGAGAGCAAGGGTACTATATCGTCTATACAGACGAAACCTGGGCCTCACCTGATTTGACCCCTAGTAGATGTTGGCAAGTGCTTTTGAATCAAGCCGAAATACATAACTTCACCCACTACACTGTCAACAAAGTTATTCAAAATGTTGAGGGATACACCGGAGGATTTATTGTAAAGGAAGGACAAGGAAGAGTCATAATAAACCATGCAGGAGGCAGTGCGGAGTTTGTAGCAGGAGGTGGTGTGGAGGACATATTCGTCTCTAAAAAAGACTCGGCTGACTACTATTCGTCCATGAATGCAGCCCATTTTAACAAATAGTTTGAAAATTTAGTACAAAAAGTTGAGGACAAAACTGTCATTGTAATGGACCGGGCACCTTACCACAGAGATCGGGTAGCAAGTACCGTTATGTGTAAGATGTACCAACGAAAAGATCAGCTTATATCTTCCCTTTTGCTGAGAAATGTCGACAAGCCAGAGGAAGTGAAGAATTACGAGGACATGACTGAAAAACAGCTTATCGATTGGTCGAACAGACATCCAGTTCAGCTACAATATCAAGTAGAACGCATCGCTCAACTCTCAGGGAAAGACGTTAAAGTGCTGTGGCTTCCGGTGGCACACTGCGAATTAAATCCTATAGAATTGATATGGAGTGTAGTTAAGGGTTATGTTGCAAAACATAATTCCATTGGTGGTACACAAAATGTGAAGCGTCTCTCAATCGAGGCTATTAAGGCTGTGACAACTACGGTTTGGAAGAATTGCGTCGATCACGCAATTAAGGTTGAGGATAGGATGGCTGCACGAGATATAGAGTTAGAATGTTTAGTTGTTAGTTGTTCAGAAATCAATGAGCCATTAAGTAATTTAAATCTTTAAATTGTAAAATGTTTGCTGTTTTTGAAATAAAAACCATTGATCTGTGTGGCCTCATCCAGTAATAAATGTTTTGCGGAATTAATTCAATTAAAATCAAACTTCAACTTAAAAGCCAGTATAGCATTACTAAAGCCTAATATATGGAAAGGAGTCATTGAGTTAAAGGCCAAACTGCATTGAGCATATTTAGCCACTGTCGCAGTGAGTGCGAGTGCGGATAGCGAATCTAGGGAAAGTGAGACATATTTTTGGTCTACACTTTTCTGAAACGTACAGTAGGTCTTGGGATATTTTTGTGAATTTTCCAGTGTAGGGTAAGAGCGAAACGACAAACTTTGTTTCACAGTCAACAATGACATAAAACATGATCCCGAACCTTTCTCTTTTTGAAGGTATGTACTGTAGAAAGGACAACCTTCCTTTAAAAAGCAGCAGGGTTTCATCGATACAAAGAAATTCCCTTGGTTCAATTAAATTCTAAAACCTCTGCATAATTTTAGGCAAGAAATTTCCAAGTTTGTTGAGCCTGTGGTCGGTTGCTCCTGTGCTTTTATTGTCAATAAAATAAAACGCACGTAGAATAGACAAGAATCGATCTCTTGCTATTGTTTTGCCAAAAATGGGGGTGTGTAGAATGGGATTTAACGACCAGTAGTCTTTGTAACTTGGCTTTTTGGTAATTCCCATCAGAAGTTGTAAGCCAAGAAACGACCAAAGCTCTTCGGCTGTTACGTCATACCATCCTTTTAAGGCACCTGGCTTTGAGATTTGGATTTAAGCTGCGTACCGATTTGTTTCAGTGACGATTTCATTTAATACGTCATCTTGTACAATATGGCGCAAAACTGTCAGTGGAGTCGAACTATACTGAAGCGGCCCGAGTTCCAAAACGCTTACACCGTAAGAGCATTCAGGCACGTTAGGGGTAAAATTATTTCCTTTATGCCATATGTTATCTGCAGCTGACAAAGCAGATCCATCTATGCTATCTACATCGTCTACCTCTGAATCGCTCTCAGCAGAACTATCCTCAGTACTGGAACTATCAGTTTCTTTATCCTCCTCTTCCGAGTTAGGATCATTGTGAAATTCATCTAATTTAATTACATTGACAGATATTAAAATAGAATTTTGAAGTAATAAAATAGTATAAATAAAATATTCTTCATTTTTAAGTATTTGCCTTCATCCTTCTATGAACTCATTGCGAACCCTTTCTCTATTATTTGTTTCTTAATTATTTATCTCAGGTAGTACAAGAAAATTAAAAATAGCTCAAGATAAAGATTCACACAAATCTGAGTCCATCGGCTATAAATTTTATTCTTAAAAACTTAATTTTGTACATTTCGGCTATCTTTCCGGATTGTTTACACATAATTTTATGTGTTTCGCCTTTTAAATTAAAATTTTGTAACACAAATCTGTGTGCCAAGCCCATGGCAACTACAGGTTTGTCGCACAAGTTTATGCAAATGGACCGTATAGGGTTAAGCTTTTATCTTATTTCATAAATAATATAGTATGTACTTCTGAGAACTTCACTTTAATATGATTTCAATAATTAACCAATGTTTAATTGTAATATTTTTAAATCAAATTGCCGTACTTATTGTTTTTGAAGTACTGTTGTATTCTGTATTTGTAATAGTTTAGCGCCGGTTAGTTGTTTTTACGTCCAATTAGCATTTTCCGATAGAATAGATTTATTTGCCCGCTGCAGTTACGACAAGACGTACAAATTACTGAAAGCAAGGAAAGCACATTATCCCTGGCTAAATTTAAAAATCAACAAAATCGAATTTAGATTCCCTGGTTGCAATTTTGCAATTAGTGGAAACCAAGGTTGTTGTAAATTTTAAAATATAATAATTATCTATCGCAATTATTTTTTATAAATTCATGCGATCGTTATTACTGAAGTATTGTTTTTTGTTCATACTATAGTTATACATTTGTGTCTCCAGTTTAGGAGAAACTTTTAAAAATTTGGAAAATTACAATAAATATTATTTAGTGATAAAAGAATAAAGAAAACACTTAAACACATTGGAATGTTAGCTACTACTGCAATAATTATGAAAACTATTTTTCAAACACCAGCATAAAAATAAATATACCTAATACATACAAATATGTAGGTATATGTATATATATATTTTAAGTGCATGTTTTAAATGAAAACAATGCTTGTGTCAACATACATCTGCGTTTAAATGCTTTATTGCTCAAAAACTGTGTTAGTAATTCAAACTTGCAGCTTAAATGGATTTGCTATCGTAAATAGTCGGTGAGGAGCAGTTTCGGCAAAAGTCTCGTCTGTACCTAAAATAACTCCGCGAAAAAATGGCTCTAAGAATTTGAAGAGATGGCGACAATTTACATTTATATGCGCACTGCACTAACGCAAGCATTGTATGAGCAGTTTACCTTCAACTGGCCCACACAATTTGGCATTTGTAAAACTTCTAAGCCGCTTTAAGTTAAATTTCGTGGGCATCCGCATTGACAAAATTTGCAAATGTGTAATCACTTTACTGCTAATTAAAATAATATTGTGGACACCTAATCTTTTAATAAAATTGATTATTATTATTACGCATAGTATAAAAGTACATGCAATAGAATACCTTTTTTTGCACAAATTTTCCAAGCCAAATATTGCAACTATATGTAATAATATACAGAAATGTACAGTCTCTATCAGAGTGATATATGGAAATATGTGCGTGGTTTTGGTGTAGTGATGTAGAGCTGTACTTTTCCTGTATTCGATAGTATAATGCAGTGAGTAGAATAATTACGGTTGGTTCTTTAGCAGAAATTTGAAGGCAAATTGTATTTGGTTTTATTTACTGAAAGTTAGAGAAGGGAAAGGGAAGAGCCTGGACAAAATAGCGCAATACGCTATTTAAATGTAGTCCAGACCGCAATGTTGTTACATTGTGAATGTCTGAGAAGTTAAGTGAAGTAGAAGATAAAACTTCTAAGATATAAATGGTTTGAGTGAGTAATTAATTATGATTTTGAATAGAAAATGCCTCGCATTTTATACCAAAGTGTGAGGAGGAAAATTAGAATTTTTAGAGAAAAGTAAGAACAACAAATTTATAATAATAAATTTAAATTCTATGAAATATCATGAGACATAAATAATTATAATTGTAATAGCAGTAAACAAAGTTGTAGTATTACAAAGTGCTTTGTCGGCGTGGCAGAGGCTGAGTCTGACCACAATCTACAACGGAAATGGCGGGCGGCCTATCCAGGAATTGGCCGACCACAAAGAAAGCAAAACTAACAATAACATTGTGTATACCAACACTAAGAACATAAATTATTATTAAGCGTGAGTAATTATTACATTTAATTATTGTATGCTTAAAGTTACGTAAATACTAAAAATAACGATTTACAAATCGAAACACTCCCACGCCTTGATTGAACCAGAAGAGCAATCAATATATTCGGGAGAAATACAATATTAAAAAAGAGTGCCAATATGTGGCGAGTAATTGGTGCTGAAATGTTATTAGAATTTTTTAAATACTTTTATGAAAATAAATGAAACTGAAATAATAAAATTTAAATAATTAAACTATGTAGTGATCTATTGTTTTTTCAAGACTGCAGGTGAAAGCGGTGAATTGTCTAGTTGAACAATGTAACCCAGGTCCGTAGAATAAGCGCTGAAGCAGCCTTGAGGACCTCTGATTTTAGTAGATTTCCATATCCGTTTCATAAATGCAGCTCTAAGTAAAACATATACTCGAGCAGGCTTGAAAAACAATGGGTCGGCTAATGTCAGGCTTTTAAAAACATCCGGCGCCTTTAGATAGACAAAATAAGTCGGACGTCGAGTTGTTATACTTTGAATTACGTATGCATCGACGGCGTACACTTTATTGTTATCCTTGCGGGACTGTAAAGTGAACGTTGTTTTGCCACAAGAGCGCATAGATAAGCCTCCGAGAATTTTGAAGTGTTTTGGCACAGACTCCGTGATCAGTGGCAAGTTTAAATATGCAACTAAATGGGCTGTTATAGAACATTTATTTGCATTGGCATCCAAAATGCATCTTGATGTAGCGCTTTTGCCAAAGTGTAGTATGTCTACTACAGCGGTAGGTATTAGTGCTGTGTAAAGAACTCTTGATGAAAGATTCCTTGCTGGTGTTGATGGTTGAAATGTTACTTTGTGAGGCGCTCTGCGTCCTGATGTTGATAAATCAGGTAACATCAGGGGAATTTTAGTATGCAGACATGTGTGATGTTTTTCCTTGCATACGTGACACACGTAATTACTTGTGCAATCACTTAAGTTGTGATTGCTAAAGCAGTTTTCGCATTTTTTGTTCTGCTTCACCCAACCTTGCCGTTGAGATCCTGTTAATTGAATAAATTAAGAACAAGACGTCACACGATGGGTAGTGTTGTTACAAAATCTGCATAATGTGGCGTTGTTGCTGGTTTTTTTTGAAACAGGTGTGTTGACATGAAGTTCCCGGGTTTTGCAGAAAGATTAGTCTGAACAACGGCAGGTTGACTGATGTGCTGAATACTAACTCGTACAGCATCGAAGGCATCTGTAAGTTGCAAAAAGTTGGTCAAAGCCTTTGTTTGAAGTTTATTAAGTTGATTGTCTTTAAACAACTTGAAACAATTGACATGTTGAATAGAGACAGCTGGTCCCATGGCTTCCAAATCTTTATTGTATAATTCAATTGTAACTCCGTCAATAGGATTGCTTTTACAATTTTCCAACCTGGCCTTAATAGAATTATTGCGAGATATAAAAGCCGAGTGAATCGCATCGTGATCAATTTGTAACTCCGTTAGTGCTAATGGTGGCACTACTTGTAGGAGGCTAGGTGAACGGCTGCCATGTACAACTAGACAGGCTCCTTCATCCTTTAGGTCCTCCATAGAGTGGTCTGACATTGTTATATTTGGTTCAATAGTTTTATTGTAAGCACGAAATATTCTTTGAATAACAGCAACAAGGGTTGTCCAGGGGCTTACTACTATGATTATTAATTTCCGTTTTATAGAGCGATTGTCCATAAGACTTGAGGTGTAATTGACAGATAGAAACTTATTCTGCAAACGTATACTTCACGAAAAACGTTTCAGACTTCGCATTATTGAATACGGAAACTGGATTAGCCTTGATTCTGAGTTTGCCCCAGACTATTGAAGTTGGCATGGCAGTGACTGTGTGGGAGTGACGACGATTCACGGAAGTGCTCCTGAAGCTTTGCGGTTTGCAGGATTAAATGTTTTGCGTATCTTGTACGATGCTTCTGGTCCTTGAAATGGCTGCTAGAAGGGAACAGGATGTGGCTACAACAAAACAACTGGCTTGAATACAACAACGTATTAAGTCTGGAGCTCAGCAAAGCTATAGCCCTCTAGAACCAAAAAAGAGTGCTCGACGTGTCCAAGAATTTAGGATGACTCTGGCGGGTCGTCAGAACCACACAGACTGGACGAGTTGAACGTTAAAAGAAATGATAACCGTAATAAACCGGGAGATGAGATTCCTCGAGAGGAGCCATATACAGAAATGTACAGTCTTTATCAAAGTGATATATGGAAATATGTGCGTGGTTTTGGTGTAGTGATGTAGAGCTGTACTTTTCCTGTATTCGATAGTATAATGCAGTGAGTAGAATAATTACGGTTGGTTCTTTAGCAGAAATTTGAAGGCAAATTGTATTTGGTTTTATTTACTGACAGTTAGAGAAGGGAAAGGGGAGAGCCTGGACAAAATAGCGCAATACGCTATTTAAATGTAGTCCAGACCGCAATGTTGTTACATTGTGAATGTCTGAGAAGTTAAGTAAAGTAG
Organism: Dicyrtomina minuta; assembly: GCA_949802685.1. Classification (NCBI taxonomy): domain Eukaryota; kingdom Metazoa; phylum Arthropoda; class Collembola; order Symphypleona; family Dicyrtomidae; genus Dicyrtomina; species Dicyrtomina minuta. The sequence continues at coordinate 133,819,418 of OX461808.1, read as the reverse complement.
TAGATAAAACTTCTAAGATATAAATGGTTTGAGTGAGTAATTAATTATGATTTTGAATAGAAAATGCCTCGCATTTTATACCAAAGTGTGAGGAGGAAAATTAGAATTTTTAGAGAAAAGTAAGAACAACAAATTTATAATAATAAATTTAAATTTTATGAAATATCATGAGACATAAATAATTATAATTGTAATAGCAGTAAACAAAGTTGTAGTATTACAAAGTGCTTTGTCGGCGTGGCAGAGGCTGAGTCTGACCACAATCTACAACGGAAATGGCGGGCGGCCTATCCAGGAATTGGCCGACCACAAAGAAAGCAAAACTAACAATAACATTGTGTATACCAACACTAAGAACATAAATTATTATTAAGCGTGAGTAATTATTACATTTAATTATTGTATGCTTAAAGTTACGTAAATACTAAAAATAACGATTTACAAATCGAAACAACTAACATGCAAGCTATTATATAGGAATTGTAAAATAACAAATACAATATGATAAGTTGATAATTTTAAATTTTATTATAAATAATTGCCATAGGGATTCTTCTGAAATAACATTCACATTTAATGAAAAAATTCTGAAAAGCATAAAAATTAACGCTTTTAGATGACTAGGTAAAAGCTTATACAGATGTTTAAAAATTAGTGTTACCTCCAGCTGCAATAAGGCAAGAAAACATTTTCTCATGTTATGTTATTTTTTAACGCCTAACTTTTATTCACTTAACTTTTACTATGCTTCATTCTAAGCATTTTATGTATGTACGTTTCAATTCAAAACATAAATACTTGTGGATTGAAAAACGACCAATCAAATTGATATCTATAGATTTCTTACAAGAATAACTGTGGGTCCTTGCGGAAAGCGGAAACTAAAGAGATAAACAAAATAAACAGAGTCGGGTCTGTTTATTTCTGGGCTTTAAAAGAGCACAAATTGATAATTGTTTTGCACGAGGTAATGCAACTATTTACACATTACTAGGTTCACTAAGATTTTTATTTTAATTAACTAATTCAAATTAGGGTTGGCTAACTGCAAATGATTTCGTTTAAAGTAAACATATTTTGAGCAACAAGTTTTAACTGCTAAACTATAGTTGGATTATGTCAGTTACATTAGTTTGAGTAGTTTTTAATTGAAACAATCACAAATATCGTCAGCGAAGAGGCAAATCTGACTATCTCCTTTTGGTGCTAAAAGCGAAACTGACTTTTACCATTTTTTGCTAAAAGCGAAAATGACTATCTCCATTTTTCTTGAAATACTATTAAAAGAAGGCACAAAAACTATATGTACCAATGCAACGTGTTATAAGGGAAACTTTTTTGTTGAGGGGTTGTCCATAAATTACGTCACAAAATTTTTGGTTAGAATTTTTGTTGCAAGAATTATTTAATGCTTTTTCAGAAAATACCTCCATTTATAAAAGCTTTAGCTATCGAAAGGAGTTTTATTCCTATAAAATATTTGCCGCAATCCATTAGTTATTGATTATATTGAATCAATGTACCAACCGTGCTGTTTTCTGACATACAGAAAGCAGTAGTCACTAGAAAACCGCCCACAAGAACATTTAACACTTGTTAAGTGGAAAACTAGAATCTGAAAATATGAACGTTTACGCTGAGTTCAGTCATCAGTCAGCAAAAATTCGACACATTGATTAAGATTACCAATGGCTAATAATAAAATCAAAGGCTAAAAATTTAAACATTGTAATATTTATAGTGGGTTGTCTATAAATGATGTCACACTTAACGTGTGTGGGTCTTGTCTGGTATTTAATGACACGCCTTGTTAAAGTTGAGCTGTTATAATAAGAGTAGGTGGGTTCTTAAAGAGCAATAATTTTTGTGACGTCATTTATGGACGACCCTTAAACAAAAACGTATCTTAATCTTATCTAGTCTATTTAATTACGTCTGTAGAGACAAATACAAAGAAAGAGGAAAAATGTATCTGTATTATAGTAACTTTCGTATAAATACCTAAGTTTTCGTTAACAATATAAATTAGCTGAACAAGTAAAAAACTACTTGAGTTAAAGTCTCCACTAACATGTAAGTTGTAGTAAATGAAAAAATTTCCACTGGGCGTGGTTTGATTTTCGTGTAATGGTTCGACGCCAAATATTACTTTGTATTTTGAAAACTTACGTTGTATATGGATATAGGTTAACTTTGCATATATGATTTAAGCATAATTAATTGATAAATACAAATTTAAACTGAGATTTTTGTATGGAATGATGTTGTTAGCAGTTTGTAACTGGCTTAAATCGGCATTAATTTGTGCTGCTATGACAATTAATGTTTATTAGATCAAAATGAAATTTAGTTTGTTTTTATCATTTAAAAGAATCAAATTACTACACTTGTAGCTACAAAAAAAATCGTACAAGTTAGACATATCTTCTATTAAATTGAAACTTAACAGGTCAAACTTTTATCCTCTGATTGCAGTAACTTTAATTTTAAAAATTGATTGAAACCTACACCGTTAAATAAATAAATTTAAATGATTTTTGTGCCACCCAGTAATCAAAATTTATATAAATCAGTGTCAAATTCTCAAAAATAAACTAAATGAAGTTGAATTTTAAAAGATTAAATATGAACAATAATTGTAAATTCACATATTATACTACACTATACTACTGGAAATACAAAACGTAATTAAACTTTAAAAATTTTTAAAGGTTTAAAAGTGATATCATAAGTTTATTACTAACGTTCAGTTTTTTAATAGTTAAAAGATCAATACATTAAGTATTTAAGTTAATACGTAGAGGTGATGACATTTTTAAATGAAGTATCTCAATATATTTTTTTCTGATGAATAAATGCAACATGTATAAAAGTTTTAAAATGTCATTCAGTATTTGTATGGTTTTGTTGCAATTTTATTTTATTTAAAAACGTACAAACTACAGTTGACAGTAGTAAAAGTTAAGTTTAAGGTAGTCGCACACTAAAAAGTTGTCTTCTAGAATTTTTACCATTTTTGGGGCATTTGGCATGCTGGTTCAGTTCCTAATGTCTAATAAGCTCAAAATATATTTCATACTTACAAAGCTATATTTTTAATATTTAACAAATTTTTGTATTGTATACTGAGTCTATTAGGCTACCCTCGATGGAGGTCAGTTAAAGTTGTTAAGTTTGTTCTTTTGAATAAAGTTAGCGTTATGTATAACTAAAACACATTTTTATCATATGAATACAAGAGAAAATTTATTGTAAATGCCGCAGTTGAAATGCATATCTTCAGAGTCATTTAGTATTTAAATTTCCCAGCAAACAGGCAAACGTCGCTATTGTTACAGTGTTGGAGCAACATTTTAACAGATGTTTATTTCTACCTATTCACATAATTTGGAACAACAATGTTAGCAAATTTGAAATACTTGAGCGATTTTGTCGAGTGATACCTCATTTTGAAGCCCTTGAAAAAAAAGAATTATATTTTGTTTTTATTTACTTTTGGCCCAGACAACACTTTTTAGAGCAATGTTTCCAAAAAAAATCGGTTTTTTCGACTGAATTCGAAAATTGTTCAAATAACACGCTGTGAACTCGATCCTAATTAGATTTTGCTAATCATTGCCGTTCTAATAATGCATTACTTGTATCGAAATTTTATGAGTATCAGGGCTAAATATCAACTTTTATGTTTCCAAAATATTTGTGCGGTAAATTCAAACTCTTTCACTTTATACGGCTGATAAAAGGTCGGACGTACATGGTGCTACTAACATTGAGGGTTGGTCAGCTGCAAATAAATAACACCCTATCATACACATTGTAGTTTTTTAATTGTTATGCTTCAGAGGGCAACGCTGGAAGTGAGTGGGTCCCAAAATATGCTTAAGTTCGCTAGCGTCATTTGTGTCCGGCCCCTAATTTTACGCAGCAAATGTTTTTTCACTTTTAAAATTATTCTTTGATCGGTGTTATTTTTTGATAGATTTACTGTTCTCATCACGAGACGGCTGCGCTGTGAAACAAAAACAAGGCGCGAAAAGCTCAAAAATCATATTTTATTTTTAGCTTTTATAATTTTAGCGATTGTGAACGATACTAGAGTAAATCAAACAATGCACAGGTCTGAATAATCATATAATTCTGCATGCTTATTATATTTATTCACATGTACTGTTTTTTTGTTATCACACTCATACTTACAAAAACTTTTTTTCATCAAAATTTAAAAGAAACGATGCTTGTTCATTCAAATTTCTTAGTCTACGAATGTAAAATGCAATTTGTTCTTAAGTACATTGTTTAATAGTAGTCCAGCGGTTGTTTTTTCAAAGTAGATGTTAAAAATGTAATTAAATTCAACATCAGCCATCAGAATTTGCAGATACAACCTGACTAAAAAGTAAAAACTAGAAATATGTTTCAATTACCTAATTACAAGTCAGACAAGGTCCTATTGCATTTGTGTCATCACAATTTATTAAAACGTACACCATTTAAACAATTGCTGATTTTGCCGTCTCGGCAATAGACAAACTAATAGGTTATTATTTTTCTAAACACAGCTGCAGCAATTTCTTCAGCTAGTTGCATTAGTTGAAATAATTTCCGCTATGCTAGGTTTGCGTAATGCGTATTGGTTTAACGTCGTTAGTAATATTTTAGTGGCGAATATCGTGAACCCTACGTTATACACAAGCTTTATTAAAAATTATATAGTATAGATTATAGTAATGTTTAATTTCCAAACTATCTGAACTCCATGTAAAGTATTTAAATTGAATATAAACTATATGAATAAATAATAACAGAACCATGGGACAAGTCCCGAGTGGTTCTTAATTTGAAACTAAACTAACTATACAAGCTTTGACATGGTTTGATCCAAAACAAAATAATTCAATACATAATTACGACTGAGAAATAGTTTAATTGAGAATGTTTTGGTTGAAAGTGTCTTACTTGAGTAGAACTAATGTAAGCTCTTAAGGCATAGTTTTATTACGATTGTCATAAAATTATTATATGTATAGCGTTTAAGAGAATTAGAGTAGCTCACACATAACTACCAAGAACGAAACGCGAATTTGCATTTTTATTTTAATTTTAAATGTGCAAACATAGTAAAAAATATTTAATCATTTCCAGTAGTTGGTCCATCACGTAGTAGAATTCCATATAACATTCTGGTACTACTAGTCTGAAAAATCCGCAAAAACCCATTAGGCGACGTTAGAACAATAATATTGGTTTAAATTCAGTAAGTTATGTTATTTAATTCAGATAAGATTAAACAAGAATTTTTAAAACAGTGATTTTCTTGACAAATTTGCATCAATTTCTAACATACACTGTCGTGAAATGAATCGTAACTTTAAAATGATTCATATAATATGAATAAATCAACGAAGAGAGAAGTCAGCCAGGGCAGACGTGTAGATTTTTTGCTCTCGAGCGACAGAAAGTTTCGCCTCATTTTTATTTTTTATTGGAAAAGTAGTAGAGATTGCTGCTTTTAATTAATTAAATATTTTAATATTGCTCTGAGAAATAAATTGAGTTTCCTATTCGTTAATTTTATTTTAAAGTTTTCAGAAATATTTATTTTGTGAGTTTGAAATGAATAATCACATTATTTTCTTTGCTGAAAATGGCAACCTGTAGTTTTTTACATTTCCAAACATTGCAATTCAGTTTTAATTTTTAAAGTTTTACTGTCGGCATGCCATCACAAAATTCTCTTAATTCATCTGTCAGTGAGTCTGTTCCTTGCCCTCACTGTGATCGAGTATTTAAACGCAAAGGACTTAAAAGGCATATTACAAGTGGACATCCTGACATTCATCGACAAAATGTAGTGAATTCTTTGAGCCAAACTTTCGAATTTCCAAATGCTGACGGCAACGAAGACAGAGATGCTGAAGTGGTTTCACTTAATTTCGAATTTAATGCTCTTATTAAGGAAATTGATGATTTATTGTCGCTTAATGTCCCTAATCATGATGTTTTTGAAAAGTATTGTGACGAATATTCGAGTATTTTGAAAAAATGTGAGGAAGTACTCCCTGGCCCCAAGCATCCTGCCAAAAGATTTTATGAATTACGCAAGAAGAGTCAGATTTTTAAAAATACTGATGCGGGTTACAATTCTAGCACTAATCCACAAAGAAAGTCTAATCGTAAAAGAAAGGCCCGGAAACAGGATTACCAAGAAAGCATGGTACAGTACTTATTCTATAACCAAAAAAGAAAGGCAGTTCGAATGGTCCTTAATTCTAATGATAAGTGCTGTGCGATTCCACTTAACGATTTGGAGCGTGATTTTGCTAATCGATGGGGAACACCTAATAAATACGTTGGGCCGGTGTATAATCCTGTAAGTGAAGAACAACAAAATCAAATTGATGCTGACTACTGCCCACTTATTTCTCAGGACAAAGTGCGAACCCAAATTAAGCGCATAAACGTGGATTCTGCTCCTGGTCCAGATGGCATTTTGGTTCGATGGGTTAGGTCAACTTTAAAAAAGTCTAAAGTTATTATATCCCAACTTTTATCATATATGGTGTCACATAATTTTGTCCCATCATTCATGCGAGAGGCACGAACAGTGCTGATTTATAAATCCGGAGACGTAAAAGATTCCAAGAACTGGAGGCCCATAACGGTCAGCTCAGTTTTACGAAGAATCATTGAAAAAGTTCTGGACAGTGACTTCAGGGATTACTTCAGCCTTAATGACAATCAGCGTGGATTTACCAACCAAGCGGGAACTTTAATTAATACTACTTTAGTTGACGAATGCCTTAAGAAAGCCAAAAAGGACAAAACAGATTGTACAATTATCTTCGGGGACATTACTCAGGCCTTCGATTCTGTCGGGCATGCGCATGTATTCAACCAAATAAAATCTAAACCAGCGCCATCTCTACTCAAGAACCTTGTTTGTAGCCTAGCTAGCGACAACTATACTCGTATTACAACTATTGAGGGGAAAACAAACCCTATAAAGTTTGAGCGTGGTGTAATGCAAGGTAGTCCAATATCGCCGTTTCTTTTTAATGTTGCAATTGACCCCATGATACATGACCTTAGCGAAAAAGAGGTTACGGACAAATTTGGGTTTTCGCTGCACCCCCTACATGAAAATGTGTCCAATGCTGAATTTGCGGATGACACCGGAATGTTTGGAAACTCTAAACATGCAGCCATTGAGCTTTACCAGCAGAGCACGGAGTCCTTGTCCCTTATTGGTCTACGCATGAATCCCGTTAAAAGTGTTGCCATCAGCATTGTGAAGGGAGAAATCTGTCAAGACCCACTTCAAGTAGGTCCCAACGAGTACATTAGCTGTATTGGACCTGAAGACACCATTAAGTATTTAGGAGTCACCTTCACAGATTGCATCGTTGTCAACGAAAATATTGTTTTGAAGAAATTTAGTGAAAAAGTTGAAAAGTTGACATCTACTCCAATGCTTAGGCCAGATCAGAAACTAAAAGTCTTAAAAGATTATTTATGGCCTACCCTCATATACCCATTTCAGAACGCCCCGCTCTCAAAATTGTCTAAAAAGTTTTCAGAATCAATCGACAAAATCATTCGTAGTTCCGTAAAGGAGTTTCTTAGCATTCCCATTAGTACTCCTACCAGCATGCTTTACTCCAGTTCAAAGGTCAAAGGAATTGGCCTTATTCGTGCAACATGGGAAGCCGGAATTCAAAATTTTAACGCTCTTGAAATTTTATCACGATCTGCTCATGCGTTAATCCACGAGGTAAAGGATTTGGAATTTAGAAAATTCCCAATGCTTGGATTTCCTTGATGTGCCATTAGAAGTAACGCAAGCTATGGTGGAATGTAAGGGAAAGAAAAGCAAATTTCTCCGCGATTACTTGAGAAGTCTGGAGTATGATATATGGTGTAAGTTGCCACAAAAAGGGCAAGGCGTTATTCAATTTCAAGAATGTCCATACGCAAATAAATGGATTCATTCAAAAAACGGCCTTTTCTCCTCAGAATGGATCACAGCAATTAAAATGGTTGGAAATGTACTTCCAGTGAATGCCATTCCGCGACCTGACCAAGGATCCCTTTATTGCCGACACGGCTGTAAGGAGATTGAAACGATAGGACATATCCTTGGGCGGTGTTCTCGTGGAGAGCTAATTCGCAATAACCGACATCACGCAGTTCGCCAATTAATTGCAGAAGCCATGCAAAAATTAGGATATAAAGTTCTTCAGGAAGTGGTATGCACTGGAGATGGTTCCAGACGTGTTGACATAATTGCTTACAATTTAACATCAAAGCAAGGATTTATACTGGATCCTACTGTTCGCATGGAGCAAAATGATTTAAATCAATCTGAGGCTGTACATCAAAAGAAAAAAGGAATTTATGACCCTTGTATCCCTTACTTCAAAGAGAAACTGGGGCTTACTGAAATCCAAGTGATAGGACTTTATATTGGGGCTCGAGGAACAATTTCAAAATTTTTCCTGGACTTCATGAAAACCCATTGTCTACCTAGTACATTGATTGAAGACATTGTAATCTCCGTTTTAAAGAAATCAGTTCAAATCTGTGTACACCATTTATATTCTTGTGCGCCTACTGATTTTTGAAATGCATTTATTTACTTATTATAACACGCATAATCTATGTATAACAATATTGTGTAACGTATACTGAGTCCTTTGGGCTATCGTCGGTGGACGACAGTGTCAAGTTTATTTTAATAAAGTTGTCTTTCTCTCACTATGCATCTTAAATTTAAATATGTTATGGCTATCTTAGAATTTTCATATTTAAGTTTAGATGCAAAAAAAATTTAACCAAAGTTTAAACTTTTGGCTACTTTTAATTTAAAATAAGTTGCCTAAAATAAATACACGTACTCCAATTTCTTCTAATCTAAGTCCTTTCGTATTCGTGACCCAAAAAATTCAAGAATAATGGCTGTGCACACTTGTTAAAGACCAAATTCAATACAGTTAATTAACTATTCTTTCTTGTTTAATTATCACGTACTTAGTGGAGGAAATTGTGAATTTTCTTTACGGTTAGACTATGCAATCTTGTGTAACAAAATTAGAGTGGCGTCTATATTTTACAAAATTTAAGTTAGTTTTGACGCAAAAATTGTTGCTGCTAGAAACTTTGAGTGGGATGAAATAAACTTATTATTCTGAATTAATTTAAAACTAACCAAACAATGACTTAATTTATTAAAATTAAAGTAAGCAATAAGTTACACAAATACGAATAATTAGTGTTTTTAAGGAATACATAATTTTAAGATTAAACATTTTAGTTGAATAGCTTTGCTACAATCTTTTGCTTTTTGCAAAAAACTTTTTAATAATATAAATTTAAAATGTTATTATAAAATGTTGAAAACATTTAAAAATAATTAGATTTCCATTAAAATAAATAATACAGCATCTAAATCTTATTGCACATAGTCATTGTTTCAATAACTTGCAGCACGAGCACAGCAAGCGGATATCGGAAACGTGAATTCTTGTTAAAAGTCTGTCAACATTGGTTTTTTGCAATACTTTTTTTACATTTTAAAATATGTCATTTGTCTTTTTAATGAGCTTAGAAATAGTAAAATAATTAAAACAGTGTAACAATATTAAAAAAAAAATTTTTTTTCTGAATCGTTTAACAATCGCAGCTCCAAATTTATGTAAATCAGCCTGTAAAGCTAGAAAACAACCTTGACTTTAAGTAGCAGTGTTATTTAATACTATTTTCTAATTGCAGTACTTCCTATATTTTTAGATAAATTTAAAGGCTGTTTTTTAAATTATGTCATGTACAAGCAAGACAACCTTCATTCCAAAAGGTGTAATTGTATCAATTTTAAATAAATAATGGGAAATATCAAAATCAACAACAATACTGCAGCATAAGATTACATAGAGTACGATCATGATACGTATCAATGGCAAGTGGAAAAACAAAATCTTTCCATATAAATTAATTAAAATCATTACAGGCTTATTATATATTAGTGAATACATTGCAGCAAACGATTTTTTTAATCTTAGCGTAAGTAAATATTACTACCTATTTTCACAAAGCTGTTAATATTCTTCCCTGAAAATGTTTTGAATTAATTAATAATGTAATTGACTGTATCATTGTAAGCAGTAATAATTGTGAAACAAGGTCAAACGTTGTAAACAAAATAATACTTCGCATGATTTGTATGGCATACTAGTTTAGTTTTCTGGTATTAACGCTCCTGCCTGTAGCTCTAACCGAATTAAACTTAAACAACGTTATATTTAAAATGTTTTTGTTTCTTGTACGTGACAAAATGTATTTACTGCATATCACAATTTAAGCAACAAAAACAAGTGGTTACAAATATTGATTACATGCATAAAACATAAAATTAAAGTAATATATGTATCAACGTGTTTAACATCTTAAGTAACGTGAACAATGCCATTTTAAAAAATCCGGCGCTTCGCGCCAGATTTGTCGACCGTGGGCTGGCCCAAAGTAGATGCTGAGCTTCAACAAAGGCACAAGACAATTTATGTTACGCTAAAAGATGATATGAGATTTATGAAAGCTCCCCTACAATCAATAAGACATATACCAATGTTCGTAGCTTGTAGTTTAATATAGCTGAAATTTTGTTATAAATTGCACTATTCACAAATAACGTCATTATGGACAATCCCTAAATATCTGTTACGCATATAGGTAAGTACGTGACATGTGGTTAAAATAGGATGGAAACAAATTTAAAGTTGGGACTTGAGATACTAGAAACTATGGTTTTTGAATGACGTTATTATAGACGATCTCAAAACATCTATAACACATATAGGTCAGTCCGTGACATGTAGAAGAAATTTTCACGTGACATCATTTGCACGTTACCCTTAACCTGCTTACCTAATGTGAATGCAATAGCAGCTAAGTGGGGCTGTCTAAAAGAAATTTTCACGTGACGTCAATTGCGCGTCAACCCTAGCCTGCCTACCTTATGTGAATCTAATAGCATCTGAATGGGGCTGTCTAACAGAAATCTCCACGTGACGTCATTTGCGCGTCACCCCTAGCCTGCTCACCTAATGTTATTGCAATAGCAGCTGAGTAGGGATGTTAACAAAAAATTTTCACGTGACGTCATTTGCGCGTCACCCCTAGCCTGCCTACCTTATTCAAATGCGATAGCAGCTGGGTGGAAGTGACTAGAAGAAATTTTCGGCTGACGTTATTTGCGCGTCAACCCTAACCTGCTTACCTAATGTGAATGCGATTACATCTGGGTGGAGGTGTGTGAAAGAAATTTTTGCCTGACGTCAGTTGCGCGTCACCCCTAACCTGCTTACCTTATGTGAATGCGAAAGCAGCTGGGTTGGGGTAATTAAAAGAAATTTTTACGTGACCTCATTTGCGCGTAACCTCTAGCCTGCTTACCTTATGTGAGTGCTATAGCAGCTGGGTGGGGCTGTCTAACAGAAATTATGACGTGACGTCATTTGCGCATCACTCCTAACCTGCTTACCTAATGTGAATGCGATAGCAGCTGGGCAGGGATGTTTACAAGAAATTTTCACGTGACGTCATTTGCGCGTCACCGCTAGCCTGCCTACCTTATTCAAATGCGAAAGCAGCTCAGTAGGGGCGACAAGAAGAAATTTTCGGCTGACGTTATTTGCGCGTCATACCTAACCTGCTTACCTAATGTGAATGCGATTACATCTGGGTGGAGGTGTGTAAAAGAAATTTTCGCCTGACGTCAGTTGCCCGTCACCCCTAACCTGCTTACGTCATGTGAATGCGATAGCAGCTGGGTTGGGGTAATTAGAAGAAATTTTTACATGACCTCATTTTTGCGTCACCCCTAGCTTGCTTACCTCATGTAAATGCTATAGCAGCTAGGTTCGGCTGTCTAACAGAAATTTTCACGTGACGTCATTTGCGCGTCACCGCTAGCCTGCCTACCTTATTCAAATGCGATAGCAGCTCAGTAGGGGCGACTAGAAGAAATTTTCGGCTGACGTAATTTGCGCGTCATCCCTACCCTGCTTACCTAATGTGAATGCGATTACATCTGGGTGGAGGTGTGTAAAAGAAATTTTCGCCTGACGTCAGTTGCGCGTCACCCCCAACCTGCTTACGTCATGTAAATGCGATAGCAGCTGGCTTGGGGTATTTAAAAGAAATTTTTACGTGACCTCATTTTTGCGTCACCCCTAGCTTGCTTACCTCATGTGAATGCTATAGCAGCTGGGTTCGGCTGTCTAACAGAAATTTTTACGTGACGTCATTTGCGCGTCACCACTAGCCTGCTTATTAACTGTTAATGCAATAGCAGCTGGGTGGGGGAGCCAAAAAGAAATATTCACCTGGCATCATTTGCGCGTAACCCCTGACCTAATTTAAAGTTTCGTTAAAAGTGCATTTGAACGTGTAAACCTATACAAGGCACGTATTTGGGGTCGTTCGCCAATATCGCAACCCACCTTTACGGTGGGTGACTTTGAAAAAGGTTGTAGGCCATATTAAAGATATAGCCATGTACGCAAGTCTGAAAAGGTTGGCAACTTAGGTGGGGGGGGGGGTCCAAAAATTTGGTAAATTTTGCTGGCGCCATTTGTGAACGACCCCTTCACTGTTTTTTAGATGCCCATGCTTTCCATTCACATGGGTCCATGCAACATTTAGTTGTGGAACAATGGTCAGTCCGATTAAAGTGAAAAAACAATACAGACCTGCCTGCTCGCTTTTGTTGCTGTTTAGGAAAAGTTTCATGACAATCGAGTAGAAGGTTTGACCTGTAGCGACGGACCAACAGACAGACAGACAGAAGGACGGACGGACATGACCATTTTAATAGATGCTTAAGCTCAGCATCTAAAAATCCTGCGCTTCGCACCTGATTTGTCGACCGGGGGCGGGCCCGAAGTAGATGCTGAGCTTCAACAAATGGGCAACACAATTTATGTTACGCTAAAAGATGATATTAGATTTATGGAAGCTCCTCTACCATCAATAAGCCATATACGAATGTGCGAAGCATGTAGTTAAATATAGCTGAATAATGTTGACAAATTGCACCATTCACAAATGACGTCATTTATAGAGGCTCTTCTACTATTGATGAGCCATATATGGAAAGTACGTGGCATGTAATTAAATATAGCTGAAAAATTTGTAAGAATTGCGTAATTCACAAATAACGTCATTTATAGAGCCTCCTCTACCACCAATAAGCCATTTACGAATGTACGTTGCAAGCAGTTTAAAAACTTGTAACAGTTAGATAAAGGTATTTATAAACAATCTGTGTATGTATTCTTGTAACACCTCTGCGTTCAAAGTATCTGTTTGCCTAATTTTTAAACAAATGCAGAGCGGAACCCTAAAACAGTGATATTCAGATGACGTCATTTATGGAAGATCTCAGTATGAACACTGGAGGCATTCCATAATATGGGTACCCGTTTACCTCATTTTAATACTAAAGACAGGCGGAATACTTAAAATAATAATATTTAAACAACGCCATCTATGAACGATTTCCCTATGAATACTTGAAAAATCATATGTTGAGGTCATACGTTCTCCTTATTTCTGAACTAATTACAGTAGGGATCTCTAAAATATTCAAACTTGAATGACGTCATTTACAGACGATTCCTCTGTGTAAGCTTGAAAATTCAATGTTAAGTAAATAAGGTAACCTAATTTTAGAACTAAAGGCATGTGAATTTCTAAAACAGTAAAATTTGAATGACGCCTTTCATAGACAAACCCTGCATGCATACTAGTGAAATCTTATGCTAAGGATATATGTCAACCTAATTTCTAAACCTATGACAGTAGGGATCCCTAAAAAAGTAAAATTTGTATGACGTCATTTTTGGACGATCCCTGGATGCATACTAGTAAAATCCTATGGTAAGGATATTTGTCAACCGAATTTCTGAACTGTGGACAGTAAGGATCCCAAAAATAGTAAAATTTTTATAACGTCATTTATGGACGATCCCTGCATGCATACCAGTAAAATCCTATGTTAAGGATATATGTCAACCGAATTTCTAAACTTATGACAGTGGGGATCCCTTAAATAGTATATATTTTCATGACGTCATTCATGGACGATCCCCGCATGCATACTAGTAAAATCCTATGTTAAGGATATATTAGGTCAACCGAATTTCTAAACTTGTGACAGTAGGGATCTCTAAAATAGTAAAAATTTATATGACGTCATTTCTGGAAGACCCCTGCATGCATACTTGTAAAATGCTATGTTAAGGATATATGTCAACCGAATTTTTATACTTATGACAGTGGGGATCCCTAAAATAGTAAAATTTGTATGACGTCATTTATGGACGATCCCTAGGCTGCATTGTTAACGTCTGTAAAATGATAAGGAAGAGAAATTCCAAATGCCTGAGCTGGTATTCGAAGATAGGACCCCCGTCATAAGAACGCATATTTTCCAATTTTACATTGCAGTGTCAAACCAACGACCACTATACCAGACTGCCCTGTGAACGTACATATGTTAGCAGTACATTTACTTGTAATGGATATTAGGGAAAATTTTCCATGTGTACTTCCAACGGCGAAACTTGACAAGCTCTCAGCTCCATATGTACCTTCTATGTATTATCAGCCCTTTTTTAGATGCTGAGCCTAAGCATCTATAGGAATGTCTATGTCCGTCTGTCTGTCTGTCTATCTGTCTGTTCTTTATGCGCTACAGGTCACAGTTTTTAAGCGATATTCGTCAAATATGTTTTAAATGGCCACAAATGCGAATGAGAAGTGCCCTATTGTTTTTGAAAGCGATCGAACTAACCAGTTTTTTACAATTAACAGTTGACTGGACCAACTTTTTTAGCCATCTAAAAGCATTTGAGAAAAACGGGTGATTTGCTGCTTTGCATCAGCCAAATGCACCAGCTAAATGGTTTCCTTACAGGCGCCAGTCAATGCACCAGAAACATGCACAAGTCATCAGCACAAGCTACCCGCAGAAGTTACCTGCACCCACAAAGTATCCCTAAGGTGGGAGGGTGTACTTGGGGTCACCCAAGAAGACGTCCCAACAATCTCAACTATTTTTTCTTAAACTATGAAAAAACTTTAAATACTTGCACCTCCCACCCACAAAGTATCCCCTAAGGGGAGGTGGTGTACTTAGGGTCACCCGCAGATGACGTCCCTAAAATCTAATTTGTTTTTGCTAAAACCATTAAAAAACTTTAAATACTTGCACCCCCACCCTCAAGGTATCCCCTATGGGGAGGGGGTGTACTTGGGGTCACTCACAAATGACGTCCCAAAAATCCTAATTTTCTTCCTAAAACCATTAAAAAACTTTAAATACTTGCATCCTCTACCCACAAAGTATCCCCTGAGGGGAGTGGGTGTACTTGAGGTCACCCACAAATGACGTCCAAAAAATCTTAATTTTCTTGGTATAACCATTAAAAACTTTAAATACTTGCACCATCTACCTACTTAGTACCCCCTCAGGGGAGAGGTGTACTTGGGGTTACTCACAAATGACGTCCCAAAAATCTTAATTTTCTTGCTAAAACCATTAAAAAACGTTAAATACTTGCACCTCCACCCACAAAGTATTCCATTAGGAGAGAGCGGGGGGGGGGGGAAGAACTGGAGGTCACTTACAAATGACGTCCTAAAAATCTTAATTTTCTTGCTAAAACCATTAAAAAACTTTAAATAATTGCACCCCCCACCCACGTAGTATCGCCTTAGGAAAGGGGGGTGTACTTGGGGTTACCCACAAATTACGTCCTAAAAAATCTCAACTGTTTTTGCTAAAACTAATAAAAAACTTTAAATACCTGCACCCCTGACCCACTGAGTATCCCCTTAAGAAGGAGGGGTGTAATTAGAGTCACCCACAAATGACGTCCCAGAAATCTTAATTTCTTTGCTAAAACTAATAAAAAACTTTAAATACTTGCATCCCCAACCCCACGAATTATCTCTTAGAGGAGGGGGGGGGGGGGGTTTAAGAATTAAAACAAGTCACAATCTTAAAAATATAAATATTTCTTATACCTAATGCTTTACCAACCGCAAACTAATGCTCCCCTACTCAACAAATCATCCTTTTTAGGTTCAGAAGGGCGAGGGGGGGGGGGGGGGTTCAGGATCAATCGTTAAATACGTCCGAAAAATTTAAAGCCTTGAACGTAAGGTTGGAATGGAGCACGCGACACCTAGATTCCCGTCTACAGCAATGAATCAGTAATGGCCTGAGCTAAGAAATCTCTAATACGAATCTGTAAGCGTGTCAGATATGCAACACATAAGATACTTAGAGTCCCGTCATCAAGTTAGCTTTGTTTCCTGTCATTCCAAGAGAAAGTCCTGCTACGTTTCGTGTCTTGCAAAAGAGCCGGCTGCTTTTTGTTTTGACGACGTTAAGGCTGGTAGGGGTCAGACACAAATGGCGTTGCTTACCTTAAGAGTGGGTCACTTGACATTCCACCGTAAGGGCATCCATTCAAGCAATGCTTAAAAAGGTGACAAGCAGTTGGGTAGGCTTATAATTTTGGTAAATTTGTGTGTCGTCATTTGTGTCCGTTCCCAAAGCTGGTCAAGCATACGAACTAAATATTTTAGGTTTGCTATCTTGTATTTGAATTACACTCGGAAAAATCTATGCTTATCTGCATCGATCACGGAATGTCGGCAAAAACCAATTGCAATATACCATGATATATTTAACGTGGAATGAAAAACGGGTGAAATTCACCACTTTTTAACTTTATGCTGTAAACATA
Organism: Dicyrtomina minuta; assembly: GCA_949802685.1. Lineage (NCBI taxonomy): Eukaryota > Metazoa > Arthropoda > Collembola > Symphypleona > Dicyrtomidae > Dicyrtomina > Dicyrtomina minuta. The sequence goes on along the minus strand of OX461808.1, from coordinate 133,802,607 downwards.
CGCACGTTGATCGTAAAAGAAAAGTGACCGTTCATAAATAACTTCATTAGAAATTTCTATTTTAGAAAATCCACCCCAACTATTTTCACTTCATGCTGTGAACAAACGAACGAAGCTTATAGATAGTTGATGACCAACCAATAATGGCGTCATTCAAATTCTCAATTTTAAGGAACATAGTTTAACCGAATGGCACGCAGTTCGTAATTTTTAGTGTCCAGTAAATCTTATACATAAGTTATTTATAAATTATATTTCAACTTCGAGGGTTACACAAGTTAGGAGCCATGCAAGGATCATCTAAAAATGACGTCATTTTATTATTTTAATTATAGGAATCTCTTCTGTCTTTAGTTCAAAAATCAAATTGATGGATATCCCTAACACCGTCTTTTTCTAGAATACATACAGGGATCCTTCATAAATGACGTCATCACAAAATCATCATTTTAAGGATCCTTGTCAGTGCTTAATGCAGAATTTGGTAGATTTATATGTTCAAAATCTACTTTTACCAGTATACACACAGAGATTGTCCATAAATGACGTCGTATAAATGTCATCATTTAAAAAAACACCCGTTATTAGTTCAAACATTATGTAAAATAGTATTTTAAGCATGGAATATTATTATTGTACATATTAGGATCGTCCAACAATGTCGTCACTAAAATATTGCACTTTGGAGCGTATAGAGTGTATTGTATGTAAATAACGTGAGAAGATGCATCAATTGACTAAAGATAATATTCGCTGTAAGCTCAGCATCTACTTCGGGCCCACGGTAGGCAAATCTGGCGCGAAGCGCCGGATTTGTTTTATCTTGAAACATTGATTTAATTCTTGGTCGGTTTAACTGCTAATTGCGAAGAAACTATAACGTTTATAATAACCAAAAACTATACAGCACTTCTCCCTCGCTTTTCTGGGCGATTAAAAAAGGTTTCAATATAAAATAATAAAAAATGCGACCTTTAGCGTGCGACCAACTGACATTGTGACAGACAGACAGACAGCAAACACCAGACCAATAGATGCTTGCTCAGCATCTAAAAAGAGCCTGCTTGTATTAACTAAGCTTCACACAGTCAGTAATAAATTAAAAATTAGCCTAATAAAGAGTAAACTACTTTAGCAAGTGCCTTTTGCGCTGGGGAAAATCAAGAAATTTTCGCTGTGCCATGATTACTTTACATGTAATGGTTAAACGCCAGCAATAATTTCATCATCTTTTCAGCTGCAATTTTATAAACAGATACCCAAAGGCTCTATGTGTGTTCGGCGTTGATTGAATGATATGATACGAGAACAGTCCTGCAGCGTCCTGAACATACAATTTTGATCGAAGGTATTTGGTCGGTAAAGGAGCAAATCGTTTCTTAAATGTTATGTTATCGTGTTATCGTAACAACATGTGTTGTTATCATCGATCAAATGTTGTGGAGAGAAACAAAATAAAATTTAATTTTTTATTGACGATATGTCAAAAAAAGCCGATTGTGTTTTTACGCACTACTGAAGTAACCAAGATTAAGGACGCGTTGGGGTCGGCAAAGGGTACACATTCTAAAAGTCAATTTAAATCATTACTGTAAGGCAATTTAGGCTCACATACGACGTTCCATGGAAACCTTGCAACACAAAATGAGGTCTGGCATTTTGCTTAAGTGTGGTCTCCTTGTAAACTCCAAACCCCTTCCACCAAAAGGTGACACACCCTTCGTCTCTAAAAACAGGACTTTTTCCTGGATTTTTATTCGCCAAAAAAATACCATGTAGCGCTTTGGTGGGACAGTTCTCGGTTACTAAATAAATTAAAATTAGAAATACCTTTAGTTGTTGTGACTACTAAAATTAAAGGTTTGCACCTGGTTCAGAGCTTAATTTTTTTCTATAATTTAGTTTTACTATGTAAACATAAAATTTTTATTTATTTTAGCTCAGTCACTATTATCCACAAAAAACGCAAAGGTCAAGTTTTAATTACGAATTTTTTGTAGGTGTGTATGTATGTTTGAAACTTAACACTCAAACATTATATTTTTTCATTACAGTAGCTTTAATTCTTAAAACTAATTAAAACGCCGTTTGTTAAATAATGAAAGATGAGACCTATTTAATAATCATGTGGAAAGTCCAAGTTCTAGTACAAAACCCTACTACGAGAAATATTTTAAACAGAATAAAGAAGTCAATGCAGTGCGGTTGTTTAGTGGGAGTAACGGGCTGACAATGAATTTAGTAATTAAAAGAATAAGTATTACAAATGTATTGAAAATTACAATTTTCTAACAAATTCGGAGAATAAATGAAAACCTAATTCAGAAAATTAGGAAAGTAAGAAATTATTCCTGATATACTTTAAAAATAACGTCATCCTGCAAGCCTTGCGTTTGTTGTTTGCACAGCCGATGCTTAGTGGGATCTTCCATAAATGACGTCATCTAAATATCACTATTTTAGGGTTCCGCTCTGCATTTGTTCAAAAATTAGGCAAACAAATACTTTGAACGCAGGGGTGTTACAAGAATAATAACATACACGGATCGTTTATAAATGACTTTATCTAACAAGGGAACCACGCCAAGTGGTACGCTTCGATTTTAAAACAAGTATACACAGTTGATTGATCAATCCGAGTGTACTACAACCCTAAAACAGTAGGGTCGCAACTTGCGCCGTTGGTCCACAGTAGCCCGCCAAAGTTTGAAAAATACAACTTTTTTAAACTTTTTCGCCTTGCAGTTCCTACATTTTTCATCCGATTTTCAAAAAAAGTGAAGTTTTGTGACCTTTAAACCATTTTCTAACAAGACATTTCTGCGTTTTTAAAAATTCGAAAATTTTAATTTTTTTCTGAAAAAATTTAATAAAACCCCTTTTTCTGAGGCCCCTGAAAATACCTCATTTCTTGAAAAACACAAACATTTTCGAATTTTCAAAAACGCGGAAATGTCTTGTTAGGAAATGGTTTAAAGGTCACAAAACTTCAAATTTTTTGAAAATACGATGAAAAATGTAGGAACTGCAAGGCGGCAAAGTTTAAAAAAGTTGTATTTTTTTAACTTTGGCGGGCTACTGTGGACCAACGGCGCAATTTGCGAACCTACTGTTTTAGGGTTGTAGTACACTCGGGTGGATCAATCAACTGTGTATACTTGTTTTAAAATCAGAGCGTACCACTTGGCGTGGTTCCCTTGTAAGTATTATTATTTAAATAATCCCCCAGTTATTTGTTGCGACTTTATCCAATTAGAAATTCAAGTAGAAGCTAAAGTGGAGTTAGTCGCTGTCATAGTTTCAGCGTTGCCACAATAGGGTTCTACTTCTTTATTAAAGCAATTATTCGCTGTAAGCTCAGCATCTACTTCGGGTCCCCCGTCGACAAATCCGGCACGAAGCGCCGGATTTTTAACGTTAAAATCCACCTCTGAAAATAAATTTTACATTTATGATTCCTAATGTTGCTCGGGTCAGAAAAAATTATTCTAAAACTTATGTTTTTCAGGCAGCTAATTTAAAGAAAACTATTTTAAGAAACAGCGTGAACAGTAATTTTTCAGCTAAACTAGATAAGATTTTTGTGTTTCGGATTGCTTATATTTAAATCATTTAAAAAATTTTGAGAGAAGCGCGAACATTCAAAGTGACAACAAGTACCCAGTCGGCATCGATCTTTCAGAATGAAATCATAATGTGCGCAAAGAGTTTAGAATGCTGAAATCATTATGTGAGCATGGACTCTTCAATGTGTTAACATTATGATTTCCGGATGTCCGCTTATTCGCGTCATAGAGACTTCCTAATGCTATCATAAGGTAACATAAGTATGCGAATATTATGATCGTTTTATGAAAACACAGTGTGCCATCTACTGTCTAATTATGCAACTTAATGATGCATTGCATAGGCTGCTGGTTCCTTTTTTCCCCGCATTGTCATTTCATGCCATGAGATTATTACTATAATAATGCTATATTAAAATGCACAACACATCCTAACTTCAATAATAATTGGACACATAAAACCAGAACTTTGCAACTATGAGAAAATGACTTAATTTGAACACAACAATAATTAACTAAACACATAATTTATTAATAAGTAAAACCATTAGCTCAACCTTGTTAGCATACACTTTCTCAGAAATTATATATTAATAATACTTAAATACCAAAATAACTATAAAATTAGCGACAAATTATTACAGATTGGAATTTCATTGTATACAGTGCCATGCGACATGCGACAAATTTAATTGTCATAAACTCCCTAACGCCAACAATGCTTTTCAAGAAACATGAAACAAGTTTCTGGTTCATACATAATGGTAAACTTTAATTCACTTTCAGTAAGGAACCAATACACACTTGACACTAAACTGTAGGCCTAATTCACCCAAAAATGATTTTCAGAATTTTCATTTTTTCTAGATATACACAATCGAAGGTAACTTTTCTGACGATTTAGGATTTAAATGAAAAAGATGCATGTCAGCATGTTCCAACTAATTCAGCAATTCAGCCAGAACGTGGTACTTTGAAACTTTGTGTAATACGATTTAGTATGTAAAGTATTGATATCAATACTTTACACACTAAATTGTATTACATAATCGCGATTTTATGACTTATGTCAAGAACTGAAGTGTGTAAAACTACGGGCACCGGCCCGTAGCCAGTTATAAAATACACAATTAGATGACACAACACCCGGGTAATAATAACTAAAGAAATGCACACTTTATTCTTCTAGTTTTGACTCCGTGCCGTGGTCTGCGTGTCTGCCTGTACAACTGCTGCTTCGTCCGTTAAATTTCTGACTCCTACTTGCCGCCTTGACTATACGCTATTTTCTATAGTGTTTGTTTTATGTACATACTGAACTCAAGCGTATCAGTTTTTCTGGAGTGATTCTGAACACTTTATGATGCCTCGTGAGCGTGCGCGCGCATCGTCCTTTTAATGTAAAGAATATGACAGTAAAATGACTACAGTCCAACTTCTCACAACTGTATGACAACTTTAGGAACTGCGTCATATTACAGTCAGTAAACTGTTTGACATAATGATTTCATATTTCTATCAGCAGAATGATGTGAGTGATTTATGAACTCATGAACGGTTTATGATATCATTCTGAAGGGTCGATGCCGACTGGGTACTTTCTAAAGCTAAAAAACTTAAAATATTAAAATACAATTTTCCTGGAAACGAAAACAGTTATAACTCTCTAAAACGCATTAACTTATGCCATAAGTTGCGTTATGCCTATGTTTTAGCTTTTTTACAGTTTTTAAGACATTAAGGATGGTGATTTGTTTACATTTCGAAGAGCCACCAGTGTGAAATGTACAACTCACATTCAGTGTTTAAATTTTCGTCATTGACCACTACATATATGTAGCAACAATGCGTGTGCACATCAGCACAGGTCAACACTTGATAGAATTGCTCCCAAAGTAGGCTTATTCAAGGCCCTTAAGAAAAGTCTTGGTTGAAGATTAGGCACCCTTAAGCTACAGGGTACAATTTCTTTCAATTAGAAACTATTTAAACAAACTTTTAACTTTGTCTTGCAATCAAATATTGTAGAGTCACATTTTGGACGTGTAAAGTTCTTTTAGGTGATTCATAAATCATGTACATTTAATATTCCTTTATCTCTAATACTAAGGTATTTGCCGAAAGCCACAGATTAAAGTAAATCTCGCTCTATAAAATAAAAATCTTGTGTCAAACATTTAAAAAGGCGTGTTAATAGTACTATATTCAAGATAGTTTTGACGCAAATATTGTTTTTGCTAGAAACCTTGAGTGGGATGAAATAAACTCCCTATTTTTCCTTAGCCCAAATTAAATTTTCACTTAACAAATTATTACATAATTTTTTAAAATAGACTCGTGTAATACCACTGTAGGAAAATGCGAATAATTTTATATTTTTTATGAATAAATAATTTTTAGATTACACACTTCAGTTTAGTAGCTTGGCTACAAACTTGTGCATTTTGTGAAATGTAAAATGTTACCTAATGTTTGCTAAAAGCCATCGCAGAAGTTGTTAGTACCACTAATAGTTGTGCTGTGCATCAGCGGCGGATGCATAAATTATGTCTGGGGGGGGGCCTAACAATGTTAAGCCGCCATATTGGAAAATGGACCATTTCGCATACAAGTTAAATTTATTGATGTAATAATGGTGTCTTATATTGCCCTAAATTTATATTACTTTGGTGTATATGGAACACATGCGGGATTTTAAATGAATTTAAATATGGTAAATATATCAGTTTAGCCTGTCAAGAGCAATAAAGCTTTTTTTATTACAGGTATTTAGTTTAATTAAAATACAATTAAATAATAACATATTTTGTTCCAATTATTCCATTGAAAAATAAAAGGTGTTCTTCTAAAAAAGGAGCGCAACGTATTTCATGACCTAATAAGTTACAAGGCACTTGTCTAAGTTTTTTTATTTTAGACATTTTGATGCAGAATGTTTTGAAATCGTTTTTTTTTATATTGTTTTTTTTTCGATTTTTTTGATTTTTTTACCCCAAAGTAATGCTTTTTTATTTTACATAAAAGAGCAGTTTAAATTTTGATTACGCGTAATAATTTATGAATGTTTGCATATCAAGCAGAGCGTCTTTGGAAGCAAAGGAATAAACTTTGTGTAACCAAAATTCAGTCAATAAAAGATACCAAAAATCCGTTGTACCTACTATCATAAAACAACTCAATAACTTGTCAATCGCTGAAATTAACATGTTAAATAATAAGGCCCAGATTGCTAGTAATTCGTAATCTAATTTTAAGTATTAAATAGGAAAAAAATAATATTATTGTTAACATTATTGGTGTTAGTATTGCTATCTTCATACTTAACATTTTGTTTTTGTTTTTTTTTCCTCTCGATCTTACTTTACTTGTCCGCTATCTTTGGAACCTATTACTATTTACTCTTAACTTTGTTATATGTAAAATCTGGTGTCTGTTTTACGTATGCTTTCCTGACAATAAATCAATATTATTATTATTAATAAGTTGGTAGAAATACAAAGTCAAATAAAAAATTTAATCGACAGTTACTTGTGAAATAACACGTAATAAAATCAAATAAATAAATGATAGCTTTATTGTCTGAACTCCTCAGCCTAATCGCTGATTTCCAGGAACTAGTAACTAAAAAAAAACGTTCTACGTAATTGTAAGTAAATCAAAACGAATTATTTTATTTCGATATTTCTAAAATGTACTTGTTTCTTAAATCTCTTTATCCAAACATTTACATAACATGACGCAGCTTAGAGAAATAACGAACTACAATACAAAACTTATACTAAAGTTTGTTTAAATGGAACAATTTGAAACACACATTAGTAAGGGAAAAAAATCACATTGTTCGCCATAAAAAGTTAAACAACAACAATTGGCATATCGTCAGTAATGATGAAATATAGCGTAAAGTGTGTGACCTATAATAAGATTGGGACCATTTAGTTCCCCTTGAGTTCAGTTTGCGACGCAGGTAAATTCAGATATGCTAAAAACATAGGATTTAATCTATGGGTTAGATTACACATTCGCATTATTTGTGTATCTTTTTGTAGCACGTTATTATTACTCTTCAAATTACACAATTTAGTTGTGATACAAAAAAGATGCAAAAATATTTTAAGTTTTGTCAAATGTTGAGTGCTTGTTTGTGCCTAAAGCTGGTTACAACTTGATCCAAAAAATACTTTGTATTGTGCTACGTCTGTTGCTGTTTTCTAGCTTCCTTTAAAGGTTTAGTTTAATAGTCAAACATTATAGTATTTAAAATGGGCGATGAGTTTTGAGTCAACATAAATTTCACATTGCATTGAGACACACACTACGAATTTATTATCACGTCATGATCAATGTCTTATAACTTTTTATAGTTTAATACTACTTACAATAAAAAGCTATAAATGTCGGTGTAAACAAGCATCAATTCCATTTACTTTTTTGGCCTTTTTGAATAGTTCAATAGTTGGTATCCCGAAACTGAACTCTTTTAAATTTATTTTTTAGATATTTTAATGTTACTATGCGTAACAATATTTTTTATAGTGCCCTATTAGGACTGAGGGTTCATTAGGACAACCAGCAGTAGACATCGATCTATACTTTATTGTTATGTTTTTCTTTAAACTAAATGACAATGACAGAAGTCTGCCTGGATTAACGAAGCTTAACCAAGTCTTTGTGTCAATAGCATTACAAATTGGCCTAATAAATATAAAATCAATTTAGCAATTTCGTTTAGTAGGTTGTAGTAAATGAAAGAATTCCCGCTGTGCCGTGTTTGCCTTGCATGTGATGGTTAAACGCTGGTAATAATTTCATACACTTTGCAGCTGCAACTATTTTAACAGTTAAGATAGCCTCTCTGTGTTAGTGTTTGTAAGGTGTTAGTTCATTGAAATGATACGAGTTTACCCATGCAGCACGGAAAATACAATTTTAATCAAATATTTTGTCGTTAAAGGAGCAAATTCGTTTTTTTCAAGTGGTGATATTATTGCAGGAAATGAAATTAAATACGCTGCTTCATTTACTACTTGTCAAAAAAACCAATTGTTTTATTTAAGCACCATTAACCTTACCATAATTAAGGGCACTTTGGCGTCAGCAAAGAATACAAATTTTAAAGGTCAATGTCAACGGTAATCATTTTTGTAGGCAAATTTGGGGTCAGACATTACAATCCGTGACAACCTTGCAACACAAACTGAGGTCTGGGTTTTTGTTTTAGTGTAGTCTCTTTGTAAGCAGCTGTAAAAACTGACACATTTTTCTCCAGAAGAAGGTCTTTTTCCAGGAATTTAATTTACCAAAACAACATTGTAGAGCTATTCTACGACAGTTCTCGGTTATTAAATGAATTTAAATTAGACATAGCCTAATTGTGACTCCTAAAATTTAAAGTTGGCACCTAGTTTAGAGCTAATTTAAATTTTGTATAATAAAATTTAGTTTTACTAGGTAACCATGAATTTTTTATTGTATTTAGCACAGTCACGATTAACTAGAAAAATCCGTGATAAAGACAAGTTTCAATTACGAATTTCTTTTAAATGTGTACGTTTGAATCTTAACCTTAACACTCAAACCTTGTTTTTTTATTACTATAGCTGTTATTCTTTAGACTATTTTAAACGCCGTTTGTTAATTCACGGGAGATGAAACCACTGAAGTCTGAAATGGAGTGGTTTTAACTTCATCAGCTACAATGTTTTATTGTGAAATTAGACGTTGACATAATAATTATAAGCTCTTAAATCACACCTACCAAGACCAAAATAATTGCAGTCTAAATTATTGGTTATCTCATTTGCCATTTTTAGGCTCCCATTACATTATTTAATGGAACTCCCGAGGGGAGTTTTGAAATTTCAGACAGCACTGATTTTGTTTTGATTTTTCTTACTTGGACATTACCTATGTTTAGATATTAACTCAGTTAATTACAATAAGTGCTACACTTACAATCAGTTAAACAAAAATTGAAAATTAAGGAAATTTACTAGTTACTTCGGAATCATTGTTACTTGGAATTATATAAAATCTTTTAAAAAAACTTTTGAATGGCGTTCATACAAAGCTTATCGTAAGTTCACGCTCACATCGAAACCTACCTCAAGTGGTTACAACTCTGGGTCTCAGAAAGAAAAATTTTTTGATTTTTTTCGAAAAAAATTATAGTTATATTTTGAAAACTTGAGAAATAAGACGCAGTGAGAGCAGCAGCTGCGTACTTGTTCTAATATTGAAAGTAAGGGATGTAATTTTCAGCGACTACGATGTTACCTAATTAGTACTAAAAGCCACTGTAGAAGTTAATCAAAGACCTTGATAGACATTTAAATATAGCGTCCAATTAATTTGCATTAATAAAGTATAATTATGTTGAGACCATTTACCCGTGAGTTCAGTTTGTATACTACGCAAGTAAATTCAGATTCAGATGTGCTAGTCTACAGTCTTGTGTTAATTTGTGCCTAAAGTTATCAACACTTAAATTTAAAAAATAGTTCGTTTTATGCTGCATCTGTTGTTGTTCCTTAGCTTACGTAAAAATGTAATTCCATTGTTCAAAATTATAATATTGAAATTGTGCGATAAGTTTTGAACTACTGAAAGTAATTCGAATTTCACTTTGCTTTGGGGTAGATGGGAGATGATTATTACAAGATCAATGTTTAATAACCTTATAAAGTTCAATACTACTTACAATAGGAAGCTTTTGATGTTTGTGTAACCAAATCCCATTTATATTTTTATTCGTTATGAAAGGTAGGTTTTACAAAACGTAACCCTGTTGAATTTAGTTGACGATATGTTACCGTTGGAAACAACTATTAGATAAAGTATGCTAACAATAATACTTCCTTCAAAATATGAGGATATAGATTTAACCTACTTATTTGAGCAGTTTTTATATTTATTTAGTCCTATTATTGTGATATTAGTTTGCATAATTGTCTAAACTACAATTTTTGATACTTGCAAATCCGAATATAAGGGATTTCTTAGGCCAGCAGAATTTATCGCTTGTAACCGTTTAACTGTTGTTAAATGGAAACTTAAGCACAACAGAATGCCAGCAGTTTTATACAATTTTAGTAAGTTTTATTTCTTACAGTTTAGTATAAGTTCACTTTTTGTTAATTTTAAAATACCGAAGTCACACAGAAGTATTACTTTTGAAAAAAATATAAAATCAACACTTGTTGCTAAGTGCATATTACACCATTGCACTTGATTCGTGACCAAGAGTCTCATGATGTAAGTTTGCAATTTATTAATACACAGCCGATTTATAACTCAATTCCTATTGTTAATATGCTTATACAATAATTGGGTAGTATAAAGATGATTTAACTGTTGACTAGAAAATACAAGTTTGTGAGAATAACTTAATAACTAGTTTTATAACTGATTGAAGGGTTTTATTTAGTTATTATTTGTAAATTGTTATTATGCCTTTTTCTGTAAGCTTATGAGGTTGAATTTCATTGACCGACCTCAACTGTGGCGGTGGAAAAAATATTAAATTTTTATGGTCGATTATTAAAGACCATGAATAATCATACTTAGGTGCTAATTATCAGATTTCCAATTCTCCCCTAACAGGGGTAAAAATGGAGTGAAAGATGCAAAAAAGATCATTTGGCGACAAGTTCCGCCAGCTGTATTTTGCACAAATATGAGCCGATTCAAACAAAACGTTTTTTGAAAGGAGATCAACCAAAAATACTAAGGCATTTTTCAAAACTTTAAAAAAATTAAAACAAAGGCGCCAGAAAAAATTCTCAAACTTTCAAAATTTTGAAATTTCAAAATTTTGAAATTTCTAAAATTTGCAATTTTACTCTAAACGATTTCTAACATGCTTTCACATGTGTAAAACAACATTTAAAAAGAATTATTACAGAAATTTTCTTGATTTGACAACTTTTGAAGCTATTATGGGAAACTACCTAGTCTAATATTGACGGAGACACGTACGTATATCATGTAAATGGCGTTGAATCGTTACGCTTAAAATTTGCTGTATGGATACCACCAAGGTAAAATGAAAATTAAAACAACCTATAAAAGCAATACAATAAACTAAATACAAACTCTAATACAACATACTAAATTAAAACACAACAAAACAAGCACCTAGCTAGTCGTTGGTTCACTAGTGGTGCACAATTTTAATAAATAAAAATAAATAAATATAAAATAAATATAAATTTTTCAAACTAGATACACGTCACTCACTAAACGCTTGTATATTCAGAAAGTTTTTCATTCTATTAACTTATAGTTAATCAAATTTAGGAGACCTATCAACAGTAATTTTCAAATTGTTTAATTTCTATTGCAACATATAAAATTACCTATACCAATACATGTACATACACCTTTGTCACTAAAAAATTAGCGTTAACGTTTTAATATAATTTTACAGCATTTTTAGAATTCAATAAATCAAAGTTTAACTGCAAACGTTGTTCCTAAAATAGAGGAAGTTGTAAAAATGAGAGCAATAAGAATATACGCAAGTAATGAAGTAGTTAGGGTGCAATAACGTTGGCGATTAGTACCTTTCGTAACGCTTGTATTGTAAATTGTTTTTTTATACCTATTTTTTATTATTGTTTTGAACGCCAGTGGTATTTGTAAACCATAGGACTCAATGTTACTTAAATCTGCTATTAATGTTTTGTAAATTGAAATGTGAAACACTTAATAAACAAAAGTAACATGATGTAATAATCACAACCTAGGCTAGGCAGATACAGTTTTTGCATAGGTCATTACAGCTACAGTTCAATAAAACGAACACACTTGATACTATACTGGCATAGGAATCATAGTATGCATTTAATAAATTCGTAAGTTATTACTACCTACCTATTTACATAATTTCAGTGCAAGCCAATCGGTCCCTAACAAGCTCTTAAATAAATGACCAAGGGTCCCTTTTTCTTGAAAAAACTACCTCAATTTGAGCCAGCCTGAGCCCGGAGGAGAGAAATCGTTCAATAACGTTCCTTGTATCTGGTTTACTTCCTCCGGTCCCGGTTTATTTTTTGAGGGAAAATTTTTTCCACCTCATTGAGCTTTTACCTCAATCTCCCCCAATCTGAGCTAACCCCCTAGGTACTGGAAGTAAATTCTATCTACCTACAAAAATTGTTAAAGACCTATATTAATATGACTAATACTTATTGTACTTGGCGTAACACCATAAAAATAAATATAAATCAATGAATGCATAAATGATATTTAATAAACACAAACACCAAAGGACATTTTATTTTTTATTTTTTATTATTATTATGTTTTTGTGTTCCTAGTTCCAATTATTAAATAAAACTGTTGCGTCAAACAATTTAATAACTATTAATGGAAAAAAAGATTAAAATAATAATAGGTTACAATTAAAATTATTAAATAAAATTAAATTCAACTTAATTCTGCAAAATCTCACTCAATATTTAACAACGGGATTAAAATAAGATTAATATATTAAATAAAAACTTAAATTGGACAATGGATAATATAGTAATATTCTGTAATAAACAACAATATAAATTTAAGTCATAATACAGTATCTACTCTGGCTTATCCTTGTCAAGAAGTAGTTTTTTGTGTGACAATAATTTTTGTTTGTTGCCTTTGTCTTTTTTTTGCTTTACACCTTGTTTATACACAACATTTGACATCTTTGTCTCAGATGCACTCTCAGTATGCACTATGCAGGCAGTGTAAGCACTACGCAGGGGGTGTGTGGACAGAAACTGCAAGACTACCGACAGCCGATAAAACCTAAGCCAATCCACCCAACGGTCGTCGGATCAAAGTGCAACTCACTTGACAGAAAAATTCTGCAATTTACCCGGCAGCCGACGATTTTCTACAACCTACTTGACGTTCAAATTTTTTACTTTTTTTCTGACATTTGTAGGCACTGACATTCGCCAGGTGGTGTGTTGCTTCAAAAAATAATTTCAGGCAGTCACCACATTTTAATATTAAAACATTAACAGTTACCTACTTGTATCAGCGCAAGGCACTACACCAATGGTCACCCTCTTTAATTATTGCAACACGATAAGACACCTACTTAAGTCACTGTAGCACCAACCACCACTGTTGCCGTTGCAACACTACCAATCATATTATAAATTAACGATACAATTACATTTCAATCATAACGGAGTATTACCAAATGCACAGCGACAGCAGATCAGAATGTAGCAGCATCTGCCTTTGCACTCCGCTGTGCCGTAGTGTCTATATTATTTAAATTAATATTTATTTATTATCATTTGACTTAGTTTCAGTATGCAGTATGCACTATGCATGCGTATGCACTACGCAGGCGGTGTATGCACTAAGCAGGCGGTGTATGCACTACGCAGGCGGTGTATTCACTATGCAGCCAGTGTAAGCACTACGCAGGTGGTGTATGCACAGGAACTGCAAGACTACCGACGGCCGATAAAACCCGGGCCAATCCACCCAACGGTCGTCGGGTCTAAGTGCAACTCACTTATGGGAAAATTCTGCAATTCACCCGACAGCTGACGATTTTCTGCAACATACCCAACGCACAATTTTTTTAATTTTTAGCTTACATTTGTAGGCACTGACATTCGCCATGTGGTGCGTTGCCCAAAAAAATAATTTAGGGCAGTCACTGTTTCATACCTAAAATTTTTAGTAAGTCAATTGAGTCTCTCAGACTTAAAACTTTATTAGTATGAATTATGAATTATCCAACTATTAAATCAATATTTTTAATTATTATTAGGCTATTATATAGTAAGTATTTTTCAATGATGAAGATTAAATAGTAACTACAATAATAATATAATTAAATGAATTAATTATGAATTTAAGTTTTAATTAGAGACAAACATTGTCATGCATCAGCAACGGTGTCGGTGTTGGTGTGTGATCAGTGTGATGCATATATTATTTATATAGTATACAATATATTTTATCATACTTTTACATACGTTTTGATTGAAGTACCTCTGATAATTTTTTATGACAGTATGAGTCCAAAAAGACAGATCGATTACTCTTAAACTTTTGGGCTCAGATACCCCACTACAGATATTAAATTTCATGACTCTAAAAAGCGTTTGAGCTTTTTGCGCTTTTTGAGCATCGATGAGCTTCGAAAAAAAAAATCCGGCGCTTCGGGCCGGATTTGTCGACCAGAGGGGCCCGAAGTAGATGCTGAGCTTCAACAAAGGCTCAGGATAATTCATGTAGCGCTAAAAGACGATATAAGATTTATAGAAGCTCCCCTAGCATGAATAAGCCATATACAAATGTAAATTGTTGATTGGATTGTGCATAAAGAAGTGACTGATGGTGCTTCAAAAAGGGTTGACATCATTTGCTGGCAAAAAGATCTATTGTCAGGGTATATTCTGGATCCCACAATACGTACGAAGTAGTCATGTCTTCAAGCAGAAGAAGTTAATATAGAAAAACAGGCGCATTATAACCTTGCATTCCTTACGTTTTACCATAAACTGGTACTTTAAACCCATAAACTGGTACTTTAAACTATAAAATGTGAAAGACGTCATTATGGTCGAGCCGTCACTATCTATAGCTCATTTACTAACACATGTCTATAAAATTTAAAGTTGGCATTGGGGGTACCTAAAACTATATTTGTGGGACGTCATTATGGGCGATCCCTAAACACCTATAATTCATATTGATATATTTGTGACATGTAGTTACAATAATTTGGAAAAATGTAAAAGTTGGCAAGGGGGTACCTAAAACTATAATGTTTGTGGGACGTCATTACGAACGACCCCTGAATACCTATTAACTATACAGATATAATGGCATAGTTTGGAAAAAATGTAAAAGTTAGCAAAAAACAATGATATTTGTGGGACGTCAATATGGACGATCCCTGAACACCTTTTAACCATATAGATATATTTGTGACATGTAGTTATAATAGTTTGCAAATAGTTTAAAAGTTGGCAAGGGTGTACCTAAAACTATGATGTTTGTGGGACGTCATTACGGAGGACCCCTTTGCAAAAAATTTAGAAGTTGGCAAGGGGGTACCTAAAACTATGATGTTTGTGGGACGTCATTACGGACGACCCCTGAATACCTATTAACTATATAGATATAATGGCATAGTTTGGAAAAAATGTAAAAGTTAGCAAAAAACTATGATATTTGTGGGACGTCAATATGGACGATCCCTGAACACCTATTAACCATATGGATATATTTGTGACATGTAGTTATAATAGTTTGCAAATAGTTTAAAATTTGGCAAGGGTGTACCTAAAACTATGATGTTTGTAGGACGTCATTACGAAGGACCCCTTTGCAAATAATTTAAAAGTTGGCAAGGGGGTACCTAAAACAATGATGTTTGTGGGACGTCATTACGGACGACCCCTGAATACCTATTAACTATATAGATATAATGGCGACATGCAGTTAAAATTAGTGTGAAATAATTTTAAAGTTGGTAATGGGAGTACCTAAAACTGTAAACTGTAAAGGACGTCATTTATGGACAATCCGTCACCATCTATAGCCCATTTACTTAAGCATATCCTTGATCTGTAGTAATGAATAGGAATCCGTAAAATGGTGAGGAAGGAGAATTCCGAATGCCTGAGCTAGTATTCGAAGAGTGGACAAGCATATCCTTGATCTGTAGTAATGAATAGGAATCCGTAAAATAGTGAGGAGGGAGAATTCCGAATGTCTGAGCTAGTATTCGAAGAGTGGACCCCCGTCATGAGAACGCATATTTTCCAATTTTACATTGCAGTGTCAAACCAACGACCACTATACCAGTCTGCCCTGTAAACGTACATATGTCAGCAGTACATTTACTTGTAATGGATATTGATGAAAATTTTCCATGTGTATTTCTAACGGCAAAACTTGACAAGCTCTCAGCTCCATATGTACCTTCCATGTATTATCAGCCCTCTTTTTTAGATGCTGAGCAAGCATCTATTGGTCTGGTGTTTGCTGTCTGTCTGTCTGTCTGTCTGTCTGTCTGTCTGTCTGTCCCAAGGGTGTTGGTCGCACGCTACAGGTCGCATTTTTGAAGATTTTATATTGAAACCTTTTTTAATCGCCCAGAAAAGCGAGCCACAAGTGCTGTATAGTTTTTGGTTATTAATGAAGTTATAGTTTGTTCGCAATTAACAGTTGAACGGACAAAGAATAAAATCCATGTTTTAAGATAAAAAAAATCCGGCGCTTCGCGCCGGATTTGTCGACCGGGGGCGGGCCCGAAGTAGATGCTGAGCTTCAACAAAGGCTCAAGATAATTCATGTAGCGCTAAAAGACGATGTAAGATTTATGGAAGCTCCCCTAGCATGAATGAGCCATATACAAATGTAAATTGTTGATTGGATTGTGCATAAAGAAGTAACTGATGGTGCTCCAAAAAGGTTTAACATCATTTGCTGGCAAAGCGGAAGAAGTTAATATAGAAAAGCAGGCGCATTATAACCCTTGCATTCCTTACGTTTTACCATAAACTGGTACTTTAAACTATAAACTGTGAAAGACGTCATTATGGACGAGCCGTCACTATTTATAGCTCATTTACTAACGCATGTCCATAAAATTTAAAGTTGGCATTGGGGGTACCTAAAACTATATTTGTGGGACGTCATTATAGACGATCCCTCAATACCTTTAAACTATATATATATATGTATATATATTTGTGACATGTAGTTACAATAGTTTGAAAAAAATGTAAAAGTTGGCAAAAAACTATGATATTTGTAGGACGTCATTATGGGCGATCCCTGAACACCTATAAATCATATTGATATATTTGTGACATGTAGTTACAATAGGCTGGAAAATATGTAAAAGTTGGCAAAAAAGTATGATATTTGTGGGACGTCATTATGGACGATTCCTGAACACCTATAAACCATATTGATATATTTGTGACATGTAGTTACAATAGTTTGGAAAAAATGTAAAAGTTGGCGAAAAACTATATTTATGGGACGTCAATATGGACGATCCCTGAACACCTATTAACCATATAGATATATTTGTGACATGTAGTTATAATAGTTTGCAAATAATTTAAAAGTTGGCAAGGGGGTACCTAAAACTATGATGTTTGTAGGACGTCATTACGAAGGACCCCTTTGCAAATAATTTAAAAGTTGGCAAGGGGGTACCTAAAACAATGATGTTTGTGGGACGTCATTACGGACGACCCCTGAATACTATATAGCTATACTATATAACTATATAGATATAATGGCGACATGCAGTTAAAATTAGTGTGAAATAATTTTAAAGTTGGTAATAGGAGTACCTAAAACTGTAAACTGTGAAGGACGTCATTTATGGACAATTTGGCACCATCTATAGCCCATTTACTTAAGCATATCCTTGATCTGTAGTAATAAATAGGAATCCGTAAAATGGTGAGGAAGGAGAATTCCGAATGCCTGAGCTGGTATTCGAAGAGTGGACCCCGTTCATGAGAACGCATATTTTCTAATTTTACATTGCAGTGTCAAACCAACGACCACTATACCAGTCTGCTCTGTAAACGTACATATGTCAGCAGTACATTCACTTGTAATGGATATTGGTGAAAATTTTCCATGTGTATTTCTAACAGCAAAACTTGACAAGTTCTCAGCTCCATATGTACCTTCATGTATTATCAGCCCTTTTTTTTATCTTGAAACATGGATTTTATTCTTTGTCCGTTTAACTGTTAATTGCGAACAAACTATTACTTTAATAATAACCAAAAACTATACAGCACTTGTGGCTCGCTTTTCTGGGCGATTAAAATTGGTTTTAATTTAATCGCTCAAAAAATGCGACCTGTAGCGTGCGACCAACACCCTTGGGACAGACAGACAGACAGACAGACAGCAAACACCAGACCAATAGATGCTTGCTTAGCATCTAAAAAGGGCTAAAAATACATGGAAGGTACATACGGAACTAAGTGCTTCTCAAGTTTTGGGATTGAAAATACACATGGAAAATTTTCACCAATATCCATTACAAGTAAATGCACTGCTGACATATGTACGTTCACAGGGCAGACTGGTATAGTGGTCGTTGGTTTGACACTGCAATGTAAAATTGGAAAATATGCGTTCTCCTGACAGGGGTTTACTCTTCGAATACCAGCTCAGGCATTTATGATTCTCCTTCCTCATCATTTTACAGACGTTAACAATGCAGCCCAGGGATCGTCCATAAATGATGTCATACAAATTTTACTATTTTAGGGATCCCCACTGTCATAAGTATAAAAATTCGGTTGACATATATCCCTAACATAGCATTTTACAAGTATGCATGCAGGGGTCTTCCATAAATGACGTCATATAAATTTTTACTATTTTAGAGATCCCCACTGTCATAAGTTTGGAAATTCGGTTGACATAATATATCCTTAACATAGGATTTTACTAGTATGCATGCTAGGATCGTCTATGAATGACGTCATATAAATATGTACTATTTAAGGGATCCCCACTGTCATAAGTTTAGAAATTGGGTTGACATATATCCTTAACATCCATAAATGACGTTATACAAATTTTACTATTTTTGGGATCCTTACTGTCAACAGTTCAGAAATTCGGTTGACAAATATCCTTATCATAGGATTTTACTAGTATGCATCCAGGGATCGTCCAAAAATGACGTCATACAAATTTTACTATTTTTGGGATCCTCACTGTCAACAGTTCAGAAATTCGGTTACCATATATTTTTAACATAGGATTTTACTAGTATGCATGCAGAGATCGTCCAAAAATGACGTCATACAAATTTTACTTTTTTAGGAATCCCCACTGTCATAGGTTTAGAAATTAGGTTGACATATATCCTTAGCATAAGATTTTACCAGTATGCATTCAGGGTTTGTCTATAAAGGGCGTCATACAAATTTTACCGGTTTAGAAATTCACATGCTTTTAGTTCTAAAATTAAGTTAACTTATATACTTAACATTGAATTTTCAAGCTTACATACGGGGATCGTCAGTAAATGACGTCATTCAAATTTTACTATTTAAGAGATCCCTACTGTAATTAGTTCAGAAATTAGGTGGACGTATGACCTCAACATATGATTTTTTTAGTATTCATAGGGAAATCGTTCATAGATGGCGTTGTTTAAATATTAATATTTCAAGTATCCCGCCTGTCTTTAGTTTTAAAATGAGGTAAAGGGGTACCCATATTATGAAATGCCTCCAGTATTCATACTGGGATCTTCCATAAATGACGTCATCTGAATATCACTATTTTGGGGTTCCGCTCTGCATTTGTTTAAAAATTAGGCAAACATATACTTTGAACTCAGGGGTGTTACAAGAATACATACACAGATCGTTTATAAATACCTTTTTCTAACTATTATTATTTTTTTAACTGCTTGCAACGTACATTCGTAAATGGCTTATTGGTAGTAAAGAAGGCTCTATAAATGACGTTATTTGTGAATTAGGCAATTCTTACAAATTTTCCAGCTATATTTAGCTATGGTGCAATTTGTCAACATTATTCAGCTATATTTAACTACATGCTACGCACATTCGCATATGGCTTATTGATGCTAGGGGAGCTTCCATAAATCTAATATCATCTTTTAGCGTAACATAAATTGTGTTGCGCATTTGTTGAAGCTCAGCATCTACTTCGGGCCCGCCCCCGGTCTACAAATCCGGCGCGAAGCGCCGGATTTTTTATCTTGAAACATGGATTTTATTCTTTGTCCGTTTAACTGTTAATTGCGAACAAACTATAACTTAAATATTAACCAAAAACTATACAGCACTTGTTGCTCGCTTTTCTAGGCGATTAAAATTGGTTTCAATTTAATCGCAAAAAAAATGCGACCTGTAGCGTGCGACCAACACCCTTGGGACAGACAGACAGACAGACAGACAGCAACGGAGCTTCGTTTAGTGCGATCGGTCCTACCGGTCACCGGCTCCGTGTCTTACACTGCATAATTTATCGGAATTTTAAAAAATTCGTTCGCAAGTAAAAATAAAAGAATATTTATGTGGTTATAATTATAAGAAAATTATGTAACATTGTGCCTAAGCTTTAATATAAGCGAGTAACTTAATCATCAAATCCCACGAAACCTGTGACCTGTAGCAATTAATGCACCCGCTTGGCACAATTTAATTAATTTTGCTGAAATGAAAAGTTACATGTTATAAACTTTTAGTTTGTGCTTCAATTCATTAAAAAAAAATTTAATCAAGTTTGTACAAGGCAGGGTTAATTTCTTTGTGTACAAATAAGATTTTGATAAATCGCAAGGAAACGAATAAAAAGGTTTTATCTGCAGTAATACAACAAACCTAATTATATATCAGCACAGCACACATATTTTTTTTGAAATTTATGGTAATACTATCTTTTGCAATGAGACTGTTAAAATATAAATGTTGAACATTTTTATATAAACAGTACTTTTTATGATTTTTAAAGGCTTAGCGCCAGTTGTATGTTTGCAATTGTAATTAGATATCACATTGTGTTAAATTACAAAATTGTTTCCTATTAGAAAACGTAAATGGAATGTCACAACAAGAATAGCATTCAGATCAGTTAGCCTAAATTAGTAAGTGCAATGTCAAAGTTTTGTTTTAATTTATTACTGTTACTGTTATACTCTGAAGTCTGAAGTAATGAATTTAGTTGTGTATTACAAGTATTGTTTATACATCTATCGCGAAAGTAATTTTGAAAAGCTTGTAAATGGTGCGGCGAGTCTTTAAAAGTATTTTAACAAGTAGTAATCAATCAAATTGATGGAGAACACTAGACAAAAAGTTTGTGAATACCTAAACATGAATTATTAGATTTCAACAGTTCTAAAAATAAAATATAAGTGTAAAATAACGCCATTTAGAAAATAAATAAGTTTAAACTAAAACAAAACCGTTGCGTATACAATTTAGCAAACCATATGTATCCTTGGGTATCATATCAGGTACGCTTACAAATTCGCACCCGATAATCATTGGTCCAGTGGGCCCAGTCCATTATCTGAATCACTGCCCTCCAAGCCAGAAATTTAATTTACAAAATTGACATAGTACGTACAATATAAGTGATTGTGCTATCACCATGACGTGCGCAGTCTTTGGATTTTCCTACCGACTTATGACTAATTTGCCTAACTTTGTGAGATTCAAAGGCCAGCTAGGAATTATGATGTAATTAGAAATAGAATTCTTATGCCTGGAGTCACGGTTACGATGAATGTCTTGTCGCCCTCTTCTATGATATAGATTGTTAGGTTTAGTTATAGCGTGCCGAGCAAGCCCTAGATATAAAACAAACCATTTGTAAAAGCTTGACGTCGTCAAAAATTTGTTCACAACGGATGGAAGTTGCAAATGCTCAGATGTTATAATGTTTTCTGGCGGATGAATCAGTAACAAAAATGTAATGTAATTATAGTTGGAAACTAAATGCAGTATTCGTATTACTTGATTTCCAAAATACGAAGAACAGAGAATTGCTAAAATTGCTCCGTTTTGCTATTGAATAAACAGGATATCAATAACACTTTGCCTTTGTACTTCTTGAGAATTCCGCATTCTTAAAGTTTGCAATTGTTTCTAATAATCAATGCTAACAATTTTCACTCTTGACTGCAAATAAAACTGATAACTCCTGATTTGTATTTTTATTATCATGAAAACTAAAGAACCAAGAATTAAAGTAATAACAGGCACTTTTAAATGATTGCTGTTTTCAACAAGTATAAATTAATTAATTATTATATATCTTAGCATTAATAAAGTTCACCAAAATTCTTCTTTTCGTAGTTGAAAATAGTTAACTCGAAGCAAATTTGTAAACCAGTCGGTTTGGATACTTTTGCTATTCATTTCGTAATTACTGCGATGATGCTTTGCTTTTCTACTGCCAGTAGAGTTTGTGTAGAAAAATTTTGTTTTAAAGAAACTACAATTTTAATAACTGAACAATTTTTCAAAATACTAGGCTAATTTTAGTCAATTCGGAAAACGTTTTAAAAATTTATTTCAAGTAGGTTGTTTTTGCAATCGAAAACATTTACGATTGAAGCTCTGACTTTAAGATAATTAGATTAACCTAAAAGGCTTTAGAAATAGCCTGATGCCGTTTGGATTTTTATTTAATCTCTAAAGCATAATAGGTCATGAGATTTTGGCGCCCTTAATCATTCTATTAGCTATAAGGTAAGTAAAACGTGGTGATATTAGGGAGGTTGTGCAAACCTAAACCTGGCACTTTAACTTTAGCAATTGCAAAAGAATCGCGACGCCATGTTTTTACTATTTTCTGTTTTGAGAAACCTATCCGCCTCTTTCGCATTATCCCTGCCCATACTTCACATGTACTTTAGCGATACGCTCCAGCTCGTGCTTAATTTGTAATGTTTTTACATATGTATGTATGTAGCACTAAACAGAAAATAGAAAAAACATGGCGTCGCGATTCTTTTGCAATTGCTAAAGTTAAAGTGCCAGTTTTACGTTTGCACAACCTCCCTATTATACCAGTGCAGCTGCAGAGTGCAGGATTTAATTATTTAATTTCCTCTTCATATGACTAACTTTTTCAGTTTAATGCAATAATAATACTCAGACATTGCAAATCAATATTTAATATCAAAGGTACATCGTGTATTATGCAAATCATAATATCCTTTCCTTTAACTTGGCAACTCAGTCACTCTCAGTCTTTAGGTTTTTATTACTAAGCAAAATTAAATAATGTTATTAATAGATTAATAAATAAAATTCACAATCAACGCAGTTACTTAGTCAGTCTTATTTGAAATTGAGCAATTTTATTTAATATAAACAAGATAAAACACTGTAAATCAACTCATTCTTTCGCGATACTTATAGAATATCAAATTATTTTGCTAGTATAATTGCATATTATTATGTAATCTTAAAAACCAAATTGACTTACGAAACATTTTTTATTTCCAATTTTTCTCGGATATTTAAGAAAATTCATTTAAACAAATACTATGTCTCCTAGTTTAAAACTTACAAGCGATACCTATAAATTAATTCTACTGTTTTGTACCCCTTGCATGGGATTAAGTCTCTAAAATCTTGACTTGCAATTTAGATCTGAAATAGTTTTTGTAACAATAATAGTACATATTATTAGCTACATAAATATGGAAATTCCCTCTAGTAAACTGCGTTGTATGAAGAAATTCCATCTGCAGGGTTTACTTTACGTGCAATGGTTATACGCCGGCAATGATTTCAATATCCAGAGAGTTGTACTTATCACTGCTAGCAAAGATCTGATTTGTGCTGTGTCGTGTATTATTAGACTTAACTACAAGGTTTTCATTTAAATGAACTTATTTTAATTCTACTGAAGAAAGTCTTGTATTGTATACTATATGTATAATTATATTTCCTGATTGCATTGTAAGAAGTGAGTGTATACGTTAACGTGGTCGTAACCTGGTGTTTCTGTCCGTCTGTCTGTTTAAAACAGTATTTAATTATTGAAATATTTGACAAGTAAATAGAGCTCAACTCAAACTCGAACAGTTACGACGGTTAATCTGATTATTATTTATTACAAGCAAGATTCACACTACTTTTTATTTCAGTTGAACACACTGGCAAATGTTAGGTATTATAATACCGTGCAGCGCGAGCGTAGCAATCAGAAACGTGATTTTTTTTTAAATTGTGAACCATAATCGTTTTCCAAATATTATTTGCGTACTTTTTAAATTATATTGTGGTTTTTATTAGCTTAATTATAGTTAGTTACTCAAATAAAATCTGATAATTTAAAAAAAAATGTATATTTTAGGTCCAAAATATTTACGATTGCAGCTCCCCAGTTAATGGAATATTATTTAACTCGAATAAATCTATGCATTCTAAGAAATTGTGAGAAATGTGTGTGAAATTTCTTGTACACCAATCAATTCGGTACGCAATATTAAAATGAAACGCGATACAACAAATACAAGTCAAAATTACCAAATTATAAATCTTTGAAATTTAAAATTATTTTTTTTGGTGTAGTAAAAATCAAAATTTAGGTAAAAATGTTTCTCCTAAAAGGACCCCCCGAAAATACTGACAAGTCTTTTGATGCTCTAAAAGAAACAAATTTTGGCTTTGAATCTAATGTTTTGTAAATAGTGTTTATAAAAACCACCTAGTGTTAAAACCTTTCAAAATAAAAACTAGTATAATTATTTAAACGAGCAAAAGACATATTCAAGACATGTACTTGATGTTTAAAACAACTTACCTTTACATATATATTTTAAAAATATGAGGTATTGGTGATGCTAATTTTTTTCTGATTGCAATAATTTTTAATTTTTTAATTTAATTTAAGCGCCTTTAGTTAATTTAACTCATGTAAAACCGAAGACATGATTAAGGTAGAAGATTTAATTGCTTCAATTTGAAATCGGTAAAGGGAAATAATTAATTCGAACAGCAATACCGTAAGGTCACACGTCACAAATAATACATACATAATTACTTATTCTTATAAATGGCCACTGGAAATATTAAATATATTCTAAATTAATTTCCTGTTTCGTAGCAATGTTGTTCATGAATTTACCATGCAAATCAAAGCTCAGTTAATAAAGCACAAAAAATATGCGGCGTTAAAGAAAAATATAAAATATCGACCATTCGGTTTGCTATCCAAATAAAACAATTTAATTTAATGCCTTTGTAGTTTGCAACAATTTGCGGAATTGACAATGTGGTACCCTCATTCAAAAAATTATTTGCTCAGCAGAAATTAAAATGTAGTTAACAGTAATTAAATGATGCAGAGTGTAAACACTGTATAATTATATTCATAGCAACGCAATTATAATTAACCATTGTAGAACAATGCAAATATTAAAGTCATGGGCGACGTGGCCAAAAAGAATTCAGTCAAATTACCGGCAAACTCCCTTAAGGACATACTAAAAAAATTTATAATACTTATAAGCACAAACGTGATTTTATTCGTTTATAAAAAGAAATATATATTTTGTGCTACAAAATGCCATTCTTGATTAAAAAACAAAAGTTGACTTATGTTATTATTTGTGCCATGACCAATTTTCAATACACGTTGTAATCTAGTACATCATCATCCTTACTTTAACAATCTTATTAGCTCACGGAGTTTTGAATCACTTTACCAGCTGTTTTGAGCTCAACTGTTTATTGAAACGAAATTACTGCTTTGAGATATTTAGGTTGGATAGAAAAGTTTAGTTTTAGTTTCATCACCATGATGATTGCAATTATGAGAAATTTGGTGAAGAATTTAAAAACTTGCTCGTAATGTAGTAGAAAAACTGTTTTCGAATGCAAAACTGTTTGTAAACTCTATTTAAGAGATCCACTACTATGCACTTATCCACATGAGAAAAATTTAGCAATACAAATTTCGAACAACGCATAACATTATATAAAAATAAACTGTACAACTGGAAACGGGATCAACTGAATAAGCTTTTAAGCATAAATGATATTTTTATAATGTTATTTTACAGGTTCATTAATATAAGCATAAGTAAATACATCCAGCTTATAGACTGTTTTTTAGATACGTATACTAGCCGCTAGTACATTACGCGTTTTCCTATGCAATAGATATGCTGGATAATGTGTTTTTCTTTGTACTCATGACCTATTTAGGGATCGTCTATAAAGGATGTATTATCAGTTGAACTTCCCTGCGATATGACAGCTTGGATTGAATATCAAAATATTACTACTCCTTGCAATTACAATTCAGATTTTTCTCATATACTTTGGCAAATCAAAAGCGAACTAGTATATTTATAGTTAGCAATCTTATCCATAAAATCTAAGATGGCGCTGATTTAATTGTTTTCACAAATATAAATATCGACTTTGTTATTCAAATGCCACTTTATGTTTTCTTTGAAATAAATCACAGAAACCTGTTACTATTAAAAAGGTTCAACCAAGTCTTTTCATAGCAATATAAATTAGTTTAATATATATAGTGCCAGAAACAAACAGCTAAATACTCATTATTGTAGCAGGTGAGGGGAGGTTCGCACACTATGTTCAATGCAAAATTTGGGATTTAAAAACTTGTATCGGTTTCAGTGTGATCCCTTTGTAAGCGCCACTAAAAGGTGATACATTCTCCAAAAAAAACATATTTTTCCTGGCATTTTATTTATCAAAATAAGAGCCAATGGAAACATTAGAATTAGAGTCTAAATTAATAGCAATGTCATTTGTCATTTTTTAGCTCCAATTATCTTGACCTGACCTCTATTGAAAGGACTGTAATACCTCCTGAGTATGAGGCTAAGTTCAACGTATTTACGAGGGAAGTTTGTAGAAGAAATATAGTACACAGAAGTAATGTAGCATGTAATACTTCTGTGTAAAATACTATACTACTATAACACAATTAGGACTGAAGAAATCATTCACAATGCCATTAACTTTATAAAATAATCTGTGAATTATTATTTAACTTATTAAGGCAATACAAGTTGTGCGGCGTTTAAGCAATGTATTGAAAGCTACCTATAAAAATATAAACTGCTAATTTTCCTTATTGCTATCAAATCAACAAAACCGGCTGCTGGATTGAGCGGTAAGGACTGCAGACTGGAAAAAAATGTTCATTCTCGGACCTAGCTTCAATCCTCAGTGATAAAAAATAAGGATGTGATAACTTTAAAAACATCCAAGTTAAGATAAAAATTAATTATTGTTTGTTTAAGTGTTTGTTGTTTCAGTAGATTATGAATAAGTGCATCTCAAAACCATCATTTATTACAGGATGATATATGACAATAATAACAAGTTTTAATTCACGTAATTATTTCTTGGTTCTTGGTAAAGCAGCAGGCGTAAACAGTTTTTATTCTGTGGCCTGTTTAGTATATTGGTGTTCTTTATGAAACGTATCTTTGCGTTATGGCAATTTTTTAATACAAATGTATATACAAAACTACACAGTCTTCTTACCTTTACCTTTACCAAATAACTTCCGCCTAATACAATTTAAATTACTTTAGCTGAATTCTTCAGCTAGTCCGTCTTAGACCTTGATTTCACTAGAAAAGTTAACAATTGTTAGCCCTAAGAAACTCGCTTTCAGATTTAACCACTGTTAAAGTTGAAAGCGAGTTTCTTAAGGCTAACAATTGTTAACTTTTCTAGTGAAATCAAGGTCTTATAAAACTCTAGGTGTGAGAATTGTAGGTTCTAGATTATAAAGAGCAGTTCAACGCCATGTATTCTTTTCGAACGTAATTTTCTCGCTGTATTTCTTCAAATCTTCCTGAGTTCGTATTTGAAGCCATTCTCTTCAGACGCCATAAAAATAATGTCAAATCATGCTTTGCAGAAATACAAAAAACTAGTAGCCTGGCTTTCAAATCGGTAAAGTAAATATATTCGGCTGAAAACAAGAACTAAATTTAGTTAAAATTATTAAAGTCAAAAGTTACTAATTATACCTACCAGTAAAAATAAAAATACAACATGAATACTGTCTAAATTTATGTTACAATAAAATTTAAAAGTTTTCAAATTAAAAAAAAATGCAATTTGCTAATATAAATAGTTTGATTTATTTAAGTCAGTGTCAGTATGTGGTTAGTTGTTAATTCATTTCAAAAACGTTGGGAATTAAAATTATTACACGAAACTAAATAGGCAAATTTAGATGGTAGTATTTAGCTGACAGTGCCCGTTTTTTCACAGTGTGTATTTTGTATACTTACGAGTAGATAATATTTTTTTAATTAAGTAGTCATTTTGAATTCACACTTCCGTTAGCGTTACGATACCTACGTTTTCAGTATCAATCAAAAGAAACTGATAATATCGTACAAAGTACAAATTGAGCACTTCAAATCTTTTAAACTTGTTTTAGTTTTATACTTTATGCATAAATAAATAATTAGAAACTGCTCCTACTTTTGATGTAGTAAAAACATAATCTAATTTAGAATTATCCAAATCCAAAACAACAATGGTCTCAGTTCATGCAAAATTATTCCTTGAATTTGGAATGATGCTTGAGTAAACCTTGTGAGGACCACCAGACACAAATATACTGCTTAAGTTTTACGTTTCATCATTAACCATTAGACTCCATAGATGTACATAGCAATTTTGTTTAGCATCGATCGCTGGACTCTTAACTGAGTCATTGTGGACAACTGCACTACTGTGTACACTAGTAATTGACATGTGTTCAAAATTCCACTTACTGTGCATTGCTTGACATGTTATATTGGAAAAAAACATATGCAGTCTTTTTTCTACTTCATGATTATACATAACATTTTAAAATTTACTTAAACAGTTTTAAGCGGCATTAATAATAAATTAAATTAATTAGAAGTTGGAGTTAAAGTTGTTTGTTATACAAGAAAAATTGGATATGACAAAAAATGAATTTGTTTACAAAATTTTTCTTGGCATTGCATCAATTTTTACGAAAAGAACACGGTAGGTTCCACACCAATTGGGAACACACCATTTGGAAAATTTTGGCGGCACCAATTGGGGTTGGCCCCAACATAATTGACAGTGAATTTAAAAATGTTAGCAAATTCAGTACCTGTTCCTGAGATGTTGATTCACTTTTCCTTCTCTTTGCTTTAAACCAACTGGCGCTAGAATTAATTTTATCCAAACTTTTGTTAGAAAAAACTGTTTAAACTGTTAGTTACTAAATGTGTCCCGTCAGTGCAGTGGTTAAGGCTGGAATATACGTGTGACGAAAGTTGCGGGTTTGAATACAACTTTTGGTGTTAATTTTGAACTAATAAAATCATTCAACAGGATTAGTTGTTGGGTGGTCTAACACTGATAACATCCTAATATAACCAAATTTTCGGTAAATCTCTTACCAAATTCCTGTTGACCATCGTTAGCAGCTTTAAATAAAGCTGTCGGAGTAACAGTGACAACAATTACAAATTAACAGTGAAGTAGTAGATTCACACATATTTTTCTTAGCGTGTACCTACTAGTTAGTATTCATACCGAGCTACAGTCAGCAGTCATCAGCTACCAGGAGAGCAGTAGTTTTCAACGTGTATAATTATATCTTCTAAACTAAAAACGCCTTTTAAGTTCATTGCCAGTCTTGCCTAGTGATCAAAATGGTCTGGTCTGGTCCGGGTTTTATGGTCTGGTCTGGTCTGGTCCGACATCACCGGACCAGACCATATGGTCTGGTCCGACGGCCGGACCAGACCAGACCAGACCAGACCACTTCGGACCAGTAAATCTTAATACAAAATTTTTCCCAGAAATTTCGTCTGAAATTTTTTTCCGGATTTTTCAAAAAATAAACATCACTCGTTTAAAAGAATTGATTTTAAGTGTAATACATAAACATATATGCACATAGTTGATTCAACAAAAAAGAGCAGAAAACAAAATCATACTGCCAAATTTCCTTAAAAATTCTGCATATGGCCGGACCAGTAAAATCTGGTCTGGTCTGGTCTGGTCCGAGAAAGTCTGGTCTGGTCCGGAATCCTCGGACCAGACCGGACCGGACCGGACCAGACCAGACCAGACCAGACTAGATTTTACTGGTCCGGACCAGACCATTTCGATCACTAGTCTTGCCCCAAGAACATTTTATTATAACATTAAATATTTTATGTTCATTTCGTTTTCTTTTTCATTAAGAATTATTTCGCACTTCAGAAATTAAATAGATTTCACCTATTACTATAAATAAATTACAATTGTTTCGGTACTAAACAGCTATTTGCGCTTTTTGTTTGTAAAGACAACTATTTTCGTAAAACGATTGTATTCGATTCGCATAGTCTGATTTTAATAACAGAATCTAAAATGTTCTAAAACACATAACTATAACGTCTAGGTCCTAGTCATGGTTCACATACCTTTTTTCTCTTTCTGGAATTCTTTGTCGTTACAAACATTAACGATTTCATATCACATACTCACAACGGGATGATGCAGTTATGTTTTTATTTCCAGGCAGAATCAGGTACATTACCATACACAGTAACTTCGTTTAAAGGCCCAAACCAAATAGCACCGTCTCAAATAAGAGTGGATTAATTTTAAAGATTAACACTTTCAACGGATCCAACGTTAAAGATATCCTTTTTGTGCTGTGTAGCTTCTGGTTAAAATCCAAATTGGCAAAAGCTCAGCATCTACTTTAGGCCCACAGTCGACAAATCCAGCGCTAAGCGCCAGATTTTTCTTGTCACTAGTTTCCTGATATCAGCAGATATAATTATCTATTAGGATTACAAAGAATCATTCTTACCTTACACTTACACACCTATGTTTCTCAATTCCCGTGTTTTTGTAATATAGATGCGAGTTTGCTCTCAGAGTAGAATCAGTAGATGAATCATTGTGTCACGGGGGGTGTTTTTAGGGTACTTTCTACCCCTATGAGCTAATTAAACAAAATTTTCTACTGTATACTGTTGCGCAATTTCGTTGGGGTGCATTACTACTGTATTTTTGGCTGCCCGACCTACCTCGTTGCCCTCCTTTAAGTAATTTTGGGAATTACAAATTTCTGTTCATTCTATTTGGAAAACCACGAGGAGATTTATTTACCTGCGTCAATCAAAGTTTGCAATCTAGTAAAAACCCTTGTAAGCGGCGTTAATATAAAACGTAACGTTAGTTCATGCTTAATCTGTTAGTTTGCTCGAAAATGTGGATGTGGTAGGATGAAAAAAGTATTTTTAATAATTTTTTATCATTTCAACTTAGTTTCTGAAATACGCAATTATTACTAAAATGTAATTAAAATGACGCACGCTGTTTTTTAAGCAAATTCATTTGAGTATCTGCTTTATCTGAATTTTTCTGAGAGTTTACAAATTTTTATTAAACATAGTATTTTATATAAACTGGTGCCTATATATTGTAAAGTTTTAATCTTTTACTAATTTCAATATTTAATGTAAACTTTTATAAAACTCTCACTTACTTCAATAAATGAAATATTGTAATTTTTAAACCAAACAGAGTTCTATTATAATAAACTATGTGAGTATTTGAGCTGCAAAGGAATTAAAGTGATGACATGGGGTCGGTGGGTTCTTAAAAACTAGAATTTGAGCGACCTTATTATGCACCATCGCTTTATTACAGCATTATTAATGTCATTTCATTCATG
The DNA here is from genome assembly GCA_949802685.1 of Dicyrtomina minuta. NCBI lineage: Eukaryota > Metazoa > Arthropoda > Collembola > Symphypleona > Dicyrtomidae > Dicyrtomina > Dicyrtomina minuta. The sequence goes on along the minus strand of OX461808.1, from coordinate 133,770,823 downwards.
TAAAGCTCAAACATATTGCTTACAAATAGTTAGGCGGCGTTCGTATAACTTCGTCACAGTAAAAGTCAAATTAATTTACCTTACCAAAAATCCTTAGGTAGGATAAGATCAACGTGATATTGTAAACACCGAGTTTACTTTATGTTGTCACCAATGTGGACTTCTTGTATTTTTTATTTAAATTTTATAATGCTGCAAACGAAAAAAGAGGATCAATCATTTGTTGACTGATTTACTAAGTAATGGAAGATCAATACGGCTTATAATTACTATACGTATTTAGGAAATGACAGCAAACACAATAGTTAAGGACTTGCAATTAAAAATTTAAAAAATTAATCTTTCACTAAATCAAGTGTATTTCATGTGCCACATAGTAAAAAGAATTTGTTTACAGTAATGACCATCGACAATTTAAAAAATATTTTGAATTGCGTAAATATTGCCAGTAAATAATGTTGTTGTAGGTATTATGGAGCAAATAGAATAGCCAAGCCAAAACAGAGCAACAAAAATACAGTTAATCTAATTATTAAATAAACTTTCTCGGTGTATATGCGCTTACGTAACAGCTTAGGCGATAACGGTTTACTGTTTAAAGTTTTTACTTGAGAAACTTGAAATTTGTAAATCTTGTAAAAATTTAGTTTTTAATAACTAATCCAATTGTTTTTGCAAAATTAACTAAATAGGTAATTTGTTAAGGATTTGTACTACTGCACTATGACAACTGTTACCTAAAACGGACGCATTATTCGTCACCAGAAAAATACCTTTTTTCAGGAATTTAATTTAAGAAGAAGAACGTAAATATTTATTTACAACTGGCGCTACAATTACGCTTGCCATACAGACACAGTAAGAACAACATACAATTTTCAGAAAAATAAAAGGCTTTAGAGAAATTCAAGAAGTGGTTTACAATAATTCAGTAATTATAAATTAACTGTTTTGCAAATTAATATTATAAAGATGATTATGAGCTATACGACATGAGCCTCGTATAGTAGCAATCACTATTTCATGAATCATTGTAGAGGGTAGCCTCATCTTTTTTCGAAATGACTCGAAGAAAGCTGGAATCGTACCCCGAGCTCCAACTAACAATCCAACAACTTCTAATTTCTTGAGTTGGTATTTCTCGAGAAAGTATGGAATACAGGGATTGTAATGATCTTGTTTTTCAATATTAACCTCATCTGCCTGACTAGAATTGTTTTCCATGCGAATAGTTGGATCTAAAATATATCCAGTTTTTGATTCAGTTCTCCAGCATATAATATCCACACGTTTAGAAGCTCCATCCGTTACTTCCTCAAAAACATTCCAATTTAATGTCTTTAAATGCTTTGCAATGATTGATCTTACTTTATGATGTCGACTGTTTCTCAGCAAGCTTCCAACATGACATTTCCCTAGAACATGAGCGAGGGTTTCTTTCTCTTTACAATGCCTGCAAAGGGATGATTCTAGAGAACGACCTGGAATAGCTTTAACCGGGTAAACATTAGCACTCATTTTTAATGCATTTAACCATTCAGAGGAGGTTAATCCGCGTTTTTCGATAATAATTTGATTAGCGTAGGGACAATCTTTATACATTTCTACTCCTTGTCTTCGAATTGAAAATGTACACCACTTATCAAATTCCTTGTTCCTCAAAAATTCTCGCAGAATTTTTGCTGGCTTAGTCCTTGGGCAAGATTCAACTTTACTTTGAATTTCCTCTTCATCTAGCTCTAGTGCCTCTATGCAGCTTTTCATTTCTGCATTAAGATCTTTAACAAAAGGTATATATGGATCATTGGAACCTAACAACACAACGCAAATATTGTAATGTTGAATAAATGCCTCCCACGAAGATTTCATGACTTGTAGACCCCTGTACTTTTTTGAACAATACAACAAAGCATTCGGAGAATCATGTGGAATCGCCAATATCTCTTTAACTGAACTGCGAATGAGTTTATCCAGATCTTCCAAAAACTTTTTAGGGAGCTTATTTAAAGGTGCAGTTTGAAGAGAGTAAGTTAAACAAGGCCACAGATACTGATTAATAATTGCAATCTTTTGATTAGGAAACAGCATGGGAGTACCAACAAGATTCTGTAAATCCTTGGAAAAATTCTTAATTGTTAACGCCGGATCAAAGCTTATTTCATTTTTGAAGTTTACTCCAAGATATTTGACAGTTTACCTTGTTTTATTGTTTAAATGGTATTATTGTTATCCACAATTAGCGACTCCTAACAAAGTTTACCTTTTTGAATGTTAATCACCTTGCATTTATCTATATTAATTTGATATCCAACCTTATTAAAGTTAGCAATCGCAATTTTAGTCAGCTCTCTAGCACCTTCAACTGAGTTGGATGCAAGTGCTACAGTTCTCGGTTATTAAATAAATTTAAATTAGACATAACCTAATTGTGACTACTTAAATTAAAAGTTTGCACCTAGTTTAAAGCTAATTTAAATTTTGTATAGTAAAATTTAGTTTTACTAGATAACTATGAAGTTTCTATTTTATTTAGCACAGTCACAATTATCCACAAAAATCCGAGATGAAGACAAGTTTCAATTACGAATTTCTTTTAAGTGTGTATGTTTCACTGTTAACACTCAAACCTTATAGTGTTTTATTAATATAGGTTTAATTCTTTAAACTATTTTAAGCGCCGCTTGTTAAATCACAGGAGATGAAGCGTCCTCTTGTGGAAATGCAGTGGTTTTAACTTTCTCAGCTAAAATGATTTGATGTGAAATTAGACGTAGACAAAATATTTGAAAGCTCACAAACCACACCTACCAAGGCCAAACAAATACGGTCTAAATTATTGGTAATTTAAGGCGTTTAAAGGCTGATAAAGGCTGAGGATCACCAAAAATTAAATTTTATCAACATCGGATGAGAGCTGTAGAAGTTATAGGGCGGCAAAGTTTTATAATTTGAATTTTTTAAACTTTGGTGGGCCGCTGTGACCACATAACGCAAAATATACTCGAGTTACTTTGGATCAGTGCTATTCAAAAGTAGCCTGATTCTTTGAATTGGGTCTCTGTGAAATCTAGGTGTTGCATATCGCGTCATTCCCTTGTTAGAAACGCTTTTAATATAAGCTCGAACTTCTACTTGCAATCCAGCATTGCAGAGTGCAGAGTCATATATTGGACGTCTAAACTTCCTTTACCTGATTCAGAAATACACTTAATTAAATTAGTCTTCTTCATTAATTATTTTAAATATATTTTACATTACAAAAAATGGATATGAACTCCCCTTTTTTTTAGTATTTTAGCGTAAAAAAATTGAAACAGCGTTTATCTACTACAAAATTTAAGTTAATCTTGATACAAAAATTGTGTTTGCTAGAAACCTTAAATATGATGAAATAAATATATATAGACAACTTTATTCAAAAATAAACTTGACACTGTCCTCCAATGAGGATAGCCAAAAGACTCAGACTTATTTTTTTAAACTCTAAATTACTTTCTGAATTATTTATTTATCGCTCAATTGATTAAAATTGACAGAACTACTTAATAGTGTAGGTAAATGTGAATAATTATTATTTTTAATGAATGTATAATATTAAGATTACACTCTTTAGTTAACTAGCAATGTTACTTAAACTAGTGCCTCAATTTAGTGAAATTAAACTCTTTTATCATTTTAAAACCTACGAAGTTACCTTATGGTTACTTAAAGCCACTAACGAAGTTGTTAAATGTGTCGAATGTGTCTATAGTTGTGCTGTTCGTCGTACTTCAACAACCACAAAAACCTAATATGTAATGAATACAAAATACTAATTACTTTTTGAATTGAGCCAAGCTATTTCATGAGGAACGAACCAATTTTGACGTATATGATGAAAACATCTTGTAATTGGCTGGGCGGCGAGATAAGGTGAGACAAAATTTTTTTAGTACATTGATTTTCATTAAGTTGCATGAATTAGTATCATTAGCTGTAATAAAATTATTCAATACCTCAGAATGATTCATATAATGAACTTAAGTGTACGTTCAGGAACCAAAAAAATATACTATGACTTCTTCATAATTTTCATATTTAGGTTTGGTTGCGCAAATGATGCAAAACATATAAAATATTTTGTAAAATTCTGAAGGCTAATTTAACAACAAATTGGTTTCATAAAATTATAATAAAAACATACTGTGTAGTACGCTGCGCCACTTACTGTTGTAAAACTATTATAAAACATTTTAATTTATGTATACAGATAATTTAATTTTTTTTTAAACGAACTTAGCATTCAACTTCATCAAGGTTAGCCTAATCGACTTAGTTTACGTTTAATAACTATATTTTTTATCTTGTTTTAACTTTGCAAAAAATGAAATAAAATAAATTTTGAAAATTAAATATAACCAATTAAGTAATAGAAACTGTGAAAAATTAAACACCAGAGAAAATTTATTAATCTCTTTGCTTTTTCCTTTGCATCTTACTATTAAATTATTCATATTATTACATTTATTACTACAGTTGTGGCTTACTTACACAATTGTTTTCAGAAATTTTCAAAATCTTGCATCCGACAAATTACTTGCCATTGTAAAGTTCAGTCACCATAAATAGAACTGGAATGACGTCGAGATTTAATGACAACACAAGCAAAACGTCTGCTATGGTTAAGTAGCTAAACCTTAATGAGAAATATGTTGCTCCACCACTAATTCTGAAAAACTTGTATTGAATTTGCTAAGTTAGTCTAGTTAATTATGAGTTATGGGAGAAGTTTTTGACAGGATTCTGAGTTACAGAGTGTAGTTATTAGGTACTGGTTGCAATTACTTAGAAACCATTTAAATCAAAGCATTAACTTTTGCTGCAATTAAATAATGTAGAGTCGCATTGTAGGCGTGTAAACTTCCTAAAGGTGATTTATGAAGACATTTAATTAAATTGATTAATTTATACATAATTACCATTGGAACTATGAGATCAGATCTTGACCTGCAGATATAGCTAACTTTATCCTAAGTAAAAACATTAAAGTGGCCTTTATATAGTACCTAATTCAAGTTAGATTTTACGAAAAAACTGTGTTTGCTAGAAACCTTGAGTGGGATAAAATAATTTTATTATTCTTTCAAACTCTAAATTACTTTCTGACATACTAAATTAATACCTAATTGATTAAAATTGACAGAAGTACTTAATGAGGTAGAGGTAGGAAAATTCGATTAATTAATAATTTTAACGAATGGATAATATTGAGATTACAAACTTTATATAAATAGCTTTGCTACTTGCACTACTCCTGCCGGAATTTAGTGGAATTTAACATTCTAATTAAATTCAAACCTACGATGTTACCTTATTAGTACTAAAAGCCACTATAAACATTATTCGAAGATCTTAATAGGCATTTAAATAAAGCATTAATTTGCATTAATAAATTAGTATAATTATGTTAAGACCATTTTCTCGTAAGTTCAGTTCGTATCCTACGCAAGTTAATTCAGATTCAGATGTGCTAATCTACAGTTTTGGTTACACATTTGCATAAGTTAGTAACATGACTTGTGGTAAAATGAATTAAAAATTACGCATTTCGTGAATTTAGATGCATATTATTTTTGTGCAGCTAAAATTTTAGAATATTACGATGATTTCAGAAATCAAAACTTTGACTTAAAATGCAACATAGATGCAAACAGATTTTAAAGTTTGTCTAATCTCGAGTGCTAATTTTTGCCTTAAGTTATTTAAAATTAGGTTAAAACAATATTTTGTACTGTCCTGCGTCTGATGCTGCTCGTTAGATTGTGTAAAAATGTAATTCAATTGTTAAAGAATAAAATAATGATATAGTGCGATACGTTTTGAACTACTCAAAATGTTAATAATTTGCATTGCTTTGGGGCCACTAAGAATTAATTATGATCTCAAGACCATTTGCTCCATTAACTTTTGAAGATTATTACTACTTGTAATAAATAGCTTTTGATAATCGTGTAAACAAATCCCATTTATTTTTTTACTCGTTATGAACGGTATGTGTTCCAAAATGTAATCCTGTTAAATTTAGTTTACGATATTTTACTTTTAGTGCACTATAAGGACTCAAGATTCATTAGGACACCCAGCAGTGGACAGTAGACATCGTTATATATTTTTTTATCACTGGAATTTGTGTATGAAAGTGCAAGTGTTAGTATGTACTGCACTTTAAATAGTTTGCTATCTTTATTTTTCTACTTTAAGTCGTCGGGCATGTTTGTGGACAAAATATTCAAATAGGTAGGGAAGCGTAAACGCCGTTTATCGTACATGGTGGAAACATTCTTTATTCAATATTGTCACGCTATCTATTACATTATTACCAATTTTATCATTACAGTTATGAGTGCTTCAGTGGCCAATTATTTACTGTGGATTGATGCAGCACATACCAGCGGTAAAGTTATTTTTGAAATACACGTTTCGTTGCATTTAACTCACGTAGCTTTAGATATGAATTATCAAATTTTCGTCAGTCTAAATATTTTCATGCTTAATACTAGGCGGCGTTTAAGTAAACCAAAAATGTAAAATGCAGACTTTCTGAATTAATTTTAATATGTGTAAATTATTCCCTGCCTTTGTAATCTTTTAAAATTGCAGAAACAACTAATTATTAGATGAAGTATAATACCAATAATACTTTCTTTAAAATATAGGGATATAAATTGAACTTATTGATTTAAGTAGTTTTAATTATTGTCTATTCCTGTTATTGTGGTAATAGTCTGTGTTAATGTCTAAATTAAAAATTTTGGTACTGACAAATCTAAATATAATGGACTCAGCGGGACCGGCAGAACCTATCCTTTATACCTGGAATCTCTTGTAACTGTTAAACCGTATTTAATTGGAAACTTTAACACTCAAAAATGTTAACAGTTTTATACAATTTAGATGTTTAGTAATTTTTACTTTGGTGTTAATTCATTTTCTGGTAATTATAAAAGACCCGTTCATCAAGGTTACTACTGACAGTTTGTTGTACCTTGATTTTTGCCTTGGATGAAATCTAATATAGGATCTAACTATAAATTGAAATGCCAAAAATTTTTTAAATTATCTCCGTGTTGAAAATTTCAATTTTCTAACAACTTTAGGTCATAAATAAAATAAAAAAAAAATAAATTTGAGGTTGCCCCGATTTAACCGCAGTTCTTACAGGGTGCCCGACCTCGAATTCACTTCTTGCACTGTGCCATCACACAGGTTTTGTCTTTCCAACATTAGTCGGGCCTACTTCTATGGCGAACTTCATTTTACATTGACGTTCAGAGCCGCCGAGCCCTTCACTGCCTTGTGGACAAGGAAAACCCAGTGGGAAAACTTGCCACCGCCGCTGGTCTCGATCACCAAGACCTGAAGCGAGCATTTGCTTAAACAGCAGATTTATAGACACCAGTGCAGTAAGCACTGAGCTACGCGGGCTCGCTTTTAGGTCATAAATGAAAACGTTATTTAGAAAATCGAGAGAATACAAGACATTTTAAGTTAGAATTTCAGATTGAGGTTATCTAGCAAGCCTTGCGTTTGTTGGATGCAGCGATGCGATGCCTTTGCACATCTTGCTTTACTTTTGGATCTACCTCTGAAAATATATTACACGTTTATAATGTATAATTTTGCTCGGGTCAAAAACAAATTCTCCCAAAATTTATGATTTAATTAGGTTGACAAAAAAATTAAAACAACATTTGGTACAGTTTCCGCAGAAATAATTCATCTTTTACATTCTTTCTCATCTCAAAGCTCCTACATTATTAAATTCTGAAGTTGCTAAAACTGCGACTTTTAAAGATGTTTCAAAATAGAATTCTATTCTCACTGTCAGTATATGGAGTACAGTGAAAAGCTATGGAGCTTTTGTGCTTCTTACGTGCTTACGAAATAATACCAGCAGCTTTCATTTAGAAATATAGTAAAAAGACATACTTATAGACACATGCAAATACACCTCATTGCACATATAAGGGCAACCAACTGTTAATTAGGTCGCTTTGGATTTCCAAATCAGGACAATATTTTCCTCATTTAAAAGTAACTAGTAGTGCGGCCCGTCCTACGGACGGAATTCATCAGGGTTTCAATATTTCATTTTGGGTTATTTCTTTAAATATACAGTCAATGTGAAACATTAATGGCACTCATTTATAAATGCACCGAATACCAAATTCAATTCTCTATCGAACAGTATGTTGCACGTTTGTATGGCTTCATTATCTCTTAAGAAATTGACAATTAAATCTGGCAAGGTGTTGAGATTGCTATTCAATGGTTTTTTATTCATTTATTGTTTAGATTTCCAAAACCTTTCTCATATAGAGTGATTTTAACGTATCTGGGAGATACTATGCATTAAATCGTTATTACGCTCACATGCGTTATGCTGCATTTAAAATATATGGGGTAATAGAGGGGGACAGCGGACAGCGGACAGAAAGGGCGGACAGAATTATTTGAATTTTATTATTATGTGGATAAGGAGTGACGCAACATTTGAAGAACAAAAATCAACAAAATTTAGCGTTGAAAGCCTCTCCATTGTGTTAAATCCTCCGACTTTAATTCCAATTCTTGGAATCGATCTCATTATCCGCAAGGTTTCAAGGATATTGCAGTTGTTTGCTTGAACTACGCTTTAAGCCCACCGATTCTGAAGGCCAACACCAGGAGTAACCGCAATGAGAATCAAGTTTTTGTACTGATCCATGTGCTTCGGGATTTTGAACGCTGTTTCGTACATCACAATGTACAATACAATGACAGATAAACCAATGTAAACATCGAACATTGTTTTGGTCGCTCTGCAAGTGGAGAACTGAGCGGAGTAAAGCAGAGAGACTCCCACGTGTGTTTTGTTAAGTAGCTTAGCTAAAGCTGTCGTGAAGCCTACTTCCTAAAAGTATTGGGTCAAAGCGGCAAAGGCAAGTTTTGTAGTAACCTTATTGTTACCTATACCACTAACTTTAACTGTAAGAAGAGCGTAACATTTTATGACGCACATATTCAAAAATAAATTGCTACGACAGAGAAACACAAAAGAACATAAATTATTAATTATTTCATTACGAGCGAGACATTAGGGTAACAGAATTGTTTGATATATTCACAACCCGGACGTCGGCTGTCAACTATTGCGAAAATTTAATGTTGAAATAGCGTATGAACTGAATTATATTGTGTTTATAAACTTGACTTGCTAGGCATGTTCACATAGACGTGAGTAACATCATTTAATATGCTGAACTACGTAAACCTCAAAATTACATTCACATGGGAACCTTCCCAACTTGAAACTACAGAATGAAGCAAAATTACCCGGAACGTATACTACCGATGTGTGTGACCTCTGCGTGTATAGTCGTTGGACTGCAAAATTCGTTGTTCGGCCGCAATCGCGCGCGCAATTTCAAAAATATCGATTTTTTCGAATTTAACCGCGCTCTAGCTCCCACAGTTTTTGTCCAATTTTCATAAAATTTGAAATACAACATCTTTGTATGTTTATCTAAAAAAAAATTTTAGGGTTTTTGAAAATTCGAAAATTTTAATTTTTTTCGAAAATGTTTAAAAAATGTATATTTTTGAGGCCCAGAGCTTTAACTATTTCTAATAAAATATGTATACGCTTATACTGACTTTAAATCAATAATTTAGAATAAATTTTTATACTGGCAAAACGATTTTTCATTACCTGGATTAAAAATGGTTTTTCGGTGTATTCATCATGCATTGCAAATTACATTCTTCAAATTTAAAATATTAAAAATTTGTTAAAATAAGATAGGCGGCGTTTTTGTTACAAACACTCAGTTTTAATTTAGTACATTAAATTAGTGGTATCACGCAAAAATATTCTATGACATTATTAAAAAAATATTCGACACTAATGTTAGCAAATTTTTAATAATTGTGACATAAACTGCAATATGTGTGTGGTAAATGCAGGTGTTTGTTCTTAGCTGAAATATTCCCTGGTATAAACCAAAGCTAGGTTTTGAGTAATAGCACGGACAGAAAATGAATAACTCTTTTTTAAACGGAAATAATATGACAGAACTGCAAATATTTTGGTTAATTTTATGATAAAGTGAATGTGTTGTTTTTTAACGCTGTTGATAATTTTAAAAAATTAAATTATAGAAGAGACAGTAAAGGTCGTGCGGTGCATAATAATGAAACTGAAAACACGTCATGAACAAATATAACACATTATAATAAATTAAATTCTTGTATTTATGCACACAAAAAATGCAAAATGAAAAATTACTATAATTATCTATAGTCTGGGAAAACTTACATATAAAAAACAACTTCCAGTAAGGTGATCAAACACAAAAATATAATTTATTACTGTCAATAACAAATGTAAATGTGTTATGGTAAATCTTTCCAAATAAATAAGATCTTCACGTTAAAATTTTAACCCTTGCTACTTTCATGTGATCACTCGTTTCATCATTGTTGAAGTATTATCCTTAACAGTTCGTAATTGGTTATTTGGACAAAAAATTTGTAAAAAACAAGCAACTCTTTTTTTAGTTAGCGCAAGTTTGTATATACGGTGTAATGCAATAAATGTGAATTTTGCGATTTTGAAAACATAAATACAACCTAATCTAATAGACATCTAATTCATTTAGCTAGGATTTATTAAGTTGCATTGAATGGTACAATATTACCTCAAGTTTGACAAGTTAAAATGATGTAAAACACTTCCGCAAACTTCGTTCACTGGTAAACCCTTTACTACATTTGCTAATTGCAGGAAAGGTCAACTCTTAGGCTTCGCCTCTCCAAGACCAAACCTACTACGACTTCTTCAACAGCTATAGCTTGAACATTGTTAAGTGGAGTAATAAAGTTACGTCCGTTAGAATTCAAATTCTATTTGTTTCACGGAAAAAAAATAAATAAAAAAAAACATAAAATTTTAGAGTACAAGGTTTTGTTTTGAAGGCAGTAATTATTAGCAACAGTTTTAGTTAAAATATTATGTGAATGTTGTGTATAAAAGTTTGTTCATGGTCAAGAATCTTCAGTTGCAAAACAACAGGTGCAATTTTTATGTCACGAAAAATAAAATTGTATTAATTTTTTTAAAACAGTCGAAATTACGTTAACAAAACTGCACGCCGCACGCGACACATTTTTTTTTGCAATTTTAAGATGTCTTTTGCGCATTGTCTGTTCGAAACATTATTCTAGAAACACAACTGTTTTTACTTATGCTCTTAACTTTTAAAAATATTGTAAGCTAACGCCGTTTTTAAAAATAATTCAAATTAAACAACTAGCTCGGAATCATAGCAAACTATGCAGGGGCAGCAAAAAATGCACAAATTAACGTAATCAAAACTCATACGAAAAAAGGTAACAACGTCGTTACGTCTTAAATCATAATAACTCGCCAATTAGCAATGCAAATATATAATATATGTGGGCAACATTAATTATCAAAGCTGGATAAGAAACTATTGCAGTTTAAAAAAATTAATGGATGTATTTATTCCAATGGATTCATATACGTCAGCATTTGATTGTGTAATAACTAATGTACAATAATCAGGTGTTAAGTTTTAGCTGAAGCACTACCGTTTAAATTAGTAAAACATGGTCTCAGTACAACTTTCTTCTTTTTTTAAGTATTGCATAGTGCTTTAGTAAACCTTGGGAAGGCAACCACACAAAGCCTTGTAATATGTGTTTATTTTAAGGAGTCGGATTTTTTCAAAGTATTTCACCTTTTCATCTTACAATATACTTTACGTCACAATGTTAAAAACTAACCCCGGCTTGGTGGCTTGGAGATGTAATGCATCGCCTTGTCACCAAGTCGGGGCCAGCCAGTAGTGCTCTGGATTGAGGGCAGTGGGGGGATGGGGCTTGGTGGGGCGTTGGGGGAGTTGAACGGGGTGGGTGTGAGAGTCTAAAGTGTTTGGGTGCTGGTTGTATTTATCTGTGGTAGTTCCTACCTGAGACAGAGATACAAGTCAGCTTAATAGTAGTTTACTACATGCCTGCACACTGTACATTCAAATGTATAGACTCAAGATTCATCTCGAAGTTCCTCTCTTCCTCGTCCACTACAGGCCGTCGCCACCTGTCCACTCTCGTTAAAAGAGTGACTGCTGGCGGGTTGGCTCTGGCATGGCGAATTCGAAGTAGTGGCGGGCCTGAGAAACCTTCCACCATTCGTCATACCATGTCAGGCTTCGCCTCCGTTATACGGGAAAAACGACATATGATATTCTGGTGATGATCAGTATAATCCACGCTCTCTAGCAGGACGGCCGTTAGACAGCCTCTATCAGTAGAATAGTTAAGAAAGTGAGTCACTAGATACCGATCATGTGTCCATCATGTGTATCATTTCTAGTGGCTCTTATAGTAAAGTTGTATCAAGATACAGTCAGAAATGCCCTATGGGCGAATATCTGGCTGTCTAAATACACACTACGACTTGCAAATTGTTAAAGGGAATTTGAATAGTTTAATTATGTATGTAATTATCTTTATTTTCAAATAATATGATTATTAACTCAAGCTAAATTATAGGTAGGTTATGATAAAAATATTGTGAAGGATTGCTGGGCATTTCAGTTGTAATGTTATATTGACATCTACTGCTTTAGTATTTTAGGTGCAAGTTATAGTTTTTGTGGAAACCTTAAATGAAGTCGAGCTGTTAACTGGCTAAATTTTTTTAATTTGTTTCACATGCGTCATTGCGGATAGCCGTTTACAGCGAAGACCTACCAAAAAGTACAAGATAAAGGAAAAGAAGTTGTGGGGTACGACGTACGACGTACGATATATGCTACATACGTTATGTTAATCAACACAATTGTATTAAAAGATTAACCATGATTTCAATAGAAATTCAAAAATATTTGTATCACTTAGTTTCTTGTCCTTTTAATGGGACGTAAGAAATATGAAATTAATACATTTGGCTCACCTCATATATGCGAAAAAGTATTTTCGTCTGTCTAAAATTTTTAACAGCGTCAGGCTTAGCAAACGATGTTGCACAACGCAAGGAAGGAAACTTAAATACATGATATTTTTCAACGCCGTTTGAAAATGTTCGCAACCTCGTATTCGAGTATCTTAGATTATCTAAATTTTTGATTCACTTCAACATTATTTTTGGGTTTGTTTTTGAATTGTAATAAAAAATAACAAATAGACAAAACATTGTACGGATTTTCAAAGAAATAAATTTTACAACCATAAAATTGAATCCTGCCTTATTTAGTGAGAAATAAATTACACATATTTGCAAATTAAAGATTTAAAATTTAATTTTAAAAATCTTCCCTTAGCATTTTGGGTTATATAAAACCATTTACATATCGAAGTTTGTATTTTTAATATATTGAAAACACAATTTCGTACATATTGTTTTTGAAGTACAGTTTTATTGTGTGCTTGTATAAGCTTAAGGCTGGGTAGTTGTAGTATACTTTCAACAGAGGCTAGTTTCATGAAGAGATTTGTTTTGTGCCCCACACCGCAAATTACGATAAATCTTAGCACTTACTGACACTGATAGCAACAAAAACATATTACCACTGCCTTAATTTTAAAACTCACAAAAACATTTGCAATTACAGGTGGAAATTTTGCAAATATTAGAAATAGTAGAAATAAAGCTAGTAGTTGATTTTAAAATGTAAATGTCCATCGTATATAGTATTTAATAGTTAATAGATTGATTTAGTCGTAATTGCTTAAGTATTTACTTGTTGACAAATTATAATTGTTTTTTTTCAGTTTGAGATGAATTGGTTCACATATGAAAAATAACAAAGTGATTTAAGGGTATAAGGTATAAAACAACACACCAAACATATTATAATGCGAATATTACCGTACTAAAAATGCGACTTTAGCTGAAATACTAGAGATTATATACAAAAATATTCTAAATGCCTTAAAATTTGCAACTTTTCCTCACATTTTGAGCTCAACGAAAGCTTGTCTATATTTAAATGTTTAATTACAATACTTTTGAATCATAATGTTGTACTTATTGCTTTTAAAGTACTATTTTATTGTATTTTATAGTTTGAGGTCGCTTAGCTGTTTATACCCCAATAAGAGTATATAAATACCATGGTTTAATTCTGGCCTCCACAGTTAAGAAGAAATCTACAACTTACTGAAAGGGAGCTTAACAAACTATCCCTGGCTAAACACTGGCTAAAATCATATAACAAATATTTGAAATTTAAAAAATATGCAATTCAATTAGGAGAAACTTTCTTAAACAATTTGAGTTCTAAGACAGCATTTTATATTGAAATGTGTAACTTTAATATTTTTAATCAAATGCTGTACCTAATATATGTAAATTTAAAGTGAAAAATTCTGTATTCGCATTAGCTTAACGTCGGATAGTTGTTTTTACCCACAATTAGATTTTTTATAATTTATAGATTTGTTCTGACCAGCGCATCTAGAATTGCAATAGAAATTTATACTAGTATTAATATGTATGTATTGAGTATAGAGTTTTCAACTTTCCAAGTTATTTCACTCACTCTTTATACAATTTTATTGTATGATTTGAAGAACCCGCGATACAGTATTATACTGTACCGCATGGGCTTCGCATCGCTAATGTGTATTTATATAGATAGTTGCTCACTTACTGCAGACCTGATTGGACAGATAGATTACGCTGCGTCACCGCATGCCAATTTGTTTCCGGCGTAGCCGCGGACCGCTGGAAGGTTACATCGTAATAGCTGAGGGCTGTCAATTCCCTCCTCTAGCACGAATTCAACTAACCAGCTTCCCGGCCTGCCCCTGCACTGATAGAGAGAGTAAACAAGAGAAACGACTTGCAGAGGAACAAGTTAGAAACAGATGGAGAGAGGATAGGTATATACAAAGAGTACGTGGCTTGGCTACAGAGCAAATCCGTATTAAGGCACATATATCTCCGTCTCTTGCACAGGGCAACGGATAAACATACCACCAGTCCACTTATACCATCTCCCTACCCCAAACTGAATCCTCCTCGCTGCCTCCAAGCCCTGTCTCAACTTGATCACAATCCAAGTGTGGGGCAGACTCCCCCGACTCCGCAATCCAGTAGTCAAACCACTGGACCGCCAAGCCGGGATAAAAAAATTTATACTAGTATTACTAACATAGAGCTAATAATAAAGCAAGGAAAACACGTTATCACAGGCTGAATTTTAAAATCCACAAACACATTTGCAATTCCTGGTTGCAATTTTGCAATAGAAACGAATCAAGGTATTTGGTTTTGTTTCAGTCGTACTTACTCCATTATTTAATTGTATTGAATTAAATCGAGTTGAATTTATTTACATGTTCCACGGGTAACAAAAATTAACCCTATAAAAGTACGTAACCCAAAACTTGGTTAGTAAGTAATTATTATTAATATTAGATTTTTAAATTTGATTTATGTTTTTAAACTGTACATACACATCAGAGAGACATAAAGTAACTAAAACTAACTTTACACCA
The DNA here is from genome assembly GCA_949802685.1 of Dicyrtomina minuta. Taxonomy (NCBI): domain Eukaryota; kingdom Metazoa; phylum Arthropoda; class Collembola; order Symphypleona; family Dicyrtomidae; genus Dicyrtomina; species Dicyrtomina minuta. The sequence goes on along the minus strand of OX461808.1, from coordinate 133,755,277 downwards.
AACAGTCATAAACTAAGATTTCACAATATTACATTACGAAATATATTTTGGTTTTCAAAATACCAATTAATGACTAAATTGTAGGTTTTCAAAATTATATTCCTCCTGATTTCGAGGTCGTTCATTTATTTGTGAAGACATTTTTTGCCCTAAATAACGGAAGGGTATTTTGTTAGACGCATTGCACGCTACTAGAAAGCTAACGACAAGCAAATCGAAAATAAAAAAGTGCTAGTAAAATGATTTTTAATAAATTAAAAATACAGTAAAACACGTTGTAGGTTTTATTGTTCTGTTACACTAAAAACAACACGTGCGCTAAGGCGCTATACCATTCCTGACTGATTTTAACCTGTGTTATTCTCACTTGCATTTTTAATTTTTACAAATATAAACTGAACAGCTTCTATTTTTAGAATTGAAAGAGTTTTAGGTACTCGCGGTTTCTTGAAAGTGAAAGTCGCAAGTAAAAGCATGGCAAGTATTGTGATTAAACCAAAACAAAATAATTACAAGATTGTGAAATTAGTTAGAATGAATAAAAAACAAATTTCGTTTAAATACCGAGGCTACTAATTTATATTATTGCAACCATTTAAACAAAGAAACGATTAGTAGCATTACATTGTTTCATTTAAAGAGAAATGTTTATTAAAATAACTGTTTGATAATTCCATTTTCATTTTTGAAAGTATCTGTTAGGTTTAAGCTGCTGTATTATAATTAATACTTAATTTTTAACAAATTTATTATGAACCATTAGCTGTAACTGGTCCTAAAGTGTGAAACTAAAACGCCACGTGCATCACTTTACGCATGTTTTCAATGTGTCAGCTATGAATTTTGCTACGCTTTGATCAGTAGACTTTGTAAACTTTGTTACCCATAATGCTACTATTAAACATAGAATTACTTGTTGTTTATCTCTTCACATGTTAATTCGAAAATTAAAAAAATCCCGCGCTTCGCGTCGGATTTGTCGACCGTGGGCTGGCCCGAAGTAGATACTGAGCTTTAACAAAGGCGCAAGACAATTTATGTTACGCTAAAAGATGATATAAGATTTATGAAAGCTCCCCTACAATCAATAAGACATATACCAATGTTCTTAGCACGTAGCTTAATATAGCTGAAATTTTTGTATAAATTGCACCATTCATAAATAACGACATGATGGACCATCCCTAAATATCTGTTACGCATATAGGTAAGTACGTGACATGTAGTTAAAATAGGATGCAAAAAAATTTAAAGTTGAGACTTGGGATACTTAAAACTATGGTATTTGAAGGACGTTATTATGGACGATCTCTGAACATCTATAACACAAATAGGTCAGTCCGTGACATGTAGAAGAAATTTTCACGTGACATCATTTGCGCGTCACCCTCAACCTGCTGACCTGCTCACCTAATAGGATTGCGATTACATCTAGGTGGGGGTGTCTAAAAGCAATTTTTGCCTGACGTCAGTTGCGCGTAACCCCTATCCTGCTTATTTTATGTGAATGCAATAGCAGCTGAGTGGGGCTGTCTAAAAAAAATTTTTATGTGACGTCATTTGCGCGTCACCCCTAGCCTGCTTACCTAATTTGAATGCAAAAGCAGCTGATTGGGACTGTCTAACAGAAATTTTCACGTGGCGTCATTTGCACGTCACCCCTAGCCTGCTTACTTAATGTGAATGCGATAGCAGCTGGGTGGGGGTGTCTAGAAGAAATTTTCACGTGACGTCATTTGCGCGTCCCCCTAGCCCGCTTACTTAATGTGAATACGATAGCAGCTGGGTGGGGGTGTCTAAAAAAAAATTTCGCCTGACTTCATTTGCGCGTCACCCCTAACCTGCTTACCTAACGCGAATGCAATAGCAAGTTCTAAAATGGCATAATTTGAATAACACCATTTATGGACGATCTCCGCACGTATGCTTGAAGAATTTCATGTTAAAGATGTATGTTAATCTAATTTTAGAACTAATGGCTTTAGAACCTCTCAACTAGTAAAATTTGTATGGCGTCATTTAAAGACAATCCCTGCTTGCATATTTGTGAAATCCTGTGTTAAGAATATATGTCAACCTAATTTCTAATTTAATGACATTGGGGATTCTGTAAAATGGTAAAATTTGTATGACGTAATTGACGGACGTTCCCTGCATGCATACTAGTAAAATTCTACTATAAGAATATATGTCAATGTAATTTCTAAACTAATGAAAGTGAGGATTTCTAAAATGGTAAAATTTGTATGACGTCATTTATGGACGACCCCTGCATGCATTCTAGTAAAATCCTATGTTAAGAATATATTTTAATTTAATTTCTAATTTCTAATTTTATAAAAGTGGGGATCCCTAAAATGGTAAAATTTGTATGAAGTCATTTATAACCGACCCCTGCATGCATTCTAGGAAAACCCTTTGTTAAGGATATATGTAAATCTAATTTCCAAACTAATGAAAGTAGAGATCCCTAAAATAGTAAAATTTGTTTGACGTCATTTGTGGACGACCCCTGCATGCATACTACAGCTATATACAAACGTGAATTATTATTCACAGGACATCATTTGTTCGTAACACCTAGGCCCCCAGAACGACATTTCTTGCGTGTCTGAAGTGAAAGACCAATTGCCTGCACTGCACTGTAGCATAGATTGGAATACTTGTGTTTGCCCGGCAGAGTTAAAACACAATGGTATATATTTTGTTTTCTGCATTTGTTTTGTATGCGTTTACACGCATTCCAGTCGTTTTTAGAAGCTCACTTTCCTGATTTTTGACATGGGTCCACTCAACTGTTAATTGTGGATAAGTGGTTGGTCTGATTATCCTCAAAAACAATAGGGCACCTCTTGCTCGCATTTTTGAGAGTTTAAAATTAGTTGGAAAGTAATCACTTAAAAACTGTGTCCTGTAGAGCAACCCCAACAGACGGACGGACGGACAGACAGACAGACAAAACCATTTCAATAGATGCTCAGCATCTAAAAAAATAGCAAAAAAATGTATAAAACTAATACAATATATTAAATATGATCTTACAATGCAAGAACAAAAATCAGAACTAACTGCCTTTGGGTCTTTTAATTGCGTGTTTGCCGGTGGTGCACAACCGTGATATTTAAATGCTAAAATTCTAACCAACTATTCTATACGGATTTTGTTTGTACATTAAAACAGTGTACTTATTTTAAACCTTAGGGATTGTCTACAAATGACGTCATTAAAATCGTTCATTTGACCTTCTTGTTATCATCATCTTAACTGCTGCGTAAATAGCTATAATTGGTATAGGTGAGAAATAATTATAAATTGCAAAAATTGTGTAAAAGATATTAAAAAATATTCGCGTTTAGTTGGTAAATTTTTTAATTTCAGGAAAAAAATTATACTAACGCCGGTATAAAAATTAAGACATGAAGTATTGGATTCTCGTTTGAAGTGAATTTAATTGCCTCGGTGTTAATCTAAGCGGAAACAACTCATAAAATACATTCAAGCAACAACCGTTACAGCCTGCCTAATTACGTTGACTTGATTACAGTAAGTTCGATTGATTAAACCCACCTACTGCTACTGGCAGCTGTTTCTTTGTTCATCATTTAACTCACGTTTAATTTTAACTAATAAACCCAATGTTACACGAATTTAAAACTATTTAGCTAATTATTTTGTGAATTAAAATTTTTTTGTATTAAACAAAAGTTTTAAAAGTTTTTGTGATACGTAGTAACGTGCAATGCGTTGTGCATACCAAAATACAAGGGCAGAATATTCCGCGTTTTGAAAACATTAATTATTGGATTGTGTGTACTGACCACATAAAGTAATGAACCAAACCAAAACGGTTGAAACTGAATCTATTAAATTTATTTAATGAAATTGAAAATTTAAGCTTACTTATTGTGTAATGCTTACCACCATTGACGTTTGGCTTGCCTTATGTAAACCACATTGCAATTAATATAATTTCATTATTTTAACTCACTACGCTGAATTCTGCAATCGCTTATTAGTCATTAAATGAACTACTATTTCTAGTGGAATAACATATAAAATTACAGAATTTATATTATATTACTGACTTTGATCCACAAATATCAATAATTACTCAGCACACAAATACATGTTTTTTGTAGGTAAATATTTTATGTAGCTATCGTGTAAGAGTCATAAACAATTTGCTAATTGCTACTTTTTATTACTTGTTCTTAAATACGTTTCGAAAACAATTCAGTTCTTCTTTAGTAATGAAAAATTGTAATCCCACCTAAAACATTGTATGCGGCGTTAATAAAGTACTTCAAATAAGTAAGGTTGGCTCCTAGTTTATTTCGCTACAATTATTACTTTAGTAAGACGAAATGACTAGTTTTCAAACATATTATTTATTGTAATTATAAACCAATTTTCAACAAGTCCATGTCTTAGCCTTAACAGCTATGTGCCTAAGACACAAGCTTTGGTTGGCAAAGTGTTATTTTTAAACTAGTTATAATTACATAACGGCGCGTATATAATTTACAGTAGAAATTATGCTCATTCCAAGCGTATATAAAGTCGTTGTTTAACTTTTATCTGCGGTATTTGTTTCAATCATTTTCTTTAAATATTTGTTCTTTTCGATAATATTAAATACATTTCACAGACGTGGTTAATATAAATGATTACACTTTCTTTTTATAAAGTGAATACTGTAGTATATTGTATAAAACTATTTAATAGCTTAAAGCTGCAATAGATTATTGTCAATATCTTAATACGGTTAAACGACTAAAATCTTTGCATTGTTTCGCGAATTTAAACGTAGCAGTCTGCTGACTCTGTATTAAATCAACGATGTAAATCTAATGCTGTAATTAGATTTTCTAAAAAAAAATCAAAATCAATTGGTGTTTTAAAACTTTTTAAAATTGCCTAAGGTTTTTTGTTCGTATCATTAAAAAATATTTACTTGTAGAAATTATTGCGATTTTGATATTCTGTATAAATATTTTGTATTAGGACTATTTGATGCCTAATAAATGCAATCTATATTTGCCAATTACAGTATATTTCAATTTTTAAGAATCATCATAACTAACGCCTTTTGAAAATGAAGTCTAACATTACTAGTGATAAATTAATTGATTCCTGAAGAAATTGATTTTTACAGTTTTAATTAATATGGTTTACATTTTACATTTCAAATACATTAAACACCAACTAATGTAGTTCAACCTAGTTAATGCACTTAAAATACCACCTAATCAAAATGCCGTACTTAATGTATCTAAAATCCAAATTTAAAGTACAAAAGTAGGTATTCGTGGTAGCTCAACGTCAGATAATTGTTTTTACCTTCAATTATGAATTCAATACAGGCAGATTGGTTGCCTTTCATATCGTAAATTACAATAGAACAAACTACTAGAATTATAACATAGAACTAGTAATTTGAATTTATTTCCATGTTCCACGGGTAGTTTGAAAAATTTTTAGTTTTAGTTTTTGAGGAGTCAGGCGTTTCAAATCGCTTAAGATCTAGTCTCCCAACACAGACCTTCGTGTGACTAGCTTACCTCGGACTAACACAGAGCCAAGTAAGCGTTTAATGATATAGATCGCCACACATGTGGAGAGCCCGGCGTTCAAGATCAACTTTCTCACGAAAGAGATCCGAGGCAAGTGGGATGCCCATAACAAGCATCATATGCATTTGCTTACTTAGTGAATGTTATCCACAGTTTGGTTACTATATCTTTCTACACTAGGTTTGTACATTTTAATTTGTTATTTTCTTAAACTGTACACATAAGGGAGACTTAAAGTAACTAAATTTCATACTGACTGTCATAAACTAAGATTTCCCATTATTAATTTTTATTGTTAAGCTTTTGAACACGGATACAAGTGACATATTGTAAGTGAAGAGAGAAGAGACACATTTCTTACATGGCAATGTACAAGTTTCTTATTGGCATATATAATATCGAAACATATAATTAATTCCTACCTGATATAATAATATTTATTATTATCATTATTTGGGGTTTTTTTCTTTGATTCATATTTTAACTTGTACATACACAAAAGAGACACATGAAAATGTTTAATCAATCTTGAAAACAGTACTAGTAAAGATAGATAAAATTTGCTTAACATTAACTTATATACCCAAATACACCAAGTATGAGTAAACAATTTTGTTGAGGAAAACTGAAGAAGCCCTCGCGACATATATCAAGCGCCGAGGAAAGAAAGGTTAGGCTAATACAATTATTATAACACAAGATAAAGTAGTGTGATAATGATAATACTATACACTATATAATTAATACTAATTATTTCCTTATAGTATTCACCTTATTTCGTATATTCTATTGAAAGAACAAGTAATAACATATTTAATTTAAAGCTTTTATTATAGACGGTATGGATGATTTCCTATATCTTTCAGTTTTACAGCTAACTAAATTATAATTTTTATTAAGCCTATTAGGTCGTGTATTGAGTCGTAGATATGGTTTCAGCCATACACTGAATCTTTTGGATTTAACAATTTTTGCCCAAATGATTTAAGCAATTTTTTATATCTCTTTTCTATGGTATCGATTCCTAACTTGGAAGCTATGAATTGGTGCTTATTTTTACTTACGTAGCAATTTTTGATTATTCCTAAACATCTCCGCTCAACGGTGTTAATTTTTTGAATTAATTTTTTAGTTAGATGAGGAATCATTACTTGGGAGGCATATTCCAAATTACTTCGAATATATGTTTTGTAAGCGTCTAATAATTGATTCTGACTAAAACCACAATATTTCATTTTTCTTAAGATAAAAAATAATAGTAGTATAAGTATAGGTAGTATAAGTAGTAAATAATAATAGTAAGATAACTTAAAATGTAAAGGTAATTATTAAATATAGGTATTTTCAACTATATTTTAAATTGAATTCATATAGTTATGATTCCAATTAAATTTTAACATTACATTGTATCATGCTCATGTACAAAATTCAACATACGTTTATTTTGTGATAGACTGAAATAATTTAATCAGTATAAACATTATAAATAGGTTAATCAAAGGACAAAAAACCGTCACCATACTGAATCGTCAAAACGGTAAGAATTCCAAAAATTTGACTGTTTGTCAGGAAGATATTTTGCAATTTTGCATTTATGAGAACAAAATTTATGATGGGGTATTTTTAAATGTTTTAATCCATTGTTTAAATTGTGTTGATTTGCAAAATAATAGGACACAGTTTGTTTTGCATCATTTGCTTCAAGCTGTTTCCAATATCATCAACGTATTTTGACATATTCATGTGATCCGGTTAGTAATTATACTTTTTTACGACGATTTATTTTGTTTTCACGTTCTTTAGTGTAATATTTTAGTCCTGTTTTGTAGCCTAATGCAAATTGACATTTTTCAGTCTTTAAAGACAAATTAGGTGGTTATTATCTCAAACAAAATTAATAACAAAAATTGTTCCTTTTGTCATGAATTCTAATAACTTTTATGTAATAAAAACACTGCTTTTTTTTCTTGACTTAAATGTGTGTACATAAAAATATAAACTTTAATTGTTTATAATACGTTAAAACTAAAAATCCCTTATACGGTTAAAAGAATCCTAGTTATAACGGACATATTAGGCCAGTCCCGCAAAGTAGGCTAAATTCTAATAAACAAAAACTGCATTTTAGTATTGTATCATTAAGAAAAAACTTTTTAGCGGCTTTAAATTAATTAGTGTTATGTACATCTGTTTTCATTAAATTAGAAAACTGTAAACTGGACAATCAACAAAAAAAATAAATGTAATACGGCTGACCCTTAATTGACGGACAATACGTATGATTAATATTTAATATTATTACGGTACACAATAATTCAAACTTTACGAAAAACAAATTTTAAACCTAACCAATGTATCATACCATTATTTATTTGGGCATGATACAATAATTAGTATAATAATCTTACAATATAAGTAATTGAAAATCAATTTTTAAAAACATTGTTGAAATTGTTAATTGTCCAAAAGCATGTTGACATCAAAATTAGTATATATAAAATTTTGAAAACAAACATTGTACTAAAACTTTTGCATGTAGAATGTTATTTTGCATAAGTTAAAAGTCGGTTATAAATTTATGCTGTCAATTTGATTCATAACTTGGCATAGATTTATTTTGTCCTGCGCATTGTATAAAAGTATAAAACTACGATTTACAGATTTCATGGAAAACATGAAAATTTAAGAATCAACAAAAAACACATTTACTTCTTGCTGCTATGTATAATTCAAGATTGTCGTTCAATTTGAATTGTAATGGCCTATTGCAGTCAACATTGTGGACTCGGGTGATTCAATACTTAATTTTATTTGTAAATATCTACTTGTAAATATCTAAACAATGTTGTATGGGCTGCGGCCAAATCGACAAAATGAATAAATTATTATTATTATTATTAATACTTAATTTTGTAAAATCCTATTTTACCCTGAAATATTTTTAGCATTGTTATGTGCACTGGTCAATAAAATATTTATTAGTATTAATTAAATTGTAAAATATATACAATACACAATTTCACATGAAATTATAAATCGATTTATGTTAACAAAATCAATGCAATTACCCTCCCTTGCCTGAAGAGAATAAAATAGTGAAAACTATTTATATGCATTGAAAGAAGCTTAACGCAAATTTTTAAAATTTTTTCAGGAAAATTTGATATCTTGGGAAATATTTATGCGTGTATAAAAATATGTAATTTAAAAAACATTTAACAAGATAGTGTACTAATTGCATGATTTGAGTAAAGAATTTTATTGTTCATCAGGATTAGTTGGACGTTTGTTAATTATTTATGCTGTCGAATACGACCATAATTGAACCATATTTGGTCTAAAAAATGTATCGCATACCATGATTAAACCTACGAATTAAAGATTGCAAGGACAACATAATTTTACAATCATAAATTGGTATACAAAAAATCAATAAAAGCTAATTAAAAAAAAACGCAATTACCTACTTATTTTTGCAATAGGTAGAATCCGGGATCCGTGATTGAAGTCAAATTTAAAAATTAATTGCCTATCACAATGTATATTGTTAATTTGAATGCTGAAATACCAAAATGTGTATTTCTATATGGCCACTAATTCCAGGGGCGGATCCAGGAATTGGTTATGGAGGGGGCTAATGGCCTCCTGGGGGGGGGGGGAGCTTGTAATGTTAAGAAGATAGGAGCAGCCATCTTGAAAAATGGCTGCCCCTATGTTCGCAATGTTAAAAAATTCGCTCCTAGGGGGGGCTTAAGCACCTTAGCCCCCCCCCCTTGGATCCGCCCTTGACTAATTCCTATTCTATAATCTACATTATTCACAAACACTAAATTGCAGCAAATTTACGTACGTTTTGTGATACATGTATTTGTGTTCAAAACAATAGATCAAATTTAAGAAATTACAATAACAATCTGGCCGCAAGTTGTAAAAGTTATTGTGCTAAACTTTATACATAACAAAATTGCATGTTTTTGTTTAAGTCAGAATTATTAGAATATTGTTTTAAGTTAAATGCCGCTCTATTTACAATAAGATTTTTGGAACACAATATCTGAAGGATGCATTACCCAACATACTGGGATGCGTTCTGAAATAAAATTACAAAATAATTTATACATTGCTTTTAATGCTAGACGCGTTGCTTTTCATTTTTAACTAATTATTCGCACTGCATAAGCTAGCTAAAAAATCGCCTCCTAAATAAAGCAGGACATAGTGCAATATTTAGATGCTGTTCTGATCAAATTATAGTTTTATTCTACATAATTACTGTATGTCAACTCACTATATTTCAATGTGTTAAATTTTTAATAGTTTGTCCTTCTTATTTCTTTTAATACTAACGTAGGTTCACAATAAATTGTGTGCAGTGATGGCCATTTAAATTCCCGCTACCCTACCCTACCATATTGAAATTGTGAGAATGCCGCTACCGCTACCGCTATTAAAAAAATTGATAGCAGCGCTATCGCTACAATGCTAAAGCATAGGATAGCGGTAGCGGTAGCGGAAAGAATTACCTATATTTTGCCCTATTTTGGTAAGTTTTTGCGCTATCGCTATCCCTATCGCTATTAATTTTTTTTGAGAAATACCGATACTGCCCTATCGCTACCGCTATCGCTATTAAAAATAGGGCAGCGGGGCCATCACTGCTACTGTGATATACGGCATGTGTCGAATTTTGACGTTATTTTCTCTAAGAGAGTTACAATTAAAAACATTTTTACACGTCCCTCAGTAAAAGTGAAAGTAGCAGAATGAACTACTATAGACAAGACAAACACAATTATTCTATGGCACTAGTTGCTGAAGCTAATTTCCGAATGCATGTTGCTTGGCAAAGAAAAGCAGAATATTTTTCTACTGAAATTCTGAACATGTAGAGCCACGTTTTAAATAGGTATCTACAATTTAATAAATACAGTAAAATTTTATTAAATTTTATAATTTTGTTTTGTGGCGTGGGTAAAATTTGTGCTGTTCTTAATGATTGAAATGAGAGATAGCAAGATAGGACTTTTTCACTGCATTTCATGATATTGAGAGAAATACCGTCTTTATGAAGCGAGTTCTTTGACCCCCAAAATTGGTCAAGTGGATAGATTTAATTTATTTTAACTACACACTGTTTTATTTTAAACTTGTTTTCAGTACAAACTCTATTAAAAACAAATAATTTTAATGTGAGGCTATGTATCCACTCAGGATTTTTCAGAACATTTGACCTACTGCTTGTCATTTGTGAACCACAGTCAACTCACTTCACTCTGTTGAATTGCTTTTAATTAATTACACGCTGTTTAAATTATAGTAAGACAAAACAAAAGTGACCTGGCCATTTTCGTTCACGACCGGCCTCCCAGTCTGTTCTTTACTTTTGAGACTGAGCCCAAAGGAGCCTATGTTAAATAATACAGAGGCGCAATTAAGGCACAAAAAGAAAGGTACATTTCGTTCCTCGGTCACTTTAATTAAAGGTCTCAAAAGTGACCGATTGTCTTACTTTTAAATATGAATTTGAATTTTTGTAAGTACGTTCCATGCAGTTCCTGATGTCGCTTCAAGCAACCCAACATGTGACCCATTATGCTATCATATATTCTGTCAGTGTCATCGTCGATGATACTGATTGCAAGGCAATATTTAATAAAATTGGCACACGTTTACAGCGGATTTCTTAAAAATGTGTTACGTATTACAATACAATATTGCAGACTTTGCAGCCAAAACTATGAAAACGAACTAAGAATTACCTGAAATGCTTCTCTTTGTAATTTTTTTCTGCAATTAAATTAAATTCGACTATTACTTATTTTTTAACACAATCAAATCTGTAATTTATTCACTTCTTACCTATTATAAAAATAACGTTATTTTTTAATTTTACTAAAACTTTAGTTATAAGGGACGACTTGTGTTTGACACAGTATTTCCCTTATAGCCTGAATATCTTTTAATCATTCATTATTTCTTCTAGTAAACAGACATTACCTTTATAGAATTTAGCATTTTAGGAAAGACACTGAAAATTTAGCCCTGTTCTCTTAGGACTGCTGGTTATCGAATTTAGCTAACATTTTGCTACCCCACTCATTTTCTTAAGAAGTATATAATTAGAGTTTGGCGCTTAGTAAGTTATAGTTTGCGATCTGAATTGCCTGCCAATTGTTTTCTACTTTATCCTTACGGAAACGTGTATTGGTCGGATTTCGAATTGTATTCTTGCTATGCCACTAGGTACCTAGGTGGAATGATACAGTATGAACATAAAATGCAAAACTTAGTTTAAAAAATGTTCAAATATTTCATGAAGAGATTTAAATATTTTTGCTTATTTTATTAACATAAACAATAATTGTTATTTTCAACGCCGTTAGTTATTTTTTATTAGAAAATTTTAGCTTACTAACATTGACTTAATCAGAATCCGTTTATGAAAGTAAAATGAACTTTAAAAGTAAACACTGCGTAATATAATAATAATAATAATAATAATAATAATATTAATAATTTATTTATTAAGTCAATTGGACCTCAGCCCATACAACATTGTTTATTTACAAGTTTGATTGCACAACGGTAATTGGCACTGCCAAATATAAGGAAAACTACTAAAATTACTTATCGTAGCTATGCAGGAATAATTTCAATGATAGCACGATAGTAAGAGCTTACAAATTCAGTTGATAATTCTGTGTACGATTAATTTTATGAAAATTAATTATTGCAAAATTTTAAATATTAAATATTCATAGGTTAGATATAGAGCAGATAGTTGAATAGTAGCGTTAATTATTCGCTTCTATGAATAATCGAGTGGTTGCGAATGTGATAAATGTAATAGTGTAATATTTTTCGGTATGCAACGTTTTATTTATTATATTTTAACGCAGTAATGTAAAATGGAGGTACACAATTGATGAAGAACGTAACTATTTAGATTTGGTTTTAAATTACTTAATTAAAAGTTTAGAACTGGTTCAGAAGTAAAGTATTATTTTAATTGGCAAACAAAATTCGTAATTCTATTTATTTAAAAAAATTACCAGCATGTATATACACATAACTGGATCCGGCAAACTTACTATTTATCAATTTTATTTAAATATGTAGTTATGTTTAAAACGTATTAAATATACCTAACACTTATTTTACCTAACAACGTTGAATGCCATCTCCGTGAAATAATTTAGTTGCTTGGTTTTTTCTGAAATAAAATTACAACTAAAAGCCTTGACCATAACAGAAATCGCTTCCACAACCCTGTCATCCAAATACTGGCCAGCCTGCAAACGTTTGCCCACTCAGAAAAAACAATTTCACAGCTGAGCAATAGAATACATACCGCAGTAAATGCCCCAAATCCGTAGAACACAATACTTATATCAGACTGGTCAAAAGATATCTTCTTGGGTATAGGTTGCGTTCTTAAATTCAGGACTTGTGTTTCCAATGATCCAATTCTAATTTTTTCAGTTTGTATTCTGTCCCATTTCTCCCAAAACCAGTAAATCCCTGAGGACAGAAGAACATTCATCTGATTTCTCACATGTTCTCCGTTCCTGTGCATTCCGGATGGGAGAACGTACATTGTGGGTCGAGTCAGGAAATTATCTTTTACAAACATATTGTGAGCAAACTTGGTTCCTTTGTTATACTTCATAAGTACTTCAAAAAATGGCCAAATTAAACCAAATTGGTTTTTGGGAAATACATACGCTGTTTTCGATTTAAATGCCTCTACGGAAAGGATTTCATCCCACTCTAAATCTTTAAAACATAATAGTTGTATTTGGCGCCATAACTTGTTGAAAAAATATGTATTATCTCTATGCTCACGCACCAAATCAGTGATGGCGCTCAAACCCACTTCTGTATGAAATGATGGTTCTCTCAGCGTTTTCCATGCTCTGAAGTACCATTCTTTCTCATCTGGAGTATGGAATTTGCGTGTTGGATTAACTTTTAAAAAATAATCCCGGACGTCAGAGCTGGAACTGCATTGGACTATTGAAAGAAGTTTAAAATCAAGGAGCTCTGGAATAGTTGACCAGTTGGTGCTATACTCACGCTGAAGCGTGAAGTCTGACTTAAGAACTCCTTTGTAGCCGTTAGACAGTATTATCTGTAGAAGAAACCAAAGAGCCACCAGTTTTGCGACTACACGTTTTACAGATATCCTTGATACACGTGATACAATCATTTCAATCCCGGCCTGGTCAATAAGTGAACCAAAGACATGCAGAAAGGTAAGAATAAATTCAGAAATGATTTTTTTTAGCAAAAGTAAATTGCCTTTGTACGTTTTAGAAATACTGCTTGCTAATGTTAGAAAAATGGACAAACAGATAGTAGAGTTTGCAATAAAGATCCAAACTACAGGTTGCAGTGGTGATATGAAAACATAAAAATCTTTTTCATGAGTAATTAGATCATGTGAAGTAATAAAATTAAATGAAGGGGACTGTCCGACGGGATAAAAATCGACGAAACTGCTTGGCAAATAGTGCTTATGAAACTTATTTAGGACAAAGTCATGTATTTTGGGACCTGGAAAGGTTTTCCATAAGTTATAATTTTTTCGGGTGAGATCTGAAAAGTTGGTATTCAGTGTTAAAAATTTGTACACAGCTCTGTTGATTGACGTCAATGTATCAAAGGAGCGCGAGAATGGTGACTCAAATTTCTGAACCCATAAAATAGTCTCCATAGTGACGTCTTTCATTCCACGTGTTTCACATATCCAAATTATTTTCTTTCCGTGTTGAGTGACCTCTTCGTAATTCTTCATTGCTTGCAGAAAGCAATGGGTCCCATTTGGTTTGCACTTGTTTTCGTTCAAAAAGTGTCCATACATTTGATTTTTGAAATTTAATTTTGGTCGGACTGAGACATATTCTAGATTGTATGAATAAAACGAAGTGTGAGCGACGTAAGATTTTTGAAACGTAAACTGCAAAGACATAACTAAGTTATGCTGAAACGGGGTAAGGTAGCTTTTGATTATATACTGGGCCATCTTGTATTCATATGATATTTTATGTTGATGCGAAACGCAGTCTCGATTAACTAGCAGCGTTAACCAGATTGGGAAAATCGACACAGTTGGGTGAGGTGCATTTAAATATATGTCTTCCAAACGACTAAAACTTGTCTTGTTCAGCGCGTCACATTTTTCTACAATGACAATAAGGGATAAGCATTGGACGGCGCCTCGAGTTTTAAACGTTTGGTAGTAATTTAAGTAGAAAAAATTGTCCTTTTTATTTTCGTAAAATCCAGTTGACAGTGCAATAGGTGTTTCAATACTGGAGTAATTAATGGCTTGGCCAAATGTATAGAAGTAGAAGAAACAATTTTCCATGTAACTGCTTCTCAACATGGGATGTAGATCTAAATACATTGGTTGGTGATGCACGTTTATGGATAAAGGTAATACAATACGGACTACTGCAAGAAGCACAGTGATAATTACAGGCATTGTTGGAGATACAAATTCAAACTGCAACCAGTAGACTAGTTTTCGTCCAGCTTAAGAGGTTTTCTAGATATGCTTAAATAAATTTTCAAGAAAATGCAGTGTAAGTTGCGGTATAGCGTCCGGCGTAATTCAATTATGTAGAGCTAAGATTTTTAAAATATTTTTAATTTAGTTTTAAACATAAAGTAGCAAAGTAGAGACAGCCAAAATTATTAAATGTATAAATCAGAATAATGTTTCGTTGCATGTTACTATACTTTATCCAGCCTTCAACTAATTTTATTTGGAGTTGGTAACTGCTTTAAAATCTTCCAAACAACCCTCAAATTAAATTGTTTGTCAGTTCTTAAAAGTGTTTTAGCAGAGTTACTTCAACTTTACTTTGTATTTAAGTCAAACGGATTATAATTGTACACCTTTAAAAGCTTAACATTTGCTAACAAAAAGAAAAATTAGATAGTATATCATTTTGTACTTAGAACGGCTGATGGATATTTTCGAGTTGACCTTAATGTTTAATATTACCTTTTGAATTAGAATATGACAATAGTAACTACGTAATCAATTCAATTTTATTTGCAATTAACGAGCAAAAGCGCTAACATACAAGCGTATGTTCAATGGAATGCAATTTAGATCATTATTGTAGATTTGTTGTGTTACTTAGGTAATGATGTACTTTCAATAAATCTTTATTTATATCGAGAGCCCTACAATTTTGTCGTATGCTTAGAATAACGAAAAAAGAAATATTTTGATTGGTTAAAATTTTAAACAATAACTACTGTCATAATTATTTATAAGTTCTACGTATCAACCAATAGGCCATCAACCAATGATGTTGTTAAAATATTTACATTTTCAGGACATTACTTTACAACTTCGACTGTAAGGGATTGTACAACGGCCAGGGCAAAATTGCACAAATAGCATCAAGAAAATATGTCTTCCTTATACACACATTATTTGTAACGTTTTCCAAAACCCACACACCCATTCTGTAATTAGGTGATAATTATCATATACTAGATTTCTTGCAGAAAAAGTAAAGATGTCAAATTTGAAAACATAACCTAGGTAATCGTCATAAACAAAAACAAAAGTTATCCAGGCCGACCCAAAATCAACCAATTAAATTACATTTTATTTAATGAATTTAAAAGTAAAAGTATAAACATTATTATACAAATTTCCAAAGTAACAAATTCCTAACCAAAAATTGTTATCCTCTATTATTTAGCGAGAAACTAATAACGAGTATTTTTAATTTATAAATTTGTAATTCAATTCTTTAACACTTCCTTTAACATTTTGATTTCTTAGAATGCATTTTTATTATAAATAAATGTTTAGTTGTAACATTTTAAAATTAAAATGCCGTACCTATTGTTTTTGAAGTACAATTTTATTTTGTATTTGTATTAGTTAATGGTCAATTAGTTGTTTATACCCCCAATTAGGGCCTTGATCCATTTCAGATTTCTTTTGGCCCGCGCATTTAAGACCAAACTAAAAACTTACTGAAAGAAAAAAAGCGCGTTATCACTCGCTAAATTTTAAAATCAACAAACTCATTTTCAATTCGTTGCTGCACTTTTGCAACCAGTTTCGATTCAAGGTTTTTGTTTACTTTAAATTTTCATTATTTAACGCATGTGCACATTATTTTATAACTTAATGCAGTCGTAGTTACTAAAGTATTTAATTGTACATAAATAAATTAGGAAATTTTTTTCCAGCTTAAGACAAACTTTTCATTTGAAAAATTACAAAGATTAATAATAGATTTTAGTAATAAAAAACCAAAGAAAACACTTAATCATATTTAAATGCAAACTACTACTATAATAATTACGCAAACAAGTTTTTAAACACCAGGAAACATAATTATGTATGTAATTGTAATTCCATACTTTAAAAATAAAAACATTGCTTGTGTCAAGATACATCTGCGTTTGAATTTGTGTTAATGCTTGACAAACGTTATTGTTAATTTTAACTTACAGCTAAAATGAAAAATGAATCGCAAATCGTCGGTGATGAGGCATTTTGGCGTAAGTCTAATCCATAACCTAAAAAAACTCTGCAGCAGAATGTACTCTAAGGATTTGGACATTTTGATTTTAAATACGAACTGTAATTACATAGGCAAACACGATATGTTAAGTTTACCTTCTAAGAGGCGACAGTTTTGTTTTTCTAAAACTTCTGAGCGGCTTCAAGTTAAATTCTGTGTACATCTGCCTTTCACAAAACTCGCAAAGTTGTAAGTACTTTACTGCTAAATTAAAAATGATGTGGACATCGAATCGTTGAATAGAATTGATTATTATCATTACACATACTTCAAATATAAAATATTTTACACCGTTTTGTACAAATTTTCTAAATCAAATATGTTTTTTCACAAAATGAGGTTTTTTTTTGCTCCTGTGTAATACAAGCGTACAGTTAGTATTACCAAGTTAAAGACTTTATTTATTGAAAAAACTGAAGTTTTTGAAATTTCTAAAACCCAGAAATAACTTTTTAGATAATGTTTTGCGAATTACAAAACTAAACTTTTTTAAAAAATCGGACGCAAATTGTAGGAGCTACAGGGTGCCAAACAATTAAAAATTTATATTTTAGTCCATTAAATATGGCTCCCATTTAGTTAACGTTAGCAAATTTATACTTTTAAAAATTTGACTAAGCGAGTCAAAATGCCCATTTGCATCATGATCTCCATTTTTTCACATGCTGTTTTCAAAATGAAATATATGCGGCCGATTCGGTGGGATCACCTCTGACCCCTCTCTCGTTAGACCAGCATTTCTTCCAATCCCTTTGAACACGATTGTATTGTATTTGCAAAACAATTAAAGTTTAACATCTTTGGTATCAACAACCACATTAAAAGGCTGAAATATTTATTTCTGATCAAAAGTAACAAATTCCAACAAAACCAGGGGCAGACTGGCTACTTTTAGGGCCCGGGAATTTGTAATGACGAGGTTTGGCGATCAGGGAGCCCAAACTGAGCCGAGGGTCCCAAGCCTCCCGTTTACGTAATTTATAAGGAATTGGGGGCCCATCGGGAATTTCCCGAAATTCCTTATGGCCAGTCCGCCCCTGAACAAAACTACATAAGATGCCTATTGCCGGGAACTGGACATCGGAGCGCAGACAAAAGAGCGCAGACAAAAGAGCGCAGTCATTGGAGCGCAGGGACATAAGAGCGTAGGACATTAGAGCGCAGCAGACAAAAGAGCGCAGACAATAGAGCGCAGTCAAAAGAGCGCAAAACTATACAGTGTATGGACAAAATATCGGAATTTATAAATGAATGAAATATGAGTGCAAGGCAGTAGAGTTCAAGAAAAAATGAGTGCGTTTCCGACGTAACATTTAAGTCAAGTCAACGCAGCTCTTGGAAGTAATTAGTGTATAAACAGGAGTTTGTTGTAGGTTATAGTATATGATTTATGCTATACGTCAACAATAAAATAACAAAAAAACGTATTGGGGGATGCCGTAATTTATAACAGCATATTGCTTATGCATAAGCTCAGCCAATTGACGTCAATCATGAAACCAAATTTTCTAAATTAAAGTAAATAATTATACTACATGCTTGTACACAATTATAATATAAATAATTGCTTTTATTTTTTCTGATTATTTAACCTCCTAAGGTTACTATAGTTTAACAAAAAATATCAACACTTGCAAGCTAAAATTTAGACAGAATCCATAAGTATTGTAGTTTATAGTTAACTACAAAAAAATTAAAAGGTTGCCTTTCTCTAAATGCACTAGAATCAGTGACGTCAATGGCTGTAATCTACTGCAGTACCGTTGTAACTGTAGTAAACTGAATGCAAGCTTTAATTTGCTGGAAACAAAACTAAGTTTACCATTTTACTTGAGCAAATCATAGCAGGTCAAGGTCTTCCGGCTAAGAGACCCCGCTACGCTAAACAAGCAACTTGCATGCGTCGCATTGTGGAGACCTATCATCCACCCGATGTTCGAACCATAGACTATCTTCGCGGAATTGCCCACAACTTTGATTTTGAATAATATTTTTGTGCAAAAAATACTTTTACATTTTTACACTTTTATTATTGTTGACATATCAACCAATTATAACCAACGGCCCTTTTAAGGGCCACAAATTACTTCTAAGAGCAGTGTTGATACTAACGGTAATGTAACCTAGAAAATTCACTCATTTTTTCTTAAACTCTACTGCCTTGCACTCATATTTCACTCGTTTATAAATTCTGATATTTTGTCCGTACACTGTATGGTTTTGCGCTCTTTTGACTGCGATCTATTGTCTGCGCTCTTTTGTCTGCTGCTCTCTAATGTCCTACGCTCTTATGTCCCTGCGCTCCAATGACTGCGCTCTTTTGTCTGCGCTCTTTTGTATGCGCTCTGATGTCATGTAGCCGTAATGTAATGGCTTTATAGTCAAAACTAACAGCGATATACACTAATTTTTATAGGCAGACAGTCATACAACAAACTAACTAATTTAATTAGAAACCAAAATTAAAACAATTTAATAAGTGATACAACATACAACATGTTCACGACATACATGGATTATCTTAAGTTAATTAACCATTTACTTAAATTAAATTGAAAATCTTTTAAAGTATTACAAACATGTGCAGCAAATGGAATTGCCTTTCATAATTTTGCAGCACCATATTAGTACGAATAAGGATAAAAAGACGAACATTTGATTATTTTAGGAAAATGAGCATGACGCGAAGATCTCTCATTACCTTCACACTTATTTGCTAGTAAGCATGACAGTTAGAATGACTGATTAAGGAATATACGAGTCATAGATACAGTCATGTATGTTAGACGTTCAAATACAGTTAAAATAGAAAATGATTCATACATTTCAAGGTTTATCTTTTTTATTCAATACTAAGTTGGTATAGATAAAACATGTTCTAGGTTCAAATGATAATTAAAGCTTTTATAATGAATACATTCAAAAGAGTGGTCAATAGTATTCTGACACTTCTGAAGAAGACAGCTGGATACTGCACCCCATACAGGAAAACCATAATTAATTTATAGGAATATAAGTGATTTAAAAACAATTTGTAACAAGCTATAATTCATAAATCTTTTATATCTAACTAATTGAGAACACTTAAATGTAATTTGACGATTGACATGATTAGAATAAATGTCAAATTTAACATAGTTATCAAAGTCAATTCCTCAGTACTTAAAACTACCCACCTTTAATAGTGTTATTGTTGCACATAATAAAATTAAAATTACAGCGCTGCTTAGATTTATACTTACCAAATTCCATGTACACCGTTATAAGAAAACTTATTTCTATATCATTAGTGCTACATCATTTGTGAATATTAGTAGCGACATTTTTTAGTTCCATTTTATGCCCTAATGGAGTTTTTGCATTGCATACTGACCTAATGTCATCAAGATACAGTGCTGAATCCTTAAGCACTTCTAAAATGTCATCAAAAAAAAGAATTAAAAAAACTTGACAAAGGACACTTTCTTGTGGAACTCCACTATTTAGAGAATAGAGCTTGGATAAGTAATAACTGAGCCTATTAGAAAATTCACGACCAGATAAGTATTGACATATTATTTTAATTAAGTGGGTTGGAAGTTTACACGTTTAATTGAGCTTGCAAACAAGTTTTACATATTTAACTGTATCAAAAGCTTTACAAATGTCAACAAATAATACAGCACAAAGCTTTTTATTTTTAAGTGCAGCATAAATAAGTTGAGATAACTCATGCAGAGCATGAAGACGTGACTTGCCTCTGCAGAAAACAAACTGCATTCTTGAAAGTAAATTATTGCTTTCTACATAATTCCTAAATCGTGAAGCTATTATTGATTTAAAAAGATTAGACAAAAATGAAAATATTGATATGGGTTGATACAAGTTAGGTAGTAGTTTGTTACAGTATGGCTTTAGCAGAGACGTAACATGAGCGTTTTTTTAGTTAAGAGCAAACTGACCTGTTTGGAGTGCATTATTAAATATATCAGAAGTGAAGGGGCAAATATTTTTGGAAATAGTTTTATTAATTTTGATGGCACATTTTTAATTCCAGACGAAGAATTTCCTTCTGTGGCCTTAATTTATTCTATTACTTCTTCATTTGTTATCAATATTTGCTTGTCAATAATAATGGAGTTATTAATTTCAAGTTCAAGTAAATTTGTAGATGTAACTTTCTTTCCAAGCAAAAGCTATTACTTAACCCAACGTGATTTTTGATGCTGTGACTTAGTGTGTCGTTCCGCCAATAGCTTTGATCAATGAGCCTTTGCCTGGTCCTTAAGACTAAACCCATGAGATGTATATCTATGGGTAGCAGCCCAGTAAGACATACTATTGCAGCCGTTGGCGTAGATTTCATGGCGCTGGTTATACAAAGACAAGCAAGCCTCTGTACTTTTTCAAGAGCTTTAGTGCAGCACTTTTTGTTAAGAGCCATGCACCAGCCTATGACTGCATACTCTAACTTAGGTCTTACTACGAGGAAATATACCCATCTAGCGTTTTTAGGCATGGCAAATAGTACATCTAGTATTAAGTTTTCTTGCGTTAGAGCGTAAACAGATTTTATACACTTCATGTTTCCTATCTCTATAATAAGCCACGGTAATGCAAAAATAAATTAAGAAATTAGGTAAGTAAATAATTACATACCGCAATGACAAATCCCAAACCATGACTTACAAATGAAGACGTAGTAAATTATTTTATTTTATTTTATTAACTTTAAAATCTTGAGTACTGTTAAGGAAAAAAGACTTTCTTTGCTTGATTGGAATTGAGATTAGAAACTTGCACTTGTTAGTAGTATTTTGGGTGGGAAGAGGTCACAGGAAAATACCAGCGCCAAAAATAATAATAACTTATTATTTTGTAGTCCAAGTCCAAGTCCATTTAGCACCAAACAATTGGAATCCAGCGGCCTCGTGGCTAAATAGGCAGCCAGGAACATTTTTAACTTTTTAAGCAGTATCAACTAGCTTGGAGGCTTGCTGAAGAATCAGAAGTTAATTAAATTTTTTAAGAAGCATGTAGTCACAGTTTGTCTATTTCAAAAATTCGCAGGTAATATTTTTTACAGACATCCTAGAGTATTTTGAAATATTCCATTTGAATTTTGGCCTATATAGGATATTTAATTGACAGTACATTCCTAGTTGAAATCCAAGCATTTAATCGAGTACGTTGATACTTTTTTAAGCAAAAGTAGCCTCTTTGGCGTAATGTAGGACATGCATTTCTCAGAATGTGGCAATATCATATGCCAGGGACCTTATATTCAAATCCTGGATTTGTTTTATTTTTTAAACAATGCTAATTATAGGCAGGGTCCATAGAAATGGAGAGCAGTACTGACTCTTTTAGTTTAGCTCCAGATTTTGTTTACACCGACCAGGGGGAGTTCTACACAGTTTTCAGACTTTTGAAACAAGATGGAACCAATTTATTTATTAACACGGTTTCAAGGGTCTACATGGACTGGACTGACTTTGAAAAGAAAAACAAACTACCAAAAGGCCTGTGCTGCTACCCTGTTAATTTATTTAATTTAACTTTCTTTTCGACAGGCCTTCAATAGTACTACTAGTCAGTAGAAGGTACCTACTAGTCAGTAGAGCTACAGTAGCCCAGACTTACTCCGAATAGTGTTTCTGGATGCGAGGGAGAGTACAAACACCTCTGCTCTATTTCGGCCAATGCTCAGGGCGAGTAATCCCTTCAAATTACTCAATTTTGCCGCCAGAAACACTCTTTCTCTATTCACAAACCATGGGTGACTATAAAGATCACAGATACTAGTATCTGCGGCCCGGTCCGTACTAATTTAATACACAGAGCCAACCAGGACTAGCCTACCAGAGCTGGTGATCGAATCGGAGACGGTCTGAGTCTGGAAGTCGTCAAACTCCAAACTGCAGACCCCGAACCTCTCGACCAACCTGGCAGGTTGAGAAGGAAAAGTTAAAGGAAAATACACTGGCTTAGGTAGCATGGCTCAAGTGGACGTCAGCCCCACACCGGCCTCAACATTTTAAACATAATCTTCCGATTTTGTCATGTTCTCAGTGGAATAATTCAAATATTAAACGCTTTTGTTTACTTACAAAATATCTCTCATTGAAACCGATTATAAATATGATGACAATGTTTTTGCAATTGTGAACGTGGTTTCAGTGATGTGTCAATTTGAGATAATAATTAGGGAACTGTATGACAAATATCGTCACTATTAAAATTGTAAAATTTTCCAGTGTTTTTCTTCTGGATTTTAAGAATATTTATGTGGGGAGTAGAAAAATAATAACAACACCCATGACGTACAAAATCATTGTCTAATGCGTATTAGGAAAATATTTGTTTTCGAAATTTACGGGTTTTGACTTTGTAATATTCAATTTAATTTCATAATAAAATTGTTCTTGGCTTGAAAATTTAAAAACTCTAAAATTATTTATAAATGGCTAGCTGTGTTATAATGAAATTATGCATGTGTAGGAAATTTAAAGAAAATATCCAGCTATATACTTGTACTCAATATAATTATAGATTGATGTCATGTAAATTGAACTCTACATTTAACTTATTGTCTTGGGAAATTAAAAATTTTTAGTCAGTAATTATACGGTAACCACTAAAATTATTAGTTGCTGCAGGACCGGCTAATTCGGTTAACGCAGGCTGCCCCCGCTGCTGGAGGCTGAAAGTTTCAAACAACATGTAAATGTAACATTTTGCAGTTTTTAAAAATTTGTAAAACAGAATTTTGTGCTTTTCAAAAACATGCAAATAATATATTCAATAATTTTAAAAAAATGCAAATCAAATACTTAACACCTTTCTCAAAACATTCAAGCACTTTCCCTAATCAAGTAAGTAGAACATTTTAAACTTTTCAAAAAAATGTAAATAAAAAATTTTGCATTACCAAAGAAAACCATTATTAAATTCAAAATAGTGGTTTTATTATGGGATCATATTGCCATTGCTGCCTGAAATTAAAACTAATTCCTTAGTCCGACCCTATTTTGGCTTTGGACATGTACGTATTTTAAATGCCTGAAAATTGGAATTTGTATAAAGAATTTGTCTTATTATTTATCATCTCAAATAAAATAATTTGACTGTCATTCTGTCAGGAAGCGACATGTACTGCATGTCACAGCCACATAACTTTTATATTTGTTTTTAATTGTTGTACATTTAATGACTGTATTTCAAGTTTATCGTAAACCAAATTAAACCGGTCACTAAACTTTTAACCTGGTTAGGTTCGGAAACAAACTCTGGCGACCTTTAGTGCTAGTATTAACAAGAGCAGCAGTCTTAATACGGATATGAAAAATAAAACGCATTTTTTTAAAACTGTTCTTTTAAAAATGTTTTTTCTTGCAAACTGGATCAATCCGCAGGAATGTGTTGAAATTCTTAACGAATCTTACACACTCTTAAAAAAAGATGACAGAAATGACTTTGAATACCAAACAAGGACAGAAAAGAAGGTGGAGCTGGGCTGCTTTGAAGATTTTGTGCACAGTTTTATGTGCTTGCAAATGCCCGAGTGTTGGTTTTTTGGAATTTTTAATGTATTTTAGGTAGATAAACGTGACACCTGGTTTCTACAAGAGCTGCATTTAGAATGAAACACTAGCTTAAAAAAAACGACAAATTCAGCTGGACTGGACTGGTCATGCAATAAAATCAGCTTTTAAGCTTTTATCCTATTTACTAATTATTATAGTATGCACTGCGTGAGTGCTTTCCTTTAATATTATTTCAAAAATAATGCATGTATAATTGTAATATTTTTAAATAAAATTGCCATACCTATTGTTTTTAAAGTACAGTTGTATTCTGTATTTGTAATAGCATAACGCTGGTTAGCTGTTTATACTCCCAAATAGCGACTGTCGTTAGTATAGATTTATTTTGCCCGCCGCAGTTACGACAAAATTTACAATAATTTACTAATCGCAAAGGAAACACATTATCGCTGGCTAAATTTTAAAATCAACAAAATCAAAGTTGCATTTCCTCGTTGCAATCTGGCAATATTTAGGAATCTTGGTTGTTGTAAAATTTAAAGTATATTTATCTATCGCATGTATTTATTTTATAATTTGATGTGGTCGTTATTCTGGTAATATTTTGTTTGTACAAAATATACGCATTTGTGTCTCCAGTTGGAGGCAAATTTTCAAAATTTGAAAAATTACAATGAATATTCTTTAGTAATAAAATACTAAGGAAAACACTAAAAAATATATGAATGTTAGCTACTAGCTACTACTGCAATAATTATGAAAAATATTTTTTTAACACAAGTATACACATGTATATATATATATATGTATATGCATATCTATATTTTAAAAGCATATTTTAAACATAACCAATGCTTGTGTCAACATACATGTGCGTTTAAATCTGTGTTATTGCTTAAAAAACGGTGTTATTAATTTTAACTTGCAGCTGAAATCGAATTGCTATTGGAAATCGTCGGTGAGGAGTAGTTTTGGCGAAAGTCACGTCCGCATCTAAAATAACTCTGCGACAGAATGGGTCTGAGAGTTTGATGGGCTTGCGACATTTTAAATTTATACGCGCACTGCACTTACGCCAGCATAGTATAAGAAGTGTACCTGGAACTTCTCTTTAAATTTTGCCTTATCAAAACTTCTAAGCGGCTTGGAATTAAATTTTTTGTGCATCTGCACTGACATAATTTGCAAAGTTGTAAGTACTTTGCTGCTAAATAAAAGAATATTGTGGACACCTTATCGTTAAATAAAATTGATTATTATTATAACTCATAATCTAAAAGTACATGCAATAGGATTTACTGTTTTGTACAAACTTTCCAAACCAAATAGTGTAACTCTATGTACTAACATGCAACGTATTATATAAGAATTATAAAATAACAATTACTATATGATGAAGAGATACGTATTAAATTTTAGTATAAATAATTGTTACATAGATTTTTTTGAAAGAACATGCACAGTAAATGAAAGTAATTTGAAGAGTATAATGTTTGCGGTAACAGTTTTAGCTTTTAGATGACTGGGTACAAGCTCATAGATATTTTTAAAAATTGGCGTTACCTACAGCTACACAATAAGGCAACAAAACATTAAATTATTCGAATGTAATCATTTTTTCTTAACGCCTAATTTTTCTTCACCTAATTTCTACAATGCTTGTTTCCAAGCATTTGTAATAACGTTTTGAATAAAAAAAGTAAATAATTTTTGATTCAAAACGACTAATCAAATGAATACGTATAGATGCCCTACAAGAATAACCGCGGGTCACTGCGGTAGCTAAATAGATAGGCAAAACAAACGGAGTGGTGGCTGTTTATTTCTGAGCTTTAAAAGGGCACGAATAAATAATTGTTTAGCACGAGAGAATGCAACTATTTAGATTTTCCGGGTTTCCACGAATTTCATTTTAATTAATAAATTCAAATTAGGGTTGTTTAACTGTAAATGATTTCGTTTAAAGTAAACATATTTCAAGCAATAAGTTTCAACTGCTAAACTATAGTCAGATTAGGTCACTTACATTCGTTTGAGTAGTTTTTAATTAAAACAATCACAGTTATGCACAAATTAGTGAGTCCTGCAATTTATTTAAATGAAACTAACGTTACATAATTACTTCTTTTAAATAAAATTTGTTCGAAACTTACCTAAAAAATTGTTATCTTATGCTTGCAAAAAGATAACGATTTTTACACACTCAATTTGGCTGCACTTGGGTACTACAGATTCAAAGTAACTCATTTCACAAAAATCGATTTGTTGCATTTTTGCGATTCCGCAGCATTTAGAATTTTTGTTCCATTTTCAAATAATGTGAAATTTTGGAATCTCTAAAACATTGTCTAAAACCATGTGTAAAGTCTTAAAAATGTCCATTCTTTTAAAAAATGAGAGTAATTTTAGTACCTTCAAAACATTTGGTTTTCAAAAACAATATAAAAGAAACAGAAAGAAGAAATTTGAATAAAAAAATTTAAATTTTTCTATACAATGTCACAATGAGATCACAAAACTTTATTTGTTTTTAAAAATCGGAATAACATACACGAGCAACGAAGCTACAGGGTTGCAAAGTTACAAAAAATCAATTTGTTTTAAATTTGGCGCGTGATTGTGAGCGAACGGCGCTAAATGCAGTCGAGTTACTTTGAATTTGCAGTAACCAAGTGTGGCAAAATTCATTGAAGGCATTGTTTTAGAAATCAAAAGAATAATTGCAGCAGCATTCCCTTCTTAGTTTTAAACTTGTGAGCCTTATCAGTCGAAAATAAAAATATTTATTTAGAGTACAGTCAAATCCGGTTATAAGGGATCCGGATTTAAGGGAAAACGGCTAAAAGGGACAGTTTTAAAATATTTGGTTGGCCAGCCTATGTTTCCATGGTTAAAATATCCGGATATAAGGGAAGCGATATAAGGGAAATTCGGTTATAAGGGCCTGTTTTTCTATGCATTTGGGGCCTTTTTAGGTCATTTATAAGGGAAATTGTAATAAAATGAGCAGAGTTGTACATAAGATGCTCTCTAGAATACTACAGTATTTTTTACTCACATTTAAGTTGCCTTTTTGCCGCCAAACGTCATATCCTTGATTCAACCTATGGATCAGGAGATTATAGCTAATTTAAAACTTCACTTTAGAAGACTCATTACAATTGATGTAATTAATCAGCTGGACAAAAATGTTGAAACCAAACAAGTGGACGTCAAACCGCCAAATACCTTGCAATCAATTATTTAGCTGTACGATTCATGGAAATTGGTCACTGAAAATACAATTAGAAATTGTTTCCAACACTCTAAGGTATACTTTCAACTTGACGAGGTTCATCCCGATCACGAAGAAGATGATGATGCGACTCTAAAGTTAGCTGCTACAGCGTTAGGAATGGAGGCTTCTACAGTTGAGAAGCTTACATTCTCTGATTTTGCAACAATAGATGACAACTTACTAACGGAAGAGGACGTGTCAGAGGAAACAATAGTCTGTAGCATTACCCAATGTGACGAATCAGATGAGGAATCTGATGAAGATATCACAAAAGAAGAAGAAGAACTGCTGTCAGTTCCAAGTGTGTCTGAAGCTACGGAAATGATACAGAAACTTCATCATTTTTTTTAGCGCAGAAGAATACTGAGAAAAACATTTTTTCGATTCTTCATAATATTAGTGTTTGTGTGCGGCAAAATGAAATTAAAAAAAACAAACTACAATAACCGAATTTTTCATTGAATCACAATAACTATATTTAAAAAACGTTGTATATACCTTGCTTTTGTCTTATTCTTGACTCTTAATAAAATAATTTTAACATTGTAAATAACATTCGCTTAATAGGGAATTCCCTTATACAGTTAAACGGGAATTCGGTTAAACGGGACAAAAAACGTCGGTCCCGCCAGTTCCCTTATAAGCGAACTTTACAGTATACACAATTTAAAAATATCACGCGTAGATAAATGCGTATTTTTTTAAAGATCAAAGCAATGCACCGTTACGGAGGACCTGAGTATTAGGCGACAATATTTGGCGTTTTAAAAGAAATAATAAATATACAGACAACAGTAGGCATTGAACTAGACTAAAATGGTTTAAAATTGATGAACCGATTCAATTTCATAATAAAATATGTGCTCAACTACATTGGGGTTTTTACAATAGTTGAAATATTTGTCCTATGCATGTAATGATTCCGTCAGCAATTATTTGTATTGCTTTTATTTTAATTCCACGCCTTTCAATTTTAAGTCTGTGATTTAGTTAGTACACGTTATTCATTTGATGGTGGCGCTTCATTTCTAAAAAAATATGTATACGCTGATACTGACTTCCAATCAATAATTTAGAATAAATTTTTATACTGGCAAAACCATTTTTCATTATCTGAATTAATTATAGGTTTTTCGGTGTATTTATCATGCATTGCAAATTATTTTCGTTATAATTGCAATATCAAAAATGTATTAAAATAAGATGGGCGGCGTTTTTGTTACAAACACTCAGTTTTAATTTAGTACATTAAATTAGTAGTACCACGCAAAAAAATTCGAATGACATTAATACAAAAATATGGCATAAAGACAATAGGCAGTAATAAAAAAGCTATCGGCAGTAACCTGGCAGTTATTTAAAAACAAGCCTATTGGCAGTATAGTCGAATATTGTAAAAAACTCACAAAATTTCACTTTTTTTTGTGACTGTTGGCAGTAAGTATTCCATATCACGCATAACGTATGCATCACTTCTAAAGAAATGTAAATTTAAATGAGTTGACGTAATAGATGGATTTTTAGTCTTTTTTCTCCGTCCATTTTTATATTCGTTCCGAGCAACATGTCTTCACAAGCGTCGTCTAAGTTCAAGACAGTTAATGCATGGAAGCTTGGTTAATCTTACGACACATTGAATGAAGCTCAGAAAAGCATTGCACTCATTGCAGACAAGTGGAAGAAGAGATATTCCAACAGGTCAACTTTCGGGGATTTTTCGGTGACTACTTCAGTTAACTATTGTGTGCTCAGAATGCTGAAACTAAGTGATGGTATACATATAGACGCGACATATAAGGTGTTATTTAAAGGCTATCCTTGTATCATCGCAGGTGTGACTGACATGGGATCGCATTTTCATCCTGTTTTATTCTTTCTATCTACTAGAGAAGCTGCCAGTGATTACCAAGCGGCATTTGAAACTTTGAAAAGCGGAATTTATACCCTCGATAAATTCCTCTATGCTCCCAAAGTTCTTATAGCGGACGCAGCCAGGGCAATTACGAATGGGTTTAAGAATACCTTTGGTCCGAGTAATTTTAAGCGGGTAGTTTGCTGGGCACATGTCATGACAGCTATCAAAAGTAGGCTGGACAAAATTCGTCAGTCGGATATAAAAAACATATTTACGGCCTAGCAGCTAAGCGGAACTTGATTCAATTTTCGTTGGCAGCAAAATGCGCAAGAATTGACGTACAACGGTGGAAACGAGGAAGACCTGCTAATGCCAGTCGCCAACCACTCATTCGGCAATAGTTAACTGCATAATTTTATTTCGTTTCCTCTTATTTTTTTCAATCATTCCATCATTTTATTTTCATATTAAAATTACGTATTGACAAACCACTTCGTAAAAATAAATTTTGTATTTCAATATTTATACTGCCTATTCGAACCATTTAATTTATACTGCCTATTGCCGCAAACACTGTACTGCCAATAAGTTAAGCGTTAATTCACTGCCAAATGCCCCCCCCCCTATACTGCCAATTGCCATGCAGCCCAAAAATATTAAACGACAATAATGTTAGCAAATTTTTAATAATTGTGACATAAACTGCAATATGTAATTATGTGGTAAATGCAGGTGTTCGTTCTTAGCTGAAATATTCCCTGGAATAAACCAAAGCTAGGTTTTGAGTAATAGCACAGAAGGAAAATAAAATACTCTTCTTGAAAAGGAAACAATATGACAGAACAGCAAATAATTTTGTTAATTTTATGATAAAGTGAATGTGTTGTTTTTAACGCCGTTAATAATTTCAGAAAATTAAATTACCAAGGAGATAGCGTAGGTCGTGGAGTGCATAATAATGAAACTGAAAACACGTCATGAACAAATATAACACATTATAATAAACTAATTTGGTGGTATTAATGCACACAAAAAATGCAAAATTAAAAATTACTATAATTATCTATTGTCTAAGAAAACTAACATATAAAAATAGACTCCCAGTAAGGTGATCAAACACGAAAATAAAATTTATTACTGTCGATAACGAATGTAAATGTGTTATGGTAAATCTTTCTAAATAAATAAGATCTTCACGTTAAAATTGTAACCCTTGCTACTTTCATGCGATCACTCGTTACATCATTGTTGATGTAATTATTATCCTTAACAGTTCTTGATTGGTTTTTTTGAAAAAACGATTTGTGAAAATAATGGCAATTTATTTTTTAGTTAGCGCATTTTCGTATACATATACGGTGTAATACAATGAATGTGAATTTTGCGAATTCGAAAACATTTATACGAACTAACTTAATAGACATCTAATTTATTTAGCCAAGATTTATTAAGTTGCATTGAATCGCAAAATATGACCTGAAGTTTGACAAGTTAAACTGATGTTAAACACTTCCGCAAACTGCGTTAACTTGTAAACTCTTTACTACATTTGCTAATTACAGGTATGGTCGACGCCTAGGCAACACCTTTCTAAGACCAAACCTACTTGGACTCCTTCAACAGCTATTGCTTGAACCTTGAACATTGTTAAGTGGAGTAATAAAGTTACGTCTGTTAGAATTCAAATTTTATTTGTTTCACGAAAAAAAAATAAATGAGAAAAAAACATAAAATTCTAGAGTACAAGGTTTTATTTTAAAGGCAATAAATATTAGCAACCATTTTAGTATAATGATTAAAACATGGTGAGTTTACCAGGTTCAGGCACACATCTGTATTTTTAAAATGCGACTTGCCCAAGTGATGTTATGCTGCGGTTCAAATACAAATATTGTCATTGGTTGCCTTGGCATCGTGGTTTTTTCTTGGCGTAGTCTACCCATAATTGCATTGTTTTAGTTTAACGCCGACTACTTGTTTATATGAAATTTTGGAACGCTGTACCACTCCCAAGATTGTTTAATTACATGGTAATGTGGGGCTTTATTAGATATTGGCAAATCAAAGAAAAACACAAAATCGGAATACGGTAGACAGATATTTAAGGCTAGTTTTAAGTATGAACTAGAAAAAATTAAATTAATTAAGTAATTAATAATCACGTAATAAATAACCTTACATTTTAAAAAATAACCCATGTATGGGTTTACAACAGTCTCACACATGTGCTGTGCACAGAAAACTATCGGTTGGTGTTATCTATTAAGGAAGCAAATGATGTAGCAAATTTATTACTAATGCGACCACAAATACGTAATGTTTTGGGTTCCCATTATGTAATGTTGATTTTAATATGTTCTAGTTGCAAATTAACCAAACTTAAGTATTGTTTGAGTTAGTTTAACGCTATATTTTTTTTTAGAAAAGTATGCTTGAAAAATGTGATTAGGTGGGTTGATTTGCTTTGTTTCACCGTAATAATTGTTTAATTAGGCCGTAGTATACTGGGGGGTATACTAGGGTTTGGTAGTATTGTGGTTCGATGGTCAGACAAAAAGATAGAAATATCTACGGCAAATTCTCATACCTGGTGTGTTGTAGGTTGTAGTGTGGTACTCTAACCCTAAGCCCTCAAGGTGAGCCACTCTGTTGTGTCTTCCCATGCTAAGGTGGGAGGCGAGGGGAGAGGTAGTAGTGAAGGGGTGTGTGGTTGGTGGTTGGCGGGTGAGGGAGTGAATGTAGTGCTGAAAGAAGCAGACGTTATGGGTTGATAATTCTCCTTACATGGGAAGCTACCTTACTTGAAACTACAGAATGAAACGAAACTACCCGGAACGTATACTACCCATATGAGTGACATCGGCTCGTATAGTCGTTCGACTGCAAAATTCGTTGTTCGGCCGCAATCGCGCGCGCAAATTCAAAAATATCGATTTTTTCGAATTTCACCGCGCTCTAGCTCCCACAATTTATGTCGAATTTTCATAAAATTTGAAATGCAACATCTTTATACGCTTATCTAAAAAGTTATTTCAGGATTTTTGAAAATTCGAAAATTTTAATTTTTTTTCGATAAAGTTTAAAATATGTTTATTTCTGAGGCCCAGAGTTAGAACTAATTTTTTAGAAAAAATTAAAATTTTCGAATACGAGCAGAGGTCACTCATATGAGTAGTATACGTTCCGGGTAGTTTCGTTTCATTCTGTAGTTTCAAGTAAGGTAGGTTCCCTTGTTAGTTATTATTTCTTTCCGTCCTAGGCGCCATGATGGCAGCAATATTCTGTATTAATTGCCATCCTTTCCCGTTCCACTAGGTCGACTAGGTGCACATTTTAGGAGCACGTCCATACAGGATATGGCTCATCCTAATACGTTGGTATAGGTGACGAGAAGCACTTATATAATGTAATAGTTTAACGTGGTTAATAATTTTGTAAGCATCAGATATCTTTCGCGTTTAAAAACGAAATAGGAACAGTTGTTTAATGAATTAAAAATAGAAATAAGATGTAAATGTTGTGTATAAACGTTTGTACATGGTTAGGAATCTGTGGTTGCAAAACAACAGGTGCAATTCTTATGTCACGAAAAAATAAAATTGTAATAGTTTTTTTAATACAGTCGACATTACGTTATCACAACTGCACACCGCACGCGACACACTCTTTTGCAATTTTAAGATGTCTTTTGCGCATTGTCTGTTTGAAAAATAATCCTAGAAACTCAACTGTTTTTATTTATACTTTTAACTTTAAAAAATATTGTAATCTCACGCTGTTTTGAAAAAGAATTCAAATGAAAAACTGTACATCAAGACAGAGTAAACTTTGTTGGGACAGTAATAAAAGCACAAGAAGAAACATGGTCGAAACTAAACGAATAAAAGGTAACAACATCGTATAGTCACAAATAAATAATAATAATAACATAATAACTTACCAATTAGCAATGCTAATCTAAAATATATGTCGGCAACATTAATTATCAAGTCTAAATAAGAAACTATTGCAGTTTAAAAAAATAAATGGATGTATTTATTCCTATGGAATCATATACGTCAGCATTTCATTGTGTAATAGTAATAAATAATGTACAATACTCTGATGTTAAGTTTTAGCTGAAGCATTATCGTTTAAATTAGTAAAACATTTTCTCAGTTCAACTTTATTCTTTTTTTCATAGCACAAGTATTGCATTGTGCTTTGGTAAACCTTGGAAAGGCATCCACACAAGGCCTTGCAATATTTGTTTATTTTAAGGGGTCGGAATTTTTCAAAGTATTTCACTTTTTCATCTTACAATATACAACACAGAATTGTATGGTGTGCTCGCATTAGCATAAGGCCGGTTAGTAGTTTATACCTTCAATAGAGGCTAACTTCTCGATTAGATTAATTTTGTGCCCACACCGCAAATTATTACTATAAAACTTACCCTTTACTGATAGTAACGAAAAAATATTACCACTAGCTGAATTTAAAAAATTACAAAATTACAAACACATTTGCAATGGCTGATTGCAATTTTGAAAATAGTTAAAATACTAAAAATGAAGCTTGTAGTTGAATTAAAAATGGAATTGTCCATCGTATATGATATTTTATAGATTAATTAGATTGTAATTAGTTAAGTTTTTACTTTTGCATAAATTATGAATGTTTGTTTTCAGTTTAAGAAAACGGATCACAAGTTAGAAAGTTATAACGATAATTATTGGGTTTTAGTAAGAAAACAAAACACTTAACATATTTTGATGAAGACTACTGCTACATTAAATATTTAAACTTGGCTAAAATTAAAAAGAAAGTTATTGAAAATAATCTAAACTATTGGCAATTTCCTTTAACATTTTGAGTGCTATGGAAGCCTTTTCTTACATTAATGTAAAATTTTAATATTTTTAAATCTAAATGTCGTAATAATTGTTTTTGAAGTACAATTTTATTGTATTCTGCGTTATCTGCGTTAGCAATAGTTT
This sequence comes from Dicyrtomina minuta, assembly GCA_949802685.1. Taxonomy (NCBI): domain Eukaryota; kingdom Metazoa; phylum Arthropoda; class Collembola; order Symphypleona; family Dicyrtomidae; genus Dicyrtomina; species Dicyrtomina minuta. The sequence goes on along the minus strand of OX461808.1, from coordinate 133,720,503 downwards.
GAGGCTGAGGTTAGCTAGTTGCCTATACCTCAATAAGGGCTTCTTCAATTTCTAGATTTATTTTGCCCCTCACAGTAAGATTAACCTTGAAACTGCAACTTACTAAAAACAAGCTACACACATTATCCCTGGCTAAACACTGGCTAAAATCTAATAACAAATATTTGAAATTTAAAGGTTTACAATTACAGTTTTTCAACCTTCCCTCAATATTTTAAGTTCTATGACAGTATTTCTATATCAAAATGTCTAATTTTCTTATTTCTAAATCAAATGCAGTACTTTAATGTATTTTATTCTAAATTACGATATTCTGCATTCGAATTAGCTATACGTCGAATAGTTTTTTTACCCACAAAAATTTTTTAATTTCTTTAAAGATTTGTGCGGACCACCACATCAAGAATTGATATAAAAATTTTTACTGGTGATTATTAATAACATAGAGCGGATAAAGCGAGGAAAACACGTTATTTCCAGCAAAATTTTAAAATCAACAAACACATTTGCAACTCCTAGTTTCAATTTCGCATTAAGTAGGGATCAAGGTTTTTGATTTTTTTCAGTCGTAATTACCAACGTATTTATTTGTATTACATTTAATTGAGTTGAATTTATTTACATGCTCCACGGGTATTGCCTGTAGAATACGTTTAAAGTGTATACAATTGCCTAATTCACGATTTGGTTACCAATAAATATTATTAGATTTTTACATTGTGATTTGTGTTTTTAATCAGTACACATGAAGGTGACTTAAAGTCTTTAAGTAACTAAATTTCACACTGAGCAGTCATGAACTAAGATTTTTCAATATAAATTTCATTAGGAAATATTTTTTGGTGAGCTAGGAATTTAAAGTATAAACGTAATTATTACGTATTTCGAGCATTACATTTTAAGGACGCCTTTAAATAGTTAAACACTTCAAAACCATCATTAACTGTCATCTTATGAATGTAACGATTAATCTTTAACATATGTATTCTCCAAATACAAAACTAAAAACTAATCAGAATGACTAAAATGTTGCCTTACTAATTAAATCTAAAATATATAATTATGTTAAAACCTGTTATAGTTAATAAAAAGTTAAAGTTACCTACAAGAGTCAAATCGGAATTCACGATTAGTAGTTTTTTAAAACTAAATTCTCATTGACTTCACAGTTTGCACCAAACATTTTATGTATGTGAACGTTACAAAAATTAATAAATTTTAAATGGACCGATTTCAAATCGATAAAACAAGTTAAATGTTATAAGCTTGAATAATTATTTCATTTTGTTTGAGTATTTTTTTGTGTATAATTATCAAAACAAACGCATGCTCTTCATTTCAGATTAGAAAGCATAAAATAGTGGGTAGTTAAAATTAAAACGCTGTCATTACAGCTCCATAGTAATTTAATTTAAAAAAATGTTTTTAACTTAAAATGTCGGTTCTCAAAGAAGCCATTTTATAACAAAATCTGCATTTCCAAGGTTTCTAAATAACAATTTATGACTAAATGGTAGGCTTGCAGAATTATATTGTTCATAAGTTTGAGGTTATTTATCTATTTATGCAGACAATATAAGATGAAATTCGTTGTGGAATAATTAGTCTTACGTATTGTATTGTATATTTCATGATATTAGAGAGCTAACGACAACCGTATGAAAAACAATAACAAGCTGGCTAAAGCTTGTGTAATAAATTATGACTAAAAAACAAGAGGCTTCGCCCCTTGTTTTTGCACACGGTGGGGAGCCGTTAAAGAACAGAAGCTGAAAACAAATTAGAAAAACAATCATCAAACAACTTTTTTGAATTTCCCGCCAAATCTTAAAATCCTTTGAACATGTTACTAAATGAAATTAAGCATAAGCGATACACCCTTCCAACTGAAATTAATAAGCAAATCTAATTAGCCTAGTGTGAAAGCTCAGATCATGATAAATTTTTAATTGTAATTAAAAAACTTAAATAATTTTTTGTCAAAGTTGACTGATGGTAATGCATAATATATCATTTTAATGCCCTTTAAAAATTAAGAAAATTGGTATTTTGTTTTAGGCTTTGACGCATACAAAAAATTTTAGGCGGAATTTTCAAAAAAAGTAACTTTTTTAAAAAAAAATAGCAAAAATTTGTCGATAAACTCTTAACTTTTGCGTTATTTGAAATTTACTCGTCATTACCTTTTTAATGGTATATCGCACGTTGAAATTGGACAGGTATTTCAAAAGTGTGAAAATTCCGGTAAATTATGTAAATAGGTAGGAAGGAAACAAGTCAGAGGGTTCATTTTTCTGTAACACTAAAAAAAGCTCATGTAGGCATTCCGCACAATATAATATCTAACTAATTTTAACCTCTCTGCTCTCTGCATTTGCATTTATATTTGGTACATATTTTAAATTATTCACTTTAATTTTCAACATTTTGAGAATTTTGGCACATGCCGTTTAGTAAATGTAAAATTCACGAATAAAAACTTGTTTCATATTAAATTAAATGCAAAACAAAATTATTACAAGGGAGTAATCTTCAATACTAAATTTCGGAATCTGAGGTGAGAAATTGTTTAGAACAAACAAAATACAGATATCAGTTAAATACCGAGGCTAGGATTATTGCAAATATTTAAAGAAACAAACGATTAGTAGGAAGACTTTGTTTAAAACTTACAGAGTAAAATTTGTTTAAGAATTTAACTATGTTTTAATAACTTGTTTTTTATCTTTAGAATGATATGTTAATGTTTGGATGCTGCTGCTACATATAATGATGCCATTAAACTTAATTTTAAAACAGTGTGAACCACAGGCTGTGGCTTGTCGAAAAGTGTTAATTTGAAACGCCACTCGGATTAATTTAGTGGCTGATTCGTCTATTTGATTGAAACAAGCTTCGCTGAGTCGACAAATTAAACTAAATTATTTATAATTAATATAACTATAAACGTAAAACTACTTAGATCGTCTCATTGCCACAACAAGTAGGTGAACCTCTTCTCATGTTCGTTCGATAATTAAGAAAAATTGCTGAAAAACGGAAATAAGAGCTCAAAATTGCCTAGATTTTGTAACGAATATTAGTTTTCAAACCATTTTAATTTTGCAAATTAATTTAAGCTAACGCCGATATAAAAATGAAAACAGATAAAGTATGGTATTCCCACATTCAGAGAATATAATTGCTTTAGTGCTGAAGTACGTGTAAACATTTAGATCAAACAAAGCATAAAATGCATTCAAATAATAATCATAGGGACTAGGGACCTCTGCAATTACATGACGTAATTACAAAACGTTCAATTCACCAAACCCAGCAACTTGCAGTAGGTCTTGTTGGTTAATATTTCACTCACATTTGATGTCACCTACTTCACAAAACGTAACACGACTTAAAAACTATTCAGGTTCTTTTTTGTGTGAATTAAAATATTTTAATAATTTTCAATTTAATTTAACTACAAACGTAAAATGCGGTAACAAGCGATGCCATGGAACTGACACAATCTCCTCGTAACAGCTGGAAGCTTTTTTAACGATTTAGAAATGTTTCTTGTTGTTGGGATTCTAATATCTAATATAAAGACTAACGCACTGTTAATCTATGTAATTACCACAATCATAATCATCGATACTAACTTCAAATATTGTAATATAAAAGGAATCACAAAAAATAAATTTGATATTGATATGTCTCATGTTTTATTTTAGCTATAAAACTGAATCAACAAAGATTTAGCAATCGAATATTTCCTGCTGCTGCAGTTAGATCGTATTTGTACATCGTTGTATAATCATAAATGCTACAAATTCTTTGCAAATTATTATTACATACTTTTTACCCATGACCCTCCTGTCATCAGATTACCCGTTGGGTAAATGGCTATCTTTAGCATGCAATAGTATCAATAACCAAGTAGGCTGCTTGGTCATACATAGGGCGTCATTTATGGGTGACCCCATAAATTGTTTAAAGTTGTAATAGTGCTTTATTGATGAACTTATTCCTGATCTCATGAATGATACAATAATTTACTAATTTGATTGAATTAATTTATCAATAAATCATTATTGAAAGTTTAACAAAATTAAAGGGTCGTCCACAAATTTATTTTATAAAAACAATGAACCGTCTCTCACAAAAACATTATTTTCGAAAAAAATATTTTATAAGCTACATTAAACAGTTTAGATAAAACACTTGCTAATGATTGGTGAATAAATATCTCTTGATTTAAGTTTGCAAAGTTATCATGCACAAGGATGGTTTGAAACTGAGTTACTCTTATGCCCTAAATTGCCTTCATGTCCTAATTATATATAATGCCGCTTATATAATTTACAGTATAATTTATTGTAATTGAGAAATGAAATCAAAATACAGAAATTAGACTCATTAGTTGAACAGATGTACCGCAGTGACGCTGATGTGTTTTGATGAATATGTTTATTTGATTCAAACAAATTTATTTAATAGCTTTTAATGCTGCAATTAGATTTTTCAAAACAAAGCCTAAATTAACTAGTTTTTTAAAGATTCTTAAAATTGCCTAAGTTTTTTTGCTCGTATCATTGAACGAATACTCACTTGTAGCCAATATTACGATTTTGATATTTTATACAAATATTCTAAATTTAGAATTTGGAGCCTAATACATAGAATCTATTTTTTTTAATTACAGTATATTTAAAAATTTTTAGATCATTTTAACTAACGCCTTTTAAAATGAAGTCTCTCTCACCAAACTGGTGATAAATGAAGTTATTCTTAAAGAAATGGGTTTTTAAAATCGTCAAATTGAATTTAAACTCATTGCTAGATCAACAATAAACCGTGATGTTAAAATTTAAACTTACCAATGAGAACTGAAATTCGCATGCTTTTCGAACTTGGCAGTATCTTAAAGTTCACGAAATGTAAAATAAAAACTAACAATTAGTTAACTATTTTCTACATTTTACATTTTAAATACATTAGACGCCGCCTTATGAAATTAAAAATAGTTCTCACACCCGCTGTGGCGCGCCACAAAAGTTTGCAGTTAAGAATCTTTATTATAGTTGTATGTAACATAGGGCTTGCAAAATCACGACCAGGACTCTTAAATTCTGAACTGACAATATTTAGCTTTAAACATTAAATGTTAAATATATTTTACCAATTGCTTTGGATTAATATATTCAACAATGTAATTTTTATATGCAATTTAAATCTGAGGTTAAAAAAGCAATCACAAAATTCGTACACTGGCAAAATCATTGCTGTATGTGTTTATTAGGCAACAGAAATATTGCGTCTTTTATCTTGCCCCCTTTTATACAACCCTTCTTCGTCAGTTTTGATCTATAACATGCAAACTGTAAGGCGGCGTTTATATAGTTCCCAATTAGCTAGGATTTAATTCGTTTGGAAGAAAACTTAAATGAGGACATAGCATAACAGTTAAAACTTCAAGTTTTTCTTCTCAAAGGATTATTTGTACCATAACAATGAATTTCAGTAAATGAGTGTGAAAACAGCCACGTATTATTTATTCTGATCCACTACAATAAAATCAAAAACATAAATGTTTTAGCTTTTTGATTAAAAAAGAAATATCTAACTTGGGAACGTTTTTGTATGTAACCCTATGATTTGACCGAATGTTACCGAAACGCCTTCTACTGGCCATAGACACTTTTACTGGTATGTAAACTTAAAAGCATTTTACGCTGCGCGCATATAAAAGACGCGCGAATTTTGAAAAAAGTGGACGGCTTTCAAAATAGCTAAATTCTTATGGGATTTAAAATGTGAAAATAAAAAACATCTAGGTCCACTAAATCCAGATATTTTTAACATTGAAACATAGGCTGGCCAACCAAATATTTTAAATTCGTCCCTTGCAGCCGTTTCCCCTTTAATCAGAATCCCTTATAGTCGGACTTGACAGTACTTACCTTTACACATTTTAGCAGGGCAGGTTTCTTTGGGGCTTTGGAAACTGTCACAACAACAGCGTGATACATTACGGAAATTGACATCTAAATTTAATAAAAACTGGGCCACAATTATTTTAATGATGCTAAAAAAAATAGCCAGTGGGATTATACAAGTGCTTTCATTTAACTATTTACCAGACGCTATAATTCATCTGATTCTGATTCTAGCCCATTTTATCCAGTCCTCAAAACGTATAATTGTCAAATAATCTCAACCATAAAAGTACTTATGAATGTTATTATTACTTAAAAGTAATTAAAAATAATAAACAAAATTTTTGTTGTATGTAAATTTTATTTAGAATTTAATTCTCTATTAAATAAAATATAAAATAAAGAATAGTCAAAATTTAAATGTCGGTAATTTAAAAACTTGTTTTACTTATATTTGGTAGAAAGCTTACTTAATCAGAAACGTACTTATAAGTGCGTGTGATAAATTTATTTCTTTATTGTGAATATTGTATCGACCAGCTATATTTTCTTTTTTAACAACCTTATACATTTACCCCACAAACAAAAGATACGCCATGTACCTAGCTGCAAATGATTTTAGTTTGAAATTTTAAAAGTGGTTCTTCTTACTTAGCACTAGTAGGTAGTGTCTACAACTGTTTATTTTGGAGATTTTTCCTGGTAGCTAATGTGAAGTTGTAAACAAAGTTTAGTTGAAATTGCCAATCTGAAATAAAATCAAGTTTTGTCAAGTCCTACAATTTAAATATATTGAAGCAATTCAAAATTTCATTGTAATTTGCATTAACTGCAACAAGTTTAATTCATTTTGCGTATAAATACTAAAACAAAAACGTTTTTTGTCAAGAAAACTATCTACACAAATGGAAATTTTAAAAATACAAGCCAATAAAACCAAGAGTACACAAAAATACACATAATTAATTCAAATAAAATGCCCAGAAAAATCACAAATATATCAGCTGCAAATACTAATTGGGCAAATATAGAGACATTTTTATTCAAGTTAACACTCATCACAGCAATCAAAATTTACAAATTTGCAGCGTTCATTAAATGCGTACTGTTTGAGCTATCAGACAAGTGTAACGACAGCAGCGTAAGAGTTTAAATATTTCCGCAGAAATCGAAGCGTGCACTTTATTACATTGTCACCTTGCTCATGATGTTCATGTCTACATTCAAGTGTCTCTATTTGTTAGCAGTAGTTGGGAAACAAGCAGGGACGGACTGGCCATAAGCAAACTCCGGCAATGCCGGATGGGCCCCCAATTTCTTATAAAGTACGTGAACAGGAGCTCTGAGCCCCTTGGCTCGTCGTGGGCCCCTTTATCGCCAACCTTCGTCATTAAAAAGTCCTGGGCCTTATAGAGCACCCAGTCCGCCCCTGAAAACAAGAGTTCTGGTCGGAGATGGCAGTTAATATTTTCAACATTATTGTCGCATCTCTCTGTATTGTCTTCAACATGTCGTTATAGTTAAAATCAAAGGAGTGTGTCTTTCTGCTGAATCAGCATGATTTTATATTTAAAGCTTCACCAGGTTACAATAATTATATTTGTTTAGCCCTGATAATACTTTATTATCGTTAAAAATTTGTGTATAATAATGCAAAATTTATACATATATTAATGCGCTAATATTTCAGGTACAGGTACGAGATGTCAGGGCACGTGCGGCGACTAAAAACAATAATTTTTTCTGTTACTAGATCTTGGAATGGGAAAGAAACATTGGGTCTCTCACCCGATTGTCATGATGGCAATTGTGTACTTTAGTCGTATGCAAATCATGCTTGGACTTTTCCATGCCACAATTGTCTTGTGGAGGCCAAATTACTCAGCTCATCTGCATTCTAAGTTTTCCATGAGTTGGAATGAGAATCGAGTATTCATGGTTATGTGCACCACGCTGGAACTTTGCTGGATTACATGGGAACTTACAATATTTCTTCTTTGCTTCTGCTACTAGGCGGCCATTATGTTTACTGTCAATACCGCTCTTGACACTCTCAGGTAAACTACAGGAGTTTGGCAGGGCCTAAATTTCTTACACATACCTATAACACCAACGTTGCAAATTTTGAAGCAGAAGGTAGTGGGTGAAAACCCATAACAAACCTATAAAAATCCGGCACCCCATAACAACCTTATAAAAAGTCGTTTTTTTTCAGACGGCGTCACGAATTAACAATGAAAGACTCGCAAACGTACTTGTACCTTCAAATCTACATGGTTTTGTTCCACGATTTTAACGCAAGTTTATTCACGCCGGCTTTCTACACCACAATTACTGCTGCTACAACTTTGTTTATTTTCCTCACACTCACAACATACAGCTCTGTGAACATCTTTGTTTACCTGTCGTTCCCAGTGGCGGGTCTCTTCTGCGTTTTTCTTATCATTTACTTTCTTCCTTAACAATCAAAAATAAATATTTTGTCCACTTGGCTTCTTAAGGACTTGGAAAAACGGAGGGTTAAGTCAAGAATAAACTCAAGGTATGGTGGTAGTACTGATGTTTTGATGTTGTCAACATCAAAAATAATAGAATCAAGGTCAACGCAGGAGGGGCAATTATACCTGGAAAAAAGAGTAACTGCGTTTAGACCGATGAGCGTTTGCAACACATTCTTTGGGTATTGTTCACTGCAAACGTCAGACACGTTGATGGAACAAGTATGCAGTAATCTTATTCGCTTGCTGTCGCTGCTGTGAAACATAAATTTGGTGCATAATAAATTAATTTAGTAAGCGTTTTTGAGTTAATTGTATCATATTAATTATGTCTGAATCTTTAAATGGACAAATTATAAGGAAATCAGCATAAAGTGAAGTTGAATACAAGGATATGTTCGTATGTAGCTCACGTTTTTAATTCAAAAATCTACTTTTCATGCAAATATCCAGTTGAGCGGCTACATGTCAAAAACTCAATAAATATTTTACTTACACGTTTTTAAAAGTGCACAGCATTGTAAATAATAACGCGTTCTTGAAAATTGCAAAAAGTTTTATTTGCGTGTTTAGGAGAGGTGTCAAATTTCTTCTTCGAGTTATTGTTATTTTTGTTTTTATTAAATAATAAATTTAAATTAATGTAATTGATTTAAATATCATTTACATATTATTTTTATTTTTTACTTGCAACGATAGAAACCGATGCAAGCCTCAACCATCGTAAGGATGTTTGACTGGTTTGACACCGTTAAAAAAGAATTAATATTTACAGTATATCTGTGCAATTAAGTTAGATTCGCCCTCTTAGATGTAGAATTTGTCAACAAGGTATACAAATTTTGTCCAAATCGAAGTAAATCAGGTGAAATAAACGATTCGTATGATATCTTAACTAAAATTAGAAACATCACCAATGTAATTATTGTTATTTATCCTAATTCAACAAACTGAATTCACTAACAAAAATAGTTTTGGGTTTTATTATAGAAAGTAAATGTTTTAGGACCCCTGCAGATTTTAGAAATCATAAAAGTAGCTAAAACACAGCTGTGTTAAGTAAATAATAACTAAAAGAAACTTATTGTAGACTTCGCTGTTAAAATGCTCAGCTTTATAGTTGTTTAGTAATTTAATTTTGAACCAGGCCAAGTGTGGTATTGTCATTAGATTTAGTAAAATATATTGAGCAAGATTATCAAAACATACAAGGACAAACCTATTTTAAATATTAAAATTGTGATTATTAGCTCAAAATTTATAGTTTACTTCAACATAGACTTATTTAAACATTTTGTTTTAAAAATTGTTAGACTGTTTTTTTCACATTTACACAAGCATTTGATTATTTGATTTCAAAAAAGTATATAATTAAAACAATTTAAATTTTACTATAAAGTAATGCAAATGTTATTACTTTAATAAAACAAATGTATTAGATTAAATAATTTGATGCAACTAATTTATTATTTGATTAAAGAAGTCAATAATTATATAAGACTCCACGGTATTTTAGTTTTAAGCTTTATTGTTTAAACATAAAATCTTGCGTCAGAATAAACTTGTTTCATGGCACTTTGAGTAGTAGTTGAGTATAATTACCTTGTGAAGGTCATCAGACACAAATTTAGATCAAATGATTTAGGTTTAGCGAAACGCATAATTAATTATGTAGGTGCGACAGAATCAATTTAATAAGCATACGCTAAAACAATAACTAATACACGAAAAAAACAAAACACCAAAACATATTTTAATGCAAACTACAACTGTACTTATTAAATATGCAAACTTGGCTTACAAAAGAGAGACAGTAATTACAAATATTCTAAATTCCTTCAATTTTGCAACTTTCCTTTACATTTTGGGGTTTACGGAAGCATTTCTGTATTTAAATGAATAATTTTAATATTTTTAATTCAAAATGCCGTACAAGCGGTTTTTAAAGTACAATTTTATTGTATTCTGGGTTTGCAATATTTTTAGGCCGGTTAATTCTTTATACCTTGAAAAGCTAATACACGTTGATTTATTTGTTTTGGCCATAACAGTTAAGATGGTATTTACAACTTACAATTAGTAAAATCAAGCTTAACACACTATAGCTGGTTAAGCACGGACTAAAATCTAATATTAACAAATATTTGAAATTTAAAAATGTGCAATTCAATTTGTAAAACTTTCTTTGACATTTTGAGTTATAAGACTGCATTTCTATATCGAAATGTGTTATTTTTATAACTCTAAATCAAAGTTATGTGCTTAATGTATCTAAAATCTTAATTCCAAGTACAAAAGTAGGTATTCGTATTAGCTCAACGTCGGATAATTGTTTCTTCCTTCAATTAAGAATTTAATTATCGCAGAATGGATGCCCACCACATTGTGAGTTACAATAGAATTAACTACTCGAATTTTAACATAAAACTAGTAATTCGAATTTATTTGCATGTTCCACCGGCATTGCCAATAACAAATATAATTTACATTCGTTTACGAAATAAAAGTAATTTACGATTTGGTTACTTTATCTTTCCACACTAGGTTTTTACATTTTAATTTGTTATTTTTTTAAACTGTACACATGAGGAACACCTAAAGTAACTAAGTTTCTCACTGAACTGTCATGAGCGAAGATTTTACATTATTAATTCATAAACAAATATTTTGGGCAAGCTAGGCTTTGCAAGTATGAACCTAATAAATATTTCTAGCATTAAATATAATGCACGCTTTAACACAGTTTAACACGTCAAAACATTACCAGTGATCCTATGAAAGTTACGAATAATCTCAAAACAATTTGTTCTCAAAATTCAAAACTTGAAAAGTATCTAAAAGCCCTAAACTTTTCTTTACAAATTAAAACTGAAATATTGCTAGATAACACAAACCTTTATAGTTTTTCAAAATTGAAAGATACCGGCAACGGAATGCATGATCTTTTATTTTTCTTAACTAAATTTCTAAATGGTTTCACTCCCAATTTTTTTTGTACTTTTTGGTTAAACAAAATAAATAAATGTTAAACGGACCGATATAAAATCGACAAAACCAGTTTAGTTTTGTAACCATAAATAATTCTTTAATTTCATTTGAGCATTTTTTGTGCGCATAATTAGCAAACTAAACAAATGTGCTCCATTTAAGATTAGATAGTAATTATAAAAAAACGGGTAGATATGATTGAAATGTTTTCATTCCAACTATATAACTAGTAGGTTAATTCTCAAAACATTTTCTTGGAAAAGCTTTGGCTTCAAAGAAGCATTTTTATAACAGAATCTGCATTTCCAAAGTTATAAAAGTAACAATTTATGACTAAATAGTGGGCTTGCAGAATAATAATCTTCATAAGTTGCAGGTCGTTCATATATTTATGCAGTCAATTTTAGACCTCTCGAAATGCAGTGTATTTTGTTCGACGCATTGAGTGAAATTAGATAGCAAATAACAAGCGTAGGATTTACTATTTACAATAATGAGCTCGGGAAGTGGCGTAACTAATATAAATTATGATTAAAATAAAACACATTGCAGGTTTCAATTTTCTCGTACACGAAATGAACACACGTGCGCATAATGCGCAATACCATTTCTAACCGATTTTAACCTCTGTGCCATCTGTACTTGCATTTTCAATTTTTATACATATTAAATTAACAGCTTCTATTTTCAGCATTTGAAGAGTATAGGCACAAGCCGTTTAGTTAAAGTGGTATTCGCGAATAAAACTAGTTTCGTATTAAATTAATTAAAAAAAAATAATTACAAGGTAGTCACTATCAAAAATAAGTTTTAGAATTGAAAATGTAAAATTGTTTAAAACGAATAAAAAAAATATCATTTTAATACCGAGGCTACAAAAGATTGTTGCAAACATTTACACAAGAAAACGATTAAATGGTAGCAAGACTTTGTATAATGTACAGAGTAAAATAATTTATTTAACAAATTACTTTTGAATAATTAGATTTTCATTTTTAAAATGAACTGTTATTTTTTAGCTGCTGCTGCTATATATAACTATGCGCTTATTCTTAATTTTAAAACAATGTGAACCACTGGCTGGTCACAACGTGTCAAATTAAAACGCCACTCGCATTACTTAAGCATAGTATAAATAGATTTTCGCTGTACAGTGTAAATATGGTTGGTTGAACAGTGAAATCAAATTGAATTATCTTTAATGTTAATATAAACGGAACATTACTTAGATTGTCACACAGCATTGAAAAGTAGGTGTATCTCTTCATATGCCCATTCAATAATTAAACAAAATTGCCAAGAATTGTATAAAACGCAAATAAGAAAATAAATGTGATCTAACAATGCAACAACAAAAATAGGGAGCAATTAGCATTACGTCTTTTAACTACGTGTGTGCCAGTGATGCACAACTGTGATATTTAAATGCTAAAATTCCAAGCAATTATATTACAAAGAATAGAGGATCTCATTTATATGTACTTTAAAACAACGTATTTATTTTAAACCTTAGAGATCGTCCACAAATGACGTCACCAAAATCCTCAATTTTTAGGACTTTATTTGGCAGTATTGTCTTTGTCAGCTTAACCGTTGCGTGATTGGTCATATTTACCATGTGATGTCATTAGGTTTCAACAAGAACCATTGACTCTACTGATAACGCTATTTGTGGGGATCTCCTTTACAACTCAACGATCATGATAAAATTATTGTATGCCTACATTTGACAAATACCTTGAAATCTACAAACTCAAGTGTTATAAAAATAAAAATTATGAGTTCATGCATATGTATTTGTGAAATCAAAATGTTAAAGTCACGCACTAGCTGCTAGGATGTGTACCGAGCCAGGCATGCGCAATGGCTACCCAAACTTCGGCAAACAATTAAGGATGTGATTTAATTACATTTATAAAACGTAAGAAAATTATAATAAGAATTTAAAATTGCTAAGAGTTTGTAAAAAATATTAAAAACTAATTAAGTTTAGTTTTTAAACAATTTGAATTTTGTGAATTGATTTAAACCAACGCCGGTATAAAAATAAGGACAGATGAAGTGTGGCTTATTAGTTGCCAGAGAATTTAATTGCTTCAGTGGTAATGTAGGCGTTATTAATACAAACGACATTCAAACAACAACAGTTACAGTCTGCGTAAAACAATTGACTTAATTACAATAAGCTCGATTAACTAAACCCACCTACTGCTACCCGCAGTAGGCCCTTAGGACATCATTCAACTCACGTTTAATGTCAACTAATAAATTGAATGGAACACGACTTTAAGAACTACTCCGCTCATTTCTTGTGAATTAAAAAATTTATTCAAAACAAAAGTTTTAAACGTTTGTATGATGCTTACTTACGTTACAAGCATACCAAATTACAAGAGCAAAATATTAAACGTCTTAAACAGAATAATTAATAGATTTGGTTAACTGGTCAAGGAAAATAATGAATCAAAACGGTTTAAACACAATCTATGGAATTTATTTGATGAACATGTAAATTCTCGGGTCCACCTAAACATGGGACCGAATGGGACCAAATAGGACGGGACCAAACATGCGAAAAAGGCTTATTTTCATAGTTCAGTCCCATTTGTCTTATTATGCATACAACTGATGTTAAATGACAAATGGGACCGGATGAGACCAGGCTTATTTATTAGCGTATACATACCAGTCCTCAAATGGGACCGAGCTTTTGTATGTACACGTTTACAGCTGCCAAACAGGACCAAATAGGACTACGCATGCGTATAACATTCAGAGAGCGTTTCATAAATTACATACAAAATACTGCAAGAAACCGCGGAGTTTAAAAACTTCAGCAGAATATATTATTGTTCAACTTGTAAAGGTACGGGGTAGGGATTCAATTCCACTCTTAAGTGCAACATCTCACTTAAGTATGGACTTAAGTGTACACTTAAGTGGTATTCAATGAAAGTGATATTCAATGCCAAACTTAAGCGCGAAAATTTGACTTAAGTCTACGAGATACTTAAGTAACCTCAGAAGGTTACTTAAGTACGTTTTTAAGGAACAATAATTACTTTAACTTTAAATAAAAACTCTAAATCCTCTAAACCGTAATACCCGAGTTTTAAAAATAGTGTATAGATTATCAGCGGCTTATATAATTGTAATTGAGCTAATATTTATCTTCAGAGTATCTTACAATGCTTCCTTTTCTTCCACGTAGAACCACAAATAATAACTGGGGTGGGCCAAAGATTAAAAAAAAACGAAAATTGCTGGAAAACTTATCGCGGTATGAGGTTATAAAACACTGTGGGGCTGAACCTGAACATGTACGAGATCTGTTTGGTATTTTAGAACCTTTAATGGAACCATTAAGTTCTAGTAACAACGCTGTAACCGCTGAAACTCAAGTGCTTATATCTTTAAGTTTTTTTCGGTCAGGCTCTTTTCAGTATGTTGAAAGTTCGGTATGTGGCGTGTCCCAACCTACAATTAGTCGAATTCTTAATAAGTTTTCTAATAAAGTTGTTCATGAGTTAAGCCCGGATTTAATTCAGTTTTCATCGAACCCGATTGACTTGACCAGATCAAAATCAAACTTCTTTGATATTGCGGGAGTACCTTTAACAGTTGGAGTTGTTGATGGGACGCACATTAATTTAAAGGCTCCTTCAAAAAATGAAAGTGCCTATGTAAATCGCAAAGGTGTGCACTCTATTAACACTCAAATTGTGTGTGATTACGATTACTCGTTTAAAGATATTGTTGCTAAATATCCTGGAAGTAATCACGATGCATACATTTGGCGGTTTTGTGGATTAAAAGAGCGATTCGAGAGAAATGAATTCGGAGATTCCTGGTTACTCGGTAAGTGTTTAATATCAATTAATAAAAGACAGAAAAATTATTTTAAAGACAAAATATTAAAAATTGCATAGTTACTTATAAGTATACGTGTCTTAAAGTTGAATTTTCAACGTTCAATAAAACATAATTATGATTTAATATTTTATTTCAGGAGATGCTGGCTACGGAGCTGAGTCATGTCTAATGACTCTAATATTTCGACCACAGACGGATCCTGAAAAAAATTATAACAGGTCGTTTGTTAAAACTAGAACTCTTGTTAAACGGGCTATAGGAGTTTATAAATCCCGATTTAGATCTATGGATCGATCTGGGGGTATACTGTGCTATGATCCAGCAAAAGTAAGTTTATGGTGTATTGTCTAATTTAATGAGTTGCATTCCTATGTTAATTTATGCTAATTATTAAAGACATTTTACTATTTTACTATTTTTACTAGGTTTGCCGCTTTATTTATACTACTGGGGCTATACATAATTACTTCAATAAAAATAATGTTGCCTTAATTCCCGAAGACGAAGCATACCTGGAAACCATTGTGCACGATCATATGATAAACCCAGAAGGAATTGTTGATTCGAATAGTGGTATGAATACGAGACAGCAATTAATCGAAAACTTTTTCACTTAAGTTAACCAGCTTTAATTTAAAACAATAACCTAATACATAATTATAGTCTCATTATTTTTGTAGATATTAAAATTTGGTCAATAGTTAAGCTTATACTTAATCACCTACTACTTTTACTTTACTACTTCGTAGGTTGTGTAGATTATCACAGAATTTTTCCTCTAACTGTCCGTACAAAAGTTAACTTTTGCAAAATACAGCCCGGCACTTTCAGTTTTATTTTAAATATTCTATGGTTTAGAATACTGCTTTACATTTACCTATAAGTTGTGTCTCTTAAACAACTAAAAGTCATGTTTTGAAGAACTGCTGTATAATCATATGTGTAAGAACAGAGTAGATATCACTATTCAACAATTTCAAAGTCTTCAGCTCCCCATCGAGTCCGAAACTCAAGAAATCAACATGACCAAGAATTACGAGCACTTTCTGCAAGTTATTGCCAAATTCCAGTTCGAAAAATTTGCAAAGTGGTGTGCTAAAGGTTACAAATAAAACTGAAGGATATTTGGATGAGACAGTTTTCAAAACGCTCTCAGTCGCAAAATTAAAATTGTTTTTTTTTAAAATCTGGTTTCACAAGAATCCCAGAGAAGGCTATGAGGCTCTACGAAAACCGAACAAATTTTAAAAGACATTGTATTTTCCTTAATAGAATTTCTCGCTGGTATAATCAAATCAACGAAAATATTACAGAGGAAGAATCAGGCGTATTGAAGGATCACCTCTATTTACTTGTATTCGAACCACCCTTGGATGACTAGTTGGCAAACAGCTTTAAAGAATTAGCGTGTTGTTAAACACGGTAATTTTTGTATGGACAATGGTTGTTCTATGCTCTATTTAAACTACTAAGGCTCGGGTTCTAACAAGTTCTAAATCTATGCAAATTTTCCAAAGGTATCAGTTTATTCAATGAAAAATTGCATCTCACAATCTCACCAATTTTAAAAGCGTTTATACTTTTTGGAAAATTGTGAGGGTATTGTGATACAATAAAATAATTTATTATAAATGGAATGGCTATATAGCTTACCAGTATGTAATCTTTCTTATGACAACAGGTGCTTCTTATTTTTTCAATTATTCTGTGTCATGGGCACAACGTGGACGATCAACATATCCCTCTGGCTATGTGGTGCTCATAAAATGAAGTCTGGTGAAAAATCTGGGATTATTGTGTTCTTTAAACTTTTGTATGTCTCTCACGGCTTCTGTAACTTCATTGTTTTTGTTTGTAAACCGAGTATTTTTAAATTATTCAAGCAACGGTGTTGTTCATCTGAAGAGTTACCAATTTCATCCACTTCAGTCACAGGAAATGGGAATTATTCTAATTACACTTAGCAGGTCAATAATGCTAGAGCCCTTAAAACTAATACATATTATTCTAATGCGTAGTTCAGTAATCATACCCTAAAGATAATGATAATTATAGTCATCACGGTACGTACTCTGATAGGGTGTCCGACATGACTGTCAATGAAATTACTTGCAATGACAGTAATGACAACAATAAAACAGCAGCAGATTACTAATGGGTTTTTTGTAGCTAAAACTTAAGAATAAGGAAATAAAATTAAATTAAAGAACAGGATGGCCTCTTTTTTACTTGTATATTATATAACATCAAAATCTAATTTGCAATACGCTATGTTTTCTATAATAGCATCATATTTTTTAAAAGTAAATTTCCAACATAATTATTTATGCAATAGTCTATTTAAATACAGATGAATATGGAAATGTGCTATGTAAGTTAATGCACTGTCAAGCGGTGAATGTTGTTCAATCCTACTATCGATGAGTGTGAAAAAATAAAATAATCCATATCTAATTTAAGCTACATTAAAAGTAAGAGGTCATCATTAAAATAAAATAATAAATGTGCCGAAAATGTTTATTAGGTCGTTTTAATGATTTATTTAGCTTATAAATGACAAAAAATCATAGTTGTAACTATAGGCTATTACAAAAAGGTACCAATTTAATCCTGAGAATTATTTGGTGTTGTCAGAAAAATCTCGTATGATTCACCCGATAACTTGTTCTTAAGAAGTGCTAATTTTTCTTCTTGATACTTAAGCTGTAGCTCCTTTAACTCTGTAAGTCGCGATAAACTTGCTGCAACTGACTCTCCAGCGTTTGCAATTCTCTCCATGAATCCACACACGTTCTCACCCATAATTCGAGATTCTTTTCTTTGCTTGAAAATATTATCTTCAATGTTTGACATCGATAACAAGACATCTTTTTGAACATTTAAAAGATCTTGCTCTACCGATGCTGGAAAACGTGAACATAATAATTATTTATACATCTCACAATTTCTACTACAGTGTGATAAACAGCTGTGAACTACCATGTAGTAGACTATACGACAACTATACTATGCTACTAATACTAAGGCATAGGTTGGCAATGTACAATAAATATAATCCACAAACGTTACCAATTTTTGCTTTCGGTCCCAACTTCGACTTTGACTTTTCTAGGTTTGTTGGAGTGCTACTTCCTGAGGTCGAACCGGAAGCTCCCGAAGACTCCAGTTTTTCATGTAGGCGTTTTTGTGCTGGCAGAGGTGAAGTCATTCTTTCAAGGTAAGCTAGATATTCGTTATCTGGCACATCGTTAAAAGGCGATGAGGAGCGGAAAGGAGAACTGCTACAATCTAGCGATTTGTCCATATTTTGGACAGACACCTCACTCAATTTTCTTTTTCTGCTTTTAAATAAAGACGAATCCAACCCTTCATCAATTCCAAGAACCGATTCCTTGCCAATTAAGTGCAGCATATGCGATTCATCGTTAGTCAGTTCTTCTTCTGGCTCACCCCCTCCGGTTTTTCGTGCAGTAAGTTTGCTCATTTTGGTAGCTATTACTTCTATAAATAAATGTACGCTTGTGTTAATTTAATTAATCATTTTGTTATTAATAACAGCTAAGTTAAGCTTAGAGATTGAGATGACTAACGACTACACGTGCTCATATAATATTTTTAACTAGGAATAAATTACTTACTTTTAGCTTCTGAAGTCATATTTTGCCACTTTTTTTGAACTTCAGTTGCAGTAAGCTTACACATACTGTGACAATTAACTTTTTCAGTAATTAATGCCCAAGCTGCTAGCTTTTTTTCGGAAGTAACTCGGTCAGAAAACTTGCTTTTCAACAAATCGATAACTTTTGAAATCTCCTCCTTCATGCATAGCATTTCGTTTTCACTAAAATTTGGGCGTCTCACTTTTTCCGTTTTTTTATTCATTATAAAAACTTGTATAGCTTTTTGCTTTTATCTACTAATATTTACTAATAATTATTAGAGCCTTAAAGCCGGTGAGTTTGGTATGGATGGCGAAAAATTAAACAATAAAAGCAAAAAGTGAAAAAAATTCCGCCTAAAATACAAAACAATGTGTTTGCCGCTTAGTTCTGTCCAATCATGACGAAGCTGCAGTCTAGCAACACTGTTCGAATACTTAAACTTGGACTTACACTTAAGTACGGCTAAGTGAGCCGAATTGAATCAAAACTTAAGTCTACACTTAGAGTTACTTAAGTAAGCAACTTAAGTAACATACTTAAGTACGTACTTAGGAAAAGGAATTGAATCCGGCCCCGCGGATCTCCTCATTCTGGACAGGTTTATTAATAATAATTAAGTACGCAGTTCATAAAGTTCTGTAGTTTTCAGATGTTGCTTTCCTTGTGAGTCCAATTGGAGGAGAAATATTTTCTCATCAAAGTGTCCTGAGTGCAACAACATCAACAGTTTTTGAAACTATGTTTAGTAGTAGCTGGAATAATATGTTTCTTTTTCAAAAACTAATCTTAGGTTTTGTCTTTCATGTTTTTGTTGACAATAATAATGTCACAATTATTTGATCATGTTAGAATTCGTTTCCATTTAAATCGTATATATTGATCTTCTTCAATGTTCCTATGGGTGCGTTTAATATCGGACAGGCCGCATCGTAGTTTGAAGCATTTGCAGTTGAAAGGGGATCGGCTGATCGGCTGCTGGAATTTACATTGTCATAAACAGGTTTGTACATTACACATGCCTATTCTGTATATTTTACAGTATTAATAGTAGTATGACCAATATAGCATAAAAATCAGTCTCATTGTTCAAGTAGTACAATCGCTAATCTTTCAAAATTTTCATAAACGAAAATTCAAGCTTTTAGTTATATATCGTCTGTGAAGAACCAAAACGACCCATATCCACTTTTAGCTTAAAACAATATCCATTATCTACAAAAATATTGAAATATATCTTCCATGCATTCAAATAGATAATTTTACGCTTTTTAAAAACTAAAATTTTACTTGATTTTACGCATAATTATATCTCAATTTATTTTTAGGACAAAGCTCTTTTTGGTTTTACCTTAAATTGGAAATGGGTCATTTTTGTTCTTTACAGTCGATATTATTCTGATGTGATTTGCATTTGGCATCGTATGGGTTATCAATGCAGATACTACCTTCTTGATAAAAATGTTTCTACTTTAAAAACAATGTAATATGCACTAATTTACTTAAACATCTGTTTGCCAAATTTCATTACATAAAGGAATTCAAAGAAGTTTTAAGCAACGCCAAGAATGGTGCTGTTCTCATCGCTTTCGCTTTCGGCTCAACAATGGACCTGTCCAAAATTCCCGAGTATTTTAAAAGAACGTTTTTTGACATGATGAGCAAGTTCCCTGACCTGCAATTTATTTGAAGATGGGACTTCCAACTGTCTACAGATGCTCCAAAGAACCTCGAAGTTGCAAAGTGGCTTCCTCAATTTGACAATTTGGGTGAATGCATTTTTCAAATCCGTTACAAATTACAATTTGTTTGTGGAAATCTAATTTTTAACTGAAGTAATTAGGTACATGCATAATATGCTACACCAAATTGTCAACAGCGACATTACTCTAAACTGGATTTTCTAAAAATATTCAGGGCACAAAAATCTGAAAAACATCATATTATCTCATGCCCGTTTAAATAGTTAAACTAAAGCAACGTATCCAGTGATATTGCTCCCACTTTTTGCTGATCAGGATTATAACGGCTATAGAGTTCAAGCATACGAAATCGGTAAGTGGCAACTTGTAGAAAAATTAAAGTCTATTTATTTATAATTAAATAAATAAAAATGAATGAATGACTGGATGGTAAGAAAGCTTACTTACAATTAACACAATTACTAGGTTTTTGTAACTATAGTTATAAAAGTTTGTCTTTCTGTTTATAATTCAGAATCGTGAACATTTCGTAAGCTTTAAAATGTGTATTTTTTGTTTTGCTTTTTCCAGTCCAAGTATCGTTGGATTTCTATGGGAAGTCACAGATGTAGAATGTGACCGTGTCACTCTGGATAATATGTTACAAAGTTGGCTCCCTGGATCCTTTGCCTTTCCCACAGTTTAATACTGAAATTGAAAGACCAAGAGAAAAATGTTAAGCAACTACAATGCTCCGCTCTCGAATAGCTGCAACACAATTTCTGACCGAAGCAGTATTAATCAATTATGTTGAGACTAAATGAAATGTAACTGGTCGCTCACGTAGACTTATATTTTTGTAATTGTATGACTGAATATATTTTTGTTCAATATTCTATTAATAATAGTATTAATTAACTGATTTATGTAATCGATTTGGCCCCAGCCCGCTCAACTTTATAATTCTTTCAAGTTCGAAATATGATTTGAATTGTAAATTCAATAGAAGTTGTAGTTTTGTATTTAACTATTTAAAGAAAAGACTTGTATGCTCAATTATTATACATTGTGACAATCCGTTTTGGAATTAGATCCTTTGGGGCTACGTACAATAGAAATAAATTATTTGTAAGTATAGATTTTTTTTATATTTTAAAATGTATTTAGTATTTTGATACACGCAATATTATCAAAATTTATGTTCGCAATTTGTAGATAGGTAAGTACTATCTTTAATTTTGTAAGTAGGCAAGCCGATGATCCAGTAAATTTTGTACGGTATGTTCCTACTCAAATGAATGTTGGTAATACGTGCACCCTTGATTAATTCCTAATTTTCTTACATTACATCATCAACCATTGCATTGTTACCATTCATGAGCATTTATTTATTACTGGATACTCGCACGTAGTCACGTAGGTACCTTCTATAACTCTTTTTCCAGAGGAGAGAAACCTTCCCAATCACAATCAAGATAGTTAGCTAAAAAGATCCCGGAAGTTATTAGGAACCTCCGGATGTTTTAAGAAGCTTCCACGGTGCATACCGCAGCGTCGGTTGTAGGACATTTGCTACCCGGACATTTGCTACCCGGACATTTGCTACCCAAACCCCAACCTAGGACATTTGCTACCCTTAACCTAGGACATTTGCTACCCATGGCTAATGCAGAAATAAATTGCATAGACAATATTTAGGAGTACACCACATTGCATCGTTGAAATAGTTTATTAATGTTATTATTGTTAATAATAAAAAATGGTATAATTGTGGATAGTATTTCAAAAATGATACTTAAAAATAATGTATATAATATCTTTACAATTAATTGGTCTAATTAATATATCCTGCATATAGAAACTGATTGCTGAATAAATGTTAGAGCCAGACAACAACAAGCCATTGCAAAAACGATACAATATTACTAAAAGACAAAAAACGGTAACAATAAAATTATAACGTAATCCTTATCCTAATAAAATAAATAAAACTCCATATGAGTCTAAATGTAAGTACGCAACCTAAGAAGTAAATATACTTAGTAAACCTTAAAACTAGAAACTGTCATTTTACCATAATTATGTCAGAAAAGAAAATACAATTCTTACACGTAAATACATTTTGTACTTATGTAAAAAAAATTACAGTTCGCTGAATTTTTCTATGCATTATACGCTGAATTCTATATACAGAATATATTTATTAGAAAAATTAATTGTAAACATATTATATATGTATATTATTTTCAAATATCATTCAGCGAGTCTGCAATGGCTTGTTGTTGTCTGGTTCTAACATTTATACAGCAATCATTCCTAATATGCAGGGTATATTAATTATAAAATTAACTGTAAAGATAATATCTATATAACTTAAACATAATTTTTGAACGACCATCTACAATTATACTAGCTTCTATTATTAGCAATAATGCCATTAATACACTATTTTAAAAATGCCATGTGGTGTACTCATAAATATTGTCTATGCAATTTATTTCTACATTAGCCATGGGTAGCAAATGTCCTAGATTTGGCCTTGGGTAGAAAATGTCCTAGGTCATGGGTAGCAAATGTCCTAGGTCATGGGTAGCAAATGTCCTAGGTTGGGGTTTGGGTAGCAAATGTCCGGGTAGCTAATGTCCGGGTAGCAAATGTCCGTTTACCGCAGCGTCATCACATTCACATACGTATGCCAATAGTAACAGTAGGTGGGAATCCCCGGTTGTAGAGCCAAAGCACAAACTGTAAAATCGGGGTCGGAAGCGATGCCATACAGAGTAAAACTCCGAATACAAAATAAGATTTCATAATTTCATCCACCTGTTATTTGGAAGAATTACCTACCTAATTGAGTTTTAATTTTGCCAATAACTGCTTAAGCTTCACTCCCCCATTGATAATGCTATATAAATATTTAATTATTTATTGATGCTTTCTTACAAGTATAATTACGTTATTGCTGCATGAAAATGAACGCGCTTTACTGGCAGTGGCAGTGCAGTGCAAATATTGCTGAACAATATTCCATAATCATATTCTTTGGGTGTGCAATCTTAGATTAAAAACAAACTTACACTTTATTGATTTTATATTTAGTAGTATTAGTATTAGTATTGTAAAGCTTCTAAAAGAAGCCGGGTCTCCAATAGACGCCGGTCTCTAATAGACGCCGGGGGTTTTCCCATAAGCGGCAATGTTAATTTTTGCAGCTCAAACTTGGCATTTTCAATAGACGCCGGGGGCTTCTATTAGAAGCTTTACGGTAGTTTATATTTAGTTTCAATCCATTTCTAGAATTTTTTGTTGGCCGGCACTTACTAAAGTCGATTTGGCTGGCACTTTCTAAAGTCAAACTGGCCGGCACTTACTAAAGTTGGCCAGCACTTCCCGACCTGGCCGGCACTTATCAAAGAAACCCCGTTTCAGACACTTCCTGACTCATACTTTCGATATAAATATAGTTACTTGACACTGGGAGCAGCAACAGTATTATTGTTGAACAAACGAGTAATGCTGGATTTTATTACAGACTTTTTGCTTACAGTTGGCAATAATAAATGGTAACGGTATCTATTTATTACACGAATACGAACGATTTCCAGATTTGGAAAACTTTTTTCGATGCAAAGATCACTGGGGAAATAATAACTGTCAAATTCCTGCTGGTTCTGATCCTGAGCCAAGTCAGCTGAAGATTGATGTTTCTGTTGTGGTACTGAATAATAAATCGACCGAATTTCTCGTACGCCCTTCATGACCGGGAAGTGAATTCCAGGGAGAAACTTGGATCTTTTCCATGTGATGTCTCTCAACGAGTCTGCTGTTCTATCGAGGATTTTATTAATGACTCGAACAACCCTTAGCCAAATTCGTGGTTCAGAATCCAGTGCAAAACTGAAATGGAATGTAATCTCTCCTAACTGAATATCTTGAGGGTTCTTCGCTATCAATTCGAGCAAGTTCAGATTGCTTTCGTCACGTTCAAAGCTCAAATTTTTCAGAAGATGAATCCTGGTATTAAAGCTTAAGCGTTAATTCAACGGCAACGGCCGCATTAGATAGTGTAAATCCTTATTTTCCAGGGTCATTTCTTCCATATTCGGAACGATTTCAGTCAGCCTTTCAAATATTTCTTGCGGTAAGTGATTCCAGACGTTAAGAACTCTTAATTTTGTATTACCACGTACCAGAACCGGCTCCAGTATCGGCTTAGACAGAACTTTCTCCGTATCGTTGTCATCTTCTTGAGCACTGCCATCGAGATTGGACTTATTATTATTCAGTTGGTATTACAGTTCCATTAATTCCACGTTCAGTTGACACACAAATATGCAATTCTAATCGCTTCAAATTCGGTGTCTGCTCCAACAATAGTTTTTTCAAACCATTTGCAATGACGCACTCCGTGGTACTAACTGAATCTGCTTCATCATTTTTAACATTTAACGGGCAAAATTCCAATTTTTTGATGAAACTCCTATGTGCGCTAAGAAAGCTCTGGAGACCAACATCAGTCAAGTGCCTCAAATAGAAACTGAAAGGGGTGGACGGGAAGTCAGACAGTGAGATCGAATTAGAATTATTCATGAGGTGTGTAAGATATTCTAATGTTTTACTTTTATTTTGATTTTTGTCGGAAAATATATTTTCATTCATTTGATATACCATTCCATTCCATGCTTGAGGGCTCTTTGCTGAATTTTATGGTTACACGCTTCTGCAACGCTTTGGCTCCAAACGATGCCCATCGACGGCAGACGAAGCGACAGTTTCTCACATCGGTGAATTCAAAATTGTAGAATATTTTTTTAACGATCTAAAACAGTTAGACATTAGAAATTAATTTAAAATTGACGTTGGATACAATAATGGCATACAGATAGTAGTACAAGGAAGAACAAACAACCGACAAAGTCAAAAGTATTATTGTACAGGTTCAGCATATAAATTATATTCTTGATATTTAGCTGATAGAACAAAAATGAAATGGAAATTACAAATACAGGTAGGTGACAGGCTGACAGGTAGAGAATGGAGGTAGTAGGTACTTGATAAATACTATTACTATTACCATGTACCAACAATCAACTAACAACTAATAATAACTTACTAACTACGCATTTAAAGGTATAACTTAGAAATAATTCGTAATGCATGAGTATAGGTCAGTAAGTCAGTAGGTAGATGTATCTAGTTACAAAAAGTTCCAAGTTAGTACGTTGGTAAGTAGCTATTAACTAAAAATGTTGAGTGTTGAATTTTTTTAAAAGACTTACGTGATCCGCTGCCAGCGAAAGGTAGCAAGCTGCGCTATTTGTGTTCATTAGTATAAAGTTCTATAGCACTGACACAATTTCCAGTCAATACTGATTAAGCCACTAATGATTAACTTTGTTAATTTTGAAATATGTATTTAATATTATTTTATTTGGCAAATGTTGCCAACTGTTGAATGTGAATTACTGAATTCAGCTGAATGCAAACTGCTGCGCTGCAACCAACGTCCAACTTCAACGACCACCCACCATACCATAAACATGACCATGAGATACGTAATTACCTTTACAAGTTAAACAATAATATATTCTGCTGAAGTTTTTAAACTCCGCGGTTTCTTGTAGTATTTTGTATGTAATTTATGAAACGCTCTCTGAATGTTATACGCATGCGTAGTCCTATTTGGTCCTGTTTGGCAGCTGTGAACGTGTACATACGAAAGCTCGGTCCCATTTGAGGACTAGTATGTATACGCTAATAAATAAGCCTGGACCCATCCGGTCCCATTTGCCATTTAACATGACTTGTATGCATAATAAGACAAATGGGACTGAACTATGAAAATAAGCCTTTTTTGCATGTTTGGTCCTGTCCTATTTGGTCCTATTCGGTCCCATGTTTAGGTGGACCCTAAATTCTCACCAATTTTGTAATTTTTACAACCATTGACGTTTGGCAAGTCTTCTGCAAACCACAGTACAATTTATACATTTTCTTAACTACACTTTGCCTAATTCTCCAATTATTTTTAGCAGTAATCACTGTGTAATAATTTTTATGGGTGGTTTAACATGCAAAATTGCAGATGCATACCTTACCTTTACCTTAATACTGACTTTGAACGTATAAGAAAATACACTAAAGTTATTGTAGTTGACAGTTGACTTATGAGTCAGAATATAAAATTTGTCCTATATTAATTTTATTTTAGTTTTACTACAAAAGTTAATTTCGGTTAAAAGCGACGCCACAGGACCGACACAATCAGTCACTTACAGCCGGAAGCGTTTTTAACGATTTAAACATGTTTCTTGTAAGTTCACGATTGCTTCATAGAATTCAAAATTAAAAAAATGCGATTCTGACCACCTTCAAACAGACCTGCCATATTTGTGAAATGTCTAAGATTTATTTAATTACAAACTGTATTACACCATAAAACAGAGATATATTTATTCAGCAAATTTTTATTAACTACTGACGTTACAATACTGCTTGCCAGTAGGGTACAGTGAAAACAACATAAACGAAGCTGTTTAAAACTCATAAACGTTTGTTAATCTGATTGTTCATTAATTCGTTAGTGAAAAGAATCTGTTCTTGTCGACGACAAAAAACAAATTTGTAAAAACCGCTAGAAAAGTTTTGTTTTAAAACTGCTTGTATTGTTTTATTTATTATAACTATGTTTTTAACTGTTTGTTGTAACTATGCTTTTGCGTCACTTAATAATAAAAAATGAACGTTCTAACTAACAGTGTTACTCCAAAAGTAACAACTTTTATTGAAATATGAGGGACATTTAATGGTATGAAATTCGATAAATTGCAAACATCGATAAAGCACCTTATTTGCTGCTGATGCGGATGGCGGATATTACCTACATACGTATCCAACCGGTCTTTGATTTTGTAGCACAAAATTTTTATTTGTAGATGATTAGTAAAAGACATTGCTCTGAAGCCCACATTGTTTCATTATTGGTTACGTTATTAAGATAAAAATGTTGGTTGGCACAGTTTCATTTTCAAACAAAATACATAACACGCCGCTTATGTAATTTACAGTAAAAATACAGTCAACAGTTCTCATGAAGCGAGAAAATTGGATCATATTTTTAAAAACATAATCGTTGCAATTAAACTTTGTATATGCCGCTTTCTATCGATGATACAGAAAAATTTAACAGAAGTGGTTGGTATAAATGAGCACGTTCATGTTAATAAAATGAATTCTAAAGTATATTGTACGAAACTATTGATTGGCAAAAGCTTAAATCGGTAAGTGTTGATATTTTAATATTTATTATACAATTAAATCCTAAGCATAAATATTTTAGCTTTTCATCAGGAAAGTAATTTTTAAGACTCTTCTAAATTTTAGAAATCTTAACCGTAACTAAAACGCATCTGTATGATAAGAATACCAGACAAAATTTAATGTGAACGCCGCAGTTAAGGTGCGTAGCTTCAAAGTCATTTAGTGTTTAAATTTGTACCAGCTAACTAGGAGTATCTCAGGTGTCGAATGCTGTTACAATATGAAGCAAAATATGAACAGATGCTTACAATTAAAATATTTAATTCATCAAGATTAGCTCAAAAATCACTTTTTATTTTAAAATGACGATAAATCACTTTGTAAAAAAGCTTTAAAGACTTGTTGTTATTCACAGACTCATTTAAATTCATACAAGTGTATCCTTGAAACAAGTTGAATTTAAAACTAAGCTCATATAAATGTTTTTACTTAATAAAATAAATATATCGATATAATAAATAAAATATTGTAAAAACATCGACAACTATGTAAGCTTGTGCAAAACATTGGTGAATATTAGTGAATACTACACGGAATATAAAAAATCACACACCATTCATAATTCTGGGGTAGGTAAAAATGAGTAATGAAACAATGCAATTTGAACACAATAATCGAATACAATAATACATAATAATGTATTTAACAGTAGAATAGGAATCAGATGAACGCAAAGGAAGTGACAAATATTTCTTAATCTAATAAATACGAATACGGATATAACAAATATTTAAATGTGTATATGCAACAGAATCATATTATTGAGCATGCCTATAAAAAATAACTTATAGTATGATTTACCGCTTTTACGAATTGAGGTTGCATTACGATAGCGAAATCATACAGAATACTCATATTTAAATTCTGTAAAAATTAAAAAACAAAGTATGTAAACCAAGGAAATAACAAAAGTTTTAGCGTCAGTTATTTATTTTTATTTGCAATAACTGTAATAAAAGTTTGCAGATAGAGTGTTCTTTACTTTCGAAACAAATAAATTAGATCGAAAAACATAAACTGCATTCATGGAAAAACGATCTGCGTTGGGTTTTTAAATATCTAAACCTAATTTAAAAAAAAAAATGAATGTAAAAAATGCAAAAACGTAAATATTTTAAATGCGTAGAGCAAAAGTCTGACGTTTTAAAACTGGAAGAGAAACTTTACTTAAGTTTAATATAAATGAATGAATAAATCAGATGTTGATCCAATTTCAACATTTCTTTAATTTTATCAAGTGATAATTTACTTTTTTATTATTTTTTCTTAAATGATAAAAGCACGAATTAAGAAGTGTAAACACCAATAACACCATAGTAGGTTGTTAGGAATTTCAGCAACAAAGACCCAAGACCTAAGATTTTCCGCCATCTTACCCAACAGTTATACAATATTTAAACTTACTATTTTGTGCGTGTTTTATTATTACGAGTATTTTTGAGAACAAAATATAGGTTTTCTTTGGCAAAAGTCTTGTTCTTGTCATAGTAAAATTTTACTAGCAATAAAAAGTAACTGACATCCATTAAGGCAGTTGCAAGGAATTTAAAAGAGTCAGCTGTGGAAATATTTCTACCTTATTGGAAAATAAAATAGAGATATTAAATACAATTTTTACGTATATAATTTCTGTTGAGACCAGCTAAAAGTAAACAATATTGAGACGTTCAAATTGTCCAATTACAGGTTAGAAAGGTTCCACTGCATTTTTGTACTAATAATTTGGTGAAAGGTACACCATTTAATTAATTGCTTATTTCACTGTATTGACAATATCAGCAAAAAATATTAGATTAATATTTAAATAAAAACAGATCCAACAATTTTTTCCAGTGAGTTTGATTAAATGAAATAATTTTCGCTATGCAAGGTTTGCTTTAGGTGTACTTATTGGTTTAACGTCGTTAATTATATTTTAATTGCGATTAACTAAGCAAAAGGAGGCAGGTTATCTGTAATTGTCCGCTACAAACTAAAATAGTTCAACGAAAATGACTCAGAACTAGTTAAAATGTAAACGTTATAGTTAAAAGTTCCAACTTTTCAGAACTACTAATAATATGAGCTGCTAAAATATAGTTTTATTATTATTGCTAAAAACTTATTACCTGTATTTATTTTTGAAGAATTAAACTACCTTACTCATAACTACCGGCAGCCCTTAAATCAATAAATAAAGGACTTTGTGTGCCCTTTTCACTGCAATCAATTGTCATAAAAGTACCTAAAATTTCGATGTTTATGTGGAATAACAATGATTTAGTTACATACTGGTGAAACCTGTCTTCACCGTCAAAATATTTACATTCTTTCCAATTTATCTGTCACGCAGTAGCATTTTATATTACACTCTCTATTTTATAGTTTGCAACACTCTAGAAAATCAATGTCGATTTTTAATCATTCCTACCTATCTACATAATTTACCGGAATTTTGAACTTTCTTCAATACTGGACCAATTTCATCGTGCCATATATCATTCGAAAGGTAATCACTAGTAGATTCCAAATAACATAATGCGCCTCTATTTCTACTAACAGTTTCCATGACAACGGCATTTTAATTTTTAAATCCCGCCAAAAATGTGTTGTATGGGTCACAATCAAAAAACAAAAAAAATGGTGTCTGCTTATTTTTAAAGAGCTTTCAAATGATATATCACTTGACAAAATCCATTAAATTTTTTAAATTTTCAATTAAGTTTTTTCGAAATTATTTTAAAATTAATAACTATCGTGCGTGCACACTATGTTATTTAGATTTGCCTAATCGTTACCGTTCGAATGGTATATCATGTTTGCGTAAGTTTACTGAGTGACCGGTCGAAATCTTCATTTAACACAATATTTAAAGTTTTCGCGGGAAATTCAAAAAATTCAATATTAAATTTTTGGATTTATTGAGAATATCAAAATACCTGTGCGTAAATCTTCACAACTAACCCGTTTACGGCTTCTTCCCTTTAATTTACAACCTATAAATTGTCAGCTAAAATTTGGCGGAAAATTCAAAATGATAATTTGGCTGTTAAGGCTGCCATTAAACAAGGGCTTTAGCCCTTGTTTTCAGTTATATAATATATATATAGTTCATGATGAGATAAAAAATAGGAATTTTAGAAACAGCTATTTTTTTAATGCAACTGCGATTTAAAACTGTGTAGAATGTTAAATGCTACTTCTAGGTTAAACTTATTTTTAGTTGTCTAAAATTTAATTACAAATATACTGTGTAGTATGGTCCCAACGTCGGTGTTTTAAAACTAACCAAATCAAATTTAATTTAAAAATTAAACATTAATATGTTTAAAATAGGCGCAATCAATTAAAGCGACGAAAAACATATTGAGATGTACAATTAATTGTATTATATTGTAAATGAGATATTTTGTCAAGATATAATGTAATTATAGGTATTTTTAGACTTTTTTAAAATTTTGGTTCTGTCAAAAACATTACAAGTAAGCATTCAAAGTTTAATATTTTGAAATAATGTTGAAGCAAAAGATTCCAAACGTTTCTATAATGAGTTTTTCAGTTTGGATTTCCTAAGAATAATTTTCTATTAAATTATTCAAGTAGAATTCCTTCTAGGTTTCCTTCTGTAAAAATTCCTAACATTCAAAACGTTTTCTTCTTCCTTAAGCGTCTAGATCTTCAGGGAATTTCGAACGGGGCTAAGTTTGTTCTGAGTTCTGAGAAAAATTGTTAACGGGATTGTGATTTACAGAGTGGAAGTGATTATGCGCCCTTGAGCTACAGGCTACAATTACTTTTAATTAGACACAATTTAAACCAAAGCTATAACTTTGTCTTGCAATTAAATATTGTGGTCACATTTTGGACGTGTAAAATTCCTTTACGTAATTTATGAATCAAGTAAATTAAATATTCCTTTTAGTTTAATAATAATTAAACTAATAGGAGCCACAAATGGAGCAGATCTGCTTAACAAGCAGTATAAATCTCGTGTCAAAAATTTAAAGTTGCGTTTAAATAGTACCTTATTCAATTTAGTTTTGACGCAAATATAGTTTTTTCTAGAACTTATTATTCTTCCTAAGTCAAAATATTTTTTTATCTACCAAATTATCACTAAATATTTTTAAATTGACGCATGTAATAAGGTATGCAAATGCGACTGACTAATTTTGTATTTTTAATGAATAAATAATTTTGAGATTATACACTTTAGTTAAATAGCTTTGCTACAAGCTTGTGAATTTTGTGAAATGTAAAATGCTACTTAATGTTTACTAAAACCCACTGCAAAAGTTGTTAGTAGCACTATCAAATGTACCGTGCGTCGTGCTTGTACAGTAAATATTATTATTAAACAAGACCCTAATTACCTATTTTTTAAATCAAGCCATGTTATTTTATTGGAAACTAACACAGTGCTAATTTAAAAAATTTAAGTTTGATATTCATTGTTATTTTAGATGAATCTAAAAATATAAATGAGTGTGATAGAGTGATTTGCCTCACTTATCAGGGTCGCCTATTTCTTGCATGCAAGTGAAAGTTATTGATGTAGTAAACGCTTCTTACTAGTAAATAAGGTAAATATATGAGCTTATCCTATCAAAAGTAATGACAAATTTATTTTACATTTAGTTGGTTTAATTGAAGTTAAATAAAATACTAACATATTTTATACCAATTTGTTCTTTGCAAAATAAAAGGGGTCCTTCTAAAATAGGGTCGCATCGTTTTTCGTGATTTATTAAGTAACAAGAAACTTGTCACAGCTTGTTTATTTTAGACACTTTAATGCACAAAGTGCTTTAATCATTTTATTTAATTAAATATCCCCATATAATCAATTCTGATTTTACATGAAAGTAAAGTTTAAATTTTAATTACGTGTAATAATTTAAGAATGTTTGCACATCACGCAGCAAAGCGTCTTTAGACGCCA
Organism: Dicyrtomina minuta; assembly: GCA_949802685.1. Classification (NCBI taxonomy): domain Eukaryota; kingdom Metazoa; phylum Arthropoda; class Collembola; order Symphypleona; family Dicyrtomidae; genus Dicyrtomina; species Dicyrtomina minuta. The sequence goes on along the minus strand of OX461808.1, from coordinate 133,687,647 downwards.
AGAAATACATTTTGTGCAACTAAAATTTAGTCCGTAAGTTGCGAGAAATGCATAGTCAAATAAAAAATCTAATTAACAGTTACGTGTAAAATAACACGTAATTGTTAGTACATCAACAGAAATTGTTTTATTTCGATATTTCTTAAATCTCTTTATCTAAACATTTAGTGAACATGACGCCGCTTAGAGATTAAACGAACTACTTACAATATCGTGTAGCACAGTTCGGAAGATTTAAAAATTGGATACACAAATTGGTACGGGACAGAACAAAACACATTGTTCACTACGAAAAATTAAACAATAATTTGCATATCGTCAGTACAGATCCAAAACCAAAATTAGGCTGAAATTACGAATTTTTGAGCAAAATCAAAAATTTATAATTTTCAAATTCCCGGAAACTACTTTTAAGATAATATATCCTAACGATCAAAAAACTTTAAAATTATTGGAAAGAGATGAAAAATGTAGCTTGCAGATTCAATCTAAGACCTAAATAGGCATTTAAATAAAGCGTCAATTAATTATTATTAATTAACATTATCAAGGTTTTTTCAAAAAATTTGTGTCTAAAGCTAGTTAAAACTTGATCAAAAAAATACTGTGTACTGTTGCATCTTTTGTCTGTTGCTGTTCTTTAGCTGGCAGTGAAAATTTAACTTAATAGTTAAAAATTCTAACAGATAAAATAAACGATCGATTTTGAACTACTGAAAACATCATTAATTTTAAATTTTAGTCAGGCGCACACTACGAATTTACTATAACTTCAAGATCAATGTTTTATCACTTTTTATAGTTTAATACTATTTACAATAAAAAGCTATTCATGTCTGTGTAAAAAAATTCCATTTCCATTCATTTTTTTGGCTTTTCTTAATAGTAGGTATACAAAAACTGAACTCAGTTATATTTTTTTTGGTATTTTTGCGTTACTGTGCGTACAAATATTATTTTTAGAGCACTATCAGGACTCAGGTTTAAGTAAGACAACCAACATTGAACAGCGGACATCGTCATATACTTTATTGTTAATTGTTTTTTAAACTAAATGACAGAAGTCTGCCTTGATTAACGAAGCTTAGTTAGGTCTTTGTGTCAATAGCATTGCAAATTAGCCTAATAAATAGCAAATCAATTTAGCAAGTTCGTTCAGTAAGTTGTAGTAAATGAATGAATTCCCGCTGTGCGTGTTTGCCTTGCATGTATTGGTTAAACGCCGGTATTAATTTTATAAACTTTGCAGCTGCAACTATTATTTGAAATTCAGAAAGGCTCTGTGTGTGTGTAAGTGGTTAGTTTATTGATATGATACGGTGATAGCCCTGAAGAACGCAACATACAATTTTTCTGCAAGATTTCGTCGGTAAAGGAATAAATCTGCTTCTATTAAGTGGTAATTTTAATGCAGGAAATCAAATTGAATTCGCTTCTTCATTGACGACATGTCAAAAAAAACCAATTGTTTTATTGCTGCACAATTAAACTAACCATAATTAGGAGCACTATGGCCTCCGCAAAGAGTACACATTTTAACAGTCAATGTCGATAAAAATCATCATTGTAGGCAAATTTAGGCTCACACACTACGTTTTATGACAACCATGCAACCAAAGCTAAAGTTTGGCATTTTGTTTTAATGTGTTCCCTTTGTAAGCTAAAAACAAACTAACACATCCTTTGTCTCCAAAAGAAGACCTTTTTCCTAGAATTTAATGGACCCAAAAACATTAAAGGGCTATGCTAGGACAGTTCTCGGTTATTAAATGAATTTAAATTAGCAATACCTTAATTGTGACTACTAAAATTAAAAGTTTGCACCTAGTTTAGAGCTAATTCTGTATAGATAAATTTAGTTTTATTAGGTAACCATAAATTTTTGATTCTATTTAGCAGATTCATTATTATCTACTAAAAACCGCATTCAAGACAAGTTTCAATCACGAATTTTTTAGGTGTATATGTTTCAAAAGCATAACTCAAACCTTAATTATATATTTTTTATTTCAGTAGCTTTGATTCTTAAAACTAATTTAAACGCTGTTTGTGAAATTAACGGTCATGAATACCAAACTACATAATGTGTAGCGGTTTTAACTTCTTCAGCTACAGACTCTAGTGTGAAATCATACGTAGAAATAACAAATGAAAGCTCACAAATCACACCTACCAAGAGCAAAACAACTGCGGTCTAAATTATTGGTAAATTTCATTTGCTATTTTCGGGCTCCCATTGCATTAGTTCAGAGTAACTCCCGAAAGGAGTTTTTAAATTTTAGACAGTACTAATTTTTTTTTTTATTTTTCTTACTTGGTAACATTACCTGCATTTAGATATTAACTCAGTTGATTACAATTAGTGCTACACTTACAATCAGGTAAACAAGAATTGAAAATTGATAAAAGTTACAAGTTACTTTTGAAAAATTTGTCCTCAGAGTCAGAGTTAGATAAATCCTTATTAGGGGTTGGTTTTGTGTTTTACAGGTGCACTTACAGAGTTTTTTAAGTATAAGCTTGTTTACGAATTTTGATTCAATTACGGTGTTATATTTATTCCAAAAAATAAAAAAATTTCGACGCCGCTCACTATTTTCGTGGATCCAGGGAATATTAAAAATCCAGTGGAATTGGCTATGTTTCATCTTTTATAAGTTACGGCAGAAAGGTGCAGTCCCACCCTTAACATTTAAATGTGGATAATACCATCGCTTTTAGCAACATTATTCTCACGTAAACAATTTAAATTGGCGTTTATCTACAACCAAATTCAAGCCAGATTTGACGCAAAAACTGTGTTTGCTAGAAACCTTGAGTGGGATAAAATAATTTCATTATTCTTTCAAACTCTAAATTACTTTCCGACTTACTAAATTAATACCTAATTGATTAAAATTGACGAAAGTACTTAATAAGGAAGGCAAATACGATTATATATTTTTAACGAATGAATAATAATGAGATTACAACCTCCATATAAATAGTTTTGCTACTTGCACTACTAATGCTGAATTTTAGTGGAATTCAACATTCTTATTAAATTCAAACCTACTACTGTTACCTAATTAGTACTAAAAGCCACTGTAGAAGGTTCGAAGACCCTAATAGGCATTTAAATAAAGCGTCAAATTAATTTACATTAATAAATTAGTATAATTATGTTGAGACCATTTCTCCGTGAGTTCAGTTCGTATCACACGCAGGTAAATTCAGATTTAGATGTGCTAATCTACGGTTTTGGTTACACATTTGCATGAGTTAGTAGCATGACTTGTAGTAAAATGAATTAAAAATTACCCATTTTGTGAATTTAGGTGTACTATATTTTTGTGTATCTAAAGTTTTAGAATATTACGATGACTTCAGAAATCAAAAATTTGAGTTAAGTTGCAACATAGATGCAACAAGATTTTAAAGTTTGTCAAATGTCGAATGCCTTTTTATGCCTTAAGTTATTTACGATTAGATTAAAAGATTATTTTGTACTGTGCTGCGTCTGTTGCTGTGTTTTAGCTTACGTAAAAATGTAATTCAATTGTTAAACATTTTAATATTGAAAAGGTGCAATAAAATTTATATTACTGAAAGTAATATGAATATCACTTTGCTTTAGGGTAAATAAGAATTGATAATCACGTCAAAATCAATGTTTTTATAACCTTTTAAAGTTTAATACTAATAACAAAAGGAAGCTATTGATTTCTGTGTAAACAAATTATATTTATTTATTTTTGCTCGTTATGAATGGTAGGTTTTCCAAAACTTAACCCAGTTAAATTTTATCTACGATATTTTAGAGTTACTACGCGCTTAAACATTACTTTTACGACACTATAAGGACTCAGGATTCATTAAGACAACCAGCAGTGAAAAACGAACATCGTTATATATTTTTATTAATATTGGAATGTTTTATAAAGATGTTTGGATGTACAATACTTTAACTTGATTGCTATATTTATTTTTCTACTTTGAGTCGTCGGTCATTTTTGTTTACAAAACATTTGAATACATTGAAAGCGTAAATGTCGTTTATAGTACACAGCGGAAGGATTAAAACTGTAACGCTATTTAAAATATATTTACCAATTTGTATACTTATATTGGCGACTGTTGAATTTTTCAGTTGCCTTGAATTTATTTACTCTGGATTGATGCAGAACAAGCCAGCAGTAATGTTAATTTTTAAACAATCATTTCGTTGCATTTAGCTACCATATCAACAAATTATCTGACTTACGTAAGTCGTATTATTCGCAAGCTAAAACGAAAGCGGCGTTTAGGTAAACTAGAGGTTCTATGTATGTAGTCCGAGCGTCTTTAGTCCGAGTCCGAAACCCGTAGGCCGAAAGTATTTTGTCCGAACGTCTTTTGTCTGAAAGTCTTTTGACCGAACGTCTTTAGTCCGACACCGTTTTTGAAATGAAATTCACTAAAGCGAGAGCGTAGTAAGCCCTAATAAAATTTACTATAGGATTATTTAACGTTAAATAATAGTAATGACAAAATTAATAAGTAGTCATGTTAAAAAATAATCAACGTGGAAATAAAATTGCAATTAAAAACAATATGAAAACATAGAATTGCCGACAAAAACTTAAAAATGTTCTCGTAGTGTTGGTCAATATACTTCTGATCTACACGCTCCAGTCTTGCGTTCTGAATACTCGACTTACGGCTTCTAAACTCGCGCTGACCGCATTCTTGCTCATGATTGTCACGCTGCCAATGAAGTTGTTTATATTGCAACATAACATTGCACTTATTTATCTCAGGATTTAATTCTTCCATGAAGTTGTTTATTTTGAAATAATAACATTCAGCTTGCGCTTGGCTCCGGCTCTCTCTAGCAATTACTTGTTCGTGGCAATCTCTAAAATTTTATGGAAAATACATTACGGGTATACCTCTTGGTAGTTTTGTTGGCTGTACTGGCCTCTATTTTAGTGTCATTAAAATAATTTAGGAGTGACTGAATGCAGGAGTATCCGTCAACTTGAGTATCTTAAATCTAGTCAAAACATCGTCTACCGGGAGAAATGCCAATCCTGTAAGGTTTCGCACAGCCTTTCGAACGAACAACGATTCAGTCTTCAATATATGTCGCTACTGTTTTGCCAGTTGCCAGCACTCCGAGGTTTCAAGAAGTTTCTTTTTCGGACAAACAACTTCGGACAAAGGACTTTCGGACAAAAGACGTTCGGAAAAAAGACGTTCGGACAAAAGACGTTCGGACAAAAGACGTTCGGACAAAAGACTTTCGGACTAAAGACGTAAAATTCAAACACAAAAATTCGGACTAAGGACATTCGATCTACAGACGCGAGACCAAACTAAAATGTAAAATGTAGTTTTTGAATTAATTATAATATATCTAAATCATTCTTTGCTTTTGTAATGTTTTAAAATTGCAGAAACAACTACTGGATTAAGTATGCTAACAATATTACTTCGTTTAAAATATGAGAATATAGATTAAACTCACTAGTTTGAGCAGTTTTTATTATTTTCCATTCCTATTTTTGTGGTATTAGTTTGCATTCATGTCTAAATTACAATTTTTGGCACTCGCAAATCCAAATATAAGGGAGTTCTTGGGGCCGACAGAAACTATCACTATTAACGAGAATCCTTTGTAACCGCTTAACTGTTTTTAAATGGAAACTTAAGCCCAAAAGCAAGTCAACAGTTTCATGCAGTTTGGATATTTAGTTATCTGCACTTCTTACAGTTTGGTATTAGTTCACTGTTTGTTAATTATAAAAGACCAAATACGTTTATAGAATAATTGGGTAGTACAGAAAAGCTTTCACTGTTGACAGGAAAAGACCTATTTGTGAAAGAAACATAAATAGTTTTAAACCTGATTAAAGTGTTATATTTAGTAATTAAATTTAAAATGTTATTATGGTCCTATGTCTTTAGTTCGAAAACGCTTTGTACGAATGCATTTAGTCCGAAAATATTTGTTCGAAAAATTGTGCATTTTGTACGACAGCATTTTGTACGAAGAGTCTTTGGTACGAATGGTCTTTTGTACGAATGGTCTTTTGTACGAAAAAATCACTGTCCGAACTGGTGTCCGAATTGTGTACAAAGGTACTAAATAGTGTGAGTTAGTGTTGTCAATGATATTTCCACGAAGCAGTAATGTTTGAAGTACTCAGTAGGGAATACCAAGTCTTTTACAAGGGTGTTGGCACTAATTTTATTAGTCGACCGAATAACAGTCAGTATTAACCACAAGCCATGCAGATTCAGACTCTACTGACTCAGAGGGTACTGCCGTCACTGAGGATGACGATGATGACCTGCTCTCAACTCAGATTATTCCTCTCTTCCCTGCAGCAACCATAAGCCATGCAGATTCAGACTCTAATGACTCAGAGGGTAGTGTCGTCACTGACGATGACGATGATAACCAGCCCGCAACTCCTCAACCGACCACACAACGTCGGGCCTCTCCAGTTATTGTTGCCCCTCCAAAGCAAGCAAAGACAAACAAAAGGACAAACCATGCAACAACAGATTCACCCGTTGCAAAGAGAACACGTAGCCGTAAATAAACAAATACTGTTGTATATTATGTACCTATTATTGACTTATTTTCAATTTTTTTTATTAATATTTCGTTATTTTATTCGTCACGCCAAGTAATTACGTCAAGATTATGTAAAATCACTCTTCTTCAATTTGTATGATTGATTCAATTGATGTTTTGTATAATAAATTTGTTTTAATAAAACATTCCAGAAACATTGTTACTAAAATTATGGTTTTTCGCACAAAATGCATTCGTACAAAAGACCCTTCGTACAAAAGACCATTCGTACAAAAGACTCTTCGTACAAAAGACCATTCGTACAAAAAACTTTCGTACAAAAGAACCTTCGTACAAAATGCATTTGTACAAGTCGTTTCGTACAACGCGTATTCGAACTAAAGACGCGAGACCGTTATTATGCCTTTTTTTGTTAACTTACCTACTTTATTGTTTTTTATTGTACGCCCTGTGTACTACTCAATCTTAGACCTCCTAGACCTGTGTACCATTACCAGCCATCCACTGATGCTTGCTCGATTACTGTTTCAAAAACTTCAGTAGTTTAATTTATTATTCGTTTATCTGAGTAACTACTAAACTTTTGGTATAGCTTGATTTTTGCCTTGTATGTATTCTAAAAGAAGGCCCAAGTTCACGTGTCACGAATCTTTGAAATTAACATCGTGTTGATAATAACGCTCAAGTTATAAACAAGTTTAACAAAAGTTACAATCGTTAAACAATTTTAGATAATAAATGAAAACCTAATTTAAAAGATTGCGAGAATGCGAAATTATTGGCATTCGAATTTCAGAATAGGGTTTACTAGCAAGCCCTGCGTCTGTAGATTGCACAACCAATGCTTCTGCACATCTTTTCGTTCTACATTTGAATTTGGTCAAAACGTGAAAAGACCGTCACCAAAAAACTGTATTTAAATTAGGCCCGCTCTCAAGACTAAAACATTTTGAAACAAATTTAATTTAGGCAAATTGGACTGTGGATTTAAATGTTACCTTTGCACAATAACAGCTAATAGCACGATGTCAATATTTTGAACCGCGGCAGATACGCCACTCACTATACGTTTGTGTGATTAGAAAGTTTTTGAGTCAATTAATTTTTAATTAAACTCAATTTATACTATACTGACATATTGGAAGCATAGTGTAGCAATTTAGTTTTATAATTACGTTCTATTTCCGTCGTGCAAGGCTCACAATACATAATTAATATAAACAATTAGCGCCGTCAATTGTCTTGTAGCTGTGACGTGTTTTTATAATAAAGGAGACTAATTGTTAGTTTTAATATATGTTTGCCACCGTTGTCTATTGAATTTAGGAATTTTATTTAGAATTCATATATTCAAAATAAATTAGGCAGTGGTACTTTCTTTTTATTCTACAATGCTCTATTTACGAATAATTTCAGATCTTCTTCAGCGATACAAAAGAAACTAGTACGATCCCGTGCCAATGACTAAGAAGTTTTTCTGAGTTACTGTCTTCCTGAACATTCAATCAGCTACAACGCATTGTGGAACTGCAGTAGAAAGTAAGTACACAACCAAATATGAGTTTAAAGTCGAGTATTGATCTTTAGTTATTGAACACATAAGCGTATATTTTTAATTTAATTGGCTAAGCAAGTTTATGAATTTATAAAATGTGAATGTTGGATACTTTCATATAAACAGTATGATTTATGGTCTTCATAGGTTTAGCGCCGGTTGTATGTTTGCAATTGCAATTTGATTGCCCGGTTTCAAAGAGATAATTTACAAAATTGTTCTCAAAAGAACACGTAAACTAGAATAAAGACATTAAAATGCTGGGAAAATCGACTGACATGGGAACCTACCCTGCTTGAACACATGGATTTAAACGAATTGTATCATAACGTCTTCTACTGTGGCTAGTAACTCCTGCTAGTATAGTCGTTCGGGTGCAAAATGGCCTATCTCCATTTTATTCGAATTTGCATTTTCGAAATTTTCTTGAAAAAAAAAGTCAAGAAATTTCAGTTGGAATATCAGTGTGAAATTTAAGTGAAAGCAGGGTCCCCTCTTCTATACTTTCGTGAAAACGGATAAATTATGACATGGAGTAAATGTAGTGTTAAAATTATGTTTGCAAAAAATTATCATCTTTCTGCAACTGATTATACTAAAAACAGTTCAACTGCAATGATGTCGTCTATAAATGACGTCATAGAAATTTTCCAGGTATAGGACCGCATCAGCTTAAACATTGTGTAAATGGCTATTCTTAACATTGGATGTCTTAAATATCCAAGGCTTTCAGAATGATTTACTATGACCTATTTCTTTTGTAAAATTTGAAGTCGATTAACATTGCTTTCATAAATTCCATTGAACCACGTATAAATTTCAGGAACTGTCCATATATGACATTATAAGGAGGTTCAATACTTGGATATTTAAGACATCCCATGTTAAGGATAGCCATTTACGCAATAATTAAGGGCCATCCATATATTACGTTTTAACTTCTACAGGGAGGGGGTTCAGCTGAATGAAGCAATGAAGCAGAAGCTGCAGGGAGAGGAGAGCACTTTAAAAATAATGTTTTAAGTAGTTTTTTTTATTTCTAAATTCTTTATACCGGCAAATCAAAGCAGATACGTAATAAATAAAATGCAACGTGTAGTATAAAATTTATTTCTTCGAAATTTATTAACTTTTATAGGGAGAGGAGGCAGCATTGATAAATGAAAATCTGGTAATGATTTAGGGGGACGGACAGGGTTTAGCACAAAAATCTAAAACGTAATACGTGGAACGTCACCTCAGGGGGAAGGTTGTATTACGACCTTATAGTGAGGTGACCTTGTAGCATATAACGTCACATGCTGTTATAAAAAGTTCTAATGATCTAACGACAAACAGAGCTAAAAATAGTGAATTAGAACCTAAATCATGCTAGTGTAAGCTAATGGTTACAAAATTGCATAAGTAGCTACATGTCACTCATGCAAATATTGCACAACGTAATTGTTGAAAGCTTCCGCAGTCCGGTGAATACGAGCGCGGTAACACACCCACACACATAATTTTGCCGTTGGCCTTGAAGATTGGGTGTGCGTTTCATAATATTTTTGCATGTTGCTATAAACAGGTAAACTATCATGTAGACCATTGCGTGGGGCATTGTGATTGACGTGCTTACAGTAAGGGTGACGTTATAAAAAGTGACCATATAGTCTGGATATTGACTAAATATATTAAATCATTAGGTGCTTGCCGGCGAAGTGAAAAACATAACACTATAACAAGAGTGACCCTATAAGGTGAGTGCTTATAAGAAGGTTCGACTTTATATGGATAGTAACAGCTAATATATTAAGCTAAAAGCTTATGACAGGGAGGAGTGATACAAAAACTAGAAGATTTCAATGACGTCATTTATGGACGACATCATTGCAGTTGAACTGTTTTTAGTATGATCAGTTGCAGAAAGATGATAATTTTTGGCAAACATAATTTTAACACTACATTTACTCCATGTCATAATTTATCCGTTTTCACGAAAGTATAGAAGAGGGACCCTGCTTTCACTTAAATTTCACACTGATATTCCAACTGAAATTTCATGACTTTTTATTTCAAGAAAATTTCGAAAATGCAAATTCGAATAAAATGGAGATAAGCCATTTTGCACCCGAACGACTATACTAGCGGTAGTTACTAGCCACAGCAGAAGACGTTATGATACAATTCGTTTAAATCCATGTGTTCAAGCAGGGTAGGTTCCCATGTGAGTTACATCTCAACATAGTTTTAGAACATATACTTTAAGCAATAAGGCACCTGTAAAAATCAACAGTATAAATTGGTAAGACTGAAACCACTAGTTTAATTACGTTTATTATGAATCAATCAAATTAGTGAATTCTTTAGGTCCGTTTTAACCGATATCACGTATAGTTATTTTTAGATACCAATATCACGCTGACAATATTTTTTAGGACAATAATTATAGTTTCATGCATACTATTAGATCAGTCATATTGTAGAAAGTATTATGTAATGTTAAACCAATACCTTTTTTCGTGCCTTACAAGGAAAACCTCATGGGAGAAAAATTACTTTCTACTCCTTCCAGTCTACCTACAACAAAAGCATCAACAGGTATGCAATAATTTTAAAACAAAATGTGCCAGAACAGTAAGCAATCGGATGAGCTAGCCTAAATTAGTAAAAGTAGTGTCCAAAGTTTTGTTTTAATTTATTACTGTTACTGTTTTAATCTGATATAAAGAATTTCTGTTGTATAATACGAATGTTAATTTTTTTTATCCATATATGGCGATAATAGTTTTTGAAACCGAGTAATCTGTAAAAGCCTTATAACAACTCATATTTATTTAAATTGATGGTGACCAATGAAATTATTGTGTTAGCACAGCAACATGAATTATTAGATTTTAATAGTACTTAAAAAGGAACACGAGGGTAACATTAATTTAGAAATTTAGATATTTCGAAAATAAATAAGTATATACTAATGTGAATGAGGTATTGATTACAATGCCGAACGTTAAACGAAATAAAACAGGTGAATAGACAATTGAGCGAGTCATATGTATCGTTGGATATTATATCAGGTGCGCTCAAGAATTCTCACCTGATAATCACTGAATCATTGACATCCCAATTTGAAATTTAATTTAAATAGTTCACCCAATAAGTGGATTATGCAAACACAATGATGTGAACACACCTTGCATTTTCCTACTGACTTATGACTTATTTGCTTACCTTTGTAAGATTCAAAGGCCAGCTAGGAATTAAGATGTAATTAGCAACAGAATTCTATGCCTCAAGGCACGGTTTCGATAAATGTCTTGTCGCCCTCTTCCATGCTAGATTGTTAAGTTTGAATATAGCGTGCCGAGCGAGCCCTGAAATCTGTAACAAAATATATTTAGAAGCTTGACGTCGTCAAAAAGATTTTTAAAGTTTGTGCAGATGACGTATGTTAACTGATTGTTATCTTGTGCCAGATAAAACAGATACAAAAATGTTATTCATACCATTAGGCAACTTAAATGCAGTATTCGTATTTCTTGATAGTACAATAGAAAAAGCATAATATTGCTAAACTTGCTCCTTTGCTATTCTATAAACTTGATATGAATAACATTTTGCCTCTGTATTTCTTGAAATTTTGGCATTTTTAAGGCTTGCAATTGTTTCTAATAATCAAAACTAACAATGTGTACTCTAGACTGCAAATAATACTGATAACTCCTGACTTTTATTTTTATCATCTTAAAAACTAAAGAACCAAGAAGATAAGTAATAACATACATTTTTAAATAATTGCTAATTTCAACAAATATAAATTCATTAGTAGCAGTATACAGCCAGGTGGGTTACTGAATTGATTTAGGCCACACAGAGTTGGATTGAGAATTAAATTGTGCAATGGGGCTAACAGTGAAGAGCGTCGTCAAAATGGTCGTCTGTACTTGCATAAGGCTAAAACAACCTTTTTGTTGTTCAGCCTAAAGCCCTCATCTGTCGACTCGCGGCTAGGCACACCTGCGTAAGGTGATTCGCACGGATTTGCCAACATTTTAAAGCAAGTTAAGACCAACCAGCATAATAATCGGACTATGGGTCTTCCCGCGTGTTTGCAGATTTTACTACTGAGGAGGGTAGACCGTTGAAGTTAAAGATGACGGTAATACATAAGCTGAATATTAGGAAGTATTTATCTTGATAACTCAAGACTTTAAACAGTATTTATTAATATGATTACGCAGTCCAATTAGTTTTTGAACAGTAAAATATGTAAAACAAATGGCTCACTAAAATTCTTCTACTCGTAATTAGAAATTGTTAACCCAACGCATTAAATCATTCAGTTTGGAGTTTTTTGCTTTTCATTCTCTAATTACTGCGATGGCGCTTTGCGGTTTTACTACCGGTAGAGTTTCTGTTGAGTAATTTTGTTTTAAAGTACTAAGCTTTGATTAATTAAACATTTTTTCGAAATACATGGCTAATTTTAGTCAAATCGATTAATTTTTTAAACACATATTTCAAGTAGATTTGTTTTTGCAATTGGAAACATTTACGGTCAAAGGTCCGACTTCAAGTTAATTAGATTCACCTTTAAAGTTTAAGAAATAGCTTGATGCCGTTCGGAATTTTATTAAATCTCTGGCACATTACTCTAAAAGAGATCAGACAACTACAGCAATCCTGAGAGTTATCAGTGCAGGTGAAAATTTGTTTACGACTGTGTTCAGTATTATTAGGCATACTACAATTTTTTAATTTTCATGAACTTATTTTAATTCTACTGAAGTAATTATTGTATTGTATACTAAAAATGTAAGTACATTTTCTGATTGCAGTGTAAGAAGTGAGTGTATACATATGTACGTTGAGGTGGTCGTACCATCGTGTTTGTATCCGTCTGACTGTTGAAAACAGTACTAATTTTTTGAATGATTGGACACAAATAAAACTCAACCTAAACAGTTACGACGGTTAATCTGATTGACTTTTAATTTAAGCAAGATTCACACTACTTTTAATTTAAGTTGCACACACTGGCAAATAGTAGTTATTTTAATACAGTGCAGCGCGAGCGCGGCAATCATCAACGTGATTTTTTTTTAAATTGTGAGCAATAATGGTTTTTCAAATATTTTAGGTACATTTTAAATTACAATATTTGTCTTTATTTTAAACTTTACTCCCTAATTACTCAAAATCATTCATAAAACTTTTTCTAAAATAGATTTATCTTAAACCTAAAGCATTTACAATAGCATTTTCTAATTAAAGGGTGTAAGATTTATTTCATAACTTTATTTTAGAAAATCGTGTTCTGTTTCTTGTACACCAAGCAATTCGGGTACTGCATATTACAATAAAATAGTAACAAATAAAAGTCAAAATTACTTACATATGTATAAATGCTTGAAACTTTATTTTTGAGTTTTTTCAACGTAATTAAAATCAAAAGCAAGGTAAAAATGCTCCTCTTAGAAATACCTACCTTAAGTACTGCGAAATTTGTTGATGCTCTGAAAAAGCGAAACTTCGCTTGGAATCTAATTATTTGTAAATTGTGTTATTAAAATCCCCCAGTGTTAAAACTTTTTAAAATCAAAACATGTATTTTTTTACCAACAAAAGAGATATTCAAGACATTAACTTGATGTTTTGATTTTAGAAACTTAGCAACTAAACCTTATTTATTTTTAAAATATGATATTGGTGATATTAATTAATTTGTTCTGATTGCAGTTATTTTTAAATTATTAATTTAATTTAAGCGTCTTTAGTTGATTTAACTCATGTAAAACCTTAGACACGATTATCGTAGATTTAATTGCTTCAATTTAAAATCGATAAAGGAAAATAATAAATTCAAACAACAATACCGTAAGGTCACACAACACAAGCAATACATAATTACCTATTCTTATCAATGGCCAGTGGAAATATAAAATATATTCTCTCTAAATTAATTTTACTGGCAGAAGTAGACCCTAAATTTATTGGTCCTGCATCTTCTGGTAAAAATTGTGTCAGTTCTTCCTTACTAGTGCTCAGATTTATTCGCTCTTGCTGCATTCGACTTCCTGTTTAATTAGCACTGACTGTGAGCCACGTATTTAAAAACACTCAAGTGTGTCCGATATTGAAACCATGCCAACATTAGGAAAAGCTTGGCATTAGTGATACAAACACTATGCGTACATATAGAGGAAGAGTGAACGTTCAAAGCTGTTTAATTGTCATGAATTTGTAAGGTGTGATTTGGCAATGATACAGACATGTAGAAGTTCGGCCAGGACAAAGGTCTTGGAGAAGCGTCTCCATGTCTGCCGCCTTGCATGACTATTTTAGTTTCAAACATGATGATTTGCTAAATAACACTTTCAAATTAATGTTTTCCTGTTTCGCAGCAATGTTGTTCATCAAGTCTCTACGCAATTCAAAGTTACGCGTTGTACGTCAGGTTATTAGTGCACAAAAAGATATGCGGCGTTAAAGCAATAAACTTTAAAATGGCGACTTTTCGTATTGCTATCTATATAAAATTATTTTAATTCAAGTTTTCAAAAATTTGTGGAATTGACAATGTAGTATCTTTATCTAACAAATAAATTGCTCATTGCTCAGCAGAAATTATAATTCAGATATTAGTAGATGATGCAGAGCGTAAACTCTGTAAATTTATATATTCATAGCAATGATATATTACTAATATATTTAAAACAGAACAATTGACTTAGGTAACATAAAAAATAACGCAATTTAGAAAATACATAAGTAATTACTAGTGTAATTCGGTTACTGCTTAAAGTGGCCAACCTTAGACAAAACAAAGAAGTTGAATAGTCAATTTAGCAAACCAAATGTATCTTTGGGTATCATACCAGATACGCTCACAGACTCATACTGCTGGGGGTGGATTGTTAAAGATGAAGGTAATATGTATGTATGTATGTAACAGTATTGTACTCGCAGGCAGACGCCCATGTACACTGTATTACTTTTCGGCTTGCTACTCTTGAGACACATTATATTTAGTCAAGCTTGGTGGTATGCTTAACTAGATGTGCTCGTCGAGATAGCTGCCAGTAACTTAATACTAACTTATTTGCAAAGTTCTAGCTTTTGATTGGGATGTGTTGCTATCGCCCTCTATAAGATACTAGATTAAGCTCCAGCCATGGAGACGTGAATTCTGTTTAAAGGCCTACATAGTTCAGAGTATTACTCAGTCTCCGAGAAGTTATCAATATTCTCAGCCAAAGAGCGCTCTGTCTATCTTCACCATTCTAATTATGGCAGACCATTCCAATGAGACATGCTTCGGTCCGTGCTGAGGCAATGGGAGTAGGAAGAGGATAGGGAGTGAAAGGGAAGCAAGGCCGGGAGCCGGCAAGCGGAGGAGAGAAATAGCACTATGGAGCAGCGTCAACCCATGACTTGCGATTCACATAGAACTACCACTACTCACCCACTCGCCCACCACCAGCCATGCACCCCTCCACCGCCACCCTCCCTCCACTCCCATGCCAGCACTGGGGAAGACATAGCTGGGTGATCCACCGTGAGTACTCGTGTTAGAAAAGCTCGTATATATATGTAAACATATATTTTTCACTCATTGCCATCCGTATCTCATGTGAGCCGTTCACCCCGAGACCACGAAGTACTCAAGATGAAGGTAATACGTACATGTGTAAGCCAGATATTAGGAAGTATTTATCTTGGAATTTAAGGCTTCAAACCGTATTTAGTAATATTATTACATGGTCCAGTCCGTTTTAAAATCGTAAAATCATACAAATAGTTTACCAACATTCTTCTACTTGTAGTAACAAATAGTTAACTCGAAGCATATTTGTAAATCAGGCAGATTGGAGATTTTTGCTTTTCATTTTGCAATTACTGCGATGGCGCTTTGCTTTTCTACTGCCGGTAGAGTTTCTGTGAAGTAATTGTGTTTTAAAGTACTACAATTTTAATAATTCACGAATTTTTTGAAATACTTAGCCAATATTAGTCAAATCGGAAAACGTTTTAATTGATTTTTTCAAGTAGATTGTTTTTCTAATCGAAAACATTTACGATTGAAGCTCTGACTTTAAATTAAATTGATTAACTTAAAAAGCTCAAGAAATAGGTTGATGCCGTTTGGATTTTTATTTAATCTCTGCAACAGTAGGGGCATTGAGGTTAGGCAATATAGACATTCTGTTAGCTTTATTATACGGTAGGTAAGTCTTGGCTGGCTTTATTATACCAATGCAGCTGCAGGGTACAGGATTTAATTATTTACTTTTCCTCTTTATATGACTTACTTTTTTATTTTAATGCAATATTTATACTCAGCACATTGCAAATCAATATTTAATATTGTAAGTTATACATTTTGCAAATCATAATACCCTTTTCGTATGGGCTGCGGCCCAATCGACAAAATGAATAAATTAAAATTATTATTATACTACCCTTTTCTTTAACTTTGCAACCCAGTGACTCTCAGCCTTTATGTTTTTATTACTAATCCAAATTAATTAATGTTATTACTACAGGATTGTTAAATAAAATTTACAATCAACGCAGTTACTTAGTCAGCATAATTTCAAATTAAGCACTACAGTAGAGTATCGATTTACCGGCCTTCCCAGCACCGGCAATCTCGATGTACCGGCTAATTTTGTAGTCCCCACTCAAAAGCCCTATACTTTAAACTGTGTAATTTACTCCGATATACCGGCATTCGATTTAACGGAATTCCAGTAGACGACAAGGTCCCCACATTGTATGTAACATGCATATTACCCCTTTTATACCGGCCAAACTTTACTATTAATCTATCCACTTTCAGAAATCATGACTTGCCATAAAGCAATTCTGCTCTTACAATTGCGGGTTTTTCAAAACTTCAATGTAAAACAACGATAGTCATAAATTGTACGCAATCATATGAGCACAAAAGTCAAATCGTACATTTACTCTGTTACTGCATGTTTATTTTGTCCATGACATTACTGGCGTGGTCAGGAATTATCGGTTCATCAGACAGGAGTGAATTGTTGCTTTTTATCGTGATTAGGTTTTAACTGGGCATTTGTCACGGCAAATGCTTATTGCTCAAGAAATGTGCTAAAATTAAAATATAAAGTAATTATTATTAACGACATTGATAATGGCAAAGAGGCAGAGCCCAAGTTTGAACCGTTCAGGACATTTACAAAACAAATTGGCATTCTAGCTTTTGCAGTGCTTAATCAATTAAGTTGAGACAATTTACAATTACAGACAGGCGCGTCAGAACGAACTTTGACATGGAGGGGGGCAAGATTTGTGTACCTAAAAATCGGCAGGATTAGTCCATCGTTGCCTCCAAGTAGATGCGGAGCTTTTCGAATAAATGCTGTTATTTGTAGAAAAACCCTTGATGCTATTAGATGTAGTCGCATACTAACGTATTGCGTCGATTGATTGTTTTTCATGATTTTTAGCCAAGTAAGAACGACAGTGTCCTGAGATTTATCGACCAAATAGGACTAGAAGTAAATTGTAAAGCAAATGTGATATCTAATTAAAATCCATCTACAATAAAGCAGGTCTTGACGAACACGGTTGAGGGAAACAGCAAATGTTCATTTGCTTTCCAACAGGATTCGCAAAACACCTTTTTTTGATTGTGGTCGTATACAATCCATGGATATTTTGTGAGCCAATGTCTTGAAAAACCTCGACTAGCTGCCTTCAAAATTGCATTATCGTCTAATAGAGATCTGCTATTTAATTCATGGTTATCACAGGCACTATTAACTGAAAAAATAAGAACATTATAAATGCTTATTCTTTATCATTCTGAACCTACTGAATAACTTTATACCTCTGCTAAAAGCAGTATATATAAATCAGCAGAATGAGCTTTCAGAATACGGTAGATTTACTCTAAACCATTTACAATAATTTAAAAAGTATCAGATTTTAGTATTCGTAATGAGACTTTTATTATTATTACTTATCGGAGCTGTTGTATTGAAGTGTCAACTAGAACTAGTTGTTGCATCTAACTTTGAACTGTTCTGGTCTTCCCTTGCCTTTATAAAGCCATCGCTGTTTTTAGTATGTAGTTTTGGCTTTTTTTGAAAAAACAAATCTAATCTACTCTGTTTCTGTTTTTTGCCAGAATGTGATTGTCCAGTGCAAGACATAATGACTATTGGATTTTGTTTTAAAATGGTAAAAGTACGGCGTCGGATACTTCAATTAGGTTACTTATTTAATACATGCTAATAATTTCATAAGACTTTATTATTATTACCTACTTTAGATTCACAATAAGTTGAAATTAGGCCCTGATTTTGGTATCTACCTGTGGATCCAACAGCAAGTGGTAGATTATTCGATTGGAATTTAAAAACCCAAACGGTTTCTGTACTTTGTATTTTACCGCGTAGTCCAACTTTTCAAGTATAAATGTAAATTGTATACATTTTAAATGCTAAACTTGGAAATTAATAGAAATTAGAAATCTTTAATGTCCAATGGTGCCTACTTAAAAAAAATAAATAGATTTTGCCTAAAATGATGGGAGGGCAAAACGATACGTTTTGCCCCCCCCCCATTGAATTTGTAGGGGGGGGGGGAAGCTGTGTCCCCTGCCCCTGTGGTTCCAACGCCACTGATTAAAGAATTTTAAACATCAAACCCATGACGATTGGAGTTTCAATAAAATGTCTGTCCATGAACATTTTCATATAAAATTAACTGCTTTACATTTTCTAATAAAATGATCGTATAACGGCCAGAGGCCAGTATATCGAATTGACGGCCTACTTTCATAATGGCCAAAATATGTAAGGCCGCTCAGAAGCCGGTAAATCGAGACTCCACTTCATAATATTTAATAAAAAACAAGTTAAAACGCTGTAAATCAACTAATTTTTTTGGAATACTTACAGAGTATCCATTTATTTTGCTGGTTTAATTGCATAAATAAACTTGTTAACCAATTTACCTTACGAAGCATTTTGTATATAAAATTTTTCTCGAAATATTTAGGTAACGCCAATTAAACAAATACTAAATTTCCTAATTTCAAACTTGCAAGCGATACCTATAAATTAATTTCACTGTTTTGTATCACTTGCATAGAATTTAGTCTCTAGGCTTCTAATACTTTCAGGGAAGGGAGGGGGATGCGACTTCAAAATTTCCTTGAGACCCTGGGGTTAATAAATACTAGAGTAAAAAATACAAAAACCTCGCGATTTAATTTTATGCTAAAAATTCCGAGAGTCTTGGGAATTATAATGGATACAGGATTTGAGGGGAGCTTTACAGTACCTACATGTTTTCAATATCAATCACAAGAAACTGATAATATTGTACAAATTAAACAATTTAAATATGAAAAATTTGGATTAGTTTTGCTTTCATACTTAATGCTCAAATAAAAAATTGGAGACTGCTCCTACTTTTAATAATGTAGTAAATACAGTTCCTAATTTAAAATCATCAAAATCCAAAAACAATTGGTCCTTTAGTTTATGGGAAATTATTCATTGCATTTGGAATGGTGATTTATTAAACCTTGTGAGAGCCACCAGACAAAAATAAACTCTTCAAATTGTACGTTTCATCATTGACCTTTAGACTCCATTGGTGTACATACCAATTCAGTTAAGCTTCGATCGCTTGACTCTTGACTGAAAGTCAGTATCGACCCGCCTACACTACAGTGTACACTTGTAATTGACATGCGCTTAAAATTATGCTTATTGCTTTTGCTTTACACTTCACATTGGAAGACATATTCAGTCTTGTTTCTACCCAGACTTCCTAAAAGGATAGAATTTAGTTTTAAAAGTTTTAAGACGCAATAATGTTAAATTAAATGAGTTAGAAGTTGCAGTAAAAGTTGTTTGTTTTACGAAAAATTTTAATATGCCAAAGCATGAATTTTTTTGCATAATGTTTCTTTGCATTGCATCAATTGGTAACACGTTACATGTAAATGCGTACAAATGTATTAGCATAAGCATGACACTTATCTGCGACAAGGGTCTTATCAAATTTTGTGTCCCTCATTTTTAATCCGATTAACGTACCGTTAGCCTTCAGCTGAATTAGTCACTATTATTTCATGATAATAAATATATTTTCCTATTGACTTAAGCTAATATTTACACAAAATCAGACGTACAGATTGTTGGGGAGGGACGTCCCGATCTGGCAGGGCAGGACGGTAGGACAGGATTTTTATGACATCAATTTCTTCCCCCCTCTTGTCCTGATACCGCTACGGATTTTTCCAAACAGAATATGCTCGTCCTGTCGCTTTTCTTGCCTCTAGTTTCCGCAGATATTTTATTGAAATTACTGAGAGTCATTCTTATCTTGCACTTACATACCTATTTTTCTTTATTGTTTTTGTAATATTGATGTGAGCTATTCCTCAGAATAGAATCGCTGGAAAAATCATTGTGTCACAGGGAGATTTGTCAGGCTATTTCTTACCGCTATGTTCAAATCAAACAAACTGTGCTACTGTATATTGTTGCGCAATTTTGATTGGGTACATTACTACTGTTTTTGTGGTTGCCCGACGTACCTCGCTGTCCTCCTTTACGTTATTTTAGGAATTACTATTTGGTATACGAAAAGGGCAGCATTTGATCGGTTGGTGATGTATTTAGCAATCTGGTGAAAAACCTTGTAAGTGACGTTAACTACATCCCCGTGTTTTGTAATATTGATGCAAGAGACTACAGTATTCTGACTTGATTGATTGATTGATTGATTGATTAAAGACTTTATTGTGTCTATTGGCATAACACCCATCACACAAAGTTAACAGAGTTTAATTTGAGATTAATTATTAATTTTACCAATATATTGGTTAATGCTTATTTAATTAATTGTTTGATAATTTGTATATTATTTTTATTTTAAAAGATTGTAATTTGTATTTAACTGATATTATTATTTGACATATAATTGAAATATATTCTTTGACAAGTTATGAGTACACGAATTTGCAAATTAAAGGTGATGATTAATAATTTGTTTCGAGGGAATAATTTTAGGAGAATTACTATGTTGTCTAAGCTATTATTGTAATCGTTTCTTAAATCCATGGATATTTTTGAGAATTTGTTGTAGTTTTTGATGTTGCTGCAGAATTATTTTAAAATATTATCTTGTTTTTCGGTCTGACATTTTGCATTATTGTTGAACGTTGTGATGTGCCTCCATGGAGATGCTTTTCTGGTGTTCATTTTTCTCTGTACTAAATTAACTACGATTGCTTAGTAGTAGTATTTTGGTGGAGGGTAAAGTAAGTTAAGATTTTATCTTGACTGTTTTCGCGTCCTCTTTTAACTTTTTGATTTTTACTAGCATTTACTTTTTGACTTCCCTTTCGTCTGTAGTTGAATATTTGTTTATTATAGATCTTTATCCTTTTAATGTGTGTCCTTTGATTACAATTTCTATATTTGCGTTTTTACTGAGGGGTTTGATAAGGATGGATGATGGTTTATCGTCTTTATTTCTTAGTTTTTCTGCACAAGGTTTACTTATGACCTTTTTTTCCATAGTATGTTTTACAATATGAATGGCTGTATTTGACGGACCGTCCTGTTTGTTTGTGCCATGTAGGATTAGGCAAGCTTTGTTGGATCCTATACCTATATCCATGTCATGATGATAATTATCTATCTTTTGTTCACGTGGATTACATTGGATGACCTTTACCATAAACTTTGCAATGATGGATTCCGACGAATTAGTTTTTATCTTTTGAATGTTGACTTTTTCTCCAACTGATCGTATTTCTTGTATAATATACAGGATTTCCTTCTTTTGATCAGAATAGATTTTATTCACTGTCTCTATTTGGAGTAGCAGCAGTTGTTTTATATCGGTAAATTCTTCTTTATCTATGGTTTTCAACTTGATTCGTTTATTATTTAATATTTTTAAGTGATTAAGGGTAAAAAACCTACAACTTGTCTGCTACTGGTTCCACTGTGTGCAATATTTGTATCTATACAAAAGAAACTGATTGCTTGTTCTTCTGATATATGAGTGAAGTGAAGTGGAGGGGCGATTGCGTATTCCAGGTTTTGATTGGTGTTCCTTTTCAGCACCAGGCAATGATTGAGAAATATCACAATTTCGTATTTTACTTTAAATTTGAAAAATTAGTAGTTTTCACTAAAAACTTCGATCTGATGCTGATAGAGTATTAATTTTGGAATACTTTAATGCTTGTTAGAGAGTTGTGACTGTTTTCGTTTACGGGGAATTTGTGATTTAATTTTTATTGTTTTTCAGCTTTGGAAAGTACTTGTTGTCACTTTGAATGTTCGCGCCCCTTAAAGTATTCCGACTTTAAATAATTAAGTTTTTATTTATAGTTTTTCATTTAGTTCCTCATTATACTGCTGACTGGAATTATTCCCAGTTTATTGTTGCGTTTGACAATTTTGTTCTCTGAGTAAAATCGTTACATGAATCATTAGGTGAAGGTTGGTGTTGTTAGGGGGCTTCCTGCCTCTATAAACTAGTCAAACAAACCTATTGCATATTCTTACGCAATGCTGTAGAGTTACATTGCTACTGGGGTTTGGGTTGATCATCCTTCTTTTTTACATAATTTCAGGAGTAAATGAGATTTTGTTCACTGTGTCGGTCAATATAGAATGCCTAGAATATCTTGAATAAAAAAGTCAGCAATCTTGTGAAAAGAATTGTAAGCCGCGTTAGTATAACACTTATCGTTAGTTCACGCTCAGCCTGATTGTTCCTTAAAAGACTTAAAATGTAATTGGATGAAAATGAAAACAGTATTTTTGTAAATTTTGTGGTTTTTAGATGCTGAGCAAGCATCTTTTGGTCTGGTGTTTGCTGTCTGTCTGTCTGTCTGTCTGTCTGTCTGTCTGTCTGTCTGTCTGTCTGTCTGTCTGTCTGTCTGTCTGTCTGTCACAGTGTCAGTTGGTCGCACGCTACAGGTCGCATTTTTTAAGATTTTATATTGAAACCTTTTTTAATCGCCCAGAAAAGCGAGGGAGAAGTGCTGTATAGTTTTTGGTTATTATTCAATTTATAGTTTCTTTGCAATTAGCAGTTAAACCGACCAAGAATTAAATCAATGTTTCAAAATAAAAAAAAGGGCTAATAATACATTGAAGGTACATATGGAGCTGAGAGCTTGTCAAGTTTTGACGTTAGAAATACACATGGAAAGTTTTCACTAATATCCATTACAAGTAAATGTACTGCTGACATATGTACGTTTACAGGGCAGACTGGTATAGTGGTCGTTAGTTTGACACTGCAATGTAAAATTGGAAAATATGCGTTCTCATGACAGGGGTCGACTCTTCGAATACCAGCTCAGGCATTCGGAATTCTCCTTCCTCATCATTTTACAGACTTTCACAATGCAGAATGCAGCCTAGGGATCGTCCATGAATGAGGTCATACAAATTTTACTATTTAAGAGATCCCCACTGTCATAAGTATAAAAATTGGGTTGACGTATATCCTTCACATAGCATTTTACAAGTATGCATGCAGGGATCTTCCATAAATGACGCCATATAAATTTTTACTATTTTAGGGATCCCCACTGTCACAAGTTTGGAAATTTAGTTGACATGATATATCCTTAACATAGGATTTTACTAGTATGCATGCGGGGATCGTCCATAAATGACGTCATTAAAATTTATACTATTTTTGGTATCCCCACTGTCATAAGTTTAGAAAATCGGTTGACATAATATATCCTTAACATAGGATTTTACTAGTATGCATGCAGGGATCGTCCATGAATGACGTTATACAAATTTAACTATTTTTGGGATCGTTACTGTCAATAGTTCAGAAATTCGGTTGACATATATTCTTAACATAGGATTTTACTAGTATGCATGCAGGGATCGTCCAAAAATGACGTCATGCAAATTTTACTTTTTTAGGGATCTCTACTGTCATAGATTTAGAAATTAGGTTCACATGTATCCTTAGCATAAGATTTTACTAGTATGCATGCAGGGTTTGTCTATAAAGGGCGTCATACAAATTTTACTGTTTTAGAAATTCACATGCCATTAGTTCTAAAACTAAGTTAACTTATAAAAATGACGTCATGCAAATATTACTTTCTTAGGGATTCCCACTGTCATAGGTTTAAAAATTAGATTGACATATATCCTTAGCATAAGATTTTACTAGTTTGTCTATAAAGGGCGTCATACAAATTTTACCGTTTTAGAAATTCAAATGCCTTTAGTTCTAAAATTAAGTTAACTTATATACTTAACATTGAATTTTCAAGCTTACATACGGGGATCGTCCGTAAATGACGTCATTCAAATTTTACTATTTTAGAGATCTCCACTGTAATAAGTTTAGAAATTAGGTGGACGTATGACCTCAACATATGATTTTTTTAGTATTCATACGGAAATCGTTCATTAATGGCGTTGTTTAAATATTATTATTTCAAGTATCCCGCCTGTCTTTAGTTTTAAAATGAGGTAAACGGGTACCCATATTATGGAATGCCTCCAGTATTCATACTGGGATCTTCCATAAATGACGTCATCTAAATATCACTATTTTGAGGTTCCGCTCTGCATTTGTTTAAAAATTAGGTAAACAGATACTTTGAACGCAGGGGTGTTACAAGAACACATACACAGATCGTTTATAAATACCTTTATCTAAGTTTTATTTTTTTTTAACTGCTTGCAACGTACATTCTTAAATGGCTTATTGGTGGTAGAGGAGGCTCTATAAATGACGTTATTTGTGAATTAGGCAATTCTTACAAATTTTCCAGCTATATTTAACTACATGCTACGTACTTCCATATATGGCTTATTGATGGTAGAAGAGGCACTATAAATGACGTCATTTGTGAATAGTGCAATTTGTCAACATTATTCAGCTATATTTAACCACATGCTACGCACATTCGTATATGGCTTATTGATGGTAGGGGAGCTTCCATAAATCTAATATCATCTTTTAGCGTAACATAAATTGTGTTGCGCATTTGTTGAAGCTCAGCATCTACTTCGGGCCCGCCCCCGGTAAACAAATCCGGCGCGAACTTTAATGCTAACTGGAACTGTAAATGCGTCATTTTAATCCTTCACAGATGATACTATATACGTCTCCGGGAGATGCCGTAGGGGTTTAAGCTGCAATCCTTTTACATGGACATACATACCAAAAAAAAGAGGACCGGGGGAGATAATTTTTTAACTTAATTTATGCACGCTCCCTTATAGCCTTCCGTGAAAGTCACTGCCACTAGTGCTGGCGCTGGTGCTGGTATAACGCTAAAAATTTCCTTTATGTGAAAAGTAGACTTTTTTACTCCACTACAACTGCTGATATTTCATTGTTTCAGTTAACGCGAGAATTTTGTATTTTGCCTCGTCTTTACTTTTATATAATATCTTTGGTTCATTACTTGTGCATTCTTCTACGTTTTAATACTACGGCTTCTGCCACCGTTATCGTTACCACTATTGCTGCACTGCACTGTGGGCTCGAGACTAACAATAAGAATTACCAACTCCGTGGGGAGTGACAATTCTTTCCTTTTTCCCCCTTTTTTCTTTTTTCTCCAAATTTTTTTCTAGACAAAATTGCTATCTTTAATAGATGCTGAGCAAGCATCTATTGGTCTGGTGTCATGTCTGTTAGATGCTGAGCAAGCATCTATTGGTCTGGTGTCTGGTGTCTGTCTGTCTGTCTGTCTGTCCCAATGTCAGTTTGTCGCACGCTACAGGTCGCATTATTAAAGATTTTATATTGAAACCTTTTGTAATCGCCCAGAAAAGCGAGGGAGAAGTGCTGTATTGTTTTTAGTTATTATTGAACTTATAGTTTCTTCGCAATTAGCAGTTAAACCGACCAAGAATTAAATTAATGTTTCAAGATAAATAAAAAAGGCTGATAATACATTGAAGGTACATATGGAGCTGAGAGCTTGTCAAGTTTCGCCATTAGAAATACACATGGAAAATTTTCACTTATATCCATAACAAGTAAATGAACTGCTGACATATGTACGTTCACAGGGCAGACTGGTATAGTGGTCGTTGGTTTGACACTGCAATGTAAAATTAGAAAATATGCGTTTTCATGACGGGGGTCCACTCTTCGAATACCAGCTCAGGCATTCGGAATTCTCCTTCCTCATCATTTTACAGACGTTAACAACGCAGCCTAGGGATCGTTCATAAATGACGTCATACAAATTTTACTATTTTAGGGATCCCCACTGTCATAAGTATGAAAATTCGGTTGACATATATCCTTAACATAGCATTTTACAAATATGCATGCAGGGGTCTTCCATAAATGACGTCATATAAATTTTTACTATTTTAGGGATCCCCACTGTCACAAGTTTAGAAATTCAGTTGACATAATATATCCTTAACATAGGATTTTACTAGTATGCATGCAGGGATCGTCCATGAATGACGTCATAAAAATTTATACTATTTTAGGGATCCCTACTGTCATAAGTATGAAAATTCGGTTGACATATATCCTTAACATAGGATTTTACTAGTATGC
Source organism: Dicyrtomina minuta (assembly GCA_949802685.1). Lineage (NCBI taxonomy): Eukaryota > Metazoa > Arthropoda > Collembola > Symphypleona > Dicyrtomidae > Dicyrtomina > Dicyrtomina minuta. Next base: position 133,660,960 of record OX461808.1, on the reverse strand, counting down.
ATGCAGGGATCGTCCATAAATGACGTTATACAAATTTTACTATTTTTGGGATCCTTACTGTCAACAGTTCAGAAATTCGGTTGACATATATTCTTAACATAGGATTTTACTAGTATGCATGCAGGGATCGTTTATAAATGACGTCATACAAATTTTAACTTTTTTAGGGATCCCCACTGTCATAGGTTTAAAAATTAAATTGACATATATCCTTAGCATAAGATTTTACTAGTATGCATGCAGGGTTTGTCTATAAAGGACGTCATACAAATTTTACCGTTTTAGAAATTCACATGCCTTTAGTTCTAAAATTAAGTTAACTTAAATACTTAACATTGAATTTTCAAGCTTACATACAGGGATCGTCCGTAAATGACGTCATTCAGATTTTACTATTTTAGAGATCCCCACTGTAATTAGTTCAGAAATTAGGTGGTCGTATGACCTCAACATATGATTTTTTTAGTATTTATACGAAAATGGTTCATAGATGGCGTTGTTTAAATATTATTACTTCAAGTATTCCGCCTGTCATTAGTTTTAAAATGAGGTAAACGGGTACCCATATTTTGGAATGCCTCCAGTATTCATACTGGTATCTTCCATAAATGACGTCATCTAAATATCACTATTTTAAGGTTCCGCTCTGCATTTGTTTAGAGATTAGGCAAACAGATACTTTATACGCAGGGGTGTTACAAGAATTCATACACAGATCGTTTATAAATACCTTTATCTAAGTATTATTATTTTTTTAACTGCTTGCAACGTACATTCTTAAATGGCTTATTGGTGGTAGAGGAGGCTCTATAAATGAAGTTATTTGTGAATTAGGCAATTCTTACAAATTTTCCAGCTATGTTTAACTACATGCCACGTACTTCCATATATGGCTTATTGATGGTAGAAGAGGCACTATAAATGACGTATAAATTTGTGAATGGTGCAATTTGTCAACATTATTCAGCTATATTTAACTACATGCTACGCACATTCGTATATGGCTTATTGATGGTAGGGGAGCTTCCATAAATCTAATATCATCTTTTAGCCTAACATAAATTGTGTTGCGCATTTGTTGAAGCTTAGCATCTACTTCGGGCCCGCCCCCGGTCGACAAATCCGGCGCGAAGCGCCGGATTTTTTTTATTTTAAGTTGTAAAATACCTAACTAGCATCAAAATATATTAGTCTCGCTCTGAACTCCGAGGACGGCAGTTTTATGCTTGCAAATATATAGGATTTCTGTAGATACTGACTAAAAAGTAATGTCCAAACTATCGAATTACGAATTGGAATGATTCTATTGTATCTGTCTCATCTCATTCAGCAACAGTTACACCTTTTAATAAATTGTTGAACCTAGCAAAAGGAGAATATAATAGATAATTATGTATGTAAAAATAATTTCAGCAAGTTTTTTCAGTTGTTATTATTAAATGAAGTAATTTCGGCCATTTAAAAATACTTTAAGTTTAGAGGTTTAACGCTGTTTATTATATTAAAGTTGTGTTCGCCGACGCCTAACGCTAAAGTATATTTTATGCATATAATGTGAAGCACAGTTATACATTACATAATTAAATAAACAGAAATCCATATAATAGGATTGTTGTTGTTTATATTATCTAACTAGCTCAGAACTAATGTTGGCTGCTAAAATAAAGCTTTATTAGAACATCATAAAATTAGGGTATGTATTTTATTGTTAAGAATAGAATTAGAACCATTCACACATAACTACCAGTAAAACACGTATTTGTATTGTTGTTTATAATAAATGTACAAAACACAGTAGAAAGAATTTTATATAGTTTAATGGGAAAACACCTGAAATGTTGTCGAAGCTGGTTTGCAATTTTTAGGGCATTTTGCATGGGGATTTATTAAACCTTTAGAGAACTACTAGACTTAAACTTACAGTTTACAAGCAGTAGCTTATTTTCGTCTTCGACCCCTACATAATATGTAGCGCACATGTGTCTGCATATCAACTTCCTATGTACTAGCTCAAAAAAGTACTAATCACATACAGTTGGATCCTTAAATGATGGTCTTTGTCACTGCATACACTGGATTAGAAACACCAAACCCCTTACAAATAAAGATCCTTTGACCTTTCTTTGGTCATAAAAGTACCTACCTACCCAAAATATCGTCGTTTATCTTGCAAAACAGTAATAGTTAACTCCATGTAAAAGCTATCTCTTTTCCCGAAAAAAATGTCGATACATACTTTTGAGTTTATCCATCACGTATTAGCGTTTTAGATTAAACTTATCTTTATCATTCGAAGCAGCATTTTAGAAACATTTTTGGTGGCGTTAGTACATGAAAATGTTGGTTTCAACCCAGTTAGTTAACTAAGTGCGTTATGTAGGATGATTTAGATAAGATGCAGCAAAACCGTTTTTAATACAGTTATTTTGTTTACAAATCTGCATTGATTTGTAGCATGAACTGCAGTAAAATATATCAATAACTCCAAATGATTTAAATGATGAATTCAGTCAGGTGTACACTTCAGGCGTACATCTTACATTTTTTATTACATCAGAATGTTCATAAATAGGTTTCGTAAAATATTTTATCAAGATAATATGTAATTATTTCTATGGCTCATTAAAGATCAATATAGATAAATAAGAAAACAACTTCTATTCAAAAATATTTTATTTAATTTCTTGTTTTCTTGATCCTTTTGTACTCATGATTCACAACCTGAGTGTGATGGATGTGCACACTTATTAAAGACCAACTTCTAAATGTTTTGTTCGTTCTCCAAAAATTACAATATTCAGATGCACACGGTAGATTTACAGGTTTTACGTTGGATCCATAAGGTACAAACTTCCTTCAAATTAAGAAAAAATTGGTAACTTGGAGATTAAACATTTTATTAAAAATATATTCTGATGGCGGTTTTACAAGAATCTCTTACAATCCTATTGTAAATGTCAATGTATTATGTGTGTTACGGATTTTTTGTGTTTTTTCAAATTCGTGTTTCATTAACTAAAGTAAATTTGAATTCAAAGTTAATTTTTTTCTTTTATGAATAATGTACAAAGCACAGTAGTAAATTATGAGTTTAGGGTTTAAATAAATAGTAAAAGTTATTTTGAGATTTTTCAACATAAACATTTGGCACCTTACGGCGCTTTGGAAAATTTAGAGGAGGCCTCAACTATAATGTAATTTCCTTTTCTGTTTCTGGTTAGTTCTGATTGAGTATGAGAGAAATAAATTTATTTATCAACAAATTCACTGACATGCATTCATGTTTGCCCTGTTGGACACAGTATACTAGATACAATTTTTGTGTGTTAGATTTTTATGCTTATTACGTATTCAGATTTACGTTTAAGCTTCACAATTTTCACATGAAAATTTTGCTAAATATTGCTAGGCGGCGTCAATATACAAAAAATGAGTTTTAATTCAGAGTTTAGTTCGTAAGCTATGCAAGTTTATTTAGATGTAGTAAAACAAAAAAAATGTAAACTGTACTAACGTAAACATTTAATTTAATTAATAGCGTTTATAACATTTAAAATGAACGATTTGCTTTTTACGACTAAAAACAATATTAACATTATTATGCGTTAGCGTAACTCTGAACTGATTATCATCTCAAAGTAATTATTGTTATAACTTTTAAAGTTACCTACTACTTACAATGAGAAGAAAATTTGCTTTCTAACACATCTCAAAATCTCAATACCTCTGTATTAATAAAATTATTGGAATTCTTCAAAACTGCCGCTTTTTGAAGATTTCTAAAACAATAAATTTTTTAATACTGTATAATAACAATTCAAGCTATGAACGAATAACGAAAGTGACGATTGAAATACTCAGCAAATGGATTTAAGCAGATTTTTATAATTTATGAAAGCGATACACAAATCACTACGCAACACATGTTTTTCCGTTATTAGAATTTATGAAACAATCGCAATAACAGCGTGTAGGCAAACATCGTGGTTGTTTATATCAAAAATTTAGTTTGAAACTAACACTGCAGCTTAGGTTTAACTAAATCTGCAATTATCTCAAGTTAATGTATGCACATCTTATGATATTATTGAGGTGGTTGATTAGAACCGATTAATATGTATCACTTTGACACCACTGACGGCTTCTGATTAGTACAACATTGACGAACAATTTTCACAGGAAGTTGAAAAAGCTAAAACAGTAATGGAATAAATCAAAAGCGAATTTAAATACAACATACCAAATTTTAAAACAGCAAGTTATCTATCTATTCGTTGGTTAACCGGTAGGGCATTGAAATGTGAAACACATGGTGTAGAAAAATAGTTTTTTAAAGTTATAAGTGACATATATTGCCTTTCCCACGGTGTTCCCTTATACTCCGATTTGTCTGTACTTTATTTAGTTATCACTTCCACTGTATACACATCACCATAGATGTTGATATCAATTTTCGCACTTTATTAGTGTAGATAATACATTATAAACTCAAGTAATAACACTGCACCATTGTAAATAGTAATTACACATTATGTGTTAGCAATTAAAGTCATGCCTGTTCAACGGCTGATAGGTAGCCGATTGGAAGTTTCTCGTAGACGCGGCTGGCCGTGGATATCCACGGTAGCTGATTTACAGCGGTAGGCACCGAATCATTTTTTTGAACCCGTGGATCCCGTAAAATGATTTGGCATACTTGTACATAAATTGTAATGCTAGAGCATTGCTGAGTGGAATATCGTCGGCAAAGAATCAAATCTGGCTATCTTCATTCAGCCCTTAAAGCAAATATGACTATATCTATATTGGACTAAAAGCAAAACTGACTACCTCCATTCAGCACTAAAAGCAAATCTGACCATCTCCATTTTGGACTAAAAGCATCTCTGACTATCTCCATTTTTCATAAAATACAACTCATAAGTTATATAATTATTAATGATGCTTACGAGGTTAAGCATTCAAACCTGAGTACAATTGGGATCATCCTTACACAACGTCATCGAAAAATCTTCATTTTAGGACCCTCTTATCAGCTTTACTTTTTCGAAAATGTTTATATTTAACATTTTATGTCATCACTTCCCAAATTACCTTTGCGACCTGACCTGTGACGTGTTTTAAGGACATTAAAGGGATCTTCTATAAATGACGTCAAGTATTGTTGCGAGAATGAAAGGGGTCGTTCCTAATTGACGTCTATGGTCGTCCAAAACATTAAAAAGGTCCATAGATCTCAGTTGGGCATAACCCCTTCAATATTTAGAACGACGATAGACGTCATTCATAAAAGACACTAATTACTTTTTAAACTATCTCTGATGTCATTTATGAACGACCCCTTTAATTTTTGCAACGACCCTTGACGCCAATTATGGACGGCCCCTTAATTTTTGCAACAACCCTTGACGTCTTTTATGGACGGCCCCTTTAATTTTTGCAACGACCTCTGACGTCATTTATGGATGACCCCTTTAATATTTGCAACAATCCGTGACTTCATTTATGGAGGGCCCCATCAACTCTTGTAACGACCCTTGACGTCATTTATGGACGGCCCCTTTAGTTTTTGCAACGACCCTTTACGTAATTTATGGAAGGCTCCTTTAACCATTGAAACCACGCTTGACGTCATTTGTGGAGGATCCCTTCAATGTAGAAACAAAGGGAGAAGCCGACGGTGGAAAACCGACGGTTTCTCAATCGGCTACCAACCGAAACGGCTCTTGCGATATGTTCTGCTGTTCCGGTCGGTAGCCGTAAACAGGCATGATTAAAGTGCTTTCATGCATTCCGAATTTATAGACTTACGCAAAGTAATATTTACTAGTTCACACACAATGTCATTTTGGTTCATTTTAAAGGTTTAGCGACACGAGAAATGCACTCAGGTGCGAGTGTAACTTGCTTGCTGTGAAGTTATTTTCTAAATGGCGTTAAAATAACGAAAAGAAAGAAAGGATCAGAAACCCAGTGATCACAAATACAAAGCAATACAACAACTGCTCCTTTGAAATTGTCTCCCCCAGGGGTAAACGCAATCAAGAATTACTATGTGCAATTGAATTCGACATCAACTCTGAAGCAAAAGAAAAATTTAGGATTCCGAAATATCGCAAGACCAATGGCAGCACCTTTTTCAAATAAATCTCACAAAATTACAAAATCTAAATTAATTATGCAACAAATTTTTTAGAATTTCTTAAAAAAATAAATAAAATCAAAATTTTAATTTTAATACATAATACTTTTAACAATTGCGATATTCAATGCAAAATATTTAATTTTATAGTTTTTTTTTGTTGTGGAGAAGGAATTTATTATTCAAATATTCCTTTCCATTAGTGTGATATTTTAGTGATGCAACCTATTCGCCGCAAAAAGATATAACTATGTCATTGTAACCATGAAATAAAGTTAATATCGACTGGCTACTGAAATTATTTAATTATCTTTTATCAATACAATATTTTGAGTGTATAATAATAATAATAATTTAACGTTGATGAAATAAACAGTTTAATATAATATGCTTATAGTTTGGCAGCAAATGTATTAAAAAAGTCTTTAAATAAGTTCGTGCAGGGCGGCGCCAATTATTTGTGTAGAAATTAGATTTTGATAAATTGTAAGGAAACGAATAAAAGTATTATATCTGCAGTAATACAATAAAATTATATATCAGGACAGCACATTCATTTATTTTGACATTTGTGGTAATACTTGCTTTTTTCAATGAGACTAGTGGACTTGTGGCACATTTAATTTAATTTATTACTGGATATGTTCGCATTAAATCTTCTTCCGCGATACGAAAGACATGTAACTGCAATTCCGTGCAAATAGGTGTATATATTAATTATATTTTTCTGTGTTCTTGTTTTCCTAAAAATTCAAACAGCTACAACGCAATGCAAAATTGCAGTGAGAAGTAAGTAAAAACAAAATATGAGTTAAATTTTTAGTATATATATTTTTTAATAAATAGATTAACGCCTCTTTTTACTTTATTTGGTTAATTAGTTTGATGAATTTATAAAACATGAATGTTGGATATTTTTATATAAACAGTACCATTTATGATTTTCATAGGCTTCCCGCATATCCAATTCTTTTGGGAACCCAAATGCTCGGGCTAAAAGAAAATGTTTTGGGAGTTTTTTTTTTAAATCCTGAACATTTTCCTTCTTTTGGGGAAGTAAACTGTTTCTTTTGACGGTTTACTTCCCTTTGGGAATTTGGTCACTTTTCTGGAAAGGCAGATGTTTGCATTATGCATGAAAGAAAACGTCCCTAAAGAAAAAATTGCTTTTTTCCCAAATATGCTCAGTGCTTAATAATGGAGTCATTAAAGTGTTTGTTATATATAATTTCACATTACCAATTTATTATTTACCATTAAGGTTGTAAAAGGTGAGAATTAGTTCATTAATAAATGATATTTTCTGCATGAAATATAATTGTCACTATTTTCTCAAAAATCTGCAACTCCACTCACAGTTTGAAAAAATTTCAGGCATCAGTCATCGGCCACCAGAAACAGTATACAACTCTATGCTTCTTTTATTTTTTTCTGCTCACAATTTCGGACCCTATGAATTAAGAAAGTTATTATAAGTTAACACGTTATTTAATGCGCCACTTATTTAGATCAAGATATAAAAACCTTCTAGCCCGTGTTCATACAACCTAATCTCATGTTAGTATTTAGTATTAGTATTATTAAAACGAGAATGGTATACTCCCCCGGTTTGGTGAGCGGATGGGAGGCCATTCCCGAGTTTACCTTACCTCCTCATGTTTATAACCCAATAACGTTGAGGGATTTATTTCCCCATTTATTTATAAAATTATTTATTATTATATTTACACCCATATTTTTAATTTTAATTATAAATTAGTTAATTAGATAATGTCAGATGGTAGATATAGTTTATAAAGGGGGCGTCCACCACTCCGAAATAGGTCGGAGGCCTATGAAAAGGGGAGAAGCTCGGCTGCCGCGGACAGCCAAGAATCTCGAATATAGTTACAAAGGTAGGTTTCATTTTTCCTATTTATACCTATTTATATTTTTATTTAATCTTAATTAATTTTTCCCCTATATTTTAGGTTTAATCTTATACGTGAGATCCCTAGTATTTTATGAACGGGGCTAAGTCCCTATAATTACGTACGGGAAGTCCCTCGGAACTACACCGGACGGCTAGATTATATGCCAATTATTTATATGAATTATTATTTATAATCAAATTCTGGTATCCTTTATTCTAGGAATGCCGATTCATGAGAATCAAGTAGGTTTTTGCCGTTGAAATAAGAACACGAACGATCGAAGAGGAGAGGTTAATTCAACGTTAATTTTATATTAAATGAAAAGCAAATGAAAATATAAATTTTAACTGAAATGATACGATTTTCTCCTTTTAGCGGAAGACTGGGAGCAAAAAGGTTACTGATTCAAAGTTTCTAATAATTATTTTTGTTTTTATACTTTTAGATTTTCGTCTACACATGAGTAATACTTATAATAATTTACAAGAATTTCTTACGAGCGCTGCTGAGGCAGCGCTTACAGTTTCCGAATTCAGGTCCAATGGTTATACAGGTAATTTACAAATATTAAATTTTCTTTTTGATTTTACTTTTACAATTTTTATCTTACGGTCAATTGACCTCAGAATATAATTAGAATAAACTGGATATGAACTCACGGAAGAGAGAGGCAAATATGAAAACCACGTGGCACAGGGAATTTAATATATACAGGTTTTCGCAACGGTAACTTTTTCTATTTTCTTTGATTTCACGATTAAACGAGCAGACGTTGTGGGAGCGATCCCCTTTTAAACGTCTCATGCCTTTTGGGGTTTCCATGTTTTTCCTTCCTTTCTGATGAGTATTCTTCATTTCAAACTGAATATAATTTTTAGGAAAAGAAAATAATCAAGATGAATCTGAATTTCTCTCTTCTCGAGGAGTCGTTCGTGGAGTTGGGCTTGAAGAGCAAAATCGAACTTCAGTCCTGGCCGAAGTCTCAGTTCCAACTGCCTTAGCATGCTTGAGCTCTCCTTCTTCCTCGCTTCTTTTTTTCTCGAGATGCATCTTCGGCCGCATGGCATAGACCTTCTTTTGGTTCATCTTTTGGTTGATAGGCGTAGGATTGAAGGATCGCAAATCGTATCTTCTTTTTGATTATCTGTTTCTATTGGTCTTTCTCCTTTTCTGTCAGATGGCCGATGCTGTCTGGAAGATCTGGGGAGAACCTGTGGGAGCGAGTGTCGTGGAATCTATTCCCTTCTTACAATCCCCTTTTATTCCTCCGTGTCCCCACAGAGGGTGGCTAAGGACAAAAAGAATAGAAGACACGACACGCATTTCATGTATTAAGCCTTTACTTTATGATTATGGATTATTGGATCCGGTTTTTGATTAATAAAGAAACTAAATTTTGGATCTGGTTTTAATTCATTTTGAAAACCTTTTATTCTCAACAAAATGGCATTGAATGAATTCATTGTATCAATTTACTAAGCATTGTGTCCATCCTAGGAAAGGTCCTAAATTTTCCACCTTGGCTGGCCTACCGTCAGAAACAGATGCACAGCTTTGGCTCATACCAAAATTCCTAATCATCGTGGACAATTTCATACTTGATTCCGACCAGATTCCCTCGAATCGGGTCGAAATCAGAGGTCAAATAAAATTATAACTTGAAAACATATGACTAATCGAAGAATATAACTAATTAAAATTATAACCTAGCTAACCTTCTGCGGCTTAATTTCTAATGCGAAGAAAGGCTAACATTCTCGGTTGTCTTAATTAATCCTAATAAGTACAGTAGTATAATCCTGATAAGTCTTATGCGGACATTTCTAGGCAGAATTCTCTCTTGGGGACGAGGATTAAATTAAACTTTTAAAGAACACATCAAAAGACAATGAAATAATAACAAAAATTACTTGGATCAAAAACTGGTTAACCCTACGACTTAAGTCACTATGCGTAGCGGTCTATCTTGGTTCTAATTTGAACAAATTCAAGCGTTTTAAAGATTCAAAGGAAGTAATGGGATACATAATACTTTCGTCATAGTCATACGGCTCCTTCTTGAGCTTTTCTTTCATAACTCATTCATATTAATTTTTATGAAGTCATGTAGCTTTAATTTTTATCAGAACTTTATTTAATTTACGAAGATATATTTTTAGTTTTAGCGTAGATATCCCGGGTCTTGTGACACTATATTTTCACCGGATATAATTTTTATCTAGTTTACGAAGTTAATTGATTTTAACGTAAATATTTTATCTTTATGGGAATTAATTCATTCTTTTGGGGTGCTTAACCGGGAGCTTTGAGATTCTTCGGGCTCCTGGGGATTCTCTTGAGAGGGTGCTTCCTCGGCTTTGGCTAGATGAAGTTGGGCCGGTTGCTGAACTGGCAGTTGAGCTGGAGCTATCGGGTTCTGTTGTGGTAGTGGAAGTAATCCTGGTGGTGTATTCTCAATGTATCCTCGTTCCAGCCGTATTCAGGGGATTATTAACGGGACGTAGATAACCAGTGCTTCCTGTGGGACCACATTTCTATGAGTTGGTATGAACAAGAGGCGTGCGTTCAAGTTATTTACGTGCGTCGTCATGAGGTTCCTGAAGTGGTAACATCCCAAGGCAGGGTTCTGCCGATTTAAGAACCCTGGTAACATATATAAGCGGAATTCCGGATCGAATTTGAAGCGGATGCGGTAAAGGAAACGACTTACTAAAATTGCCACTATTGTTTGGAATTGCTCTTGTAGGTAAACCTGGTATGCTGAGGCCATTGCAATTTGTCTGATGCCTTCCGCCGAAATCGCTGCACCAACCTCTTGAGGCCTGGCGGTGTTTGGAATTGTTGGCATCTGGATTACAATGGCTCTCGGGTAACGTGGCGGTAGTTCTGGGATTGATCCAGAAATCGGTGGCTTTGAGTGAATGGAAGTCGTCGGATTTTTGCCTGATCCTATCGACAAATTTTCCTGTTTTGGAGGACGGTGGAATATTTGACCCATACCCTAAATAGGAACTCGTTTACCAATTTGGGGCATGGCTTCTAGATGAATAAGGCGAATTCCCGTCGTCATGATATCATTTGGGGGCCGTAGGTTGAATGGACGTCGTCGTCGAATTGCTTCATGCTCATTGTGGCGTGCCTTAGTGAAGGAAGAGTCCTTATCTGCTTTTGCCGGTTTCAGTGGAAGTGGAAGAGGCGGCGGATCGCTAAATTTGTGAGGCTCCGGTTTAGGATTGACGAGTAGTCGTGTCAGAGCTAAGGGATCGTTGCCTCGAGCCCCTGGGTTTTTAGGAGCTAGTAGAGTTTTTGATCCTGATCTGAGCAAATAAGAAATCTTAGCATCTGGGTTACTGGCCGATGCTATGGCGCTTCGGACTAGTTTTATTGTGATTTTCATAGCATCGAGAGGACCTTCCTGTGGGGGTAGATGTAGAACGGGTTTTTGCACTCCTGAGGGTCCTGCGATTGGTTCTGGACCTACTGGATGGAGTAATGGAACACGGTTCCACTGACAAGCTGGCATAGGCCCATAGGATGGGGCTCTCAATTCTGGATCGTCCCGCCGACGCTGTTCATACTCAATTTTACGGCGTCGGGATTCTTCGTCGGAAATTTTAGGGGGAGGTCCCTATTCCCAAGTAAAATTTAGATCGGTTTCAATCGGTGGATCAGGGCGATTCTTGTAGTAACGTTCCCTGGGTCAAACTCGCTTCGAAATTAACGTAGGAATTGGAGTTGGGGTTCTGTCTTGCTCACCCTCGTTTTCGGAAGAAGAGGACGAAGACATCTGTTTAAAGAGAGGGGGAAAGAGAAAGTCGTGTGTAATAAAGTTGTTCACTTTTTGATAACTATAAATTTTTCTCCCTCGCGTGAAGCACTGAATGTGAGCGTATAAAGCACATGTTCATTTTAAATGTTATTGTTTTGGTTTCAAGTTAATTTTTGTTTCTATGGTTTTGGTTATTCAGGGTCAGATTCTGAAGGAATCTGACAGAAAGTTTTCGTTTTCGAAAAGTTAATGTAGGATTTTTGATTTTTGTTCTCAACTCTGAACTCTAAACTGTAAATTTTCGTTAAATTTGCTTTTTCTTAGGATGCTTAAAAAGGGGGCAATCTCCCTAGATATTGCCAAATATCCCCTTTTAATTCATGTTCTATGCGAATAGGGCATCTACTATTTTTAAAACTATATTTTAACTGTATTGCCCCCGTCAAGGTAAGTCTTTGGTCGCCCGTCGGCATCGCCTTCGGCGGATAAGAAACGAAGAAGGTTTTCGGGCAAATGCGGATGCTGAGGAAAATCTTCATCGGCGTTAAATTGTTTTCTGGGAATTAGACATACATCTTGCCTAGAATTTTGAGCTAAATTTTTCATATTTCCTCAACTTTTATAATTTATTTAATTTTCTTAACATTATTTTATGGAGGGGAAGGGGAAGTAGGTTCACAGCCAAGATTCCTCATGTGTGTATTGGTTTCCCAGCGACGTGCTTTTCCCATCGTGGTCATACCTAACTTAAAGCTAATTTGGGGAAATGATTCAGCGATCGGAGCCTAGGGAATTTTCGGTGTTCGGTGTTCATAAACATTTTCCTGGGGATTTAAGGAATTCTTTTTAATCCGGGAGCCGAATCCGATTCAGGCGAAACCATCAGAAGCTTATTTTGTGGGATTGATTCGGTGGTAGAAGCCTGGGGAAATCGGGTCTCCGGTGTTCATAGAGATTAACCTGGGGAACTGGGGAATATTTCTTGAGTTTCGGGAGCTGAATGTGCTTTATAGGTGACCATGACAGAATTAGGTCGGGATCCGACACTGACAAGGAAACCAAGGTCGTGAATCCCCTTTCAATTCTGGGGTTAATTTTGTTTTTAGGGAATGTTATTATTCCAAGTCTTAGGGAGTCGGAATTAGTTTGGAAATGTTTGTATGCATGTTTGCCATGCATCTAACTATTCGGATTGGTTCGGAGCTATTGGCTCACGACTTCTTGACCTACGCTGAGATTATTTTTTTCTAAGTGATTTTGAGAGGAGGGAGAATTGATTGGTACAACTGGACTATTTTCTCTACCCCATCGGATACAAGGATTATTACTTGTGTTATTCTGTAGTGTTTGTTCAACGCATGTATTTAGCTTTTGAACTTGAGGTTTATATAGTTTTACTTAAATTTCGTTGATTGGATTAAAGGGTTTTATGGGGTTCTTATGTGTATTCTTCCCATAGAAGCCATTGAACTGGGATTTCTTCCTGTAAAGGGTCCCTTGTGTGGGTTAGTCCTGATTATTTTGACCTGGACCTACATTTATTCTACTCCCATGTATGGAGGGTTCGCTCTCAGTGTCGGAGCTCTCTGTGCTGCTCATATCACTTGGAGCACCCAGAAGTCTAATTTGACCAGTCAAGCTTGTGGCGTCACGTTTAACTGCTCGTTCTGGTTACACTATCTTCTCTCATCTTGTTGAGGTTTCTGAGGATGAGGCCAAAGATTGTTCTGACTCTGAGACCCGATGTGTCTATTCTTTTAGATTTTAAAGGTTTAAAATCAGACCATCCCCGACTACACCCCCAGGCGTTTTACTAAACGCCGACAAATTTATAAAGGATGGATGCGAGGGTCCAAATCGTGGAAGGGCACTGTCAGCCTTTCGTCTAATGGGTAATTGAGTACGGACATTCCAAGAGGAATGTGAACTGTCTGTCGCTCAATTGCTAGTGTGAGGTATATATGAGGAGCTACCAGAGAAACATATTGATGCGAATTATAATGATGGGTCGGTCGGAGCGTTCGCTCCGGTAAGAAGGCGTTAATGTCTTTGGTGTATGGATATAGAAAATATGAATGAATATTTTCGTTTGCACTATAAACTTTAAATGGCCCAGTGTATTTCATCACAAATTTGGATTTAGTGCCCGATGGGCGCGTGTAGTTGCGTTTCCACACTGAGTCTCCAATTTCGAATCGTACAGCTGGGAAGCGTTTATCAAACGCCAATTTTCTCAGTAATTGACTTTCGCATGAATTCTGGAAAGCCTACATTCTAAGACTGAATAATTCGCCAATGCGAACTTGTGGTTGTTGTAAATCCTATTCGGGATTCAGGTGTTCTGTCAGTAAATTGAGATTCGTGTTGGGTAGGCTAACGCCATGTAATAAGAAATATGGAGTGAATTTTGTACTCGAGTGTGGGTCGTTATTATATGAGTCCCGTATGCTAGGGAGTTTAAGATCCCAATGATTTTTATCTTCGAATTGAAGTTTCCTAAGTATGCTACCGCAAGTGGAATTAACTCTTCTTGCAATGAGCATTAGAAGCTGGGTGGTGAGGAGCCGTGGTGATCCGAGTTATATTCTGCTCGAGGCAGAATTGAATGTATTTAGTTGCCACGAAGGCTCCACCGTTGTCTGAGATTATACTACGAGGTTAGTGCTGCTGTACGAATAATATGAGATATTTCTGGAAATTCTTCCCACTTGTAGATTTACAAGGGAATAACCAAAGATACCTAGTGCACTGATGTTTTTATAGATGGGATGTATTTATGACTACGGAAAGTTTTATTAAAAGGGGCCCATCTGATCTACTGAACTTTTATGAAATGGGAATGGTGGAGTACTCATTACATGAGGGGGTCCCATTTTTTTACGGTTAACTCTCGCGAATTTCTGACAAGTTTCGCAGGGACAGCAGACATGGAGGATTATGCAGGGCATGTGGAAGAATCAAGAATTATTTTTCCTGATTTGAGAAATCATGTCGTTACCTAAGTGAGATATTTTGTGGAAGTGCTGGGCTGTTTCCTCCGATAAAGGATATGGAAGTACTGTTAGCCACATCGGACCTGTGGGATCGTAGTTAATCTGTTGTAGAAGTCCTTCCCAAGTAAGCTGGTCATCCTTTCGAAATTTATTTTAGCCTTCGTATTTATTTTCGCTATCTTTTTCTAAGGATTCTATAATCTTGAGACATTTGGGATCTCGCTTCTGGCTAGCGAATATTTCGTGATCTAAGTCAAGGGTAGCGAGGTTCGGATGAACCAGTTCCGCGTCCCGAAGACTACGAATATGGAAGGTGGTGTCAGGTTCTGGTTTCTTCCATGCCTGAATAGGAATATCTCTTGGTGATCTGCCCAGATTATCAGCCGTTTCGTTACTCTTGCCTTTAATATGGTGAATTTTTATGTCATATGAGCTTAATTTTAAGCTCCAACGTATGAGTCTCGGATAAGTCTCCGAGGTTTTGAGTATTGATGTCAACGCAGAATGGTCATTGTAGCCGTTGATGGTTCTTCCCAACACTAATGCGTGTTGTTTGGAAAGACCACGTATGATCTCGTAGCACTCCTCCTGGGGAGTGGACCATGTTAACTGCGGACCGGTGAGTAGATTTAAGTTAAGGGCAAGCGGCCCTGTAAACCCATAAAATATTTTGGACGAGACAAGAACGGACGCAATAATTGCTGGCGTCTGACCAGAGTTCCAATTTTCCATGTGGAACTGGAAAGGCTAATAGAGGAGCGTCAATGATTAGCTGTTTGAGTCTGTCGATAGCATTTCGACATTCTTGGTCAAAGTTGAACGAAGTGTTCTTCATAAGAAGTTTGAAGAGAGGTCGAGCGACGCGAGAATACCCGTTAATCATGCGGCGGAAGAAGTTGGAGATACCTATGAACCTCCGAATTTCTGTAGTGTTCCTGGGATCTGGATACTCTGCTATGACCTTAACCCTCTCACTATCTATTCCTATACCTTTGGCGCTAACCCTATGTCCAAGGAAAATAACGGAAAAATACCCAAGGAAGCTTGTGGAGGGTTTTAAATTTGATGTTCGCTTATAAACATGTGTAAAGAACCTGTCTTAGCCTCTCAAGCATCTGGCTAAGGCTAGAGCCCTCGAAGCTTGTGTCATCGACGTATGAGGCTAGAAAATCACATAATAAAGTATACCAAATTTTATTTATGACTTGCTGAAAGCAAGTACTAGAATTAAGATACCCATACGGAAGCCGAAGGAGTCGAAAGACTCCCATATGGTTGATATAGGCTAGAAAATTTCGATCATATTTACAACTCAAATCTGTTTTTAGGAATTTACGACCTCTATATTTTATAATTGAGAACATCCGAAGACTTTCGTGAATAAACTAATCAAGTTTGACGTGGGACCTGCCGTAGGTTTTGCTTCTTTTATTTATGTTCCTATTTTTATTTACTGGATGCCAATCATTGACTCCGTTCGTTACACTTATATTCGGGATACCGATAAACTTTTGCATTCCTCAATGTTTGCCATGCCAAACCTGCCAGAGTCTCTTGTTCTCCTAATTCTCGGAACTTTTGAGATATGACTGTAGGATTATGGATCATAGGCGATGTACCTAACCTATTTATAATGTTTGTAGATTGTATTATTATGTATTTTTTTTATGTTAATAATTATTTTATCCTTATTATCGTGTAAGGTTAGTCCCTAATCTTGAGACGCTTAGTTTTGGTTTTTCGTTGGTAGGTGGGAATTGAACTTTTTAGATTTGGGAGTAGGGGTGAGTTTTCTTTGTCATGGTCATGCGGCATGAAAAAGATTCTGCTTTCATGACATATTATGTATGCACGATTTTCCCTTAGGAGATCCATGCCAAAGACCAGGTGATCACTGGCTTTTTCGATGACAAAGAACCCCACCTGATCCACCTTTTAAATTCCTGGATATATATTATGAGGAATGCAAATTGCTTGAGTATGTGCTTTTGCCCATCATTAATTGATAGGATCGCCCGTATAAGCGCACATGGTCGGATTTTCAAATGAAGACCTAATTTAAGGAGAGTACTGGGACTGACTGTGCTAATGGTGGCTCCGGTG